>JAQPZY010001484.1:190000-930000 GCA_029931535.1 Margaritifera margaritifera
TAAAATACTATTTCATGATAATGATTATATGTCTACTTTATCATGGGTATAAAATATACCAAGCGTTTCATGCTGGATTCTGATAATTGAATTATGTGACCCTTTCAAACTGCCCTCCCCTGTCAATATCCTCGCGTTTTTAAGAGAAGACGGAAACTATATAATGCTTCCCATTGGATATTATTGGGGTTTTTCTTCGATTTTTATTGATCCACAGGCTGAGGAGATTGTGGATGAAGAAAATTTAGCATTAATGGAACAATAGATAAACTATCTAGTCATTTTTAGCGTTTGTTTCATGCGCACCTCCTACGCAGATCAAGATAGGGGCTTCGAACCTTAAGATTGGATTTGTGGAGTCTTTGGATGTTCAAAACGGCTTTAAAAATGTGACCCGTCATCCTGGCGGCAGGTTTGGGGGCTAGGGTAGTTTACATCTTTAAAACCTTGAAAAAGTTACTGACATATAGGATAACACAAATGTTCACTTGATTTATTCTCCATATTTTTGTTCATGAATAATACTTTTGTTTGATGTAATTTTAACTAAGTAATGATTAATTTATATAACCATTTCTTCGATCTTTCCCATTAATATGAACCTTGGCTGTCTTCTTTTTCTTGTTTGTATTCCTTCTCCTTGATTATAATTTGGTCCGATTTTATCTAAGCAAAGCAAATATATGTTTTTGTTCTTAAATGAGAAAAATCTCAACATAATATTTACATTCGCATGTGCGTACTTCCACAACAATCGTTCTTCCTAAGAACGAGTTGAATTTTTATTTTATAAACTTCTATTCCACTCATGATCCGTCAAGTGCAAGCAAGTTTGACGTTCTTTAACTGTTTTCCATAAGTTCTTATCAATAATGAAGATTTATGTTTGTTTAATATATTATTCTTTTGGTACTTTATGTTGAGAATTTCTCATGAAAAGTCTGGATGACTCTACTGTTAAAAAATGTGCAATAGCTACTCAACTTTTGTAACTTGTTTTATTCAACCAAATACTTTTTAATGTGCACATTTGATTATAGTTTTCTTTATAGAGTTCATTCTCCATTATTCTTATTATTTTATATGTAACATATGTAACATGTCTTCATACAAAATACCTTATTTTTTTTTACAAATGAACGTAAACAAAAATAGATTCTGGCAACATGCAGACGAACCTACAGATGCGGCACAAAAGCTTTAATTCACGCTGATTATTATTACATTTTGGGGTCAGATCACTACTTCGTTTTCCGTAGATATCTATGTTAACGTTCGAGAAAATAAAACTAGTATGGCCCAGTACTTCTTGACTGAAGTAAGCGCAAACTTTCTGAACAGTCAAAGTTACGTGTTTCGCACTGATAAAAGTCTCTGAAAATTAAACAAAAAAACTCCCACGCTGATAGTACAGCCAATGGCCCAGTCTAGAAGTATTTAGTATGGCATCCATTTTGTCCTCCACTTCGAGACTGGTACCCAGCTCAATTAATAATTAGTTGTCTGATTCCTTTAGCCCCCAGCAGCATTCTGAAAAAGGTCAGATCAATACCACACGTCAACACTCAGAGAAAACTCCATTATGTTATAGAATCTTTGAAAATTAGTCATAGGGTGGTTCATAATACAAAAAGAAGGATCATATACAATTTGCCAAAACTTACAGTTTAGTCACAATCCCTGACAAGAATTGTGTTCCTAAATTGAAAATATTTTGTTTATCATTCATTACTTAACCAACATTGTCGGAAAATAATGTTCATATAGTTATGCTCGATAAGTTTAACTCTCTGCTATAATTATATATTTTAGTCATTCAAAAGTGCCTTGAACTAGTAAAACTTTTGCTAATATATTTTGCATATTTATTTTTCACTTTTTGACATGAACGCATGGATTACAATCATATATAATACCCAACACACCAGGGTGAGTGGAGTACGTAAAATATATTGGAATATTGAAAACAGGTATTTATCTCTTGAAAACAGATAAAATCGCAAAAATGAAAACATGTATTAACTTATTGAAATAGATATCTCTTTTCAAGTCTTTAATTCAACAATAACACGACAAAATAAACAAACAACCCTGCTTGCTTACCAGTATAGAACTCTATTGACTTCTTAAATGAGAACACGAACCATTGACAGCGCACGCATTAACTCTTTCCGAGAGTTTCCATTATCTATTCAGCAAGATGAATGCCCTTTTGTCTCCATGCGTTATAAAGGCGAACGAAATGGGTAAATGTCATAAGTAATGAAATAATGACTTGAAAAATATATCTTTTCTGACTGGCAGATGATTATGCGACGCAGTCGAGCTGCTTTAAAATATATTGATAAATTTAACATTTTAAAAAAATGTCCGAGTCTGAAATGTACTACTGAAATCACGTGCCGATCGAATATACTTCCAAGTAAACTTCTATATACTAGGCCAAGATGGAGGGAAAATACAAAGTCTTCGTTCATTAAAAATATACGTATGGACAAAATAAATAGAATAAGCCAAGTATAAGCTTCGATAAGAAAAATATAAACGGATTAAAAAAAGGGGGGGGGGGGCGCTATTGATAATATATGTGAAATAATATCTAGACTTTTCGGTGAATCAGCAGAAAAACATTTGCATGTACATCGGGGCAAAGTAAAAGCATTAAGACTAAGGTGGATAACAAACCTTGGATTGGATTTAAATGCCAATATGTGCGATAAAAGTTTCATATAGCTAGAAAAATACATAATATTAATACTTCACAAACGACAAGGCTAATCTTAAGGAAGCTAATAAGAATTATAAGCGGACCATGAATCACTACATTAATAAATATAACCACATCATTCAAGAAAACCTTAGAAAACATACTACCCTAAAACCCGAAAGATTTTCGGAAAATTATAAGCAGTATAGCATAAAATAAAGACAAAAGACAAACATCGAATTGGACACGCTGTGCGAATTTTTTTAAAATCTTAACGAAAATACTGAATACGATGAAGAAAATTTTGTTGATGTATTAACAGTGGACATAAACAATGAATATGAAATTGCTTACTCGCCCATTACTAAGGAAATTTACCAACGTATCAATGCATTAAAAATAACAAAAGCTCATCTAATGATAGAATCAATAAAGAATATGTTAAATCTTATTCAGATATGTTGATGCCAATTTATATCTTTTTGTTCAGGCTGATATTTAATACGGTAATTAGTCCTGACCATTGTCTTGAGGGCGCTGGAGGTCCCACTCAACTCGAAATTACATCCCAATAACAATTTTAAGGTGATTTGGCATACTATTTACTTCTATCTTGAATATAAAAGTTAATTTTTGTTTTAAGTGATCATAACAGTTTAGATGAAAACAAGCTAGATTTAGAGCAGGATACTCAACAAAGGACCATATACTTGCATTGGATGCATTGACCAAAATTTATAAATTCAAAAATAAATTTTAAAAACTGCTTTGCTGTTTTATTGATTGATTGTTTTGCTGTTTTATTTATTTCAGTAAAGATTTTGACTCAGTTTGGCGGGCAGTGCTTCGAATGAAATTACTTCACAAATAATGTGAATGGAAAAATGTTCTATCCCATTTACAACTTATATCAAGACATAAAGTTCTGTGTGATGTATACAGGCGAACAATCAGATTTCTTCTATAGTCTTTGCTGAGTAAGACAAGGTGACAATCTCTCACCAGTTCTATTCTCATTATTTCTCAATGACTCTGAAAGGATTTTTCATCAATATCAATGTACCAGAATAAACATAGACAATACTGGTCAAGGTGCTGTTATATGTCTTAAATTGTTCTGTTTTACTGTTGGTGAAACGCGCTGCTAGCTTGCACTTTGCACATTCTTTGACGACGTTTCAATATTACGTTTATCGGAGCGTTACTGTTAATGACAAGCGCCTCTAAAAGTGGTATCTATTGTGCAAGATGAACATTTCATTTTCTCGATAGGGTATAGGGAGATAAAATTAATTCATGCTAGAATACAGAAATAATAACTTGAAAACAGCCGCTTTTTCAATAGACAAATACCTGTTTTCAGTGTTGCAGTTTTTCATTACGCACCCTTGCGGAGTATGAACAAATTAGAAACATTGAAAACTTGTATCGATCTTTTGAAACAGATACCTCTTGTCCAGTCTTTATGTAGATTCCAAAATGAAACAATAAGCAGACTTGGGCTTATTTACACCATTTGCACTCTGTTGATCCAATACTAAAGCACACTGGCTTCCCGCTCACCGATTGGATGTTATGGCGTTTCAATTTTACGTCATTCTTAGCGTTACTGTTGGTGACACACGCCTCTAAAAGAGTTATATACAGTGGTAGATAGATATATTATAAAGATTTTATATAACTAGATTTATTTCATTTTTATAGAAGAGAAGTAGAATGTTTGGACAATGGACGCTCTTTCATGAAATAGGATTGTCATTTTCTTCACATTTGGGCATATTTTTTTCTCTTAATGTTTTAGAGATAATCCTTAGGAATAACGCACATGCAGGGTAATACGCATTCATGGCAAACGAAAATGATTGTTCTTCATTGCCATAGTTGATGTCCATGATTTATTTATTACTTTTTTAAAAAATCTTTTTTCAAATCACACTTATATTTGGTGCAATTTGAACTTAGAAGTGACAGGTAAATACCCTCTTCCTTGTAATTTCTCCAATGGCGTGGAATCTTGCGATTCATCATCATAATCATGACCATAATCATCATCTTCTTCGTCTTCTTCAATATGAGGTATTAGACAAATATGTAGAAAACGGTCAGTCATTAGCGTGTGTATGAAATAAATAGAGTCATTATAAAAATGTACTAATAAGAAAGTAATAAAAGTAACTGATATAATTGTTTAGTGGCATAATGTCGCCTTTAAATTAGTTGAAAAAAAAGTCAATAAAATTTCGAGAATATTTGGAGGACTAGATCTATCAAGTTATAATTGGGAAAATCTAAAAAATTACGTAACAGTTTCTGGGACAACTATCAGGTCTTTATTTTGTTTATCTTTCAAAACCACTGATTTAGATTTATATCGTCTTCAAAATTTTTGTTTTATCCTTGCCATGTATGCATTATATTTTTTTATATTCCCATTGGAAGAATATTCTCAAATATTGATATAATTTCTACCTTAAATGAATAACAAAATGGCAAATAACCAATCAGCCATTGAATGCTATAAGTACACTATCTAAAACAAGATAGTGTATAAGTGACTATCGCCCCTATCGCTAAAGCTTTCAAACCGACTTAAAGCAGTTTCACTTCCAGAAACCTAATGAACAACCTAGGAGATTGATTTCTAGGTAATCAGCTTGCTGTTTCATGATTCATATAGAACTTTCAAATATGTACTTTTGGTGCAATTCTACCTAATAGTATAATATACGTTCTTATTTGTATGTGAGTGCTGGTACAGTTAATGGACAATATCCGAACTTGAGTAACCAATAATGTACAGAAGTTTTCATGGACATTTACAGCTGCTAGATAGCTGGATAGTGTGTTTAAGTAGTTTCAAGTTTGTAAGCGGTAAAAGAAATTATTTCTAGACCCTTTGGAACTTTAACCAAATCGGGTTCAATTGTAGTAGTTTGGAAACTAAACCTAACCTTCAATCCCTCTGGTTCATGTGGATTTCAGTTTGAAACTTCGACACACTTATTTTTTTGGACTGTCCCATTTACCAACAACAGAAAACTAAATTGATTCAATAAATTAGATCGTTCTTCCTGTCTGGGCCTTTAAACTTCTAAATGGAAGAAAAGTTTATTCTCCTAATTGTAATGAATTTATCCAGATTTATATGCAGGAAACTAAAAAACTCGACAGACCTTTTTATGTTTGTTTACTGCCTGATCTATGTCAGTCTGGTATTATTTATCCTGTTAGACATTCTTTCTTCTTCTTCTTCTCTTTCTTCCTTTCATATTATATTCCAATTTGTTTATAAACAATTGCTTTATTATTGTGAATCTCTTTTGTCTTTTGAGTGGTATGTTTATCATAACATGTTTAGTGCCACCACGTATAGTTAAATGTCTATGAAAAATACTTGTAAGGGAGGGGACCCTTAATAAGCTGTAAAAACTTGTGGTCCAGTCTGATTGATCTTTTAGACTTAAAGTCAATAAAATTGTTGAAATTAAATGAAGTCTATTCCACCATGATCACACTGGTTTAAACAAGTTTGATGTCCTTGCTTTTCTTCCGTGAGCTGTTGACAAGTATTGAAGTTTTACTTTCGGTTGATCTATTATTCTCAAAGAAAACGATAATACAGAACTTAGTATTGAACATTACTCGTGAAAATTGTTGCATACCAACAACGTGCAATAGCTACTCAAATATTATAACTTCTTTCCTTTGATCGATCAATCAATTCTAATTTGAGCTATGTTATCCTCTTGGAGTTCGTTCTTTATAATTATTATTGTATTAAATAACCGTGTGTACGATTCGAGCTGTAGACGAACCTACTGATGCAGCACATCATGTTATTACATTGCTTAGCCCACAACAACATAATGGAAATATATTTCCATTAAATTCCACGTTTCTTAACTCATTAGGTTTTAACTTGAACAAATCATTTGGAGAAGTTATTTCTCGCTTTAAAATAGTGGCATTATAATAATTTTACATTTTGACATCACTCCTTTTGCCTTACCAATTGTCGACTGTTATAAATCTTTGATGTTTAACATTAGCCTCTCATTCTAATATATAGCACAATACTTTGTAGATACAATAACTGATCAGTGACCGCAGTGGCGGAGACGAGGGGAGGGGGGCGATGGGGGGGGGGGGGCAATTGTCCCCGGGCGCCGGGTGAGGGGGGTCGCCGTCGGGAATTTTATTTTGTTGTTTTTTAGCTGTAAACGGGGAGCAGATGGGGGAGGGGGTGCTAGAGGAGGTTGGCAACTGACATAAAAAAACTGTTCTCTGTAGGGGCGCCACTAAAGAACATTGCCCCCGGGCGCCTCTGTAGGGGCGCCGCTAAAGAACATTGCCCCGGGCGCCTTGAACCCTTGCGCCGCCACTGGGTGATCGTAGAGATAAATAGAAGTTTCGTGTCTACTCGTAACTTCACTATAGGTTTTTCCAAAATGGGCGAAAGAAATAATTGCTATCAGTTCTCGAATTGATATTGCCAATTTAAATGCCAAACACTGAGACATGCCGTTCAAATCAAAACAAGTATGCCATGATCTTATTTAAATTGAAATTGCAAGACACTCAGCAGATGATAATGTGGTACTTGTAAGTTAAAATAATGGTGCAAGCGACTTTTTAAAGTAAAAGAAATGGATTAAGTATTTTATACTGTTCCCATACCTTTTCCTGTCGTGACTTAAGAAAAGTGTTTCAAAACAGATCCAAGCGTCATTTAAAAGTAAAGCTTTCGAAAAGACAAAAAAATAAAACAAAATTGATTACTCCAGTGATACATACAATGTTGTGTAATTGTTTTGTTTGTCTTGCAGCAGGAAACCCATGTTTCCAATCTATCCCAGTGTAAATTGCAATTCCAATTTAACCCAGATTGATTCGGAATTGTAATATGCTCAACGACACACACACAAACACACACACACACATAATATATATATATATATATATATATATATATATATATATATATATATATATATATATACATATATATATATTCTATTGATAATTTATGTCTGTCTACCTTTTTTAGATTGTTTTACGTGAGTAACAGTGTATTTAAAACGATTTATGACAGAGTGTAAGTATCCTTTTCTTCAATAAGTTTCTTTAATCTGAGAATATGTGTTGCTGTTATGCACACAATGGTGTGAACTAACGCCAGATGACTGGTGTTAGTCTGGGCGGAGCTAATTCAGGAGTCGTACTGAAATAGCGTATCCTAAAATTCATTGGTTGATTTTTTTCAGCGTTTCCATACTGGGCGTTTCAAAATGCCTGCGTCACGAAAGGAGTAATTCCAAAGTCAATTGAGAAGCACGTTGCTGTTCTATAGTCTCTTTGAAATCAAAGATAGCCATACAAAACCTGGATTAGTTTGTTTGAAGCCAACAGGAAACCGTACAGGATGGATTATATTTCGGCTTTGCTGGTCCAATGACGGTAACTTCCATCTGCATTGTGGTACACCCGAAGGTGAGTGCAAAGGTAAGTAGCAGAGAAAGTATATAAAGGAACATGTTAGCTGGAATACTAACAAGGCCGATAAGATTCTAGTACTTCACACAGATCATCTGAAATGAATTCTTGGGTAAATATAAGTTTCTCGAACCTCAGCTTGTATTATTGTAATTTATTATTGTGTTATTTAAGCAGAAGGACTGATGATCAGGAGGAGGATATTGAAGACGAGGATGAATGATGATGCGATGATGGATATGACCATGGTGATGGCGAAGATGGTGTTAATAATGACGACTATTAAAATGTCATTATTATTATCGTTATTATTATTATTATTATTATTATTATTATTATTATTATTATTATTATTCAGACGTTGCTGAAACCGTGTTTCCTGGCATTTTTTTTTCTGGCGTGGATCAGAAGTGCCAATGGTTGCGATGTTTGCGACAGAGAGACCATCACAGAGAAAGATGCCGAGGGCTTTGAAAAGTAGGTAAATTATCACTAATACAAATTCAGGAGACATCTTTAGCATTTATTGTAAGAGAGAGGTATAAGTTAGAGAACTTGCTGGATTTTGCAAAAGTCATCTTAAGAATTTATTACTTTGCTTTCAGTGAGGTTAAAAGCACGCAAATGCGGCGCATTATCTTTCTGTGTCCTTACAAACATTCACAATATCATTGATAGTTCTTAATTTTGGAACTTTGAGTCTGAGTTTAGTTTCTGTGCTCATACCGTTTCATGACTACGTGTCCTGGATGAAAGAATGATGCAGTCTAGTAATTGCAGTATTGATGGTCAATACCTTCACTTTCGAACTTTGACCTGAAACTCCTGCATAAGAGATGATGTTCACAGTATTAAATATCATATGTAGTGGCCATGATAACCTAAATAGTGGTACCATATATAGGGTGGGAAAAGTGAATTTTTTTGTTTTTTTCAGACGATGTCATCGGTTGCCATATTGGAGGACATCAGTTATATTTAATTCATGATTACATATGGTGTTTGATAACTGTAATACAATCTTTAAAATTTAAGAAAGTTTATAAAACATTCCAAAATAGAAATAGCAGAAAAGAATGCTTTCTCTCAGGGTCAATATTTGCAATGTTTGCGCCGATTTATTCTTCCGTATGATTTGCTGAAAATTGCACAGTCTACTTCATTTTTCAAGTAGTAGCTACCAATGTATTCATCACATAGATCAATTTAAGACTACCAAGCTAAAATTGTCGGCGAATGACCATGCTTTAAAAAGAGTCTTTAATATAAACAAAAAGATATTAGTCACAGCTATAAAGTAATTAAAACTAGATAAAAGGTCCGTAATGACCCTAGTCTCTGAAGTCAACATTTGAGGCATACACTACGCCACAAAACATGTCATAAGTAATTCTCCAATGTTTCCTCATAGCACCGAACAATACTCTAAACTTTTATCATTACACTGGCGCACTTAACGCAGGCATATTTCTGTTGAAAATGGTAAACGTCCAAATGTTCACAAATTCTGTATACCGCAGTAAGGTACGTCACAGTTATGTGCGAACGGTGCCCTCAGATCTGAGCAAAACAAAAAATGTCAACGTTAAAAGTTTTACTTTTGCCTAAAGTCTACACTTTCATTGCGCGGCAACTTAGTTTTCTTTTTGGAAGAGACACTTCCACCTCTTCCGATAGCTAGATAGATTTGATTTGCCTTTTTTTTCCTGTCCACGATGGGATGGCGAAAGTAGGAATTTTGATTCTTAATGGTTCTACTTAAATACTTAATGCTCGCTTCTGATCACTTTTGACTGTCATGCAGTTATATCAGACTTGGTATTCCTTTTGTATCCTTTAGTCATTACTTTGGTGATTGCATTCATAAAGTATTTAATATAGCCTATATCTACAAGTGAATGTTTTCAGTGAGTCTATTGGTCCGTATAGCTGCTCTCAAATAACACTGGGTCACCACAAAGTAGTGAATAATTAGCATGCATCATTTGCCCACATGAAATATAAGCTGGTGCTTAAATGAAATATTAGGAAATAAATGCATTCCCGCAATTGAAAAGCCCTTTGAGTAATCTGGATTAATTCCTTCATTTATAAACTTTGATGTTCAAAGGAACATTAATTGGTAAAATATAAAAATGTGAACAGAAAGAGACATTGTGGCAACTGTAAAAGTTGTCGCTTTAATCAATTTGTTTTGACGTTACTGTGTACTGGACAAAAATGTTCCTTCCAACATTTTCCAACTTCTATAAAAACAAACTTCTCCTACTTTCTCTTCTTTTTCTCTTTTGTTATTTTTGTTGCTGTTGTTGTTGTTATTATTATTATTATTATTATTATTTCCCAGGGTGAAATATCGTTACGAGGAAATCCTTCCCAGGAAATCTTACTATTGTGACCAAGACAGGAAGAAACGGTAATTGGTTATGTGAATTATATATAACGAATTGTGGTGGTTGTTAGTCCTTTATGCATTACAGTAGTTGTTGGGTCTAATAAAATATCGCTTTATTAAAACCTATATAAAGAGTAAAAGCAGGAATTCATTTCATTCTTACAATATGCTACTTAACAACCTAATCTTGAATGCATAAAACTTCGACAACTGAGACCGAGAATTTCCTTGCAACTTTGAGATCAAATACTATCTCAGATGATATAGATGATTACTGCATGTAGTTTTCAGTACTAGTTATTTTTCCTATATCAAATAGATTGGAACCATGATTTCTACCAACTGAGTTTCGAGGGAAAGTCTGAATCTTTAAGTTCAAAAGATGCATGCCAGATCCTGATATTGTCTTTAAATAGATTTGTATTAACATCTTATAACCACCAATCTTCCAAATACAACAGAACACGTTTACTTCATTTTACTCTCAAAGAAACTTACTTCATGTATATATATATATATATATATATATATATATATATATATATGACAAGGTTACATAACTAAGCATCATAAAAAGTATTGCTTAATAATTACACACCTACCCATATATCATTGAAGAAGGGCTCTAAATCAGTTTAAGCACTGCGATTTGATTTAGGACCAAACATAATATGCCTTTTTCCATTTTTACAGTCCCATGGAGCTTGAGGAGAACAATTGCGACATATGTCCGAGTGAGACCGTGTCGGCAGAGTTCTGGCGCATTCCCAACATGGGGTACGAATGCTGGATAGTAGATCCCGTTTCTTACACCAATTGTACAAAGTAAGTTAGAGAAGAAAAAAAAAAAAAATATATATATATATATATATATATATATATATATATATATATATATATATATATATATATATATGTCTATCTAGCTATCTCAAAGACTGTTCGCATATAAAGAATAGAAGAACACTAAAAACGGCGGAGTTTACATGGAGCAAGCTAAGTTACAAATATTCATTATACGTCACCCAATGTAATTAGAACATCAAAGTCAGCGAGCTTAACCAGATTTGTCTATGTATGTATTTTGTTTTTAAAGTTCAGACCTTTATTATGCATAGATATATTTGTGGTTCTTGACATCTGCCCTTTCGTCACTCGATTCCTATGTCAGTATAAGCGATATACCTGTAAGAGTCTATCAACCCACAAAAGTGAAATCTGAAGTATGAACATATTTTACTGTCGATGAGATAGGCGTGTGTTTGGCTTTCATGTATATGTTTCATTTCGTCTACTATATATATATATATATATATATATATATATATATATATATATATACTAACCTATCTATCTATCTATCCATGCATATTTATTTGGAGGTTATTATGTATTTTCATTATAATTTTGGTACATTCATTATTTACAGATGTGGCGCTGGCTGCCAGGACAGTTCTGTCTGTGAAACGAAATGCGTGTACGAGTATGTTTGCTCGTTCTGTGTTAAGGATGACACAGAAGAAATCTCCTTCCAGCTTATCGAAGTCCCGATTCCCAAATGTTGTGCCTGTACCTAGACCAAAGGCTAGTTATCTAAGGATCTCTAATCAAACTGTTATTATTTCTTTCCGTGCTATACAGTTGAACAGCTGCTCATGAGAAGAGGGTCAATGTGTATGTCCGAACCGATTCTGTTAAAGATGGCGCACAACAAGGATTCTTCAAGCCGATACAAATTCAAAACTTTTGTGCCTGTACTGTGTCCATTTTGCAGTTTCCTTAAACTGCGTATATGATCCTACTGTTGTTATCTTTCTTTCTTTCTTTCTTTCTCGTACAAGATAGTGAATAGAGCCTTTCGAATAAAATTGACTTAGTGCAGTGCTGTGTTTTCACTTGTTCCCTGACCTGTTCATCTCAGGCTTTGTCACGTTTACCGTTCTACTAATACAGATTACTATTCGTCTGTACACAGACATACTCGCTTACTTTATTTCTAAATATTCCAACCTATCTTTCATTGCTTGCCTTTACGAATAAAATCCGAAGCAGTCTCAATATCGAGACACATGAAGATATTCACACTCGCTTACACTGAATGCAAATTATATGGTATATCTGAAAATATTACCGCGAGGATCCCCCAATCTTTGAAATTACATTTAAGTCTCATTTCTAAAAATTGAATAATTAAAATTATATCTGCATTCATTTCCTTGAGCGATATTTTAGCTCATTTCCAGCTTGATATACTAACATGCATACATGCAAGGAAGAGTCTATATAACGGTGGGGGAGGGGGGGGGGGCGAGAGAGGGTCATTTTCTACTCGACATAAACTATTGATTTATGGTCATAGGCACATGTAATATTGATGTTCTGACTATTGTATAAAGAAGCAATGAAATTTAAGTATTTATTTATCCAGACAATTTATATAGTAAGGGGATGCACACAAGTAAATAAAAGAGCTGTGGTATAAAAACTGACGAAGTAGTGCAAATATGTAAAGACAGCAAAAATATTATCGGCCATATACATGGTAGAAATAAAGATTACAAAATTAAGATCGGTAATAAACAGGAAGACAGTACAAAGAAGAAAACAATGATCTCATCATATAGATTCAAAACATTGTGGAAAACGAAATCGAAAGGCTGGAAGGTAAGGTGGTTAACAAACTGGATAGAGGATAGTGTCAAGCTGAACTGAACGGACTTCCAACCTTTGGTCTCTTTAGGATTTCTTAAATACTTTTAGCCTACTGTGCAAAAAGCTATGACACATAGTTTAGCTATATTAATCAATACATATATGTAATTATCGTTTAATCATAATCTGAGAAGTGCACAATTAAGACAAGAAGAAATCAGACACATGTGATCTTTGCCTGGATACTACTGAGTATAACTCATTCGACTAAGATAAGGGTGTAATTTAATCCATGGGTGTAATAGTAGCAATTCATTAAACAGACTCTTCCATAATTTAATGAATTTTAATGATTTTAGTGAGAATTGCGGCTATGTAGGCCTACGAACTCATAAGTCCATCCGTATGTGCTTACTTACTATCCAAATTTCGGACAGTTGGTGTAAAACATCCTCCTGCTCAGAACAGTTTCGTCTTACAGTGTTAATGATAGGTTTACCCCATCCTCTGCGGTCATATCATGGGAGGACTCTACCAAGATTTACAAAAAATGAACCAGGTGAGGGACAGATGTAACAGTTCAGTACATTGTGTGCCGTCGTGATGGAAAATAATATAATGCATACCTAATTCAAATCTTATATTTGTGAAACAACAGACCATGTTTGAATACCATAATTTATTGAGCTGGCAGTCAAGCAAATTCCGCCGACAGAAAGACAGACAAACACAAACACATACACAAAGGAAGATAGATAGACACACACGTTAATTAAAATATTGTATATATTAAACAACATGCCATGCTTGAATACCATAATTTATTGAATTAACACCAAAGCAAGTCCTATAGACAGACACACACATATACATGCATACACACATACATATACATGCATATATACGAGGGTTGATCGAAAAGTTGCGGAACAAATGCAATATTTTCTAAACAAAACAACCCAACGTCATAAAAGTTCGCCCGTCAATAATTCTATATAGAAAGTTTGATAGTCATCGGGTTACAGGTATGCGTGTAATATGACTGTCAGTCATGGCACTGGCTCGACTGGAAAAAGACCAATAGGGCAGCCCCAATTAAATGGCATCGTGATGTTTGCTACATGCAGTGTACGCAAGGCTCAATGTATATGAAAAATGTAACGCTCGTTGCATCTTGGTTAGTCTTTATTTAAAACAATAATTACAATGCAATAGTTCAATTCCATCTCAGTATTGTGATCTATTGCGCGTAAAATGCAATATCAAATTGTCTATTTTAGCTCTTATAAATACCTTTTCCGCAAAACAAATTGTGTCTGCACATTTAAATGACAGTTTTTTTTAAAGTTGCTAATTTATAAGTTTCCACTTATCATGTGCTATACCGAATTTTTGGCTATACCACACCCACCCACTGTATGAAGCCTATTCGCATTACAAATAGCCAATAATTAAATTCGTCTCGGAGTTCATGCATAGAGCCAACATGGCGCGGTCCTGTAATTATTACAGTTCGGCCTATATCTTCATTATCTGATTAGCAAAACATTTGAAACTTGGTACAATAGCTTAGAAGTAAACAAGAGTTAATATATTGCTAACAAGTTTGAAAGCCCAATTTTTCCTTTCATTTCTCTCATATGATAAGCAGCTAGATTAAATGTTTTGTCTCCAGAGGAGGCCCATCATATTTCAGTGAATGGACCTTTTCTCCACAAAACAAATTATATTTTTCATTGAATTGGTAAATTTGGTAAAGTACATAATTAAATCTTTAAAGAAAAAAAATTATAATATATTGAACATAAAGAAAAACACGCACGCATAGCAAGCGCGGATGTATATTGTTTCGTGCCTGAGTTGTCCATCGTAATTATCTTTTAAGCGCATACTAAAGTGTGTGGTGTAATTTCAACTCAGTAGTGATGAGTTGATAACCTTTCTGTCTTGAAATTTCTAATGGACCGGAAAAATTTAGATTCTTCTTCATCTTCTATAATAATATTTATCAGAATTGAATTTTCTTGCAAGATTGTCTAGGATTCTCAGAGTAAGAATGGATGTTTGTCTTGAAAGTGAGGTCTAGAAAGAGATAATAGAAGAAATCTCAGTAAACTATTCTAGTCACTAAAAACCATACTTTACACAGGTCAGTGTCAAATTGACATAATAGGTGTAGAATATACACGTACAATGTTTACAGTCAGTATTGTTTTATACTTAAAAAAAATACAATTTTACATATAACATGTATTGATAAAATGTATAAAAATGTTAGCATAATGATGGTTACATATCAATATAGAAAAAGATAAAATTCAATAAAAATATTCAGGTACTATTCGGAAAGTCTCCAAAGATTTTCTCCTGATACCGTGAAACGATTATTTCATATTTAATATGCTTCGTTTTTTATTGCAAAATGTCAGTAAATAGTGTTAATTGTTTCCATGAGCTGTTCTCAAAATTAAATTGTTAAGTTCATTTAACTATAGCACAAGTTTCCATAATATTTTAAGCATTACTCGTGAAAATGGCCTCAAAGGACACGACTGTTCAGCAAGGTGCATTTACTGCACAATTATTGTAAAGTCTTTCTCAATCAACAATTGATTTTGATCATTTGATCAGATTTATTCGCCAAGAGTAAGGTCTTCGTAATTCTTTTGTCTTACAGAACTCTAATTTACCTTGATAAGAACTATGTAGTATATAGCAAATAAACGTTAACAGTAAGATTGTCGCGTGAGGTGCAGACGAACCTACGGACTGGGCACAATGTTTAATAGGTACTGTCTATTATTATGATTAGCCACAAACTGAATATTGCTAAAACGTTTTAGTCAATTCCATACATCAAACCACTACTAGAAACTGCATTTTCGTATTTTCTCCATAGGCTAACGTGTTGCAATTACTGGATCTTTTCTTCATAAATGAAATTGAATCAGTACATTTTCAAAGTTTTAAATACAAACCTCACATGTAATGTACATACAGCGAAACAGAGATTTACAGCAAGCACTTATATTTTGTTCTTGCCGGAGTTGTTCTATGTAATTTTGTTTAAAGGTATACTTAGTTTGGGTGTGATTTTAGATTGGAAGTGAGAGTTGATGACCTTACAGCCTTACTAATGGGGTCAAACCAGAATGAAATGTTTCAGGTCCAGTACCCAGTTAAGTAGTTCGTTTGGAGGTTTCTTTAGCTCTGTTTTTCATCGGAAATATTCAGGAAAGGAACTTATTTTTTTATCACGGAATAACTGGGAAAGAACCATTTTATACGATGTCATGCATTTTGTTGTCGTAGTAAAAGTAATGTGGCGTATAAGTCCACGTGCAACGTTAGCGTGTCATATGATCAAAAGCAATGTTTTTTATTGATCCGGAAACTAAAACTCATGACCTCTGTAGATGCTGATCAGCTGTTAAAATGTAAATATGCTTCGTAGGTGTTGTTGGGTCTGTGTGTATTAAATGGTCTATAATGGCACTGTTGCCAATTGTAATATTAGTGCAGCTTGGAGAAATGTGTGCCTGTAATATATAAGAAAATCAATGGTGGTCCGACCCCTGCACTTTTCCAAGAACCTGGAACTCTTCAATTTTTTTTTCTTTATTTTCATTTTCTTTTTTTGTACTAATATTCATCGAAATCGTACCTTCGTATAAGACATCCCGAAATTCGCTCAGCAAGATTCAATAGTTGTATTTGGAAGAGTGTTTGTTTGAAAGAACGAGATAAATAAATCTCTGTTCACTTTTATAATAACCAATCACTTATATTTCACTCAGATTGTTTATATAATTGACATATAATGCATTGAACATACAGAGTTGACGGTCATTATCGTTCGTATGCAGAAATACAGCTATTATGAATACAATTTATTATAGAAAGTACAAAATTCCAGATATTGAGGATGAGTGGAATACCGTTTTATCCAAACGAGCACAAGTTAAAAGTCAATGCAAATGTCTAAAGAATTCGTAAGAACTGGAATTTTTTATTATAATTGGGGTAAGTCTACAAAGGTGGCCCTTCTGTGTTTTCTTAATACTCTATAACGATTCTTGCCTCTTAATAACAACAATATCTGTAAGTGATGGGAAATATATTGCGGTTTTGTGTGGTTATTATTAACAGTTAACTTGAAATTACTACCGTTGGTCCATTTCGGCATGAATATTGATTTACATACGTCTGCATACATGGGAAAATTCTTCCCATTATAACAATATGCATGCGCTTGTCAATGTCTGAGCTTGAACAATATTATCTGTCGTGAGTTGTGCGGAAAAATCATTTAAAGTGACAGATATCATCATAATAAAGAATACTTTCTGATAACTAGGCTAACTCAGTGTCAGTTTGGGATCGATGTACATCGTCATATCACGCAATCAATCGAACTTTTTATGCGTGATGCTGGTGTTTGCCACGTTTGAAACTTTGTTTCTCATTTCTCCCTTGCATAAAAGGTACTTTAATTGCATCTGCCAGCTTTATCCGTTGTCCACTAGATTTGTTAAGATGAAAATGAATTTAATTTTCTTTTTTTATGGTTTTTAATGGTCTTTTAAGCATATTATTGGCTATATCATGGTAAGGAAACGGGAGCTAAGTCCCTTTCCCAAAGAAACACCGAGGCAGTCGACGCGGGCTGGCCTGGGTGGGTATCGAACCCGCGACCCTTGGATTACGAGCTCGAAGCTCTACCAGCTGAGCTCCGGAAATTACATTAATACCATTTGACTTATTGCTGAGAGTTCGTGCAATTACGAAATAGTAGGTTTACAGGTTGCACAGTACGTAACAAAATATCACGGAATGCTAACTGTAAACAGTCGATTGTATTGTCTATAAATGATACCGTTGAACAATGTTTATATGATTGGTTTGATTTCATGTCGTAGGTATGACAAAGTTCGAATTTCAGATTTGTCTTCCTTAGAGAAGTTATAAATACACATCAAAATATTCTCCAAAATCTTACAAATTTATTACAGATTTGTAGTTAGTACGAATATGATGCGCCTTACAGGCAGATGGCGACCACAATCACGACACTCTGCATATCAGTTTGCGTACAAATAACACTTGTTAATATCTTTATATCCCTGAAAAATAATAGGTGCTCTGTTTATATTTATCAAATGTACCATGATATCACGTACAGACAATAATTTAGCGGTTTCTGTCTCAGTTAGACATATATATTTGTTTACAGCTGTTTAAATTATTTCAATTGGGAAAGTGAATATTGAACTTAATTCTTTAGAACATTTTCTTGCAATTGCAACATATTCAAAACCACGCTAAAGTTTGCCTTCGTTTCAGACATGGCTACTTAAAATACACGTGATAATCAAAATTTTGGTAGTTAGTTATCTATATTCTTTGGAAGTTTGTTTCTATATTCTGTTTCGTGAATTTCGACAACTATATTTTGTTTTTAGCCCTATTAACAGGAAATTCTCATACATTGATATTATATGTGACCTCACCGAGTGACATGATAGAAAATTATCTATAGACTACTGAGGCAATAAAGTCAACACCACTCATGATCCAGCCAGTTCAAACAGGTTTGATATCCTTCATTTTGTCCATGATTTTATTATCAAGAATCAAAGTTTTATGTTCGATTGATCTTTTGTTCTTATTACAAGGAAACATGATTGCCATATATTGAGCATTATTCATGAAAATTATTGTGTAAACGTCGTGAATGTGCAACAGGTGCAATAGCTACTCAACTATTGTAACTTCTTTGCTTCAATCAAAAATTAATCTTGGTCGCTTTTAATTCATTTATTATGAATTAAGAATAAATCTTTATGTAGATAGTTTTCTATATGCTTCCAAATGCTTGTTTTGTGTTGTTTAATTTTCTTCAATTTCTACCACGATATTTTCTTTTGACCAATTAACAACAAAAAAATTCTTATATATTGACATTATGTCCTGCTTGACGGAATTGCATAATAGCAAATATTAAACGACCATAATGCAATAATTCAACAGCACTAATGATCCACCCAGTTCAAACATGGTTGATGTCCTTTAGTTTTTGCCCAGTTCTTATGATTAATCTAAGTTATATATTTGTGTGATCTGTTATTTTTATGGAGTTGAGACTATAGTACCAAATATTGAATATTAGTCAAGAAATATTTTGTGCCCACGTCTCGACTGTTCAACAAGATGCGATAGCTATTAAACTATTGTAACTTCGTTCCTTGAATCAAAAGGTAATTTTGCTCGCTTCGAATTCTTGTTGTCTAACAGAACCGTATATATGAGGTGCTTGAATACCAAATATATGTTGCTATTTTTTTTTACAACATTCAAATAGAACATATCGCACGAGATGCAGGTTTCTCGATTATTTTTGGTGTAATGTATTAATATATGATTTTATTTATGACAAAAGTATAAGAAGGTATTCGAAAAACATGAAACATATCTGCGTTGTAGATGTGTCCAAGGAAAACAAATAAGGCAGTCACAATATATGTTAACGTGGAGATCAGATAAATCTCAAGTATCTATTGCTGCAGTTTTATTAAACTTGCCCATTTTAGGATACAGGTATAGACTAACAAATGTTGGGCATGACCTGCCGATTGCAGTGAGCTGTGAAGGGTACTACACGTAGTATACTGTCTCTTCTTTTGCTTCGAAACATATGAAGAATTGGAGTATTGAGTATTTCTATCTTCATTCAATGCAGATGTCACAATTCGTGGCTGTCCATGCAGCGAATGCTGGATATGGAGCATTTCACAGAGATAAAACATGATAACTAGAGATTGAAAAGTACGTCACGCTGGTCTGGTTTGACTTAGGAGTTTTTTGTTTCTATTTTTTATTCTCAGGTAGGGCTTATATATCAATATCTGTTATTATTCAGAAAACAAAGCATTGCAATCAGAGCTAATGATCCAACATTGTCACTCGGGCATCAGTTTTACCGTTGCATGCGATACAAAACTCATCCCATCAGTACATTTAAAAAAATGCAACCATATTTTATCCCTCGCGAAATACCAGCAAGTAACTGACAAAACTTGGAATATTTGGTTATCTAAAGCAACATTTCATACATCATTAGGAATAACACTATGACATTGTTTTACTGTTGGATAAGATATTCACACACACACACACACACACACACACACACACACACACACACACACAAACACACACACACACACACATATATATATATATATATATATATATATATATATATATATATATATATATATATACACTTTGGCACAACATTCAGAGTGTATTCTACTTTCAAATACATCGACGCATTATCACGTCTGATGAAAGCTTACAATCAATCGTCCCATCTTAGCATCGGATGACCTCCAAAAGAAGTGACGCCTCAAAACGACGTGACAGTGTTTGATCGTCTGATAAAAGAAAAATGAAAGAGGTGTTAAAAACACCGGAGATTGGGTTCGCATTGGGAAAAAAACCCACTTTGACAAAGGCTATTTACCGAACTGGGCGACTGAATTGTTTTGTGTCACATGACAAGTGATTGGACGTGACCCACTTGTCTATCAATTGGAAGATCTGAACAGAGAAGTGTTAAAAGGAACATTTTACTTGCCCGAATTTACAACGAGTGATCAAGAAAAAATGACAACGTGTATGATATTGAAAGCATTCTCGTTCGTATTAAAAAAGGCAAAATCCGTTGAGAAGGATATTCCCTTGCTTCGATTTTTGGATTGCATTCTCACAAGTCATCGACTATAAAAAGAAGTAGAATTCACGTACATGCTGTTAAACACTGGATCCTTTTCTCCGAGGTCATCTCTCCAAGAACTCCCAAAACAACAACTACTGTGGGTGTGGTGTGGAGAACATGTTTCTAAACATCAGATCGTCTGTTTCTATCATATCTTTGTGCTCATTTACATCATTGGAACAGCAATTGGAAACTTCAGTTTGCATCAAGGAGTTAAACAACTGTGGATTACTTTACCCAGCAGTTGCTTTGGCTATCTTCTTCCCAATCGCTCGTAAATATATACCGACAGTAGCCACGCCAACGCCAGTCACAACTCTTCCAGTCACAGCAATCCTCTGGAACCCTTGCAAAACAAACCTTTGACACTGAGTGACTCTTCGGAGACAAGAAACACCGAACTATGAACAATCAATTACGTTTAACATTAATTAGTGACAGTTCTACGGATGTGCTTCCCCAAGAAAAAGTATGTTGTTTCAGGGCCAAATTACTTCAGTCCATACAACTCGACTACGAAGCTCATTGGGAAGAGGTAGAAATCATTCATCCCACACAAGTCTTGAATATTACTGCAGATCAAATCATTTTCGTAGTGGAAATACTCAACGAACAAGTCCAAGAACAACTGGACAAAAATGATCCTGGATTTTACGAAACAAAACAACCAATGCCAGCTAATCCCCAATTGAATATCTATGACATGAGAATTCCTGCAAGATACTATTTTAATGCTCGAAATCTCGTCGAAACGATTTAAGCTAATTTCAGCGATCAGTTTGGCAAAGCACTCAATGAACTCACCGAAGTGTGCTGATTGAGTACCATCAACCTTGTCATCGTCTCAACGGCACAACGATCTCCATCACCTTTTCTCCCAGCTTGTTTGCTATTCTGGGTGGAAACACAATCCTCGTTCCAACCGACGACAACAACAACAACAACAACTGATTCTTCAAGCATTTTCGATACCCTATTGATTTCAACGAAGGACTAAATTTGATGTTTGTGTACTCTGATGGCGTCAAGAACAACGTATTGGGTAACATCCGCTCCGTTGCCGAAAGTCATTTCTTTCAAAGTGGATTTTGCCATAGCTTCTTACATTGAAGTAGGAAACTCGTATCACGTTCACCGAGAATTTGTGCATCCTCCTTATCTTCCTGTCAGTAAAATCCTATTTTGACAGAGCGAATATTACTATAAATAGATATCTTGGACAAAATATTGTATTCTTTAAAGAAAAGTCAGCGTAAATCTACATTTTAGAAAATGATTCTCGACTGAATTGTAACTCATATATCTCGTATATCGAGTAGTTACTTGACGACCAGGATATGGTCTAGAGATATGTTGAAATCAGCCTTTCGTACGGTGGCACCTATCTTAAAACCTATTGTGACTAAAGGATTGTATGCTTTAAAAGATGCAGCCTTGACGCAAGGAAGAGAATTTCTCCAAAACGTACTTATTGACCAACAAAGTTCCAAACAGGTGTTACTGACGGCAGGAACAAATCTGTTGATCCAGACAGGAAACAAAATCCTTGGTCGACGAAACAACCCTATAAATAAACTTCACACTCCTGTTGATACCATTGATTCATCATCCACACCACAACAAGCACAGGGCAGAACGAGACGTCGAAAACCCTACAGACTTCGTAGACAAGATCAGAAAAAGAATAAGAAAAAAAGAAAAATAAGAGATTGGGGCTTTTTGTTTACTAGACAAAAATGATGTACCAAGATTCCTGTTTTCCATTCCTCCGACGATGGTGAAGATGCAAAAATCCCATTAGGTACAATTTTATCGCGTGAGATTGAAGTGACTCGAGAGGCCAAATGGTGGGTACTAGACCTTCTTAACCTAACTTTGCCCAAAAGTATTACTTGAGATCTTACTTGACTCTGTTTGAAGCCACGGGACAATTAGGAACCAACAGTACCCATGGCATTTCGTACGACGATTATGTAGGGGAATATGGCATGTGGTGATTTGATTTCACTCCAGACCAAGGCAGCGACGATGGACATTTCCATCCTATACAATCAGGTCAACACGATGTGGAACTTCACTGTACAGTAGCCCATGTGCACAAAGTGAATGTGATCTTGTATGCAGAATTCGATAATATCCTTGAAATGAACACTCTGAGAGAAGTGATCATAGACTATTAAAAAACACACGGAACACGAACCCATGGACATAGGCGAGGATGATGTTTCCACCCAAAAGCAGAAGCTGGAGGAATCGCAGACCCCACTTTCAAGTGGAGAAGAAGAGAAAGGCAATAATTATGTCGCGATGACCAGAACAATAACAACACTTAGTGCCTTGATTTGCTCGCCGCTTAGCTACAAGAATCACACTGCTGGCCAGAGAACATTGTCATGGTTGTCAAATCGAGCAACCTAGCCAAAAACAATACGACCAATGTTTGATGATGAGTCACGAAGATCAGTTGGAAGAGTATCAGGAAGAAGCATGGACACTCCTCCCAGAAGAGAAGATCTTGAAAGAATGGTATAAAGACGAGTGACCATTCCCTAATTCCATTGACTTCATTGGAAACGAAATGTATCTAATCTCTCTTGCAATAGAGTACAGAGGCTTCCCGTTGATCGACTTACTTGACAGACGTCTTGAAAGAATAAGTCAAGCGTGGAATCAATGTGTATCATTACCTGTGGAGAAAAAAAAGCAGCGAATACTTGGGACCTTTATTACCTCCTAACCCACAGTTCGTACACATCTTTCTAGAATCCAGTGGTGTGTGCCTAAGATGAACTTCCTCATCAAAAACCTAAAGACGTTATAGCTTATGCCATCAACGCCAACAATAGTCATCGCCTAGAATAGCTGTTTACTTTCCCAAAGACCACAGCGTGAAATATTTGTATTGCTATGGATTTCCTAATCTCTCAGAGATATAATAAATGCTTTATCCACTCAAGCGAATAAAGTGAGATTACAAGGATTGGATTCTATGGAGTGTAGACAATATTATGTGTATTTTCTTCATCGACGCAGTTTTGGATTCCCGTTAGAACATTTACTGACTTGTTTTGAATGTAGTTTCTCTAGAAACGATGCAAACGTAAAAAATGGGTTTAGTGATCATTATCTATTTTCTAAAGCTCAAAAATGTAGCTTCCATTGATAGCAAACTGACAAAGTTCTAGACAATTGGAAGTCCAGTCTTACTTATCAACATTGTCAACCTCGGAAATACGTTCATTTTTAACATTGTCTTGGTATTTGTCAGTTGTACATGAAAAGGGCCGGACAAGTCTTAATTCTCTCTCTTCATTTCTTGGTCCATGATTGAACTAGCAGGACTTATTTTAAAAAATATATATATATATTTAGAAAATGGATGCTGGTTAGTTAAATGCTACACTGACAACTGTAATTAACACAAAGAGTCAGAAACCAGGCAGGCGACCAACAAACTAGCAAACCTCATACAATTAAGAAATATAAGGTGGTCCAAAGTCCAGACAATCAGGGCAAGCTGCACAAATGGCAATATTGATAAGGAAAGCACAGAACTACCCCTCTCCTTAGTAGTTATATAAGGTGGTCAAAAGCCCAGACCATCACGGCCAGCTGCCCAAGGCGGCAATCATTGGAAGGTTAAAACACCCCACATGACCCGCACCCTATCATATATATGAAGTGATCCCAAACCCAGACCATCAGGCCCACTGCACAATGCAGTAATTGATTAACTGCATAAATATAAATCCAATAAGGCAACTTGTCTTAGCAACAAATTCCGCTCTTTAATCCTATATTCTCTACTAATCCCCTGCAGTAACAATAATGCATTAGCCATACAATACATAGTTGTTTCTAAATTCGTTATTGAAAATTCGGCTGCAAGATGACAATTATTATTCTTTTTTGCACACAAATCAAAATTATTGTACTCTGGACATGACGGGGCCTCATGGGACGACGGCGCACCCCTTGCCGAGCGGATATCTTCCTTTGCCTCATCACACATTCCACAAGTAATTAAATAGTGCGCTGTGCGCACATTGCTATTGGACGTAAATGGCCTAATGGCCGCACACGTCGTTAATTAAAAAAATCAATCAATCACTCTTACCATTAACTGTTGACTCGACAAGAGAAAAGAAGAATGAGCCAGACAGTCATATTTGGAAAACCTCCTGGGCATATTAAAATATTATTACACTCAAGCCAGGTATATCGAGAAGATGATGATCTCCTTCCTGATGGAAATCACTTAATTCAGGAAATTCATGGAAGTAAAAGTGGAGAAGTTTAAGAGGACTTCGGTAGAGAATAGGAAAAGGTAGCGAAAAAGGCGTGAGAGGGAATTTCTATGCCTCAACCAAAACTGGATAAGTGTCCAGCAGATGCCGAGGCAACAAGAATATGAATGGGTAAAATACCCATGGCAACAGTAGCAACAACAACAATATCATCATCATTATCGTCATCATCAGCAGCCAAAGCAACCCCTCAAGCCACATAGAAGATTGGGAGTTGGAGGCCGATAGAGATAATTTTAGACTATCCGTATCCGTCTGCAGATGTACTACAACTTACAATGAGATATGCCCTTGCTGCAGAGCCAGTCCCTAGAGGTGCAGTTGTCCTGGATATCGATAGCATCTACGATCCAGGACAACCAACAACGACCTATTTCAGGGCCACACAGATCTGTCAGAAACAGAGATACTACTAAATCATTGACACAATATTGCGCGTTTTATGTGTGGATATATCTATGTTTTGTATATCTTTTACAACTGAAGCTTAAACCTCAGCTATCTGTCTTGTGTGTGATAGTCATTAATCTATCGGTATGCTTGTGTGAATGTGTGTAAACATTCTTACCCTTTTCAGAGGTGATAGTATATTTGTGTTTTCATGAGCATTCATACCCTTTGTGTAAGTTAGTGTGGGTGTTGGCCAGTCAGACGGCATGTTGGTTAGTAGGTGTGGGTATTGGTTAGTAGGTGTGAAATGTATCTATGACAGTTTTAACATTACATTTTCTCTTGTCCCCAGACAGACCCATCATGTTCATCCTATGGACGGTTTTAACGTAACATTTCCCATTTCTCCTATACACAAACATCTTGCTCATCCTAAGGACGATTTTAACATTACATTTCCAGTTTGCCACCGTACAGACCGACCATTTTAATCATATGGACAGTTTTACATTACATTTCCCATTTCCCCTCATAGGACCATACTTTAAAAATGGCGGCGTAATGTTCAGTTCCCTTTACCCCCACCGTCCATCCACACATCATATGGCTGTACTATGCTATGTGGTATATCAACTTGGTTTACCTCACCACTTCAAAGCCACATTATTTGTATATATGTGCTCTCTCTCTCTATCTCTCTCTCTCTCTCTCTCTCTCTCTCTCTCTTTCTCTCTCTCTCTCTCTCTCTGTGACCCCCCCCCCCATCATGTCAGGAACCCATTTTGCATTATTGAGAGATAAATCGCCCCTATATGATGCGTGACTTATCTATCAATCCATCTGTTGATCTCTATCTTTCTTTCTCTCTCTCTCTCTGTGGCTCTCTCAAAATTTGTCTCTCGTCGTAAAAAAAACAACAACAATACTACTACTACTACTACTAATAATAATAATATATGATTACGTGAAATACAAGGCTATTTGACTTTAGTTTCAAAATTCAAGCCGAAAAGTATTACAATCCGTCTTTACCTTTACCGAAACAAAATCTATCCGTTATTTACCGTTTTCAAAAAATACAGCAGAGAGAAATATGTTACAGTATAAAAAACCTTAGCTTGATTCCAAATTCGCTAGTTTAAAAAACACTTTGACTGCATGTCTTGAATCTAGAGCAAAAGACTTAGTCTTTATAAGCAAGTTTGTTGGATACATTTATTTGTATGACCAGATTTTGCGCATTTGCTTTCAGACGGAGACAGTGTTAGACGTGTTCAGTTCAAATTAGGGAATTGTAACATTGTCATGTTTCGGCACACGCCTTTGACAGCTGAGAGTATAGCCAATGCAACCTGACAAAATTTTACTGCGTTTATTCTACACTTTTTCAGTATAACACTGGTTTTAAGATATTGGTGAATGAAAAAAAATTCCAGCCTTATGTACAAAAACACAAATATAGCTGGCTGCCTGTGAGAATTATAAAATTTAGGAAACCTGACATCTCTAAAACGCCCCCCCCCTCTTGAGTTTCTTATACGACTTATAAAAGATATTTAAAAAAAAACAAACTTAAGCATTGCTAACATATGATTTACCCTTGTCCTCAGAAACTCATAAAAAGGGTAAACGAATGTTAATTTCTCCTTATCCTCTAATGCCGCATATAAAAGAAAACATGACGCCAAACGTTGTCTATCTTCTACCCTCGCATATGTATTTCTCTCTCGCTCGCTCTCACCTCAATAAATAATAATAATAATAATAATAATAACAATAATAATAATAATAATTGATTGCGTAATAAAAAAGGTTATGTTACTTTAGTTTTGTCATTTTTCCATAAACTTGAAATGTAGAACAGTTCTTCTTCACAGGGCACATTTCACTGATCCTACGAAATCCAGAGTTTAGTTTATGCTTGTGTATGTCGGAAATCTTTTCTTTTTTTTGGGTTGTTGTTGTTGTTGTTGTTGTTGTTTGTTGGGGTTTTTTTTAATGAGTTAAAATACTAGCAAATAAAAATGTCACAGTACAAGAAATCTTTAGCTTCGCGATGTATAGGTAATATTTCTCACTGCGTGGCTTGAATCTTTAGCTAAACCACAGGTTTTGAAGAAAAAAAAAGACGGTAGAAAAGGTGAGCACCCATTGGCTAAACAAAATGTAACAATATATGATCTGATTTTCCTCATTTGCTTTCAAACTTTGACAGAGATAGGACGTAAAAACTGTTTCGCTCCTCGCTTGGCTTAAAATGGAGTCAGTTCATTGTAGGGAATTGTAATATTGTCATGTTTTGGCAGAAGCCTTTGCCAGATAGGTAATGCAGCCGGACACAGTTTTCTACTTAAATTTGGCATAAACCAAATTTTACTGCGTTCATTCGACAATATTTCAATGTAACACTGATTTTCAGATGTTGATGAATGAAAAGAAAAATCCCAGCCTTATGTAACATTTTAAAAAAATATAGTAAGAATAATAACGTTTACGATATCTAACATTTCTAAAAGGCCTACTGCTTGAGCGTCCTAATGAGGATGGTAAAGGGGGGGTGTTGCTTTCTCTCTGTTTCCCTCTCTTTTCGTTCTCACAAACACACACACACACACACAAAAATCATGAAAAAGTACTACTAATAATAATAATAATGATTTTTAAGTAAGGCCCTGGATACGGCTAGGTATTGAATAAACTGGGTGGTTGTCTAATGTTAATTCCCTCTGTTCCAGAATCCTACAAATGTTAATTTCTTTTTGTCCTATAATGCGGCAAAAGAAAAAATGGTGACCTACTTTTATTTCTTCTTACACTCCACTAGTAATAGTATAGGGATTATAAGAATATTAAAGAGGATGGTTGGTTTGTTTTTTAAAAAAGGAGGGTAAGGGGATGATGGTGATATTACAGAGGATTTTGAGATATTAACTTTATTTATAATAGGGATCACAGGAAAGTTATAGGGAAGGTATTTTTATTTATATCTCTTCTTTTACATCATACCCTGGGTGATCAGTAAATGACTGAATATTAGTCATTCCAAAAGGCATTTCAAATAGCAGGTGTAGTTTTGTCATTACATTTCTAGTTATAGGCAAATAATACGGCATTTCATTTAGAGTGCATAGAAACTCACATTTGCCCCATAAATCTAACAAAACAGATAGTGTAAAAAAAAAAAAAAAAAAAAAGAAATAAAAAAAAAATAAAATGAGAGCGCAGACCCTCGCATAATGCTACACTGTTACAAACATGCATCTCCAAATGGTAGTCAAATGTGAATTTCCCGTTTGTCTCCAGTACCTTGTGACCTTATTTAGCACAGGATGTCCCTTATCCCTAAATCGTCGCATTATAATACTTATATGCATTCAATGACCACATTTTCCTTCACATATAATAATCAATCTTTTGTTTCGATCTCTGAGGAGGTCGGGTTTATTAAGAAGCGTATTTGCCTAAAATGCAGCCTTGCACGAGATCTCAATAACAGGATAAGTTACCGTATCCGTACAAATATCCTTGAAAAAAAGCATTGAATTGACTTTCAACTTATTTTAGCAAGGGAACAATTAAATTACATTAATAATTTGATGCACTACAATACAAGTGCGACAACCGTCTATTGATGTACATTCTTGAGTGACATTATCACCGAGATGATCTGGTGTGACATCATCAGAAGAGAAAGGAGGTTAATTCAGTTCGTCTGGGAGCAAATGCATAGACCCAACGCGGGACGGTCCTGTATCGTGATTGTCTGATTAGCAAAACCTTTGAAAGTTGGTAAAATAGCTTATAATTAAGCGAGGGTTAATATAGTGATAACAAGTTTGAAAGCCCAATTTTTCCTTTAAAATCTCTGTTATAATATAGCAACTTAGTTTCCTTCTTCTCTTCGGAGCCAATATTATATCAACTAGAGGACCTTTTCCCATTACAAGTATGTTTTTACTTTGAAACGGTAGATTTTGTAAATTACATAATTAAACGCAAAAGAAAAGAAAATTAACGAACTTTAAATGCTACGTATTCTGAGCAATCACAGCTGTATTCTGTTCCTGCCTGAATTGTTCTCCATAATGTTCTTTAAAATGCATACTTAATGTAAATTCAACTTGGAAGTGGTAATTTGTGTCTTGAAATCTTGTATGGATCTGAATCCTGCTTCGTGTTGGTCTTCTTCTTGGTATTCTTCTTCTTTTTCTCATTTCTTACATGATTGTTTGTCTGAGATTCTCTGAGGAAGAATATATGTTTATGTTTGTGAGCTTGAAATAAATAAAAGAAATATCTATAATCTGTTTCAATAATAAAATCCATACTTTACACATAATGTAATAATGTTCAGCTGAAATAATATGTATTATCTATGCAAGTACAAAGATTTCAGTCAATTGGGTGCATATAAAAATGCAAATTTAGGTATAATATTTATTAATATCAAGTACAAAAAGTTAGTATAAAATGTTGAAAATGTTCAAATGGTCAAACATTAATCGACTGCGAAGACATTATAAGACTTGCTATGCCATGACTTGTCATCAGTGTTGCACCAAAATTCCATGGAACAAAGTCAGTGACATTGTTCAAGACTTAATGGATTACCAAGTACTGTTAAAAGAGCTGATTCCACAAGACGAAAAGATTCCTTTGAATTTTGGATGCCGTGTCGTGTGTGTGTTAGCTTTCATTTATCAACAGATTCTTTGCGACAAATTTATGAATAGTACATGCAAATACATGACAACCATTGGGACTTGAACTGTTTAAATTTAACAGTGTGTTTGGTGTTCTTCCTTTGAGTTCGAAGATGACCATGCCATCACTAACTGGTTTGGTTTCTGTGAGGACGTGAGTGGCTGATCAGGCCAATTTGTGCTCTGAACTGTCTGTGGCACACTTGACAGGAGATGCCGCTTGGGTTTGCTTGATCACTAGAGGACGTGCTGCAGTTCTGAGATTTACGCTGATCGCGCTTCTGCACTGCCTTTGCAATTCTTTTCAGTTCAAAGTCTGTAGTTCCAGTATGGATGAGACTGCGCCAGGTGGAGTGATCCTGTGTGAGATCTTCCCGAGACTCATGGTCAATGTTGAAGTGTTTCAAGGAGGACTTCATGGAATATATAAAGCGTTTCTTCTGACCACGCTGAGATCGCTTTCCTTCCTTTAGCTAGCCGCAGAAAAATCTTCTTTGATAGTAGTTCTTCTGACATCCTGGCGACGTGGCCTGCCCATCTCAGCTGTGATTTCATCAGAAGAGTGTCAATGCTTGGAACGCCTGTCTGTGTGAGAACCTCAGTGTCTGGGACCCTGTCCTGCCATCTTATTCAAATCCGGTTCTTCAGGCAGCCCATGTGAAAATGGTTCAGCTTCTTGACATGGCGTCTGTCCAGGTTTTGCAAGCATACAGCAGGGTCGGCAACACAATGGCTTTGTAGACCTTAAGTTTTGTTTGTAGACTGATGCCTCTGCGCTCCCACACATTTGCACGTAGTCTGCCAAAGTCCACACTTGCTTTAGCAATTCGGGCCTTGGTTTTCATCATCGATTTGGACAGCACGTGACAATGTGCTGCCGAGATAGGTGAACGTGTCGATTGCCATGAGGGTTTGGCCAAATTACTATGATGACAGGCTCTGCGTAAATCTTTCTTGGTGTAGGTTGGTGCATCACCTCTGTCTTCTTGATAATGAAATTGTCACAAACTGAAGAAAATTGGTCAGACTCAGATTTGGCATTCAGAGAGCAAACAGGAGATCACGGCGTCTCACTTCCTGTAACTTCGTCTTCGCCTGTTGAAGAGCTTGCTGTCAGTCCGTTATCTGATGTCGATCCCAGTGTTATAGTAATAGAATGCATCAGTAAGCATGGCAGAGAACATCATACTGAAGAGGGTTGGGGCCAACACACAGCCTTGCTTGACTCCATTGCTGGCTGGGAATGGTTCAGATGACTCGCCGTCGTCCACGACACGAGGGAGCACGCTATCATGAAATTACCAAACCATCACGATACATTCTTCTGGGCAACCATATTTTGCCATGATTTTCCAAATGCCCCCACGACTGACTGTGTCGGCTTTTGTCACGTCGATGAATGTCGTATAATAGTTAGTGTTCTGTTCCTGGCATTTCTCCTGGAGTTGACAAGCTGCACACACCATATCTGTGGTCCTTCGTCCTTTCCTGAAGCCATACTGACTCTCTTGCATGAGCTCTTGATCGATGTGATGCACAAGGCGATTCAATATAATTCTGGCCAGGAATCTGCCGGCTATCGACATCAAGGAGATGCTAAATGGTTGTCACAGGATTGTCTGTTAACTTTCCACTTTTACAAGTGGACGATGAATGCATCATTGTACTCCAGTTCCTTGAGTCCACATTGACTGGAAGAGTTCAGTCAGTTTCTGTGCCATGTGCAAACCTCCGACTTTGTAGCCTTCTGCTGGTATAGCATCTGCTCCAGGTGCTTTGCCATTTGACATCAGGTCAATTGCTTTCTCAGTTTCAGTCAGCGTTGGAGGATCAGCAAGTGATATGTTGATTTCCACTATGGGAAGTCGATCAGTTTGCCTCCTCATTGATATATGAATGTTGATTGAGGATGTTCTTGAAGTGTTCTGTCCATCTTTAAAGTATCTTTTCTTTGTCAGTGAGCAGTGAGTGTCAGCACCCAGTATTGGAGATGTTCCTGATGACTAGATTGTCTTCAAAGCATCATAGAAGTTCTTGATGTCATTCCTGTCTGCGTAGGACTGAATCTCATCTGCCTTATTGCTCAGCCATTAGTCTTGCAACTCTCTGAGTTTGCATTGGACAGTCCTCTTGATGTTGTTGAAGGCTGCCTTCTTAGATGATGAAGTGCTGTTTTCTAAACAGACCTTCTGTAGCGGATGTTTCTCATTCAGTCGTCTTTGTATGGCAGCATCGTTCTCATCAAACCAATCTTGATGTTTACGTGTGGTGTGACCGAGGGTTTTGGATGCAGCTGAGTACACAGAGTCTCTGAAGGATGTCCAGTTAATGTCGACATTCTCGGAGTTCATATTAATTGTATCTAGTTGACTGCACAGTTCTTCGTCAAATGCCTGTTTCACATTCTCCTGTTTCAATGTTTCGACATTAAGCTTTTTGCGCATGCTTTGGACTTGTGGTCGTCTGCTAGGCTGAATCTGCATATTGAGCTTGGAGACTATGAGCCTGTGGTCATCCCAGCATTCTGCACTTCTCGTGGCCTTTGTCACTCGGACAACCTGCCTATCTCTTCTCAGGACGGGACGTAGTCAATGAGATGCCAGTGCTTGGAGCGTGGGTGCATCCAAAACGTATTGTTGCGGTTTGGCAGGCGGAAGACTGTGTTGGTGATTAGGAGGCCGTGTTCAGCGCATTTCCTCAGTAGTAGGAGTCCGTTGTTGTTGCATTTGCCAGAGCCATTTCGGACAATAACACCTGACCATGTCTGGTGATCTGTGCCAACTCTAGCATTGAAGTCACCAAAGATGATGAGCTTGTCTGCTTCGGTACTTCTGCGATAAGAAACCCCAGGTCTTTATTGATCTCATCAGGGTTGGTCATGGTGGGTGCATAGGCGTTGATGGTAGTTGCATGTGTTTTCCAGACAGTGGAAGTCTCATTTACATTAGTCTGTCATTCAGGCCCTTTGTGAGATTTGTGAGCTTACTAACTAGGTGTATAACAGTGTAAGTGTAAGCCGTCGTTTAAAATTTAAAGTCACTTTTGGGGTAGTTGGAATGTGAAAAGAATCTTCAATAGCTACCGATCTTGACTCCCTTTGTCCAGTGAAGGTAGATGGTGCTGGATATGGGTCAATTATGTCTTCTTCAAAATCGCTAGCGTGAACTTCTGCCTTTTAGGTCTCGTGTGTGAATTCTGATTTCACAAAACTGTGCCAGAGAACACATAGGTGTGTCTTTGTCTTGATATTTATTTTGTTGTACGGATAAGATACTCAAACACACTTTTACGGACAATAAATGTTGTGTTGGATATTAAGTGTGGTGTGATGTATAGTAAATTTCTGGCGTTGGATAGTATATGACTTGGCGCTGGTCACTCTACATTTATCGTTGGTTAGTAAGTGTCGGGTGTTGGTCACTCAAAACAGCATAACATTTTTAATTTTTGTTTATACATATCTTTCACAATTTGTAAAACGTTTTTGAATTATTTTTAATTTGTAAAAGGTGGTCAATTTTTAAATTTGTCTATGCTGATTCTGTATAATTTTTCCCTTTTAATTTTATTTTTTTTAAAATGCAAATTTGTAAATTATAGTACTACTTTTAAACTCGACCATATTAAAAAAAATGTTATCGGTCTTCGCTAAAGTCCGTGTAAGTTTCGGAATTTTAATGCTACTTTTGGTACAGACCAAATCGGTTTGTACATTTTTTCCGGATTTGTTTCTTCAGTCTCCGTTAAAGTCCGGTACAGCTTCAGAATTGTAGTGCTACTTTTAGTCACGTGCATTTTAATCTAATGTTCCGGATTTTTTTCAGTTTCTGCTAAAGCCAGTGACAGTTTCGGAATTTTAGTTCTTGTTTTAGTCTCGGCGATTTTAATCTAATGTTTCGGGAGGGGGGGGGGGGTTCTGGTCTCTGCTAAAGTTCGTGACAATCTCGGAAATTTTGTACTACTTTTAGTCTCGTCCATTTTAGTTTTATTATTAGCTGGTTCCCTTGATTTAAACTATTTTAACATCAGTGCAATATATGCAAATTTACTGACACCGCCAACATAATCTGAGGTATAGATAATGATTTATATATAAATCTCGGATATATACGTTTATTTTATGCTAGGCAGTGAATTACTGGATTTTCAGAGTGAAATAATTGTGATATTTCAAAGGAGTCAAAAAATATTATATTTTTTCACTGGCTGTCAATAAACATTGATAACATTATGACTAAGAAATTCGAAGTCTTTGTAAGACGTTTGCGTGGTGTAAAGGTAAAGATGGCCGCCTTGCATCCAGACAAACCGGGTTCAAATCAAGGAATATACAAATATTTGTATTTCCATTTTGATTTTTTCTGCTGTTTTACCTTGAATTGGGAAGGAGCATTATGTAACTATTGATATTTATGTGCAAATATACACAAAATAGAGCAGAACATAAACGGTAAATCGCTGACATTATCGCGCGGGATTCAGTAAGAAATCAGCTACTTCAGTATGTTATACAAGTTGCTAAACAATACGCTTCAGCATAACATAAAAAGAATATTTGCTTGCTCCAAGTCAATAAAGGGATATATTTCATCTCGTGGGTGAAAATACTGAGTTTTCACCTACTCGATTAAATATATCCGTTATTCACTCATTTCAAACAAATATCCTCTATATAGTCACTAGGTATCAGGTCACTACACAGGGTGTCTTGGATAGTATGTGTGCCACTTGAGGTCAACAACTTATAACTGTAACAATGTAGCCCCATTTGAGGTCAACCACTTCTACCAATGTTACTATGTGCCCTCAATGTTAAATTCCCGTTTGAGGGTATTGCGTCGGCCACATGCTAAATTTCCATTTGAGGCTATAATCATTCCTGTATTGAGGTCAGCCACTTCGAACAATGTTTCCATTTACCCTCAATGTTAAACCTATGAATAATTATTAACATAGGATTTCCCGTTTTAGGCATATTGGCGGCCACATGCAAACCTACGGCATAATGTAAATCCCCGTTTGATGCGATTTATCAGGGAGAGGACCCTTAATATGTTGTAAAAACTTATGATCCAATATCATTCATCTTCTAGACGTAAAGGCAATAAAATTATTGAAATGAATTGAGGTTTACTCCACCATGATCAGGCCGGTTTAAGGAAGTTTGATGTCCTTCGTTTTGTTCCGTGAGCTGTTGAAAAATTCCATATTTGTTTTGATCTAATATTTTCACAGATGTTGAAATATATTGCTTGGTATTGTGAGCATGACTCGTGAAAATCGTTGTGTAACAACGCGCAATAGCTATTAAATTATTCTAACTTCTTTCCTTCTATCGACCAATTAACTCTGCTCACTTTGATATATTTTGTCCTCTTAGAGTTCGTTCTTTATAATTCTTGTTGTATTAGACAACTGTATGTAAAATCCATGCATACTTAAAGACTGGCCTATTCAACACAAAATTTTAAAATAAATCAGGTTGAACAGCGGCAGACGAACCTACTGATACAGCACATTCTGTTATTTCATTGCTTAGCCCATAACAACATAATGGAAATACTTTTCCATTCAACTCCATGTTTCTCAGCTTATTAAGTTATACCTTGAAAAAAAAAAACACTTGCAGGAAATATTTATCGCATCCAAATAGTGGTATTATACTAATTTAACATTTTGACATCACTCCTTGTGCCTTATTATACTTGTTCATATAATAACTGACCAGTGACCGTTGACGTAACTATCAGCCTCTCGTCCATTAGTAATTTCACTGCAGATTTTTTCAAAATGTGTTAATGGAATAATTGTTATCAGTTGTTGGATATAGATATTGGCAATTTAAAATGCAAAATATTTTGACTTAATGTATAACTCAAAACAAATATGGCCAGATCTTATTCCATTGGAAGTAACAAGACACTCACAATATGATTTTGAGGTACCTGCCAGTAAATATACTGGTGTAAACAACCTTTAAATGTTGAAAAAAGGATAAGGTGTTTGATACTATTCCCATGCATCCTCTCCTGTGATGACTTACGAAAAACTGTTTCGAAACATATCCAAATCTCATTCAAAAGAGAATCTTTCGGGAGGACAAAAACAATCAAACAGCCTATATTACTCCAGGAACACAAACAATGTTATTTATTGTTTTGTCTTGCAGCAGGAAATCCATGTTTCCAATCTACCCCAGTGTTAAATCGAATTCCAATATTTACTAGTATACATCAGGAATAGATCGGAATTCCAATTTATCCCAGGTTGATTCGGAATTGCAATACGGTCAATCACACACACACACACACACACACACACACACACACACACACACATAACTTTGTTTACATAGTATTGATATAGTATGTCTTTATGTGTTTCCTTTAGATTGTTTATACTGTATTTCGCCTTAGCATTTAAACGCATTTGTTGTATTGCATTGGTTTTGTGCCATTAAGTCAGCTCATATGGTATTTAACAGATTTTATGAAAAGAATTTAGGTATGTTTTTCTTCAGTAAGTATCTTTACTTTGAGAATGTGTGCTGCTGTTATGCACAAAATTGTGTAAAACCGCGGTAGATGACTGGTGTTTGTCTGGGCGGCGCTAAGTCAAGCACCATACTGATTTAGCTTATCGTACAAATCCATTGGTTGATTTTGCTAGCGTTACCATACTGGACGTTTCGAAGTGCCTGCGTCAGGGAAGGAGCAATTTCTAAAGTCCATTGAGAAAAGCGTTGCTGTTCTACAATCTCCTTGAGATAAAAGATAGCCATACAAAACATGGATTAGTTAGTTTTAAGCCAACAAGAAACCGTAATGGATGGATTATGTTTCGGCTTTCCTGGTCCAAAGGCGGTACCGTTCATTGTAGTATACCTGAAGGTAATTAGCAGGAAAAGTATATAAAGGTACAGTCTAGATGGAATTCTAACAAAGCCGATAGGATTCAAATATTTCACACAGATCCTCTGAGATGGATTCGAGGGTAAATAACCTTAACTTGCATTATTGTAATTTAATACTGTGTTATATAAGCAGAAGGACTGATGATGATGATGATGATGATGATGACCACGACGACGATGATGATGACCACGACGACTAGGATGATGATATTTATGCTTTCATAAACAGTAGGACTGATGATGACAATGACGATGATGTCCACGACGATGATGACGATGACAATGATTGATATGACCGTGGCGATGTCGGCAATGGTGTTTATAATGACGACTAATATAATGTCAATATTATTATTATTATTATTATTATTATTATTATTATTCAGAAGTTGCTGATACTGTGTTTCCTGGAGCTATTTTTTCTGTCGTCGATCAGAAGTGACGAGGGTCCCGACACAATTAAATCACAAACCATCGACGAGGAAGATGTCGGGCAATCTGAAAATGATGGTGGCGAAACAAGAAAACCACCAATCATGACAGAGGAAGGTCTCGATGAATCTGAAAACGATAGTCGCGACATAGAGATACCGCAGACCATCGCAAAGGATTATAGCAAGGACTTCGAAAAGTAGGTACTGCAACTCGTAAGAAGTAAATTATATCCAATACAAATTCAGTAGGCATCTTTGGCATTGATTTTAAGGCAGATGTAAAAGTTAGAGAACCATGTTTCAATAGAAATTTATGCGTTTCTGACAGGTAATGCTGTAGTAAGTTCCTTATTTAGAGAAAGTTTGACATTCTTAACAAGAATCTGGACATTTTGATAAATGTAAAATTGCGAAGGAAGCATATACCACTTGAGTAGTTAGGAAACTCTCTTAGCATAAAAACCTACACATTAATTTGTGTTAAACCAATATATACTTATCAGTAAGTAGATTTGATGGGTATTGATAAAGGTTCGTGTTCTGATGACCTTTGTAATTCCCTATCCACTTACATTTAGCAGCATATCAGATCAAACGCTGCATTTTGTGTTACAGAGAGTTATCATTAGCCACAATATGTTTCGAATTACCGTTTTTCCTTTCAGTAGGATAAAAACTGTAAGTTGATTGATGAAACAAAAGGTCAGTAGTGCATGACCTCATATCGGTGCCTGTCAGATCTAATAATTGATAGGTACATCTAAAGTAAAATCAGATTGATATATATATATATATATATATATATATATATATATATATAGATATAGATATATATATATATATATATATATATATATATATATATATATATATATATATATATATATATATATATATATGCAATTTTTAGAAGTCATCCTGAGAATTGATTACTTTGCTTCGAGTGAGGTTAAAAGCACGAAATATCGACATTATCTTTTGTATCTTTAGAATGATTTGAAGTTGATATTTGTAAATATCTATCATTGTTAAGTTTGGTGCTTTTAGTCTGAGTTCAATTTTTGTGCTCATACAGTGTCATGACAACAGGACCTGGATGGGTGAATAATGCAATTTAGTAATTGTATTATTCATGATGAAGGCCTTCACTTTCGATGTGAAAGGTGAAATTATCCTTTTTCAGACGATGTCATCATTGGCCATGTTGGAGGACATTTGGTATAGCTAACTCATGCTTATTTATGGTGTTTGATAATTGCAATAATATTTTTCAACTTCAAGAAAATATTATAAACATTGCGAAAAAGTAAAGAATAGAAAAGAAGGTTTTTCTCAGTGTCATTATTAGTATTGTTTGAGTTAATTTTTTACTCATTAAGTTTTGTTACAATAAGTAAAGTCTACCTCAATTTTCAAGGAGTAGCTGCCAGCTTGTCCACCACACAGATCAATTTATGACCACGATGCTAAAATCGCCTTCGCGTGACCTTACTTGAAAAAGAGTCTTGAATATAGATGAAAAGATATTGGTCGTAGTTAAAAAGCAGTTCAACCTGAAAACTAGTCCGTAATGAGTCTAGCCTAGGAACTCAACATTTAAGGCATACACTACTCAACACAAAATAGAATGTGTGATTCTCTAGATGTTTCCACCTTGCATCGAATAATATCCTAAATTTAGATCATTACACTGGTGAAAAAGGCAAAATTCCTTAGTCACCACAAACAGGTCAATAATTAGTATTCATCATTTGCCCACATGAAATATAAACCTGTCACCCTAACGAAATATAAAGCTATCGCCCTAATGAAATATGAATCTGAAATATTAGTAAATGAATGTATTCGACCAGTTCAAAAGCCCTTTGCGTAAACTGGATAAATTCTTTTATTTATAAACTTTGATGTTTCAAGGAACATTACTTGGTAAAATATGAAGGAAATATGATCAACTTCCAGCTTCTATAAACACAACTTATTATTATTATTTATATTATTATTATTATTATTATTATTTCCCAGTGTGAGCGAACTTTTCAACAAAGCCATTTCTGCACGTTTTGATCCAGGAGCAAGCTCAAAATGCTTTTGTGACTATCCCAAGAAGGAAATGTAAGTAGTTATGTGAATTATGGTAGTTGCTAGGATTATATATATATATATATATATATATATATATATATATATATATATATATATATATATATATATATATATATATATATATATATCATTAAAAGGAAACTAGACTTACCGAGTTTTCTTGTAATTAAAATGTTTTACAACGAGTGGAATTTCAAAGATACAGCGTACATACTATACTACTATGCATATATTGTATTTATACCACATACAAATACACATACTTACGTTTCCAACGCAGTTACGGACTGACTACAGGAAACTGTGTATTGACGGAGGGAGCTTTTCACATCCCTTCCCAGTGTGTCAGCTTCAAAATGTAATACAGTGCTGCAGTTATTGTAGCTATTGTAGCTATTCACAATCCTTTGGGAAATTGATAATTTGTTTCTTTTTTAGCTTTTATTTTCATTCATACTGATTAAATAAATAAATGAGACGGTTAGGATTTAAATATGAAAATTGGTTTAAATGAAGAAATTAGCACTACAAATATTGTAAGCGCGGCCTTACGATCACCAGCGAATACATCGAAACGAGTGTGGAATATGCTAAGTGAAATGATGAACCAATGCGGGGGCGTGTGACTGGGGATACTGACCTTAAACTTGTTTTTTTTTATCTTCCATCACTCTGTTTCTCTGTTGCTGGATTAAGTCTGTCCGTTTTACCACCATAGATACAGCGATCCAGAGAGATCGATCTGGAGAGAGATTTGGATCATGGTTGGTTGGTTGTTATGGGTTTAACACCATTTTTAAGCACATAATAGGCATTGCATGGCGGCCAGTAAATTTGGTGGAGGTAGAACCCGAGAAAACCCCGGGAAGAACCACCAACCCACGGGAAGCTACTGGCAAGCTTTCTCACATACCCATGTTGGCCACGCCAGAGACTCGAACCCACGCGGACAGACGTGAGATGTCAGTGATCTGTAAAGGCGAGCGTAAAATTGACATGCTGGCTGACCAACCAACACAAACTTAGAGAGAAAGAGAGAGGGAGAGAGGCCTTCAGACATTTTAATATTTAAAAATGGTCTGTTTTAGAACCTTATTATACGTTAGCAAACAAAACCAAAATAAAGCATTAAATAGATTACAGTATGTGTGTGCCAAGAAATTTAAAGGTATGTCCTTCTGATCTCGACAGGCTATGGCAACTTTGTGTAATTTGTATCGTGTAACACTGCAGAAAAATCCCATAGGAAGTATAACATACCGTTATAGCGACTCTGGTTCCTCTAAGTTGCTTGAGGTAAGTTCACGTTCAAGGTTTTCCTCCAGTTCAAATTCTTTTACCTCTCACTTCATATATTTCCATGTATTTTTGTCCTTTATGGCATATGAGAGAGAGAGAGAGAGAGAGAGAGAGAAATAAAATGGTAAGCAGAGGTGATTTCGATGAAATTGTGTAACATGTTTAATTCAGTTAGAAAAAGGGGATTATTAATATTTTATGGTTATTTTGTTATTTTATTAATCATTATTAGGTGGAAATTCATCACTTTTCTAGGGAGAGTATAGAAGCAACAGTCTATTGTTAAAACCATAATCATACGCCATGGGCGAATCACAATGTGATATTGGTTTATCAAACTAGTTTGTACCAACACTTGAAAAGCCATGTTATGTTCTCATATATATATATATATATATATATATATATATATATATATATATATATATATATATATATATATATATATATATATGCCTTTCATTCTTTATTACAGACCCATTCGTAAGTTCAGGAATCCCATATGTCCGAGTGTGAGCTGGTTTGCCATTAACCGACCTATTCCCTCCCCGGGGTACAAATGCTCGGCAATATATCCCATTGAAGAAACCAATTGTAGTACAACGTTAGTTAAAAACAATATCTATCTATCTATCTATCTATCTATCTATCTATCTATCTATCTATCTATCTATCTATCTATATATCAGTCGATCTATCTATCGATCTATCTATATATCTATCTACCTACCTACCTATCTACCTACCTACCTATCGAACTATCTATCTAACTAACTGACGGTACAAATAGAAATAATCGATGAACACGAACTAGATTAAACACAGCTAGGTTTACATGGAGTAAGCTAAGTTAAAACTTTTCGTCACACTTGACTTAATTCAAGTTATTTTAGAACATCAAATCAGCAATCCTAAGCAGATTCCAGATTCGTCTATATATATGCATTTATTTTTAACGCCCTGATATATATATATATATATATATATATATATATATATATATCTATATATATATCTATATATATATATATATATATATATATATATATATATATATATATATATATATATATATATATATTTGTGGCTCTTGATTCTTGATACGTGCCCTTCCATTGGTCCGTTCCTATTTCTGTATACCTGTACGACGAACCTATATATATATATATATATATATATATATATATATATATATATATATATATATATATATATATATATATATATAATGACTTTATTATGTAATTTTATCATGATTTTGTAAATTCTTAATTTACAGATTGGCTTGCGGTGATAAACCATTGTCCCTGGGTTGCAGCTCTAACTGTACACAGAGGTACGCTGATGAGTATGTTTGCTCGTTCTGTGTTAAGGATGGCACAAACATATATTCCTTCCAGCTCATCAAAGTCCCGATTCCCAAATCTTGCGAATGTATAACCAGATGCAACACATTCTAGAATCTCTAATCAAATTGTTATTATTTCTTTCTGTGTTATCTGATCAAACAGATGTTAAGGAGAACAGAGTCTTTGTGTATGTTTGGACCTTCTATGTTATAGATGGCGCACAACAACAATTCTTCAAGCCCATTCAAGTTACAAACTTTTGTGCCTGCACTGTAGCCATTGTGCAGTTTTCTTAAGCTGCGAATATCAATCTACTTTTGTTATATCTCTTTCTTTCGTTTTCTCTGTTTCTTGTACAAGAAAATAAAAAGTCTTTCGAATAAAATTGACTTCGTGCAGTGCTATGTTTACAATTGTTCACTGACCTGTACATCTCAGGCTTTTCACGTTTTCCGTTCTACTAATACATTTTCCCACTCGTCTGTACACAGACATACTCGTTTCCTTTATGTCTATATATTCCAACCTTTCTTTCATTTCTCGCCTTAACAAATACAATCGGATACAGTCTCAATATCGAGGCACAGGAAGATATTTATACTCACTCACAATGAGTGATAATTATAAGATTTATTTCAAAATTTCACCACATGGATTCCCCAATCTTTGAAAAGACATTCAAGTCTCATTTAGAAAAAAAGAATAATCAAACATATATCTGCATTCATTTCCTTCAGTTAAATTTTAGCCGATTGTGAGCTTGACATACTAACATGTGAACATGTAAGGAAGAGTCTTTATAACAGTGGAGGGAAGGGGCATTTGATATTGGACATGAAATATTAGCTTATGATCATAGGCACACGTAATATTGTGTAATATTGATGTTCTGGCTATTGTATACAGAAGCAATTAAATTCAATTATTTATTTAACCAGATCATTTATATAGTGTAAGGGGATACATATCAGTATATAAAAAGAGTGGTGGTATTGTAACTGAAAAAGTAATGGAAATATTAACAACAATAGTGTCGCTGATATACTGAGTACAAATAAAGATTACAAATTATGATCGGTAATAAACAGGAAAATAGTAGAAGGGAGAAAACAATAATGTCATCATATACATTCAAAACATTGTGGAAAACGAAACCGAGAGGTTGGAACCTAAGGTGGTTAACAAAATGGATATATGATAGCGTCAAGCTAAACTGAACGGACTTCCGACCATTTGTATAATCACAGTATGAGGACTCGGTCGTCAGCAGTTGGATTATTTACACAATCTGACTGGAGTTCGGAAAGAAGATGATGAAAAAAAAGCATGGATGATGTTGAACAAATTCCAATTTTTTTGTTAATAGTTGAACATCATTCCCCCCACCCCCACCCCGAAAAAAAGTTTAACATTGAAATATTTCCGCAAATGTCAATTTATTATATGACAGTTGAATGTATTTTGATCTTCAGATCTATTTTGCCAAATTAATAAAGATCACGTTTGGATCCACATGTTAAAATATATAATAAATATTAAATATGAATAAAATCGGCATCTTTATTATGCATGTATATATTAAAGAATAATATCACTAGTAAGAGTGCTTAATCAAACGTACAGAAATATTAAAATATGCGATGAAAATGCGGTTTACCCGATCATTCAAATAAAATGTATATGTATTCATTAGTTACTCTACACAAACTGTTATAATCTGTACAACAGTTAAACCGTTGGTCTCTTTAGAATTTGTCTATAAATATTTATTTTTTCTACCTTGCAAATAACCATGTACTTCCTTTTGTTGTGGTAATCAATACATGTGTGCAATTATAATTTTATCATAATCATAAAAGTGGACAATTAAGGCACAAAAAGTCAGACACACGTGATCTTTGCGTGGATACTACTGTGTAGAACTCATTCAGTTAAGGGAAGGGTGTAATTTAACCCATGGGTGTTATAGTGGCAATTCATTAAACAGATCTTTCTAAAATTTAATGAATGTTATAAATTTTAGTTAGAAAAGCGGCAGTATACCAACTCTAACTCCATCAGTGTATGTTTACTTACTATTCAAACTTAGGACAGTTTGGTGTAAAACAATCCCCCTGCTCAGGACAGAGTCCTCTTACAATCATAGTGATGGTTTTACCCTATCCTCTGTGTTCACATCATGGGTGTACTCTACCAAGATTGAAAAAAAAAAGAACCATATGAGGAACAAATGTTGTATCAGGTCAGGATATTATGTGCCATCGTCATGGAAAATAATATAATACATACCTAATTCATATCTTATATGTGTGAAACAATAGGCCATATTTGAATACCATAATTTATTGACTTAACATCCGAACAAATTCTGCAACCAGCCAGCCACACACACACACAAACACACAGATATATATATATATATATATATATATATATATATATATATATATATATATATATATATATATATATATATATATATATACACACACAGATTAATAGTAGTATTGGACGCATTGTCAGCATGCATTGCCTATAACCTACGATGGCAAAATCTTGTGCCAAAAACTTACATTGTTACAATTCCTACCATGGACTGTAAATTTTGATTTTACGCAAGGTTTGGAGTAAACATTTTTCACGTCAATCTGTGGCAATGGTTTAATAGCCCATGAGCCGTATTTAGATCATACATTTATACAAATATCTGGAACCAATGGGCGCTCATATTCTGCCCGACTTTTTTTTAAAGTCAGGTCAGTTGTTACAAACCTCTATTTTGGCTTCGATTTTAAAGACACACAGTGCAAAATATTACTGCCTATGGCCAAGTTAAGATTTCTCAGTTTCCGTTTGGTTAAACTAGATTCTAGATTTAATATGATCAGTGAAATGTACCCTATGAAGAAACACACAACGGTTCTACATTTTTGTTGTGCAAGTTTTTGAAAACAGAATAGCTAACCTAACATAACTTTCTATTTCGTGTAATTATTGGGATTACTCAGCGAGAGAGAGAGAGAGAGAGAGAGAGAGAGAGAGAGAGAGAGAGAGAGAGAGAGAGAGAGAAAGAGAGAGAGAGAGAGAGAGAGAGAGAGAGAAAGAGAGAGAGGCGGGTATCTTAAAGTGGAACAGTGCCAATTATAATTCAAATCTATATCGTTCTACCACATGCTTTTGTATAGGATGTATGGAGCAATTCGTGTTGGGAATAATTATAACTTCAGGGCTTACTCAACAGGCTACAGACCATACATTTTTGTCTTCTTCTTCTTCGTATTATTATTATTATTGTTATCATTGTTGTTATTATTATTATTATTAGTAGTAGTATTATTATTTGAGTGAAAGAGAGAGAGAGTTTAACATTCAGCGGGGTGGGTGTCTGTGAGAGATTGAGAGAGATAGGTACATAGGGTGGATAGTACAAAACAAAAAAGTCAACTGCCATTTTTTTCTTTAGCAGCATTACGTTAGAAATGTTAAAAGGGTTTATCTTTTCTAAATCCAAAATGAAGCTGGGGGGTAGGGGGAGAGAGTTTAACAAATTTTAGCAATTCTAAATTTTACAATTATCACTGGCAGCCAGTTGTATTTTTTTATTTTTTGCCTAAGGATTGCATATTTTTAATTTATCAGTTTCTAAATGCCAGTGTTATATTGCAACATTGCCGAATAAACACAGTTGTTCTGTCAGTCTGCATTGCTTATAACCTAGGCTGTCAAAAGACGTGTGCCAAAAAATTACAATGATTCAATCCCTACCATGGACTGTAAATTTTTGTTTTACGCAAAGCCTGTAGGAAACATTTTTCACATCTATGTCTGTCAACGGTTGAAAATCATCTGCGCTAGATTCAATTGTGACGGTGTTAAAAATTGTTTAACCTATTGGCGCATTCTGACTGACCTTTTGTTCCAAAGTCAAGTCAGTTGTTGCAAAATCGTGTTTTGTCTTAGATTTTGAAGACACGCAGTGCAAAATATTACTGCCTATACCCAAGTTAACATTTCTTGTATACATTTATCAGTTCCACTGGTTTTGAAACTAAACTCTAGATTTCATATAATCAATGAAATGTACCCTATGAAGAAACACACAACGGTTCCACATTTTTCTTTTTTGGTTTGCAATTGTTTTAAAAACTACAAAATTAAAGTGACATAGCCTTTTATTTAATGCAATCATTGCGATTAGGCAAGGAGAGAGAGAGAGAGAGAGAGAGAGAAAGAGAGAGAGAGAGAGAGAGAGAGAGAGAGAAAGAGAGAGAGGTGGGGGCTTTACTTAAAAGGCTACAGACAATATACAATTTGTATTATTATTATTATTATTATTATTATTATTATTAATTTTCATGATGTTTGTAAGAGAGATTATAAAATGTGTATATGTCTGTCAGTGTGTGTGTGCGCGTGTGTGTATGTGTGTGAAATACTCAGAGAGAGGGGCGTGGGGGTAAATAGATAGATATATGTCACCCATCAAATATAAGAGATTTTATCCATTGATAATTCCAATTGGGCGTCTGACACGGGTGGGTGTCTGAGAGAGAAGGGGGAGGGGGAGAGAGCGAGATACATTATAGAATATGTCTGTCAATATGTGTACATGTGTGCGTGAATATCTTATTCATCATTTTTAAAAATCAAATCGATACAAAGGCAGAAACGTTTTCTCTCATATATTTTCGACTAAATTACAATGAAATTACAAAATCACAACACAAAAAGATCACATCCATAAGAAATTGAGCTTTATGTATTTATTTGGTAAGCATAGATCTAATGTTCTCACCAAAATAAATCCGTTGCTTAATGTCACTCCGTTCAGTTTTTCATAAGACTGGAATATTATTCAATTATCCATATCTTACAATATTTCAGGAGCTAATTTTTTCAAGTGACTTTTATTTTGGCTTCAGCAAAGCGTGGACTACAAGCAATAATTGAGACTCTTTCTGGCGATAGCTAAAATCATCTGCGCTAGACTTACGTCATAAGGTGTTTTAAACAATTTAGTCAATGTGACTGCATATTTTTTTTTTAAAAACTGTGTTTCGTTCTACATTAAAGACACCCGTCGCAAAATATTACTGCTGACACCTATGTTATTTCGGATGATCTATTACACTTTTTTCATGGGTTGACTAACGATTTGATGATCTGACAAACGTTTATTTTTGTGCGAATCCACCGTTTTGACGCAAAAGTCTTGATCTTGACCTGGCTTTAAGTAGTATTGGATAACCTGTGAACGTTTTACAGCATCCAGTTTATGGAACGCGATGATTACACTGTATCAGAAACGAGCAAGATCGGCGTAAGATTTTTTGCTTGTCTCGGTACTGGTAGCCGTCACTTTTAGGTCCACCACTGGCCAAACACAAAATAGTCGCCACTGTCAGTCAAATGTCAGACAGACTCCTTCAGTATTTTGTTACAAACATAAATGTTTCTTTATGCTTAGAAATTTATTCATGGGAAGAAAGAATGATGGATACATTATTGTTTACATAAAAGTACATGGGGGAATCCTATGCAAACTGAACGCCACCTATTGGAGTAAATGTAAATTACCATCGTTTTTACCTAACATCAGCGTACTATTATAAAAGTATTTGAATAAGAACCATTCTTGTCTAGAGGTTTCGTATCCTACGATAGCGTAGACTACATGTTTTCAAGAACATCTGATGATATAAAGAGAAATATTCACAATGTATCCAACAAGCTATACACTCTTCTTGGTAAGTGTGATGCGTATATAAAGTGCGACGAACGTCTTCCTCACACTTGTATTCATCACTATTCGTAGCACTTTTAACACAATGAGTTTTTCATGCGCAGATAAAGTTTTGGCTGTCATGTCTTTGCAAGTACTGTTCATAAATTTGCTGCAAAGAATCTGACGGGAAACGAAATCTAAGAAATGTTTAGATAGCTAAAGTTTAAAAATGTTTAAATTATTTGTCGTTTGCGTTTCATTTGAATCTGTACAAAATACTTGTAAATACGTTCTCGAAATTCTAAAGGTAAATTCTGAATGTGCTCTTCTAAACTATTCATTCCCTAGAATGTCTAAGTTAAACTACAAATTCTCTCGTACTTGTTAAGAAAAGATTTTTTCTGTCTGTCTGTAAAAATGCCTATCACACACAAGCAAGGATAGGAGTGGTTACCCACACTATACCTACAAACTAGCACACAAGATGGGAAAGTGGTTAAAGTTTTATTTTTGTGTAGAAATCATAGATATATACAAGCATAAAACACATATATTCGCAATGATTGAATATTATCTTTGTTTTTGAGAGAACTGGGTGGCCCTGAAAAGGACCATTTGGTTTTGAAAAAAGGTGTGGAGTTGACAACATCAACTGCAACTGCCTTACACCTTTTCCACGTTCAAGTCGTACTCCTACAGTGGTAATAGTAGGGGTAGTGGTTGCCGCTGCTGGTGCCATTGGTGTAGTGGAGGGTTCAAGTGTAGGTCTCTTTCTCGTAGGATTTTCCAAGAAGTTTGACACATTTTTCTTAAGTGTTTTATCTCTGACAAAATGTCTTGTAACACCCTAACAATTTTGTTTTCACTCCCTTCCTTCTGTTCACTGTTCAAAGTTTTCTTCTTCTCCTCTTGCTGATTTCTTTTTTCCTCTTATTGTTGTTGAACAAATGTCTATTTTTCTTCTTTTAGACGTTGACAAAAAGTCTCTAACTCTTCCTTCTGTTTCTTTTTGAAATAATTATAGACTTGTAATGATAGAGGCGGCAAACATTCTTGCAAAGAAGATAAGAAAAATTGAAGTCATCCTCCTGTGGAAGAATACTCGTTACAGTAGCAGCGGTAAAGATGTTATCACTCCGAGTATAAGAAGTGTCCACTGCAGGCGCACCCCAACACAAAGTCTTCATTTTAGCCATGTTATACTATACATGAACTCTTCAGGAAAGGTACATAATGGAAACACTTATATATATATATATTTAAAGTGATCTCACGAGTCACGTGTTGCAACTGCAACATTAAAAGTCAGTTTTCTCACTAAAATTCTCCTACTGCAACAGTAAAAGTCAGTTCTTTTTCATTAGCACTGTGCTACTGCAACAGTTGTTATGTATGATGTTTATATAATAGTATAAATATTCTGGGAAATTGTAAATATTTCTTGAGTTTAATATTTTCTCAAACATTAATGTTATCTATAAGATTTACATGTTTAGCTATTGTCCTTGAATTAGGTTGTTTACCTATTATTTGAGTTCAACGACGGTTTTGGTAAACAAGTTGTTTATTCAATTTGAGGTCAGAGTTGATTTTGTCTACAGATAAAACTGGAATTCCTTTAGAGTATTGTGTTAAAAATCACATACACCATATTAATTTCTAGAACATTCTGTCATGTGACCTATCTTTATATATACCATGTGTAGTGGACAGTGTTCAGTTTCGAACCTAAAATCAGTCTATAAAGAGTCGTTACAGTTGTGAAAAAGCATTCCAAATTCAGAGAGAGGAATTATTTAAAATATTCATTGGATTTTAAAAGTGCTCATAGACTTTAGGATTTTGGATTTTGAATTGATTATTTTGGGATTAATGTGAACTTATTCAAAGATATTCTGGAGTACTTCATTTTGGCACATCCGCACATTAAAGACTACTGGCACATCATGACATTAAAGACTATTAGCACAGCAGCACATTCAAGGATGCTGAAATTCATTCGGAACATTCTATATTTAGGACTTGTGATTAGGACACTTAGGATTATTGGATTATTTGGATTTTAATTTACGTTTCTATAAGTGTCTTTTGATTTATTTTCATTTTAGTTATCTAGAAATAAATTGTTTGTTGATTTTTACTTGATTTGTTGATTTCACTTTCTTTCTGTTACATTTTTCTTAGACAATAGAGTCGTAACACAGTAAAAGTTCATTTTTCCACTACAATCATGCCATTAGTTTTCTTCACTAAACTGTCTGCTACTGGATCAGGAAAAGTCAGTTCTTCACTAAACGATGTGCTACTGGAAAAGAGAAAATCAGTATTCGGTTGCACCATAAAAGAAAAACACAAACATGATTTTTGTTTTTCTCAAATATGAATTTGTTGTACCATGAAAGAAAACACGAACTTTATTTTACTGTACATTTTTCTGAAAGGCCTGTGCAATAATATTTCGCTTCCTACATCTAGATCCTTCAATACTCAAGCCATGCCAGTGCTGGATATAAAAATGACGACTGCCAGTACCGAGACAAGCAAAAAATCTTATGCCGATCTTGTTTGTTTTTCATACAATGTAATCATCATGTTCTGTAAACTGGGTGCTGCAAAAAATTCACAGGTTATCAAATACAAAATGTGCACTTAAAGTCAGGTCAAGATCAAGACTTTCCTGTCAAAACATGTGGAGGTTCGCAAGATTGTACGTTTGTTAGATCATCAGATCGTTAGTTAACCCATGGAAAATGTATACCAGATCGTCTTGAAAAAAGCAATCTTGGGTATGGGCAGTAATAGTTTGCAACGCGTGTCTTCAATGTAGAGCAAACCACACTTCTTTTGAAGAAACAAAGCCGGTCGGTATATGCATTCATATTGGATTTTTTAAAATATATTTATTTTTGTGTTAACACCTTATGACCTGAAACTGGCGAGATGATTTTCAGCCATCGTCAGAGACAGTCTCAATTATTGTTTACTCCACGCTTTGTGGAAAACGAAGTTACAGTCACTTCACAAAACAAAACTAGCTCCTGGCATATCGTAAGAATTGGATCTACGCTTAGCAAATAAAAGGATTTCAGTGGTAATGCAATTCAATCCTGTGAGATTTTGCAAAAGCTGGATTTCACGTGGATGTGTTTTTGAAATTCATGGGAAAATTTACCCAAAAAATAAAAAAAAAAAAAAAAAAAAAACCTGCAAGTACATATGTCTTGATTTGATCTTTTAAAAGTATGAATATCACACACACACACACACGTACATATACACATTTACATACATATACACATTTTATAATGGACCTCTCTCTCTCTCTCTCCCAGACACCCGCCCACGTCAGGAGCCCGATTGTCATTATTGATGGGTAAAAATTCCTCTTATTTGATGGGTGATTTATCTATCGATCTTTTGACCCCACATCCACCCCATCTCTTTCTCAAAATCTTTCTCTCCCTCAGTTACTCACCCATCTCCGGGGCCCGATTGTCATTATCAATGGATAAAATCTCTCCTATTTGATAAGGTGACATATCTATATATCTATTGACACACCCCATACCTCTCTATCTGTGTTTCAAACATACACGCACACATACACACATTTTGACAGACATATAAACATTTTATAATCTCTCTTACACACATCAGGAAAATAATAATAATAATAATAATACGATGAAGAAAAAGAATAATTTTTATGGTCTGTAGCCTGTTGAGTAATCACCCTCTCTCTCTCTCTCTTTGCATAATCCTAATGATTACATTAAATAGAAGGCTATCTCAATTTAGTTTTGTGGTGTTTATAAACGTACAAACCAAATAAAATATAGAACGGTTGTGTGTTTCTTCATAGAGTTTAGTTTCAAAACAAGGGAACTGATAAATGATACAGTATACAATAAATCTTAACTTGGATACATGCATTAATATTTTGCACTGCGTGTCTTCAAAATCTAAGACAAAACACGATTTTGCAACAACTGACCTGACTTTGGAACTAAAAGTCGGTCAGAATATGAGAGCCTATTGGTTAAACAATTTTTAACACCGTCACAATTGAATCTAGCGCAGATGATTTTCAACCGTTGACAGAGATAGACGTGAAAAAAATGTTTACTACAGATCTTGCGTAAAAACAAAATGTACAGTCTATGGTAGGGATTGTAACATTGTAATCTTTTGGTACACGTTTTTGCCAGTCTAGGTTATTGGCAGTGCAGGCTGACAGAATAACTGTGTTCATTCGGCAATGTTGCAATATAGCACTGGCATTTAGAAACTGATAAATTAAAAATATGCCGTCCTTATGCAAACAATACAACTGGCTCCCATTGAGAATTGTAAAATTTAGGATTGCTAACACGTCTAAAACTCTCCACCCTTTTTAATTTCATATAGGATTTATAAAAGATAAAATCTATGAACATTTCTAGCATAGGACTTACTCTTGTCCTTAGAAACCCATGAAAAGTGCAACCTAATGTAAATTTTCCCTAGCCCTATAATGCCACTAAGGAAAAAATGTCGGCCTTCTATCATCCCGTATATCCCAATCTCTCTCTCTCTCTCTCTCTCTCTCTCTCTCTCTCTCTCTCTCTCTCTGTGTTTCACGCACACACACACACACACTGACAGACATATACACATATTATCTCTCTCACACATCATTCAAAACCATTAATAATAATAATAATAGGAAAATTCTTTACACATATAAAACCTGACTTGCGTGCTTTTTATGGACTTAAAGCACTTGAAAACTCTGGAATCAGTAGATGAATAAAACGTTATGGTAGGGAGACTGTTAAAAAAATGATTTTTAGTAAAGTTAGGTCAATGACATCTCATACAAAAGAAATAGTCGATTCTTTGAAAGTATATGCGAAGAAAGACAGACGTGTTACTGTTTAAGAGGTAGCAGACAATTCTGATATTTCATTCTGAAGTGCAGGAGAAATTCTGGCCAAGAAATTAAGAAATGCACAGCGCTTGTGCCCGTTGGGCGTCCAGATGGCTTGATAAAGAACAAATGGATTGACGGGTCAAGATCTGTAGGGAATTTACTAAGCAGGTACAAAGCAGAAGACTATAATTACATATGATGAAACTTGGTTACTCTACTTCGGACCCGAGAGAAAGAGACAAAGCAATGTATGGATGTACACAAGTTCGCACGTATTTACAAATCTGCTGAAAAGGTTAATTGCATTATGTTCTTCAACACACAAGGAATACTTTTGAGCCACATGGTACCAGAGAACACCACAGTGAATGGACAGTAGTATGCAACAGTAATCATATATAATTTACCGGATGCTATTCGCAAAAAGTGGCCAGACCTACTGAGGGGTGTCTTCAATTAGCACCGGGACAACGTCCCCGCACACACACACGCAAGTTTATATTGCTGACCTTACAAAAACGTAGCGTTGAAACCCTAAATATCCCAGCCTGAATTTAATTCTTTGCTACTTCTGGTTTATTCCTTAATAAAAAAAAATTCGTTACAGGAAAATAATTACGAAAGCAGAGAAGAACTAAGAGATACAATCGCTACGAATGCTTCCTTAGGGACCACAATGTTCTTTAGTGGCGCCCCTACCGAGGCCACCGGGGGCAATGCTCTTTAGTGGCGCCCCTACTTTGCCACAGAGAACAGTCCTTATGTCAGTTGCCAATCTCCCTCCTCCCCACCTCTCCTAAAGTTTTGTGAAGAATTGCTCCCGTTACACTAAGGTGATGTGAAATACTAAAAAAATTTCAGCTGCAGAAAATGAGCTCCCGACGGCGCCCCCCCCCTTCGCCTGGCGCCCGGGGGTGGGAGTGGGGCAATTGCCCCACCCCCACCCCCGCGCCGCTACTGAATGTAATAACAGTTAATAGGCTCAAATATTAGTGTTACCTTGAAAGTTGCAAATATCTTTTTCTGTATCTGTATCAACACAGAAGCATAAATGCAGTGTTTGCTTTAATTTGTTCCAGTGTACTTTTCTCCAGAGTACGATTTACTCACAAGACAGCGGACTATTTGGAGTGTTGCGTTATGCCATAGGTAGCACGAGTGAGGTAGAGACAAAACTCTCCAGCCAGGTTGTTGCTTTGAAAGTAAGATGGCACCTAATATTTTAAAATAGGATTTATAATATCTCAATACATGTTTCTATAGAACTTGTATCACTTGTGTGTACCTAAGGTGAAATATGAGAGGTTTTGTGAACCATGGTTATTTCCGGAATATTACGCGCCTTAGCATTGGGATACACACTTGGGATAAAAAAGAGGGCTATTAACTCATTTGAATGTTGATTTCCAGTTGTCAGAAGATGTGTAAACGGTCATGGTCCCATGTCCTATTTATTCTGTATCAGTAGCCATAGGGTGAAGTCACAGGCACTTATTTATATCGGTAAAAAGGAGGAAACTCATGATAGCACCCTCCCGTACTCCCAAATAGCACAAGGTAACTAACTCTCACAGTTCGGAATCTGACGTCGATGACTCCGTGCTTATTTTCTAATACCGTATGAGCAATTTAGTCCCTCATAACTTACACCACCGTAAAGAAAACAGTCCATACCTATCCCCTATGTACGATTTAAGCGCCTTACTGATTTTTTAATGGCCAATTTTGTTCGAAGTTTCTCCGTTGCTTCGGGCCTTGACTACTTTAACAGGGTGTGGAGGCTGACCTCTTTTTATACTATTATTATTATCCAATCAGAATTTGCGCCTGCGATCACCGGGCAATAAAGAATTATCGACCAATCAAAATTAAGTACTAAACATTCTATGCAGTGACTGACGTCAGCTATGTAGAACATGCTGCTCCATGTGGTCGGCTGTTGGCGGGGGGTGGGAGGGGGGTGGGGTTTAGGTCGACATTTACTCAATTGGTCAGCACAGCAGCTTGGCCCCATACTTCCATACTTCAAGAGCGAGTCATTGTAGTTGTAGTTGGGTGTTCCATAGCTGCTGCAAGGCTGCCAAGACTGCCTCCTCCCCTCCTCGTCCACTGCGTCTTCCTCTACCGTGAAACGTCTGCCACACGTCTGCTCTCTCCACCTGCTGCTGCCTGGAATCGAATGATGAATGAATGGAATGAATGGGGGCGCTGCGTTAAGGAGAGAGCCAGCAAGGCAGACAGACAGAGCTTCTCTACCGGGGACCACCTGCTGTTAACAATAGTCCTTCTAAGGGCTAAACAGTCCTTCTAAGGGCTATCACATTGCCTGAATCAATGGGGTTTTCAATTTGGCTTTTTTTCGAAAACCCCTTCTGATTATACTCTTTTAAAACACAAATTTGATCAATTTCGAACCACCGTCTAAAAATTCACAACTTACAATTGTAGTGTGCGTGATACGAAAAAGATATGAGTAATTCTTACTCAAAGATTGGTATTATTTTTTTTGCAAGTAATATGTACACTTTGTACACCAAATTTTCACAACTGAAAATATTCGTGTGAAATGGAAATTTTTTTGTAACTTGTAGTATTGTCATAATTGAACAAGTGGCTCACACTTTATTGGTATTAGGGACAGCCCGACTTAGTTTAACTGGGCAGAATTTGATCATGTATGTACGTTCCTGGCGTTTCTGCTTCCGTCACGCATCGCGCTTTCGCTTGCCTAGTCCGTGCCGCCTGTGCCACTCTAGACTGCATCCTTGAAGCAATTCAATCAACAAATGCGCTGCAGCGCGCACATATATAGGGGTAAACATTGTGGTTCTAGTCCTATGTACAGGTATAATACTCACCTCACAATATCATGCCTTCAATGAACCCCCTTTGTGGGGAAACCACGCATTGATGGTGGGGTGTGGTAAATGTACACACTCTCCAATAGCGCGCATTCAATTTAACCCCCTTAATTGTGGGGAACCATGCTGCGCTGGAGGGGTGTACTCAGTAAAGTCAGGTGTGTTGCAAACTGTCAACACACCTGACGATAATAATAGTGTGTTAAATCACACATTTAATCCCCCTAAGCGTGCTTCGCACGCTGTGGGGGTAAATCGTCGTACATGCCCGAATGGGCGAACACGACGTTAATTCAATAATCAATCAATCAACTGACGTCAGCTTGTAAACACTATTGACCCGAAACACGAGACGCGCTGTAGAATTAGCCTTACAAATGTCCACAGGTAGACAACGAATAAAACGCTAAATACACGAGAGATCATACAAGTAAGATGTAAGTAGACAAGCCGTTTGATACAAATGTACAATCGGTCAAAAGTACGTCTCTTACAGCATGCACTGACAACACATTGTAGCGGCATTACATAACATGTGCTCCGCTATGAATGAACATTCAAGACACGTCTGTCGAAACAAGTATACTTACTTATGAATCAAAATTGGGACGTATAAGCGTCAAAAATGTTTATAACAAATGCGGTCATGCATAATTCTCTGAAATAGCATACTTTATGGACAAACAAATGTATGTTACGATGGTGCAGTGGATGAGATATGCCATGCTGTAAACATGCTAAAGTCTAATACAGTGAACTATAAATAATCCAGATGACAATAACTACTTGACATGTCAAAATACACATTTGTTGAAGTTTTGAAGAAATTTCCCAAAGAAGCTGTCCACGGTCTGCTTTTGGAGCATGCACCGAAACTTTTGTTAAATTGGTGTCGTACACACAATGATGTATCCACATACCAGGTAATATATATCTGTGGCCAACTGTAATTGAGAAACTGACCACATACAAAATTCAACATTGAAGCTTATCTAAGTTGTAATGGCCATGTCGAACCACCGCCAAGGGAGGTTCCACAAAAATGAGCTAGAGCAAATATAATAAAATATTATTGCACACATACTTCCACTTATTCAGCCTACAAAAATTATGTACACTTATTCAGACGCTTAGTAGAAGCGATGACAAGTTTTTTTGTAAAACATCTAAAAATACCCCATTTTTGAGAATTGTTCATGATATTTACCAAAAGCATCATGAGCTAGAAGAAGAAAATAAGGTCTTTTTCACATTTACATCCACTTATTAGCCTACACGTTTTTGTTAAATCATTACTCAACTTAGGGAGAAGACGTGGTGACATCTTTAGATAGGTTTCTTTTTGGACAATTGTTCAAGATAATTATCCAACATTAGACAGATTAAACAGTGAAATCTTATTGTGCATCTTAACAAATCACTTATTTAGCTGCAAAATTTTAATAAAATCCTTTGCTAAAGTGCAGGGATGATTATTATTTTATACAATACTATTAGACTTTGTCTTCCAGAATTTTTGATGACAAAAATTTTCCATGCGTGGATAATACTTAAATGACTTAGAATATCTGTCAGCAGAAGACTATTGATCAAGATTAGAAGCTCCTTCTTCTTTTCTTCATGGTATGAACAAGATTAATTGATAAAAAATCGACCTATCAAAATACATATCTTAAATAAACACAAATGAAGACATATACAACATACGTACGCCGAATTGCACTCTCATTTACATGCTTTAACACAGAAGAATAATCTTTATTTATTTCAATAGCCCACACGGATTGTGTGGATACATTTTCAGTTAATTGAATTAAATGGCGGATAGTGCAATAAACAACAAGGTACCATCATCTATAGTGTACGGTATACTACGAAAACATAATAAGAAACAAAATTACATATGCAAGCAGATGCAGATCATTGCAAATGAAATAAGCAGGTTAATTCACAAAATATCTTCGTAGGGAGAAAGAGATATATACATTATTAAGGGTAATAATGAGAAGATAAAATCAGAAGTTATGTAATTAAAATTCATGTTTAAGCAATGGTCAGTCAAAAATAGTTACAAGATAACTGAATACAGGACGCTATTTCTATGATTGAAAGCTTTATAAATGTAAATGCTCACATTACTCAAAATTCTAGTATTCTGGGTATTCATAAGTTCTATAAATGTAAACATATTTGGTCTTTTTCTGAAATATTTCTCTATATATTTGTCTCTTAGATCTTTATACAATAAGCATTCAAGGACAAAATGATATTCATCCTCAATGAGGTTACAAATAGAACAAAGTCCACATGAATTGGTTTATACGGTCTCGCCCATCTACCAGCTTCAACTTCGAGTCTCTGAGAGGATACTCTAAATTTAGCAGTTGTATATCTATATTTCAAAGAATAGTCAAGGTAAAGTTTTGACCCAAAATTTGCAATATTTACATAAAAAGTATGCTCGACTGCTGTTCTTAAGACGATCCATCCAATTTTCTATAAAATGTCCGATAGCCTTAATTTTTAAAAAATCTAAAAATATGTCAGTGTTACCGACCCCTTGATTAATCTATACTTCATAGCGTTTTGTATCTACTTCATAGAATATTGACAATAAATCTTTAACTAAATATGCCCAATTACTTTATTGGGTAGAGCTTCTAAATCGTTCAACATCATTTGGTATATATATATTGTATATATCTGTCCTTCTTTGCGTCTATAATCTTAAATCAATACTTCATAATGTTAAAAAATGTATTTACTATCATTGTTGTACCCTCTTACTCCAAATAAATAAAATCAGTTTGTGTTGCCTTCTTCGTTCATTATATCTTTTTACAAAACCGTAACTGCTCTCTTTCAATGTATTTAACAGGAATAAAGCTTGGCAACAATAATTTAATATATGTTTTATCAGTTTATCAAAAAGATTCATGACATGGCTTGTTTTTAAAGATGTAAATTTATACAGATATTTTTCAAGTAAAAATATCGCTTTTTTTGCTTGCCCTGAAAATGTTGTGTGTTTTGGTAAAGGAACCTCCAGACATCATTGCAAGTCCAAGATAGGTAAACTTATTTACAATTTCTAGTTTTTTATTACAGTAAGTGAATTCCATATTTCTAGGTAAAATAACACCTTTTCTAAAAAATCATAACTTTTGTTTTTGAGGTGTTACCCACAAGTTTCCACTTAGCACAATAATCTTTTAAATAATTTATCCCAGCCTGAATGCCTGATAAGATGATATTATCATCTGCGTATAAAAGAATAAAAAGGTGTCAAATGCCAAACTGAAGGCATACGGAGTTGCAACCAGGACGTCTAGTAGCAAACGATTCTCTCCTCTTCACCAATATTTTGGCTGATAAGTGATGTTAATGGGGATTTAAATGAGTCAGCAGACTGATTGTGTATATTTTTATGTCGAGCTCTTGGCTAATGTAGTATAAGGAAGTCAATAAAGAGAACTACTCCATTTACAGTAAAATTTGTTTCCGTATGTTGTTACTAGAAACAGTTTCCGTAACACGGAAACACCAGAAAATATAAGAATCCTTTCCAGTTTCCAATGTTTTCTGGAAGTTTCTGTAACAAGGAAACACTAGAAACCACAAGATACCGTTTCAGTTTCCAGTGCTTTCTGACAGACTCCTTAACACGGAAGCAATAGAAACCACAAGACTTCGTCCCAGGTTCTATTGCTTTTTGGCGGTTTCCGCAGTACGGACATGCCAGAAATCACCTTCTTTGATTTTTTCCTCCTTTCTTTTCTTGTAATGGAAACATCGGCATGTAGTATCTGCGGTATATATTCTCTTCTGAAACTACTAATAACAATATGCACAAAAGATTTCACTAAAAACTTCATTTTATTATTCAACTTGTACCAAAAAAAACCCCCAATCATTGTTATTAAAACACTGACTAAAACAATCATCTACGTTTAATCATTGATTTCTAAATAACTACACTGCTAAAATAACACTGTTTTGCACGTGTAACTGAAATATATTACTCCACAGGACAGGTATTTATAAACCTATTGATAGGAAACTTTAGAATAGAGTTCCGTATAGTTATTAACATACTTATCTAGGTCCACCTAGAGTGACAAGAGCAGAGTACAGTGTTCACTGGTCGCAATTTGAATTCTGCACCAACTATTTTCAAAACATTATAAACAATACATTGCTGGCCAGGATAACAGAACCATATGTGATATGTGCTTCTAACAATACCTTTCTGTCCAGGATAACAGAACCATCCATCTGTGATATGTGCTTCTAACAATACCTTTATGGTCAGGATAACAGAACCATCTGTGATATGTGGGTCTAACAATACCTTTCTGGCCATGATAACAAAACCAACTGTGATATGTGTGTCTTATATATGCATATTTTACGTCTTGTTCCAATACCGTATTTATTACTTGTGAGTTAATGTTCAGTTTTTCCTTATAATGAATTCTTCAGAGACAGAAAGCCACGGGTGAGAAAGAATTTAATTTCTTCGAAGGTTGGCAAAATAACCACACAAATGGCGATGATAGTAAAGATAGAGATTATTTGTATTCCTGTTCGCCATCATCATCGTCGTAGTGACCGTCATCATCGTTGTTGTTGTCGCCATCGTTATCGTCGTCCTTAAATTCGAATATGTCTTATACTAATTAGAGTTCACCGAGTCATAAGTATGGAAGATCTTCAAGTAATTAACCTCTACTGTAGAAGAACAAGTTATGTAAAGAAATGTCGCGCAAAAGCATTGAATCAAAGCAGTAACATCGACCACTGGCAAGAATGAAAAAAATGTGTAAGGTATGGAAGGAACATAATATTCTTATCTGCATTTGAGATGTGGCATGCTGTTAGTTTCTGAGATTTAGTACCGGGTACGATTCAGAATCCATCGGGACCATACTATAACAACTGATTACTAACTAAATAAAGTTTGAAGTAAAAACAGTACGTTAAGGACTCCGAAGAGTAACATATTCTCCTGAATAGTTAATACGTATGAGTGTCATTGGCTAAATTTAAAATGTTTATATTCTTTGTGTAAGCAACACAGAAAATGAGGTATTTAGTCAGGAATAGAGTATTCAACCCGGACACAGGCGCTATACGATTCTTTTTTACCTCCCTTGGACCACAAAAGTAGTTGAGATTCATAGCTGAAGTTACCATAGCTGTATAAAACCATAATTACACTGACGGTGGTGACTTTAGCACTAAGCTCAAATGCATACACATTTTCAGCAGAGTTGCCAGATCTGGCATTTGGGAATTGTTCTGTTATTTCTTCGTCGACTTTCACCAAATACAATCAACACAGAATTCTACAACCTCTTTTCTACTTTTTGCGAGCGATCTTTAGGTGCATCAGGACTAAAAATTTACGATTCTGGGCCCTTTTTTTCGATGCTCGACGAGTTACGTATCGTTTACGCCTTTACGGCATTTTTCAGCATTTGTAAATCCCGCGCAGTTTCGAGATTATCGCGAGAGGATACTTCTGTAGTATACGATTTTGACGTTTTCGCTGAAATCTTCTCATATTCCGTTATATTTTTCCCATTTCATATTTTTTCTACCTCTTCATTTCGACCCCTCAGTCACAATATACTGTAATAATTTAGTACGCTGATTCTGGTAAAAAGAAATTCTTCATTTTAACTTGGTTTTGCAATTTTTTCGCAGATCTAAGAGATAGCCAACTTCTGAGGTACTTAGAAAAATTGATAGAATGTTCAAACGTGTGAGATTTCGATATTTTCTGTAGTGCTTGCGTTGGTGTGTGTGTGTGTGTGTGAGAGAGAGAGAGAGAGAGAGAGAGAGGGGGAGGGAGAGAGAATACTGTGTTGAGTTGTTCGAGCAACATATGGTATCTTACTATCAGCATATGTATATGAGCAGTAATGTAGGGGTAACTGGGGCAGATGGGGTACTCTGGGGCAGTAACGGGAAATTAATATGGATGGGGTACTTGGGGGTAGTATGGGGCACTTGGGGTCAGAAGTGTTTATGGGGTAGAAGTGTTTATAGGGTAGAAGTATTTTATAGGGACAGAAAAGACACATACACCCAAAACACAAACACAAAACATAGAAACACTTATGGCGATTTTTGGATGGTTTCTTTTCTAAGAGATGTTGGGCCTGAAAAGGGCCGTTTGTTCTTTTACTTTGTTCTCCAACATGTCTTCAGGAAGCCTAAGATGTTCTTCTTCTTTTTCTTTGGTGGATCAGGAGCCAATTAGGATGACCCAATCTCCTGAACTTGTCTTGGAGTTTCATCCAGTTCTCGTTCAGGCGATGGAAGTCTTGTTGTCTTTCTCCTGCTCCTTGACCATTCTCTCCTCACCCCAAGCCTTCTTCATTTTAGCCACTTCTTCTTGCATTACTTGTCTCACAAGACACTACTGAGGGGTGGATAGAGTCAAAAGTCTTCTTGTACCTTTTCTAGGAGGTACTCCACACCCTCTAGCAAATCCAGTGCTTTCTTTAACAACCCCACTCAACAGGGTGGAATTACTGAGGTTGTCTTCCATTTCATAGCTTCTTCCTCCTTGACTTCATGGACAAGGCTCCTGGCTGTTCTTAGGACTGACACTTGCCTTGGCACATAGGGGAGAGTAACTGGGTAACGCCAATACCTCTCGATCTTTTCTAGGAGATACTCTACTCCCACCATCACATACCAGGCTTCCTGCAAATTCTCTACTGTAGTAATGTTCAGTTGACGATGATTGGCGCGAATTGATTGATTGATATTTGAATTAGAGTCGTGTTCGCCCATTCGGGCATGTACGACTATGTACCCCCAGTGAAGCACGCACTGAGGGGTTAAGGTGTGTGCTGGGCACACTTAAATTAGGGACAGGTGTCTTGTAACAGCACACCTGTCACGTTAAAGCGTATAGAAACGCATCTATATACAGCCCTCCATCGCAGCATGGTTTCTCCACAATTAAGGCGGTTCATTGAAGGCGCGATATTGGAGGATGTGTATATTTTAATTTGATTTATACCAGTACATAGGACTAGAACCACAATGTTTACAGGTATGAAGGTGTGCGCAGAGCGCACTTAAGTGATTAAGCTGTTCATGTCAGGAGTGGCAGGAAGCACGGACCAGGCAAGCGAGGCGCAAAACGTGACGGAACTGAAACGCCATGAACTTACATGATCAAATTCTGCCCAGTTAACTAAGTAGGGCTGTCCCTATTACCAATTGTGTGTTAGCCACATATTGTAATTACGGTCACATTTAATCAGTTTTATAAATTTTCCTAATTTCCTGTCAATTTTGAAATTTTGTGTACAGAATGTACATGTATTTTCCGAAAAAAATAATAAATGAATTTGGATTTGAGTAACCCTTTCAATTTTGTGGTCTTAGTCAGATATTGTCAAGTTATCATTTGATTCGGCGGATAATTCATCATATTTGTGTTGAGATTTAGTTATATTTCAAAAGGGTTTTCAAGCCAAAGTGAAAATCAATAGGCAATTCGGCCCGTCCATTAAAAGGACTATTCGAAATCTTCCAGTGGTATCAGGTATGGCCTCAGATCTTCCGGTGGCTCGAACTTGCGTCTAATTCTGTTCTTGCTCTTTTCAGGAGGGTCAATCAAGTCTGCCACCACTAGCTGGTAAAATGGTGCCCAGACCTTGACTTGAGCTTCCGGCAACTTGACGCGAATGGTGAATGCGTCGCTTTATATGCTGGAAGCACAGACGTGAAGGAAAACATGCCTAAAAAAAAAATCCTATAACACACAAAAAACACCAAGTGCACGGACCTAAAAGAAAGTATTTTTAAGATAGGAAGGGTAAGGGGGTGTTGATACTCTATACAATCACACACCAAGCACACATTTGTTTAGAAGGGAAAGGGGGTTTTTTTTATTAAAAAAGACATACACCAAACACACTCTGTACAAACATACACCATACATTTTTTTAGAAGGGATTTTTTTTTAGTTTAAAAAGACAAAGACAGACACAAACATACACTCAACATACAAACACATAAGGCAAATAATATTTTCTTTTCTTAGCAATGTAGGTGGCCCTAAATAGGACCGTTTAGTTTTGGTTCACCTAGAGATGTGGGCACCTCCCAGGTCTTGCCCCACAAGCAGCACATCTCCCACTTCATCTATTTCCACCATTGTTGGAGATGGGGAAGGGGAAGGGGAGTTCGATGGCTTCACGATCCCAATCCTCAGTGGTAGGGACAATGAAGGTGTGCCTTTTCCTCCTAATCACCCTATGTGCTTGGGGATGCTGTTGTGGAGGCTGCTGTGGTCTCTGCTGCTGTGGTTGCGCGACTGTGGTTGCGGTGTCGGTGTCCTCACCATCGGTGTGACGGCACAGTTGGGCAGCATCATCAAATGAGGCCGCACCGCTTCTTTCTTCTTCTTCTCCTCCTCTTTTGTCTTCTCCTCCATATCTTCCATCTCCTCCAGTTCTCGTAGGAGCTGCCAGGCAATCTCTAGGTGTGCTCTTAGCTGTCTTAGCTTTTCTTTTTTACTCATGTTGACAAGTCAACGGGGGTGACGCAACTGGTCAACCCCCCACTTTATATGGATGAAGGGGAGGGGGTCACATGTGGATACATACGGACTGCCACATGCACGTAATGACCAGCCTACTACTGGTATAAAGGAAGTCAGGGACATATGTGCATATACGTGTCAGTACGACACAGAAGATGGCCAACCTACCCCCACCACTAGAGCCGAAGCTCCTTAAGAGCATACGCCGAGTCGAGGAGTACAATGGACTGGCAAAGACCCTCCGGAAGTGCCCCGACACAGCACGTATAGCCTGCCAAGCCATGAGCTGAAACCAGGAGGGAGCAGGGAGGATAACGCAGGAACCAGGGGAGCGAGCTACATTGATGCAGCCTATGACGCAGACCCAGGTTAACCGTGCGCCCACCCGCAGAGACAGGCGACCTAGATAGCTCCTGCCTCCGACGATTTGCTGTTGACAACCGGAATCGAACCAGCCTGCCGATAGATACTGGGAGAGCCTGAGAGCAGACCATATAAGGAATGGCTCTCCCACCTGAGCAGACTGGTTAAAATTGCCTGACTGTATGGGGTTTTCCTTTTGATTTTTGAAAATCCTTTTGATTAGACTCTTTATTTCACAAATTTGATTTATTTGGATCCACCGTCAAAAATACAATCTCTAATCTATCAATTTGTGCGTGATACTAAAATGATATGAGTAACTTGTACTCACTTATTGGTATTATTTTTTTGAAAAATATGTACACTATGTACGCAAAATTTATAACTGAATGGTTTGAATTAAATAAATAAATTTGTAACTTGAATGAATTGTCATAATTAAGTATGTGGTTAACACATTATTGGTTTTAGGGACAGCCCGACTTAGTTAACTGGGCAGAATTTGATCATGTACGTTTTCTGGCGTTTCAGTTCTCCGTCACGCTTCGCGCCTCCCTTGCCTAGTCCGTGCTGCCTGCCACTCCAGACAAGAACAGATTAACTGCTTAAGTGCGCTTTGCGCACACCTGCATACCTGTAAACATTGTGGTTCTAGTCCTATATACAGGTATAAACATTTATACCCCCCCCCATATCGCGCCTTCAATGAACCCCCTTAATTGTGGGGAAACCATGCAGCGATGGAGGAGTGTGACAATAGCGTTTTTAACGCTTTAAAATGTCAGGTGTGTTGCAAACTAGCAACAGACTTGACCACAAATAAATAGTGTGCATTGCACACACTTTAACCCCCCACAGCGTGCTGTGGGGGTAAATAGACGTACATGGCCGAAGGCCGCACACGTCTCTAATGCAAATTCTCTCTCTCACCACTTTATATACTTAAAGCACGGACGTGAAGGAAAACATCCCTCACACCATAAAAATGCAACCCACACATACATAAAACATAAATCTCACAGACCTAAAACAGGATTCACTAGAACTCTGCTACCGCGTCTGACGTCATCAGTTTCTGCGTATGACGTATTTAGCGCTTCGCGGATCCTACAACCCACACATAAAAACCCACCAAGTGCGCGGACCTAAAAGAAAACATCTTTTTAAAATAGGAAGGGGAAGGGGAGTGTTGATAGACACACTCTATACAAACACACACCAAACACACAAGGGAAAGGTTATTTTTAGTTTGGGGAAAAAAAAGACAGGCACACACATACACTCTATACAAACACACCCATTTTTTAGGCAATCATGGAGTAATCTTTTCTAGAGATCTGGGTGGCCCTGAAAAGGACCGTTGGGGGTGTTTGGTGAGAAGTTTTAAATTCTGGCAGCAGGCCGACCACGTTTCACCACATGTCTCACTGCTGCAGGACAAGGACACTTTCTGGTGAAGGAGAAGACAAACTCATCACAGTCCATTTGACAGGACACTTCTTCTTCTTGTTGTCGCAGCTGCTACAAGAGTTGTTGTTGTTGTTGTAGCTGCTGCTGTTGTTGTTGCCTTTGCTGCTGCTGCAGTCTTTGTTTCTCCTTCCATTCCGCTCTGTCCCTGATGATCTCTTCTCTCAAAACTTCTTCCACCAGATCTTGAGCCATTTGCAGAAAGATCATCCTCTTCTTTTCTGGTTTCTTCTGAATCAGGCTATGTCTAACCCGCTGCATGTTCACCATCGCTTCATTCAGCTTCTCATAAAGGTTTCGTTAGGATTTTGTGTGTCGATGAAGACGTTTTGAAGAAATTCTTTTCCTTGCGTCAAAGCGGTATCTTTTAAGGCATGCAATCCTCGAGTCACCATGGGTTTCAAGATGGGGGCTACCGTCTGAAAAGCAGATTTTAACATATCTATTAAGCCATGTCCTCGTTGTCGAGCCACTCCTCGGTACACAGGATACATTTTTGTGTTACAATTCGCTGGAGAACCTTTTTCGAAAATGTAGTTTCACCGTGACTTTTCCTTTAGAGAATAGAATATTTTGTCCCAAATCTCCTTTTATACTAATGTTGACACTGTCAAAATACGATTTATTGACTGGAAGATAATGAGGATGTGCAAATTCACTGTGAACGTGATACGTGTTTCCACCTTCCTCGTACGCTGTGACAGCAGAATCCACTTTGACAGGAATGACTCTCAGTAACGGAGCGGCTGTGTTTCCCACCACGTTGTACTCGACCACATCGGAGTACACAAACAATAAATTCAGTCCTTCGTTCAATTCGATGGGGTAGCGAAAATGCTTGTAGAATCGATCGATGTTGTTGATGTCTTTGGTAGAAGCTAGTTGTGTGTTTCCACCTAACATAGCAAACAACTCAGGAGAAAAAGTGATGGACAATATTTTGGCGTCCGAAAAATGCATTTTGAGACGATGAGAAATGACATGATACTCGATCAGGACACTTTTCTTGGTTTTGTCCAGGGCTTTGCCAAATTGGTCCTTGAAAATAGCCGCAACATTGTCCACCAAATGTCGAGCACTAAAATAATAGCCTGCAGGAATTCTCATGAGATAGATACTTAATTGAGGATTGGCGGGTGCTGGTCTTTTGGATTCGTAATAACCAGGATCATTTTTGTTCAAGTGTTCGTGCACTTGTTCGTTCAGGATTTCGACGACAAAAGTGGTTTGATCTCCAGACACATTCCAAACTTGCGTAGAATTAATGATTTCTACCAAAGCCACTTCCCAATGAGCTTCGTGATCCAAGTGTATGGACTGAGGTAATTTGGCCGTGAAACAACAATAGGTATTGTTGGGAAACACATCCATCGAACTGTTACTGGGTAAGGTTAAATAAAATTGGTTATTCATAGTTCCAGGGTTCTGGTGTCCGAGGAGTCACTCGAGTTCAAAGGAGAATGATGTTCAAAATGTTCCAAAAGAGGGCTGCTGTTGTTGTTGTGACTGGAAGAAGGATGACTGGCGTTGGCCGTACCGTTCTGGTGATTGTTGTTGTTACTGTCCGTCGTATATTTCAAGGAAGGACTAGGCAGAAGATAACCGATGCAACTGCTGAGTAAAATGGTCCACAATTGTCCCCTTGTTGCAAACTCAAATTGGCAATGGCTGATCCGATGACACAATACACCACAAAGATTTGGCAGAAAAAGACGATTTGATTTTTAGGCACACGTTCTCCGCACCACACCGACAAAGGTTGTTTTTTGTAATTCTTAAAGAGAGGAACTCTGCGGAGGAGAGCTAGCTGCTGCTATGTTGAACGGCATGTTGGTTACTTCTTCTTTTTATAGTCGATGACTTGGGAAGCGGCAATCCAAGAATCAAAACTAGGAGGTTATCCTTTCCAACGCACTTTGACTTCTTCTACTCGACGTTTACTCACTTTACGTGTTCTTCGTTCGAGATTGCTTTCGATATCGTACAAGTCGTCTTCTTTTTTAGTCACTCGTTGTAACTCAGGCAAGTAAAAAGTTCCTTTAACACTTCTCCGTGCATGTCTTCCAATTTATAGACGAGAGGATCACGTCCACGCACTTGTCCAGTGACACGAAACAATTCGGTAGTCCAGTTCGGTAAATAACCTTTGTCAAAAGTGGGTTTGGTTTTTCCAATGCGAACCCATTCTCACGTCTTGAGCACCAAGGTTTTCTTGTGACCAATCTGAGGTGTATCAAACAATCGATCAAACACCGTCACTTCGTTTTCAGGGGTGACATCTTCGGGGGCACATCCGATGCTACGATGGTACGATTGATTATACGCTTTGACCAAACGTGGTAACACGTCGATGTCCTTGAGAGTGTGTTGATGTGTAAAATACTTCCACATGCGTTCTTTCAAAGTTCTTTGAAAACTTTCCACGACACTGGCTTTGGTTTCAGGATTTTCAGTGGTAAAAAAATGAATGTGACGTTGTTTCAATTCTTTTTGAAAAGCTTGGTTTATAAATTCGGTGCCTTTGTCTGTTTGCCATCGTAAAGGGTGACGACCACTTTGTTTCAACTGCAGTTTTAAAGCTCGTACTAACTCGGTACTGCTTTTAGAAGTCAAAGGAACGACCCAAGCGAATTTGGAAAACACGTCAATGACACAAAACAAATATTTGTAACTAAGATTGTACGCTGCCAAATGAGAGACATCCGCTAAATCTGCTTGCCATTGATAATCGATGCCAGTCACTTTGGTTTGACTTCTGGAAAAGTTTCCGCGAATGGGTTTGTGTAACGTGTACGTCGATTGTTCTTGTAACCGTCGTCGTACTTCTGGCAAACGTACACTTTTCAATTTGCTTTTAGCTGCCCGATACAATTTTTGAACTCCTCCGTAACCAGTAGCATGTGCAGGATTGTAGTAAATGCTGGCTAAAAGTGTCTCCATGTTTGTACTGTTCAATAAGTCACCCACTGTTCGATGCTACTACATTTTGGAGTCTTGGGGTTTGGACGAAGTTGCTTGACGCGTTCGACGAGCCACAGGAGTCGGTTGTGAAGGGATGGTTTTTTTCTTGATGTCTTTTTTCACTTCTGCTTTCACTTCTGTCTTCCCTTCTTTCTTTTTTTTTCTTCTGCTGAAGAAGGAGTGGACATCATCTTTTTAACACAAGCTTTCATTTCTTCTCGTTGAGGAGTAGGACAGGGTGTCAACAAGGAAGCTGCAATCTTACTACCGATGGGAGCAGACGGAGTTTGAAACACTTCTCGGGGGTCGTTTTCTTGTGTCATCCCCGTGGCGGTGTCTGTCTTTGTGGTGGTTTTAGGTTCTCTTTTTATCATCGTGGCCTTGAAATCTCTCAGAGTGGATTTAGCTGTTTCGTCTAAAGCTTTCTGGTGAAAGAGTTGAAGACGTTGCAAGAGTTGACAATACCGTTGCGATTTTTCTGCTTCTGACAAATCACTTTGATCCATGAGCGATTGTAATTCTTGTTGTAACTGGGACATCTGGTTGAGATTCGGATTGGGAGGTACATGAGATATCCGTTGTTGTACCAATGATATAGTTCCGTCCATCGTTTTTAAGAAACTAAAGTCAGTTTTCGTCCTTCCATAAGATCCAAAGGTACAAGTGTGTTGTCTTTCCAGAGCAGGTGTCCTTTTATCTTCTTTTTTCTTACCGTCTTTATAGAATGACTCCTCCTAAAAGAGGTCCAGCAATAGTTCCTAACAAAGGAGCCGCTATTTTTTACAACGGTCCCATCAGCATGGGTAGAAATCCTCCTCGTTGCACCAGCATTTTTTTCTTTTGACTGAGAGGTATTTTCTTTTTGACCATTTGGCGAACAACGTTCCGATGTTTTCCTAATTTTTGTTTCTGTATCTTGGACAAAGGTACCGTTCCTTTCAACATGTTTAAGCAACATTCGCACACGGTATCGATCATTTCTTTAGGGGCTGTTTGAATGAGTTGTTTTCGCATGGGAGGATTGGATTTAGTCAGGACGGACAACACATCCCAATGTTTGGCCAGACGAGGTGGAAGTCCTTTTTGGTTTTGCTTTTCTTGGGACAGCTAGGGTGGTGGTGGTGTGCACTTTTGGGAGCCATCTTGGGTGTCAGGAGCAAAATAGAACTGAGGTCATTCGGAGGTCACACTTCTTTTTTATACTGGAACACGGTCCACTGACGGTCGGCACTGTGTACCAACCTCATGACAGGCATCACTCGACGTTGAGGTGTTTTCAACGGACTAAATCGTGTCAGTTCTTGTTTGGATAAATCCAGTAAACTTTGTTACACGCCTGTTCTGTCTTGGACTTTGGTTTGAGGTGAATCCACTTTATTAGCGGCAGCCGCAGTGACCAAGACATTTTATACGTTTTATACACGTTCAATGTTTTAAACAACAAAAACATATTTACAGGTCATGAAACACGAAAACACATAAAGCAAAAATGGTGAGGTACAACAATAAGGGACACACTAAAAGAACCAAAGTTGTGTATAAACAAGTCAATGTACAATAATAGTCTCGATGGATGTGTGTCCCACGAAATTGACGTACACGATTCATTGTCTCTGTTGTGGAATGGAATGTCTCTGGCGGAAAGGTTATTTGTTCCTCAGGTGTTTCTTTTGGTACGACGGTGTTGTCTTCTTCTTGAGGCTCAAGTGTCATTTTTAACTTTGGTTCCAAGTTCACTTTTTGTCTTGGAGGATTAGTGACACGCAAGGTCTTTGGCATAGTGTGCCACTTCTTGTAGCCAAGCATCGAAACCAACACTTTTCCAGTCACGTACGTCTTTCCAATCGTAAAGTTGTTGGTGTAACCAACTAGCTATACAAACTTCTTGGAAAGTATGAAGTGTAGATAAAGTTTGACAAATGTCTTCTTCACACGGAGGTACACAACTAGTGTTCATCACGATTCTCAACACTTTGAGCACAATTTGTCTTTCGTGCACCGATAAAGTGTGTATGGTCATGTTTTTTGTTGCATGTACCGTTCATCAAAATAGTTCACAACGAATACTGGTCCTCCCAAAAAATCCACAACGAATTTCCTGGGAAACGAAATCCAAGAAAAGTAGTCGCTAACACTCACACCACATAGCGTCCAAAATTCAATGGAAAGAGTTCGTTTATCAGGCGTCTGTAATCCTCTAATGTCTGAACACTATCGTTGACTGGCTTCCACGGAATTCGTTCCACAAGTGAAGACAACGGTCGTGGCATGGTCAGCTTTTATATCCAGATTCCCAAGGTTTGTATCTTTTGTGATAGTCTACCCCAAGGCGTCTGTGATAGTTTCTCCGAAGAATCAGTCTTCTTATACTGTGGAAATAGCGATAGTTTAAAAATCGAGGAATGACTTTAAGTTTGCGTTTCACTTGTATCTTGACAAACTCTCTGTAAATGCATTTTCGCAGCTCCAAAGGCAGATTCTGAATGTGCTCTTCTAAACTAGTCATTTTTTTAGGCACGTCTTTCTTTTTGGATGAAATAGTCACAGACTTGCCAAATGGAATCGGGTGGTAAAGGATATCCAGGCGGCGTGAAGACGTTTTGTCTTGAGGTGACACTTTTTGCAAAAAATTTTTTTATTCCTCTAAGTTTGTCAATTTCCTCAACTTCGTTCCATTGAATTCTGTGTAACAGTGTCATATTGTAGGTGGTGGCATCCAAACTCTTAAAGATGCCATCTAGTCCTTCATGAATGTCTGACCATTTGAATACTTTTAAACTAATCAGTACTTTTATAGCATTTAGATACCAATGGTAAAAACGTATATGTCGTAAAGGATGCAATTGTTTTTTGCGTTTCACTTGAATTTGAACCAACTCTCTGTAAATGCGTTCTCGCAGCTCCGGAGGCAAACAACGAATGTGCTCTTCTAAAGTATCCGACATATTACTACTTGGGACCGACCAAAGGCAGGTAATGACATCGCGGAGACCATCTGGCATGTTCCAAGTGAGCTGTGTCTTTATACTCCCATTAGTGAAGTGTCACACCGCAACTGAAACACTTGACTTTATCACCTTCTCCCAAGTAGACAAATCCAGCTCTGGCTAAAGCTTTGGGAGTAGGTCCTTCCAGATATTTAGGCCACTTATCTTTGAAGGTCTGGAATCGATGTTCAAAGTCGCAATAGCCAGGCAAAGCCACAGACAACGTGCATTCTTTGGCAGTGCATGGATGGCACATTTAGCATCACCAATAAAGAAGTAAGGGCGTCTTACATCGCTAGTGGGGCGATAAGGCACACGAACGGCATCGCTTTCGATGGTCCCAGCAGAAGAGCGGCAAGGTCGTACTGCATCCCTGATGTCAAAGCGCACGGCATCCGTCTCATCGCAAGGCACTGCATCGCACTCGAGGTCGTGCTCGAACTTGGAGTTCACAGTTGAAAGTAGCGACTGGGATCTGTCAAGTATTCCGTCTTGGGCAAGATCTACGTTGTGCCATTTTTCCCCACAAGCAATTCAACATGACTTTGGCAAACGATCTTCTTACTTCGTTCTTTTCTACGTCTTCCAAAGTGATGCCTTCTACGGCACGGTACTGTTCTTTGAATTGGACATGCTCTTCTGGAGTCTGACACCAAGAGGGATAGCCGCTGGCTTCTTGTTTCAGTTTGCGAAATTCGTTGACGTAGCTCGAGAAAATGCCTGGATTCGAGGAGGCGTCCTTTTGGTATTGTGATGTGGTAGGAAGGTGCCAAATTTCGTACACTTTTAACAAGCGGTATTCCCGATCCAGAGCCCTAAACAATTCGACGCTGACCCACGTTCCTGTCAAAGCGCGTTCTTCCTCTGTGTGGTGGCAAGGGTGCTCTTGATTGCATGTTTCAGCACACGTACGGCATAAAGGAAACATCAGTTTTCCTTGACAATGATGGGATAAGATAGGATGGTACAAGTTTGTCGGGGGTAAGACTTTGCATTTAATCAATCCTTCGTATTGACGAATGTGTTCCACGTCGATATGTTCTGTCAGGATTTCAGGGTGTCCTGTAGGAAATCGCTTGTATTTGCACACCCAAGGATACAACGAACACACATCGATGTATTTGATTTCTTCTCATCGAGATTCGTCTACGTCGTACAGCAAGCGTGTGGCATTGGTTCGTCCTCCAAACAAACGGTGGCGAGGGTCTAATGGTTCTATGTCTACCACGTCGTAACTTTCGGTAATGCGCCTAAATTCTGGATCGGTTTTGAAACCTCGATCGTATTCGTGCTTCCGCATTTATACTACTTGGTATCCTTGGCTTTCTAACTTCAGGCGTCGTTGGTAGGTGTGTAAGTACAACTCTTCCATGGTGACTCCTGTGAGAGGATTTTTCATGTCTCTTTGAGGAAAACAGGTAGGGCATCCGTGAAACAAGCATGCCTGAAATTCGTACATCGTCTGAGGGTTTTCTAAATCCCAGCCATCCACAGAAAGACTTCCAATTCCCCCCCCCCACCACCACCACCGTTTCTCGCTAGTTGTATCCATTTGTCTTCCTTTTCGCATAAGTAATGCAACCAACGTAAAGCTTTGGCAGAGTATTGACGGCTGACCGAGAGATGAGTGTTAGGGTCTATGATGGCTAGTTGGTTCTCGGGCATGAACTTTTTTTTGTTCATTAATCCACAGGCTTTGGGTAGGGTACACTCTTCCTTCAAAGGATCGACTTTTCCATGATCCAGAAATAATTGTCGAAATTTTCCACAGCAACGGCGTAGAATGTCCACATCGGATCGACAATACTTCAGCATTTCTTCTTGAAAATCAAACGGGTCTGAAGCGTGAGCGTGGTACCAAGCGTGGAAGGCTTCTCGGTGTTCGGTGTGCATCCAGTCGGGGTCGTAATAGTGAAGGTCAGGCAAATGCAGCAGCACTGCGTGTTGATTGGCTTTGGTATTGAAACAGTGGGGAAAATATCCTTTGGCCATTTATGTCATTCCAAATGTTATAGGTATTCGACTCAAAGGCTTGGTCAAATAACTCATAGTATCTTTGAACTGTACTTGTCCCAATTTCATGTAGATGAGTTTGGCTCCGTTCATGATGACTTTGGGGCTATCAGTACCTTGTTCTGAATAATATTTTAGTAGAAACTGTCCATCGTATCCCGAGAAATTGTGAGCCATGACGGTAGCATAGCGATGACAGTCCCCGTAACGTTTAATGTCCTCTTCGCTCCAAGTGTCGTCGATAGGATCTAAAATCCATTGGGCAAAATCGGCCAGAGTGTTGGGGCCACGAAAGATTTTTTCACGTCCTCCTGGAATCCTAATACAATGGGGACAGTGAAAATAGATAGGTTCTTGTATGCACTTCTCACAAGCCCGATGAGCGACACAGAATTAGGGATGTGAATACCCGTCTCTTGCATACATTCAAAGTCAAAAAAGATAAAATCCACGTTTGTCTTGATTTTCTTCTTCTGCTACTGATCACCCTTTAATTCTTTCTCCAGTGTGTTGTCATATTTTTGCATGTAACATTGATGTTCAAAGTCCACGATTTGATCACAAATACGACATCTTTTCTTTCTGGTACAATTGTGCGCCTTGGGATTGTTGGTTCAAATCAGCTGTCCACACGTGGAGCACAATTTCAATAAATCACAAGCACTTTTCTGCTGGTGAGCTTGTGTCCTGCGATGTTGTTCGTATCAAGAGGGACTGACAAAGGTTCGTTGACACTTCGAGCAATGAATGTGTTTTTCAGGAAAGCATGATGTGGAAGCTAAACAGCCCCGACATCTCTCTCCGCAATGAATGTGTTGCTCCCGACTGTTAAATCCTTTGTCACATTTCTCGCAGTAGTAAGAGTATCCAAGAAATCCTGTGATACTAGTGATGGCATCGAAATGTTCTTGAGGATGATACACATGAATGTATTTTCCCTCGGGGAAATCGGGTCCTCGAAACACCAGAGCTCCGCGAACCTCTTGAGGGTGTACTTTCAAGGTAAACCGAGGAGCCAAGACGTCTTGAAGTTGTTGCATTTCAGAAATGCCATACACCGTCTCTTTCGATGTGCCTGCTTGTTGTAACAGAAGTTCTGCATCTTTTTTTGTTGAATTCTGTCCGATTTTCGAATTCTCTCCTATGCTCTTTTCCCTTCTGCGGTCTCGTTCTTGTCGGCATACGTTTGCCCCACGACGATGGCACTGGCCAGGCACATCCGGTCTTGGGATTTGTCAATTTGGACGATACTGAATTTGGTACTGCGACGGTCGTCCACCAATAACACTTTCCTGCTTCGACCGCTACCTCTAAGAGGTAAAACGTGGGTCATGTGAAGTGTGGCTTTTCCATCGGTGATGGTAAACTCGTCATTAGATTGTTGAATGTGTTCAATTTTGTCCATGACTTTAGACGGTGTTAATTCTGCCGGGGTGCTAAACTCGATCCAGACAGGAGACTTCAAACTGTCTTGATGAATGGAAAGTCTCAACCGATCGTCCTCTTTGGCTCCGCATTGCCGTTTCAATGTCTCTAACAAAGGATCCCACAAATCAGTAATGAAGCCTGAAGTCTTTAAAGTTGACGGTGCAAGTGTATGCCGTGGTTCTAAATTTTCTAGATGTCATTTTTTGCGTCTCTCGAATGTGATAGTAATTTTATGGAGCAACGGAACGACGAAGAAATGTAAGAAGACAAAATGACTGGAAGGCAGTGAAGAAGAAAAAGAACCCTTGATACATGTGAAGAAATTCAAAAAGAGAGACAGACAGCGAAAGAAGAAAAAAATGATCTTGAGTGATGTGTTATGAAATGTTCATTGTAATTTTTTAAAAAGAGAATATACCAACAAGGAAAAAGTAAGTGTCTTTTGGTTTTGATTTTGTTTTTTAGAGTATGGACGCACGCACGCACTCATACACAATCCAATGATGGGTTTTAAGTTTTACTTGATTTGGCAATTTGATTGTTTCTTTTCTAGAGATCTGGGTGGCCCTGAAAAGGACCGTTGGGGTGTTTGTTTTTTTAAAACAAACTCATGGACTGGACATGATGAGCTTTAACTGCCTCAATCTCTTTCCACGGCCAAGTCAGACTCCTACTCCTCCTGCTGCTGCTACTTTAGTAGTGGTAGTAGTAGTAGTCAATGGTGATGGTAGCATCTCAGTAGTAGTGATGGGTTTAGAATGTTTAGCCCGTGATGGTCTCTTTCTCTTGGGTAGAGTTAAAGAAATCTGATACATGTTTCTCAGATTCGTTAACTCTGCTACAATATATTGTAGCAAACTCACCGTGAGATGGTCACCACTCCCTTCCTTCTGTATTTACACTTCTCTTCTTCTAGCTTTCTTATTTCCTCTTCTTGGTTTCTTCTTTCCTCTTCTTGCTGGAGAAATGCTTCTTCTGCTTCTCTCTGACGCTGCAAGAAAATTTCCAATTCTTCTTTCTGTCTCTTTGTAAAATCATCCACCACGGATAAGGAAGGTGGTACTACAACGGTAGTTGTTTCAGGCAAAAATTCTTGCGACGACAGAAAATCCACAAAATCCAAATTAAAATCTTCTGGTTGAATGTTGACCGCTGCCGTTGTCGTCGTCATACTATCACTCCGAACATACGAGGTTTCTGTCTCAGGCTCACCCCAGTACATGGTTTTCGTTGTATCAGCCATACTCAAAATGCCGCAAAAGGTAAAACCGTACGAACGCTGTGACGCCTATATACTGATGGTGACGTCACACCCCCACTCTCTTCTGATTGGATGAGAGACCCACCCTTTTGTAACGCGCGATTGGATTGGTGAACCATTTCGATCCGTTTTGATCCACTATAGGCTATGTACACCAGCATTTTGTGACATTGTTTCACCTGTTCTCAAGACAAGAAAATGTGTACATCTGTTGAATCTTCAAACATCGTATCGGGCATGCTGTTCAATCCGGACTATCCGATGTACGTGAAAGCTTCATGGGCTGTCACGAAGATCACATCTATAGCTCTTTGGAAGAGAAGGATTTATGTGGAGAGACAAGGGTGTCTGAAGCGAGTGCTCCTCTACGGACCTGAAGTGCGTCGAAGTTTAAGGAGATGAAGACCCGTAAAGAGGTGCCATATGTGTTAACTTAGTAAACAAAACTCCAACGGTCCTTTTCAGGGCCACCCACATCTCTTAGAAAAGAAACCATCCAAAAATTGCCATAAGTGTTTCTATGTTTTGTGTTTGCGTATTAAAATTGCAACAGCATGTTAATTGAAAGTTCTTTTGTTACCGGTATCTGAGTGTTAAATAATTACAGTATATTTCGAGTAACAGGTCGAAATGAAGAGGTAGCACAGACGAAATGGCAAAAATATAACCGAAAGTGAAAAGATCCGAGCGAACACGATGAAATCATATGCTACGAAAGCATCTGTATATAGTTACTACAAGGGGTGGAACATATTTTCCATATGCCACGTAGTGACCTGTCGTGATAATCTTGAAGATGCGCAGTATTTACATATACTGAAAATGACCGTGATCGGTACGTAAATTGACGGTACTCGAAAATAACAGGTTCAAAATTGTACGTTTCTGGTTCTGTTGCACCTAATGATCGCTCGCAACATATAAAAAATTTGGTTTTAGAATACAGTATTGTTTTTATTGGCTTACAATCGGTGAAGAAATACCATAGAACTATCATCAATAGTCAGATTTCTGGGATCTGGCAACTCTGCTGGAAATGTCTATGTATTTGACCTTAGCTCTAACGTCTCCACCATCAGTGTAACTCGAGACTTAGAGAGCAAAGGTAATCTCGGCTAGGTTATTCGCTATAATCTTAACTTTATCATGAAAGAAAGAAAGAAAAAAGAAAGAACGGAAGGAAGAAAGAAGTGAAAAAAGAAGGAATATGGAAGAAACAAGAGAGACGCATAAATATCCAATTAAATAGATACATGCAGATAAAGAGACGGACATATAAATATAGTACTATTAATACTGTAGTAGTAGTAATAGTGATAGAATTGTCACAGGATGAAGCCGGGTGAGGACTGGATTAGTGAAGACACCGAAAGCAACTGCGTTAATAAGATGTTTATTTATAAACGCAATTTAAAGATGAACAAATCTGACACCATTGTAACAAAAAGATAAGGAAAATCATAAAGTTCCTAACATGGAACTATCAACAACAAGTAACTCAACGAGAAAAATCAAAGATGAATTTACCGAATGGAATTTTAAACAAACGTGAATAGCATCCTATCACCAATCAACACATAAGAGTATATGATCTACACCCCAATATAAACAAGGTCTTATTAAGTACACAGGGTGACCAAAGGATGTGATTTATGCACTTATCAATATGATACTCATCAATTTATCAATTCATCAAGCGATATTGGAATATGTATGAATTTATGAATATATCGTTCATATAACGAAAATGAAATGGGAATGCATGAAATTATGAATCTATCACACATATAGCGATATTGAAATGGGAATGAATGTAATTTTGCACAGATAGCAATATTGAGATAACATAAAAATGGAACACGCAATAAATATAACTATCGTGGCGCCCGTTTGACGACCAAGATGTATCTCTGGTTCCACCCGCTCTAGTCAATGGTCAAGGAGCCACCACGCATGGTCCACCCCTCCCAGTCTGTTGAAGGATCCCTCGAGAGCCTTCACATTAACACAGACCCGTTGGTCGAGAAGCCTTGGTCCCCCGCATCGAGGAAACCAGTACACTCTTCCGAAACAACGTCACCAGACACAGCGTACACGTCACACGAAACCACACAGAGTTCTGTGACTTCACACCACCAAACCATACATAAGGAACAGCTCTACAGCTGAAGTTTTGCTCCCGTAAAGAGGTAAGCTTTCTGACAAGACTCGTCGTAGTGTAATTTGTTTATGAAGAATTCGCTCTATATGTACTCTAGCTGTGACAGATATGCGCAGCAGCTAGGTACGTAAGTTTTCACTGCAGGCAATTTGCACGTGCAGCATGGGGTGAATCGCGCTCAGTATTTCAAAATAACTAGAGCCGAAAAAAATAAACAACCCCCGAGTAACGCTCTAGTCGGAAACGAAACCCGAATACATTTGGATCACATATACATATTGATATAAACGATACAATTCCGTGACAAGAATAAAAAGAAAAAGAAAGTTATCGCTGATGTTGCTTGTTCTTGTTTTACTTGTTATTGTTATTGCAGATAATAGCTTTGTTTCTTTTTCCTCAAAAATGTTACTCATCCGTTTAAATGGATATATGCCTAAACCAAAAATATTTTCAAGGTTGATATGCTTTTCCGTGTGAATGCAGCTGTGATTTACTTGATCCTCCACATGTAAACTGAGCTAAAGTTTTATGCAAACATTACTGTAAAGAGAAGATGGCATGATCCGACTTTGGGATGAGCAGGTTGTTTCAGTTTCATCTAAATCATATATTATAAATTATAAGCCGTGATAAATATATGATATGTTACCCGAGTTGAATGATTGTTAGTTTTCTACGATACCGATAAAGTTCTCAATAATTACATGACATTTGTGCATTTGATCTGTGTGTCATCTTCATATTCCCAGTTTAAATTCACTATGAATTCGACAGGTTTTGTTATTGGAGATCTATCGCCCATAACCTATATAGATTGCGCTGTGGATAGTCATAGTTACCTTCCAAGCAGACATAATTCGCTATTGAAGCAGTGGGCAACAGAGGAAAGATGATCGAGAATATATACTAGAAGATAAAACCTGTTGAGAAATGTTGAAGACAAACTGCTCTATACGCCTTGATCTGTTTTAATATCACCGTCAGTTTTCATGTCTGCATACTTTTTGTCAAGGCTGCCTACAGTCATATTTGAATGGGGCGTACCACGATACAAAAGGAAAGGGGAAGGAAATTGTCTGTCCGGCATGTTGAAAAAGTATTGACCCTCCAAAGAAAGATCGACCCGTGGAATAATGGGCTTCTTCGTTTCCACTGAATTCAGTTTTACAAGCGTCCTGTTCGATGACGAATGTGAAAGTAGAAACAATATGCAATTTGTATAATTCCGAGAATATATCTGATCCTGCAATACTTTTCTGTGTCGACTGTAAAGAGAACTTTTGTGAATCTTGTTTGAAGGTTAATTGGAAACTGTGTGACCAAATCTCATAAAATCATCAGTATTGATGAAATGAATAAGTCTCGAAAATATTCAGAAAAATACGCAGATGGCTATAGTTGTCCCAATCAGGACAAATATTTTGAATTTGTATGCACGAATCACGACGTTATTTGTTGCGCTAATTGTTTCTTCAGCAAACATATACATTTTTTAGAAGGTGTTTCACTTGGAAACTAATCTATAACATCTTCGCGAAATCGATTCCAATAAAATTTTGCAAAAAGTGAAGTAAGTGGAGAATTGTGTAAAATAATTTGTCAATTGAAGCAAGTTCAACATCTTTAGGTTGGAGGCAAGAGTGAACGACCTTGTTGCAGAGATAAAAGACATCAGAAAGCAGATGGATGAAAAATTAGAAGAATTGGAGACGACTGTAAAAATGAAAGGCACTATACTCTACAAGGAGGAGATGATTCGGCATCAATAGGAGATACAACAAGGTCGGTCATTAATGAAAGCTGTACGGAATTTCTATTCCTTTCTTGAGACTGTTAGCCGGTATGGGAGTAGCAAGCAACGTCTTCTTGTTTCCTACAAGACAAAGAACCAGATCGCTTCATACTTTGGAAAGATCAGAGAAAAGTTTGACAGAGCACAATTTATCGATATAAGTTTAGAAATATCACATCATGTTAAAGCCATATTGTCACAAGATTTGACGAGCACGGGTTGTGTAATAAGCTCTAAGAAGTGTGACCACAAACCCTTTATTAGTATTGAAAAACCTCTGAGGGATATGGAGGCAGAAACTTCAGAGGTTGTTGTGCTCAGTTGTCCAGACATATGGAACCATTCTTACACCGGGATTGTACATTTGCCTGGCGAAGGCATAATTATCGTTGATTATGTTTAGAAGAAAAGCTACCGATACGATTCTTCGTATAACTACATAACAATTTGCATATTGTCCTCACGCCCATGGGATGTATGCTTGGTAGACGATGACATGGTGGCAGTGACAATGCCTGATATAAAGACCGTAGAAATCCTGTCTGTAAAGGAGACGTCCATCACCAGCATGAATTCATTGAAAACTAGGGATGAATGCAGGGTTGTTGCTGCACTTACTAATGTACTGTTACAGTCTTACAAACGGAAATCCTCTTTTCGTCTACAGGTGTGATAAATTAAGTCGGCTATTTAGGGTCACCCAAACAGAGATGACAACATCTACGTCTCGGGATACAATTCTGGAAATATCCACAAGATATCACCACAAGGAACAGATCATTTCTTTAAATGTTGCAACACATTTATCGGGTATTTCCTTCAACAGCAATGGAAACACATTTTCTCTTTCAAACGTTTCGTCTGAATGCAACAAGGTACACGTCCTTCAGCATAGGTAATTAATATTACTGTGTATATAATCGTCATTCATCAATAATCACCACTAGAAAATAAATTTTGTAAACAAAATAGATTTATTGGCATACTGAAGACAACTATGTGTTGTCAATAAAGCCAGAGATAAGTAAACAGTAAAGACACCAACTGCACAGAAACAAGATTAAAAGGCAAATGAACGATACGATTTTATCCATCTAAAAGTGTATAGAAAATTTACCGAAGTTTTGCTTTTAGACAGTTTTGCAAGGGATCCTGTCTTGATTTTTAAATTCCCGCAATTGACTATTTTCTAGATGCAAATGATGTTGCCATATTTGTAAGCTCATCATGTGAGAAAGCAGTAATTGTCCGTACCTGTGATGTTGTTTTGTCTATTCTGACAATGAGACAAGATGACAAGTTTTTATAGCTGTTATAAGCTTTGGATTTAATTTGGATGGAATTTGTTTCATACTTTCTCAAAAAAAGGGTTCACATCTCATCAATATCTAGGAGTATCTTGATAAAATTTGGAGTTTACGTAAAGAAAAAATAATGTATAGTTATCTTGCCATACTGAAAACAGGTTGGTTCTCGGAATAGATTGTACAAATCTGATAGCCTAATACGCTTGTTCCTCGTTTGCTTCCATAATATGAATTCATCTTCATTATTTTTTCTATAGAGCATCAATGTTCTGTGTGATCATTTTAACCGTTTTAAAATGAACTTGCGTTGTTCGTGGCCCAGATAGTCGACACGAATGTTGGAATTAATGGACCATATTTTTAAAAATGCTGAGTCGATCGCAATAAAATGGTATATATTTCTATGCACCAAATATATTCATTTAAGGCGCATATGAAAATAAAAGTATGTTTTCCTTAAGGGAAAACATAATTTAGTCATTATGATGACTGATTTCAAGTGTGTGTGAGAGAGAGAGAGAGAGAGAGAGAGAGAGAGAGAGAGAGAGAGAGAGAGAGAGAGAAGCATATATTGATTTGTAAATAATGCATATAGTGGTTGCAGTAGAAACTGGCGATGTGGTCGTCAATCAAAGACGAGCTGAAAAAGTTGACGAGGATTCAACTGATGTAGAATTGTAACAATGGAAACCCATCAGGCATCTTTGTCCCAACTGCCACTATGAGTAAGTCGTATAGAGCGTCACGTGGCTGTCGGCGGACAAATTTTCATAAACTTTGTCAAGTGTTCTGTCTAATGTTGTATATATTTTGTTTTTAGAGGTGAAGTAAGCTCAGGGGTGTTAGTGATCTGGTAGTTGGATTACTTACACCAACTGCCCAAAGTTTGATAGCAGGTCGACAGACACGATTTAATTGGGTAAAACACTGGACCCTTTTCTGTCCAAAATAATTAAAATTTATTTCGTTATTGTAGGATGAATTTTGAGATATTAAGCTATATAATTTATAGATCGGAATACACATCTTTATGTTATTAACTGATTTAAAATCGGTTGTATAACGGTACGGCGTAGATATATCCGATTTTGTCTCGAAAATAATGTTAATAGATGTAAAAATCAAATAAATATTCAAAACTTTATATGAATGACTGAAATATACTAAATATCTATAAATTGCAGAAAAGTAATTAAAACACAACTCGTGCAGATCTGACCTTGAAAGGCATAAACTTTCAAAATTAAACACCTATAAAGTATAGAATGGCATGTCCGATTCTAATGTGAGAGGATACAAGAGAATCAAATCGGTTTCGTCTGTCTCACAGTCAGGCGCACAGACAACTAGACTAAAAGGTCCGGGAAGCTACGAAGTACTGATGGTCCTATGTCCTACAAGCAAAATTGGATCTAGGTTCTAAGGATGATGCATATCTTTATTCCATCTCTTCATGGGACAAAATGTGTATCATTTTCATGTCCCATTGTTGAAACAGCATTATATTATTTCCCCAAGATGATGGACATATACAACTACCTTGGAACTATATTCTCCAGTTAAATATTCCTCTAAAATTCATTATAAATCTTGTGAAGTAAAATTTTTCAGTTACATGTGTAAAATTAAAATTTTTGTTTCTAGCAGTCAAATTATTTTATAAGTCTAATAATGAAACATGAAAGATGTATATAGTAGTCATTATTTCAATAATAATAGCTATCTTGCATAAGCTGCATGATAAGTAATGATTTGAATTAACTCTCTTTTTATCTCTCACCTGCAAAGTATTGTTCATACAAAGGTGTCACTTTGTTCTCATGACTTTGTTGTTGGTGTAGGCGTCAATGTTCGGGTTTCGCATTTAGCTTAGTTTCGCTAACACTGTTGAACTGTTGCATGTAAAATCATGCAACTTGATGGGTGTTTTCAACATGGCGGATACTGCTCATCACAATGAAAAGGATGTGACTGGTCACAGTGACCTGCTTTTCACTCACGCTTCAGTGGCTTTGCTGGGAATTTGGAGTATGCCTTGACAGAAAAAGCGAAACACAGCATTATGTGGAAGTATTGTATGCATATTGTGTTTAGTATTTTTAACAGAGGAAATATACCACAAATACTGCATGGTACTTTTCACATTCAAGGAAAGAGAAAATAATTGAAAGGTTACGGGCGTTTCCATGGTGTGGAAACAGCCTGGAAGTATTGGCGGGAGACTGGAACAGATTCTTTTGTTGCTGGTGTTTCCGTGTTGTGGAAACTACAAGAAAGCATTTGGAAGATGACAAGGATTCTTGTGGTTTCTGTTGTTTTCATGTTATGGATTCTTGTGGTTTATGGTGCTTTCGTGTTACAGTAACTACCAGAAAGCATTATTAACATAGACTGGATACTTGTTGTTTCTGGTATTTGTGTTAAGGAAACTGCCAGAAAGCATTGAAAACTGGAACGGATTTTTGTGACTTCTGGTGTTTCCTTGTTAAGGAAACTGTCAGAAGGCATTGGCAACTGGATCAACTTCTTGTAGTTTCAGGTATTTCCGTGTTTTAGAAAATATAAGAAGCACTGGAAACTGGATGTGATTTTGTTGTTCCAGATAGTTTCTGTATTATGGAAACTGCCTGAAATAAAATAGAAATTTCAATGGTGTTTTGAGGTTTATGTTAGTTTACTGTCGATAAACCAGAAGAAATATGTGTATTTTTGATAAACACTGCAAGAATTCTCACCTGAACTACACCAAATCTAAAGTGAAACCACAATAATCCATCTTAAAACTACTTAGATTCTAGCAATTTCCATTGAATACTTTACTGGATTGTACCCGGCTTTTGGGCAATATTGGGTTTCCGCTTTTACATGAAACTATAGTTTCCAGATTGGAAAAGCACTGCTCGGTGCCGTTTCACATCCAGATAAAAGTCGCTGATGTGATCTTGTCCTTGGTTTGTGGAAGTTTAGAAAGATATAACAAAATTACATGTATTTAAACAATCAATTTTGATGCTGAATTTGGTGCAGAAGTACTGTACATGTGTCTCAAATCCCATGCCTAAGTCAGCTAGAATTACTATCATTATCTAAAGCTAGAGCGATATGTTGGCCCTTCTACATCCCTCATTTACACCTAATTTCATATCACGTGCTCTCTCTCTCTCTCTCTCTCTCTCTCTCTCTCTCTCTCTCGCAGCTGGTCCCTCGCAACCAGAAGAAAAAGGAAACGTACACTAGACAGCACTTAGGAGCACTCGAATTTGCTGGCTTGAATAAGGAAAATAAAAGTGGGCAACATCAGCAACTCAGAATTCAGAACCGTAATGTCTGGTTATGTAAGATTCCATACAAAACGTTTGCTTGAAAATGCTACTCCATGATGTAATTTTACGGGAATCGTTTGGGCAAAAACTACCCATGCTCTTTACCCGGTATAGATAGCTCATGTCAATAATGTTCTTATATAAACTTACAGCTTTCTGCTTCTCTCTCTCTCTCTCTCTCTCTCTCTCTCTCTCTGGATGATTCATAGCTCATTGTTGTTGACTGTTCTGTCATATTCGCAAAATAGTGAAAGCTGTCAGTAAAAACATTCATGTTCCCTCCCACTCTAGTAAACTCAAGTTACTCGCTTTATTATATGCTCCTTTCTCAACTTTTCCTTTCAATATAATTATACATATTAACCACATTTGCCGAGTGGTCTAAGGCGCTCGCCTTTACGGATCACTCACGCATCTCATCTCTGTCCTCCTGGTTCGCGTCTCTGCTCGGCCAGCCTGGATATTTGAAAAAGCTTGCCAGTAGCTACCCGTGAGTCGATGGTTCTTCCCGGGTTCCTCCTCCACCAAATATACTGGCCGCCATGTATAGCCGATAATGTGCTGAAAAATGGCGTTAAACCCACAAAAACAAAACACAATCAAAGGTACCGTTTACTATTTTATTTAAGTTTAACAGATAAATCTAGATATAAAAAAGGACCTATTTTTTCCATACATCATATACAGATATGGGCTTTGTAGATGTTAGTTCCTGCACGGTTGCCGACAGGCGCAGAGAGAATTTAGCAAACCAGTACGTCTGTCCTTGAAAACAAACGATATTAGCTTTTACCTGTATTTAGAGGCATATGAACATATTTAATTTCCCAGAAAAAGAGTAATTTCGATGTGTACATAGCATTACCGTCATGAACATGTATCTAACATTTATCTAACTAGTAGTGAAGATACACAGATCGCGTACACTATACAATTAAACACTGTAGGCAGTTATTCTCAAGGTTGTATGTGCTAAGTATTGGTTCTGTAAATTTCTTTCCAAGTGTCCTTAGAGAGTTAATATTCCAATCTGAACAAACCAAAAAAAAAAAAAAAAAAAAACACATCGTATGTATGACGTGATTTGATTTCCCAATTTTCAGAGAGAGAGAAACAAATCAAACAAACGAAATAGCACAAAATTCTTGCACAACAAAGTAGTACCCATCATCTGATATGTTTCCTGAACGTATATAGACTAAATAATAGGTCAATTAAACATATTCAAGTTAAAAAATATATTGTTAACTGAAAGTTAATTTTGGATCTTTTTTCTATTCAATCACGTGATATATTCGTTTTTTAACTCTACTGGTCATAGATCTGGAGAGCTTATGGGATGATCCGTCGTCTGTCAGTCCGTTTGCACAAGTTTGTTATCGCTACTCTTCCTACATTACTTGATGACTACCATGAAACTTAACACACACATTTATCCCATGGCCTAGTCTGTCCTAACTGAAAATAGTGCTGCTCAGAATCCAATTTGGCTGTGATAGCGGGCATCTTGAAAATCTTTCTATCGCTACTCCTCCTTAATGGATAGTCATATCAACATGGGGTTTTCACAAAAACATTTAGTATGACGTCTAGTTGGTCCTAAATGAAAATGATGCCGATCTGATGTCCAATATGGCCACCACAGCAGCCATCTTCAAAATCTTGTTATCACTACTCCTCCTGAACGAAAAGTCATACTGACATGGGCTTTTTACTAGAAGACGTTTTATGATATCTATTTGTTCCTAATTAAAAATAGTGCCACATGCACATCCAATATGGCTGCCACAGCGGCCAACTGTAAAATATTGTTATCGCTACTACTCCTGAATGGATTGTCATATCAACATGGGGTTTTTACTAAAAGATTTTTATCATGTCCAGTTGGTTTCAATGAAAATGGTGGCGTTCAAACGTCCAATATGCCCGCCACAGTGGCCATCTTGAAAATCTTATTATCACTAATTCTCATGAAGGAATGGTCATATCTACATTGTGCTTCCACTAGATGACTTCCTATGATGTACAGCTGATCCTAATTAAAAATGGTGCCAATCTGATATCCAAAATGGCCTCCATTGCAGTCATCTTTAAAATCTTGTTATCGTTGATTCTCCAAAACGGAAAGTCTTATCAGCATGGGGTTTTCACAAGATGACTTCCTAAGATGTCGTGTTTGACCTTAATTAAAATGGTGCCGATCTAATGTACAATATGGTCATCATGGTGGCCATCTTGAAAATCTTGCTATCTCAACTCCTCTTAAATGCGAACGTCATTTTAACATGGGATTTTCATCAGATGAGTTCTCTGGGTGTCTAATTGGTCCTAAATGAAAATGATACAAATTGACCCTTAATATGGACACCATGGTGGCCATCTTTAAAACATTGTTATCTCTACTTCTCTCAAATGGATGGCCATATCAACATGGGGTTTCCACAGTTATATTTCGTATGATACTAGTTGGTCCTAATTGAAAATGGTGCCAATTGTACATCTAATATGGGTGTCAGGACGGCCATCTAAAAAATCAAAATCGTTGTCACTAATCCCCCTGAATTGATCGTCATATTGACATGGGATCTTCACCAAAAGACTTCTAATGATGTCTACTTTATTCTAAATAAAAACAATGCCAATCTGTCATTCAATATGGTCACCACAGCAGCTAATTTGAAAATCTTGTAATTGCAGAGTATTCAAACATTTCTTTTTTATACTGTTGCGGATTATTTTCTTAGACTATGAACGCCACAAAAAAAGCGGCTCTCGTCTTTTATACTTAGGTTTAGTGGAATGGTCTTGGAAACAAACACATTTGCCCTTGTCTATTGCCACACGCTCTAGAAAGCATTGTTTACTAATGGCTTTTGACACTTTTTTCTATTCATCTTACTCTGGTTGATATGGATGTATGTATGTGTACGCAGACATGCAGGTTGGTAGCTAGATGTATCTTTTTTATTTATAATTTTACTCAAGAATTTTAATGCAATAGTTTTTAATAAATCAATGAATTGTGTTCAAATTCAGGTGAAAAGAAATAATAATAATAATAATAATAATAATAATAATAATACATGTGTGTACAGTAATAACAGGATACTAGGGATAAGACATACTGGTTATATGGTTATATCTAGAATATTTAAGTCACTTATTTCTCTCCATTTATAAGTGACATTTTTGTATTTACTTCATCATTAAGCAACTAAGCAACAAAAAAAACCAAAAAAGAAAAACCAAAAAAAAAAAACCAAATAGGCTCATTTTATGGAGATTGTTTCAAAACTTTCCAGCAATTTAACTGGTGAAGAGTGAAAGAAAGAGATCAGTTTAAGTAATTGATTCTAATTTAGGAATAAAATGCTCACGTCTACACCATAAAAGATGAAAGGATATAACTACTAACCCGGCATCGCTTTTGAGAGAGAGAGAGAGAGAGAGAGAGAGAGAGAAAGAGAAAGGCATGTGAAAAGTCTTTTCAAAGTAAATCAATACAAGAATCTAAGCAGCACTGTCAAAGAAATTTTTTAATATGGCTATTTAAAATGAATAAGTATACTATGCCGTTTCAAGTAGCGGAAATATGAGCAATACAATACATTTAATGAATAATATACGATTACGTATTATAGTGTTGTAAATGTATAATAAAATCAGAAGGCAATGACATCACCCTGTATTTGCTACATAACTATTGTTCCAAACTTTACATCAAAACTAGCAAGAAAGCTGCCTTTATGTTTAAAAAAATAATGTAATGTAGATCAAACCACGAGGGTACTGAAACTATCGAGACAAACTATTTGGATCGAAATTTAAAGTCACACTTGAGCGGAAAGTATAGTCGCAATAACTTTAACCTATTGACTTTTGACTTGTGTACCAACTCTTATCTTCCATATTTACTTGTGAATTAACTTTGCCACAACCACTGATGCCAATAATTTATGTATTTATTACAAATGAAATAACAATAGCTGAAGGTGTATTTATTAAGTCATAATAAACTATACGTCTGAAGGTGTATTTATTAAGTCATAATAAACTATACGTCCTTACAATTAGTGTGCTAATTGATGGAATTTGTACAGGTATTAAGTGATATGCACAAAGTTTCTATTTGTGTCATGACTTTTTCTTGCCCTCATAGTCAATTGTGATCTAATGGAAATTATATTCTGTTCTAGTGCACAAGGTTTAGCATGGGTGTCTCTGTATCTTTTGGTATATATCAATTAAAAAATCAGAAAAAATTTGGGTTTATACATATCTGTATCTTTTGGCATATATAAATTAAACAAATCAGAGAAATTTTTGGTTTATACATATCTGATTGAAAGTGAATGGACAGAAATGCGTGCAAGCGTCCAATTCAACTATAACTGCAAGGAATAATCAATTCGTAATACATACAGGCACACACAGAGGCATCTCGCGATATTTAGAAACAATTAAAAAATATATTGGTAATTTGTCATGCCTACTACATACATATATACATACATACAGAAAAACAAGCAACTAGTCATACAAGCATACGTTGATACAAGTACATATCGATTCAACCGACCATCTATCCATATATACATTCAACCATACATACATACATACATACATACATACATACATACATACATACATACATACATACATACATACATACATATATACATGGAACAGAACAGTTTTGTTTTTTATGTGATGGTTTCAAACTGATATATTAAGTCAATACTAAATACATTTTTAACTGATGGTTCCATCCTGTTCTTTTTATTGCTCAGTCGCACCTGTTTCTAGATGTGTTTCCAGCTGTCCATAAACCTCCTCCTTATCGCAGATACATACACAAACAACAAAAACACTTACATTATATGAGAGCTCTCTGGTTAACGTGACTACAATATTAAAAGCTTTGAACACTAAATATCCAACTCATGTTTGTATACCAAAACTTTATTTTATGTACTTCGGTGTGTAGATGAAGTTTGGAATTTGGTGAATATGATAATATAATGTTGAAAATATGTCACATTTACCTAAAGTTTTTACCGTAGCATAGACTTTTTTCTCTCTCTCTCTCTCTCTCTCTCTCTCTCTCTCTCTCTCTCTCTCTATATATATATATATATATATATATATATATATATATATATATATATATATATATATATAACTTTAGACCTACGTAGCTGTTCTTGTCAAGTAATATTATTTACTTAGCAGTGGCTTATTCATTTAGAATGACTCCCTTAATTGACTGCTTAAGAAATGTGCTTTATGATCTTTCATGTTTGAACCTTCATGCGAAAATATTTAATTCTTTATAGTAATTCCCTGCGGCTGATATCCACCGTCTCCTTAACAATTTTAGAAATTTAATCACAGCAATTAGTAATAATTTCTCTGCATATCCCAATTATTCAGCACAGCTATATTAATGTGTTTGAATCAAAACTTCGTCTTCTTTAACATATTAACAGAAGGAATCATATCTACTTCTGTGGAATAGAGACATTCAAGTCGAGGATCAGAATCTTTGGATTTTAACAAGGTTTTGCCGAGTTCCTGCCTGCAAATTCTGACCGCAAGGGCGGAATATCCCGATCGCATACCAACACAAAAGACTGGTTATTTTCTCTTATTCCTATGCCAAATAATATAGTTAGAGTCGTAACGGTTGATACTCTGCAATATGCTGCATATGTGCACACTATACACATCCTTTAGGTCAAAGGCAAAGTAGAGTCAATTTCATGTCATCAGGTGAACTCATGTTTTTCTCATCTATATGACAGAAGAATCTCGCGAAATTACGATCCTTAACTTTTCTTGTCTCGAGTCGATTATCTCGAGTCGCATATCTCAGTCTACTCGTTAGAGGCATGTGCTAATATGTTTCAACAATCCCTTATATATGTAATTGACAACCCTCAGGCTCAGAGCTTAATGATGTCAATTTCACCAAAAAGTATGTCAGCTCCTGGCCAGCAAGTAAGATCATTCAGAAAATTAAAATGAATTTATATAAATAACTCATAAAAAATAAAATGATAAGCAAATTGGCGAGAAAAATAATCGATATTGGTCTTGGCGTCGAGACAAGGAAATCCCAGTCGAAGAGTTACACTTTCTTTGGCTCGACTGAGCCTCGCAACAGACAAATAATGTAACCCCTCGACTGGGGTTTCCTTGTCTCAATACCAACCAAAACATAGATTCTATTAATCCCACATGGCTTTCTCACACGGGCAAACTATATCACTCATGTACAGGAATGAGAAAATAATAATTCTTACATGACAGGGCCCATTTACAGCTGGATTGACCTGTGCGATTTTGTTAGTCAGCTTTTTAGAACATAATTATGGCAGGTGACTGTTGAGTACAGTTTGATTTTGTTATACTTTACAACTTTTATGAGGAAACTTATCATTTATTTTCAGAAGTACTCTTAAAAGACTTTGAATTCTTGAACTTCGCCATTGGGCTGACATTATTCCACGTTGGTATGGAAAAATGTCACATATAGTAACTATTTTATAATCCTTATATTATCTTGCTGTGGGTTCAACGCAAAGAATTCTCGTTCAATCATCTGATAAACACAGCTGTCATAGAAACCAAAAAGCTGTTGAATGAACGTTCCCATCCTAGGGTCGTTTCTTTTTGTTTCAATCATTATTTGAATTATTTATAAAAGCATGAAACGAAATTTAGAGTAATTCCTATTTATTTTCTTCCTTCTTTCCAGCTATATTCTCTGCAATAATACTGCTGAAATTATTAAAATAAAAACACATGGAAATTGTTTTGAAATAAAGCTAAATAATAAATGCCAATTTCCCTTGTCATTTAAAAGATAATAACGAAAGAATGATAACAACTTACGTCATTGATGTCACAATCAATAGACCTGCACGAAAAAAACGTTGGTTACTGTGATCTGCTTTCCCCTGCATTGGTTCAAATTGATGCAGGCAACACCGTGATTATATTCCATGTGTATTGTAAATAACATGGTTACAGATAGAGATATGCCAAGTGGGCCGAACATGTTCACTGGGAATAAGCTACAAGGATCAAAGACGTTAGGATCGAAAACGTAGGTCGCTGTGGCGAATTTTCACAATGGATGACTTATAATGATACAAGGAAGATTCGGACCAAGTCCCATGAATAGGACGTAACTACAATTTGATATTTGCCTGTAAGCCAAAACTTTAACATTAGGGTAAACTATAAACAAGATTCATTAGTATAAAAAGGTAGATCACTGTGACCTTCATTTCCCTGGGATGGTACAGAAGGATGCCAGAAATACACTGACCATACCATGCCTTCTGCAGCAGATATGTCAGGAAACCAAAATATTTACACTGAGATTAACCTTAAATATCAAAGTGTTTCGTGTAAAAACGTAGATCATTGAACTAGCTTCCGCTGGGGTGATTCAGAATGATACAAATAACACCCTAAATAAGTTTATTGATGATATAATGCATACGCCTGGCAGTAGAGGCAGAAAAACAACTTTTAATGTTTTAACCTGAATATAGACGCCGCTAACAATACTGCCGCCGTTCACGGCGAAAAACATTGGGTGTATAGCGTAACATCTACCGTGCTTCGTACAGGCGACCCGAGAAAAGGCGAAAAGTGGCGCATTGTGTAAGGCTCGACGTTAATTTACTTTTTTTCAGAGAACTCTGTGTGCAGGTTTTGCACTTCATTTTATCTTTTGTCCCGAGATTACTGTTTGCCACTTTTGTCTTTTACTGCGATAGTTAATTGGTGTGATGCGTGCTTTTTGAAAAGAAATGACATTCTTTAAATTTAGTTTTGAAAAAAAATAGGTTGCAGAATCAATTACCGCGACTCAATTATGGCATCAGATTTGTGACCATGAAGCTATAAATGACTAAGCTGACTCTGGGAAATTGTTATAATTTACAAAATGGAATATTCTTAGCAGTGATTGTGATTGCTTCAGATCGACCTATCGACATGTTGACCCCATGCCAGACTTGTTCATCGGGTTGTCACCAGCAGTCACTCCTATGAAAAGAAAATGTTTTGACGACGAAAAATTCTGGTTAGTATAGTATACAAATCACGTCCTGTTTCTAAAAAGCGTACCACTTGAAACAAGCGTAGAATTGCAATCTGAAAAGGTGTCCTGCTGCTCTACAATAAAAAAAGCGATAGAAAATTCCCTATACCTCATAAAATAATTGGAAATAGCTGCAGTATACAAAACAATATGTCGACCCATAGTAAATATAAGCCATCTACAGGATTTATATTTTAGTGGGTTCCAATTAGACGGTCTTGACGTTTGAAGAGGATCGCGGTAAATCTTGAAAGATCCTACACGCGAAGGAAAAAAGAAGAAAAGAAAAATAAAACTTGCACTCGGTTCAGTCTGTTTGTCAAAGACAACTTAAGTCAGATAGAAAATGACATAGTTATGAAAAGCATTCTATTACCGAAGCCATTTGTTTAGCATATATATGCTGCGCAAAGTCTTCTTTTTGCCTGTCTACTACAGCAGAATGAAACCAGCTCAAGTTATTTATGCATACTGAGTCCAGTAATGCACGAAAGACAATTGCAGTGCATTTTGAATCAAAATTTAATGCAATTGTGTCATAGTAACAACGCTCATGATTTAATGAGTTTATAGTCTCAGTTGGTTAGTTTAATGTTTTATTCGCTAATATGTTGTAATTATTTCTGAAAAAACGTATTTATTAATTATAAGAAGAACAATTTGTATTATCGAGAAGAACTGCAAAGCCTTCGTATTTCTTTATTTGTTGTTACGAAAGGGTTATAATTTAGTTCAGATATATTCTATTTTGTAGATTGTATGCAGTGGAAATGACCAGTGCTGGATTCCGCAATAAGCAGACTAAGCACGTGCTAAGGGCACCAGCAAAGCAGAGGCAAATAAAATAAAAAAATGAGAAATTACGGGGTGTGTGGGGTTTAATTACATATGGGGGCACCATAATCTTTTCAGCGCTTAGGGCCTTTAAAGGTCTTAATCCGGCCCTGAAAATGCATACATGTAAACAGAACTGTTGAAAACGAAGAAAAATAAAGGACCTTAGCTCTTTTTTGATAGCTCTTTTATTCCTCTGCGTGATTAAAATACAGCGAATACATTTTCTAGCCTGATATTATTTAGGGCTAGTATGCTTACATATTCCGAATGAAGATGTATAATAAAAATACAATGGCGCTTTACGTACATTGGCGAATTTGTTTCTTTTAGAGTATTAGTAATAACTAGTTTGGGTATGAAGATCGATTAGTCGATCGACAGACATACAGAGAGAGATATACACATAGATTATCTATAGTACTTACCATTCTGCAGCTGTACACGTTGTGGCAGCAACAGCAGCATTAAGAGCGGTGGTGCGTGTACAAGGATGTTGTTATTGTTGTTGTGGATTTAACGCCATTTTTCAGCACATGAGAGGCGACACAAGGCAGTCAGTTTATCTGGTGGAGGAAGACGCCAGGAACACGCCGGGAAAAGGCACCGATCCACGGGAAACTACTGGCAAGCTTTCTCACATACACACATTAGCCGAGCCAAGACTCGAATCCACGCGGACTGAGGTGAGATGTCAGTGATCGGAAAAGACGAGCGCCTTAGGCCACTCGGCCACCCGGGGCCCATGCGTGTAAAAGGAGCCATATATTTAGACGTTGTTGTTGTTGTTCCTGTTTGCACTTCGGTGTGTAGATGAAGTTTGGAATTTGGTGAATATGATAATATAATGTTGAAAATATGTCACATTTACCTAAAGTTTTTACCGTAGCATAGACTTTTTTCCCTCTCTCTCTCTCTCTCTCTCTCTCTCTCTCTCTCTCTCTCTCTATATATATATATATATATATATATATATATATATATATATATATAACTTTAGACCTACGTAGCTGTTCTTGTCAAGTAATATGAAGCATTTATACACAGACGATGCAGCCCTACATCGTCCCTGCGCTTGATGTATTCGATTTTTCCGATCAAAAGCACTTCGCACGTGCGGCATAGGGTGAACCGAACTCACTGTTTCGAAATAGTGTACAATATATATAAATCACAATCGGGTATCGTTGTTACAATGAAAACCGAAACCCGAGTACATGTATTTAATAAATAAAAGGGATTTATACAATTCCGTGACAATTGTATGCTGCACGATGTTTTTATTTAACGACCACACAGATTGCAAGCTTGTGCTTGACTTAACAAATAATACTGAGAGTCTACTTCGCGATATCAACACCAATGAAATCTTGCAGAAATTGAAACTTATCGAGAATAATTTGGAACAATTTAGCGCTAAAAGCAAGACTACCATTTCTGATTTATCAGCTAGAGTGAATGACCTCACAACTGAAATCCAAGACATCAGGAGAAAAATCAATGAAAAACTGGATGAATTGGAGAAGGCTGTAAAAATAGAAGGAAACAGACTGTACAAGGAGGAGATGATTCGGCATCAGGAGGAGATTCAACAATGTCAGTCATTGATGAATGCTGTACGGAATTCCCACACTTTCCTTGAGACCGTCAGCAGGCATGGAAGCGACAAACAGCTTCTTCTTGTTTCCAGTAAAACGAAGACGCAACTTACCTCTTACTTTGAAAAGATCAGAGAGAGGTTCGGCAGGTCACAGTCTTTCTGCATAAGTCTGGAACTATCAAGTCATGTGAACGCCATATTGTCGCAAGATGTAACACGCATTGGGCGTATAACATCATCAAAAGTGAGCAATCTCATGGCCCGTTTTGGGTATTGATGCACCTTTGAGAGATATGAAGATAGAATTATCAAATGTTGTCGATCTCAACTGCCCAGACACAACATGTCCTTGTTATACTGGCATTGCTTATTTGCCCGACGACAAGATAGTATTAGTATGTTGGAACAACAAGAAATGCTTTGTTCTTGATCCGTCATATAACTACATTACAAGTTGCACATTGTCCTCAAAGTCATGAGACGTATGCGTTGTTGATCATGACAAGGTGGCAGTAACAATGCCTAGTATTAACACCATAGAAATCCTGTCTGTAAAGGACGGTTCTATCACCACCAACACGTTACTTAAGACAGCGTCTACATGCTACTCTGTAGATTTTCTTAGTACAGACAGATGTGTTGTTAGCGGCCATGACGGAAGAACGACTTATTTGAGTGTCGTCACAATCGAAGGAAATGAAGAATGCCGTCAGAATATAGACTGTTCAGGTTCGTATAGCTATATCACTGTAAACAACACAAAAACACGTGTCTATGTCTCTTTGACTAAATGTCATGCTGTTCATTGTTTCAGCCTTACAGACAAAAGTCAGCTTTTTGTCTACGTGTCGGATAATTTACGTAGGCCATATGGAATCGCACTGGACAGAGATGGTAATGTCTACGTCGCGGGACATGCTTCTGGCAATGTCCACAAATTATCACAAGAAGGAACACTTCTTCAGATCATTTCTTCTGATGTTCCAAAATACCCCCTGGGAATTTTCTTCAGCAATAAAGGATATAGATTTACTCTATCGAACGAAAATCAGCGCAAGAAGTTGCACGTGTTTCAACATAAAGTTGTGCCTTAATAAAAACCTTATTCAATGTCACTTCTTTTGTTCTAAAATAAGAGTGCACCCCAATACAAGTATTAAAAAGTATTTATAAGTGATTGTGCTAACATTTCACTGCTAATTACCACAACGTCACCCCAATACAAGTATTAAAGAGTATTGATAAGTGATTGTGCTAACATTTCAGTACTAATTACCACAAAGTCACCCACGTACATGCATTACATATTGGACTTTGTTTACGGCTGATTGAAGTTACATGTATTCAAATTATTCAAAGATAGTTTCCAGTATAAAAACACTTGTAGTAGTATGTAATTATTGTGAAGAACATAATATTTTTTAAATGTAATAATGATTGTGTCTGCTTAATTACGATATATATGACAACACTGGTGTGTTTGGTCAATACGTGCATACGAGAGCTGATTGCTCTATAGATATGTATGTGTGTGTGTGTGTGTGTGTGTGTGTTTGTTTGTATACTTATAATAAATATTTGTGTATCGGCTTATTTTGATATCAACAAGTTAATAACTTGGTGTACATATGTATCCAAAGATATAATTACTCAGTCATAATAAGATATGCGTCCTTGCAGATCATGCATTAAGGATGGAATTTATGCACGCATTTACTGATATGCACACAGTTTATATTTCCTCGTAGTCAGTTGTGACCCGAGGGAAAATAAGTTCTGTTCGAGTGTCTGTGCCTGTCTCTGTCTTGTGGTATTTATCAATTATGAAATCAGAGAAAACAAATTGTGTTTTTACATATTTGATTGAAATGCAGTTGAGTCTGAAAAATGATAGTAATCAATTCCTAAGACATAAAGCACACATAGAGGTATCTCGCAATATTTAGAAACGAAACATATAATGGTAATTCGTCATATATAATGAATGCATACATACATACATACATACATACATACATACATACATACATACATACATACATACATACATACATACATTCATTTTTCTCATTTCTCCCGTAACCTTGCTGGACGTAGGGGCGCCACTGATGACTTTGCGACAATCTCTCTCCATTTCGCCCTGTTCTCCACTGCTCTCTGGGACTTTGCAAAGTCCAATCCTGTCCACTCTTTGATATTGTCTTCTCATCTCTTCTTCTGTCTGCCTCTTTTTCTCTTTCTTCTCACGGTGCCCTGCAGGATTGTCTTTGACAGGCCAGTTGAGCGTGAGACGTAACCATACCATCTTAGTTTGCGTTTCTTTACAGTGGTGAGCAGATCTTCATAAGGTCCAATTGCGCCTTGGATTTTAGTGCGCACCTCCGCATTAGAGACGTGGTCTAAGTATGAGATTTTCAGGATCCTTCGATAACATCTCATCTCCAAGGCATGGATTCTTTTCTCTATTTCTGCTGTTAGGGTCCATGTCTCACATGCATATAGGAATATGGACATGACGAGGGAGCGCATAGGCTTGATCTTGGACCCAAGCGTGATGTTGCTGTCTTTCCAAATAGGCTTCAGGCTAGCCAGAGCAGCTGTTGTCTGCGCAATCCTGGAAAGAACCTCAGGTTTTGAACCTTCATCAGATAGCACCTAGGTACTTGAAGCTTGTTACTGTGCCTAGCTTCTGTCCATTCACTCTTATTTCCTTTTGGATGCCACTCGGGTTGTTTGTCATTAGGTTTGTCTTTTAGGCGTTGATCTCCATCCCATATCTAAGTGATGCTTGATTGAGACATTTCACTAAGGTTTCCGTTTCTTCTTTATCTCCTGCTAAGCCATCGATATCATCAGCGAAGCGCAGCTTGGTGATTGTTCTGCCTCCAACACTGACACTGCCCTCATGGTCTTCCAAGGCGTCGGACATGATCCTTTCCAGGTAGATGTTGAAGAGAGTGGGTGAGAGAAAGCACCCCTGTCTGACTCCGACTGTGGTTCTGAACCAGTCTCCTATGTTGCCATTGACGTGAACTGTACTAGTCGCCTTGTCATACAGGGTTTCCATAGTGCGGAGTAGTTTTGCGTTTATGTTGTATATCCGCATGGTGGCCCACAAGGCTGTTTGCCATACCTTGTCGAAAGCCTTCTTGAAGTCAACGAAGACATGATAGAGGTTCTGTTGATGCTGGAGATATTTTTCACAGAGGATTCTGAGATTGAAGATCTGTTCTGTAGTGCTACGTCCTGCTCTGAAACCTGCCTGTTCTTCCGCAATGATGTGCTCTGCTTGGGGTTTCAGTCTATTGAGGATGATCTTAAGCATAACCTTGCTTGGGTGACGGATGAGACTGATTGTTCGGTAGTTCTGGCAAAGTTGTAGATTCCCTTTCTGAGGTAGAGTCACGATCAGAGACTGGGTCCATGGGGTGGGCCAATCTCCTGTTTGCCAGATTTGGTTGCAGATTGTTGTAAGGACATCTATCATGGACGTTCCTCCTGCTTTAACAAGTTCGGCTGGTATGTTGTCTACCCCAGCTGACTTCCCCTTCTTTAGCGTCTTTACTGCAGCCTCTACTTCGTCCCTGAGGATCGGGTGGTCAACCTCTGTTGTAGTCAGTGGTACGTTTACTACAGCTTGGTCTCCAGAAGTCTCCTGGTTGTAAAGCTCCGAACAGTATTCCGTCCATCTGTTAAGAATGTATTGGTTTTCTGTCAGACTCTTACCAGCCTTGTCCTGAATCGTATTAGATCTCCCCTGTCTCTCTGTTGTCAGGTCTTTCACCAACTGGTATGCCCTTTTACTGTCATTCTGGTTCAGGCTTTTCTCGACTTCCTTGCATTGGTCCTCTAACCAGCTTTCTTTTGCTTTCTTTATGCTCTTCTTAATCCTGTTGTTAATCTCATTGTATTTTGTTGCTCCTTCATGGTCTCCTCGCTTACTCTTTAGTTTTCTCCTCACATCGCAGAGGTCGAGGATATCTGCTGTGACCCAAGGCTTCTTTATTCTACTATGCTTGCCAAGGATCTCGCCGGCTGTGTCTATTACTGCCTTGTTGAAGGTGATGATCAAGGAGCCTAGGTTTATTTCTTCAACACCCAGAACTGTGAGTGGTGCAAATTTGCCGCCTATTGATGCTTCAAATGCTTGTGCCACGCTTGGATCTTTAAGTTTTTCAAGGTCGAACCTGATCCTAACTTGTCTTGGCTTATTGGTCTTCCTCAGACAAAGTTTGATAGTCATCATCAGCAAGTCATGGTCGCTTCCTATATCAGCTCCTGGGAAGCTACGTGTTCTGGCAATGTTTACGCTAGACCGGAAGCGCTTTCTCACCAAGATGTAGTCAATCTGGTTGTGATGTTTTCCGTCTGGGCTGTGCCAAGTCCATCTTCTGGATAGTTTGTGGGGGCCAAGGGTGTTCGTTAGCACTAGTTTATTGTATGTGGCGAAGTCCAGGAGCTTGAGTCCTCTCTCATTGGTCTGCTTATTACAGTTTGGACCACAAGCTTCTCGCCAGTCTGCTTGTGCGTCTTCTCCTACCTTAGCATTCCAGTCTCCTTGAATAACCAGAATATCCTTCTTGGGTGTCTGGTCTATGAGAGTTTGAAGCTGGTCGTAGAACTCATCCAGTTCATCTTCATCATGATCAGATGTTGGGGCATAGACCTGTAAGATAGTGATGTTAAAGGGAGATTCCCTTACGCGGATTGTAATCACCCAGTTTGACAACCCATGACTGCACTCACAATGTCCTTGTGTACCATAAACCCGACTCCATGTTCATGCTTGTTCTCATGCCCACTGAAATAGATCACGTGTCCGTCATCTGTTGATCTCTCTTCGAAATTTTTCCAGCGCATCTCGCAGAGTCCAAGGATGTGCCATTGGTATCTTCCCATCTCATGGGTTAGCTCCTCGAGTTTCCCTGCTGGTCTTAATGTCCTGACATTCCATGTTCCACTGGTGATGTTATCTCTTGCCCGTACTTTGATGATAGTTGCACAAGTAGCATACTTGTCACCTCCGTCCTGGTGTCCAGCGGATGGAGCGGTCATTGGTAACCCGGGGTGCGACCGATCCGGTATGTGAAATCTATTTATTGTCATTTCGTCATCATTGGCGTATTATGGGCCGTTTCAACCTGGCGGCGCCCATCCCTCACCAAGCTGTAGACCACAACCGATATCCATGTTACTATATGGTTCGCCCTGGTCTCGAACATGTGGCCGTTAAGTTCGTCTTTGGAACCCTTCCGCCCTGGCCGTTGACTTGAATTTGGAAGACTTCCGCCCAGTGATGTCATGTTACCACCACCCTATTTCTCCCATAGGTAGGAAGACTCATGGAAACGGGAGTGTCTTAAACCTTCCCTTGCAAGTTTGTTATCTTGCCCACTGTCTGTTCAGCCCAAGGAAGTTCTTAGTGTTGAGCGTCAAACGAGGTAGCTCTTGGTGCCATTTTTTTTTTCTTTTTTTTAAATTTTTACAATGGCTTGGCCGGGATTCGAACCCGGGACCTCTTGCTTACGAGGCCGTCGCTCTAACCACTGGACTATTGGAGTGAAAGTAAACATACATACATACATACATACATACATACATACATACATACATACATACATACATACATACATACATACATACATTTGCTCTGAATGCCTTAATATAAGATCTTTCGGAGTGAAAGTAAACATAGTATGCTGAGTTTTATTATACGTAGCTATCATTTATGTGTGGGTTGATCAAGACAAGTGTACTCCGATATACGCTGCAATGGAAAGTCATCTCGGCAGTTTCATCGGCTGTGAAAGTCCGGTTGGAAGCAACTTGGTCTTTACAATATTTGTCGTTGTCCCGTCAGTTCCAGGTCATATAATGTTTGATTGTTTAAACTTTTCCATAATAGCTATTTGTATGAATGGATTGACACTAAATTCGGCTTTATTATTTCATCAAAGAATATTGAAAATCCCTAGAATCAAATTGGTTTAAAGAACAAAAGCCAAGATTACAGTGGGGACATTCATCATCAGGCAAACAATGAATGATGGCGTTTGTTTTAGAAATCAAAGGCATCAAGGTAAGTTCCTTAAATTTATGATGAATTATTCCTTGAAGCTGGGAAATAACAATATATATATATATATATATATATATATATATATATATATATATATATATATATATATATAAACATTGGAACAACAGCCAAGCCTACAATAGTGTTAATAATCCCTTTTCGATTACACCACGAATTTTTATTGAAAAATATTTTATCTTTTTCATCCGAGAATATTATATCTTTGGAGCGCGGTGGCTCAGTGTTTGGCGTGCTTGGCGTGCTGGACTTTCGACCGAAAGGTTGCAGGCTCGAATCCTACGATCGGATCAGCCCGGCTTGGCTACTATCTTACGTCCCAGGGAAGGCCCTTTGCTCCAATTGCTCGACACTTAATAACGTTAATGTGTTGTTGTGCGGTAATAAAAAAAATTGCAAACCAAACCAAGAAACCAATTTTTCACTCAATTAAACTCAAAGACTTCTATATAATGTTCATGTTTCTTCAAATTACTTATCAAGTACATTGTAAATGATTGTAAATGCACAATTTAGACTTTTATTTCATGGTTTCAAATAGGTATAACTGAGCAATACTGAATAAATTGTAACTAAAGGTTCCATCCTTTTCTTTCTATTGCTTAGTCACTCCTGTTTCTATCTGTGTATATAGCTGCTACCAACCCCCTCCTCCTTCTCACAGATACATGCACACACACAAACACATCAGATGAGAACTATATTGCTAACGTGACCACGTGATCTTAAGATTTTGAACACTAAATGTTCAACTCAGACTTATACACCAAAACTTTTTTTTTTACGTACTTTAGTATGTAGATCAAATTTGAAATCTGGTGAATATAACAATATCATCTCAAAAGTATTTCACGTCTATCAAAATTTCTCATTGTAGTAAAGACTGTTCTCTCTCTCTCTCAAATTTGAAAAACTTATTCTAATATATATATATATATATATATATATATATATATATATATATATATATATATATATATATATATATATATATACAATTAAATATGTACCATATGTAATGTTTTGGTATAGTTCATATTAACTGATCATGAATTTAGACTTACCGACCGTACTTATATATACTTGTGCACTAGTCCTTCCAGATTTAGCTCGATGTGACTTGTTGATTTAGAGTGACTCCCTTAAATGGATGGTTAGGAAATTTGCTAATAATTAATCTCATTTATTTAATTCAATGTTAGAAACTTTATGTTGAAAGATTGTATTCTTTATAGACGTTCCCTGCAGCTAATATCGACAGTCTCTTTATTTATTTTAGAAATTTCGTCACTGTAATTGGTAATCCTTTTATCTTCATATCCCTAATTTTTCAGCAAAATATCTTCCTGTTTTTGAATTGAACGTTTGTCTCGTTTACAGATCAATATAATCAATCATATGCACTGGTGTGGTATAGGAAAACTCTACCCGAGGGTCAGAATTTGTGGACATTAACGAGGTTTGCGGAAGTTCCTGCCCACATAGTCTGACCCCGAGGACGGAATATCACCTATCTCACACCAATGCACATGACTGATTTATCTTTTTCTTATTCCCATGTCAAATAGTACGGTTAGGTTCATAACGGTGTTACACTGCAATATGCTGCATATATACAGTAAATGTACATCCTTTAGATCAAAGGCAAAATCATGCCCATATCATTCGTCAGGTGAATTCTTGTTTGAATTTTGTTCTTCACATTCCTATACGTGTATGATCGTGTTTTCCAGTGTGGAACACCTGTGCATGATTTATAGGTTACTGCATTTGTATTGGAAAATATAAAATCTCTACTTTCAAATGGCTCAAACAGTTTGTTTTGTTCATCCAAAGACAAATCTAATAAATCAAAAGCGTCGGCGTCTGCTACATGAGTGCCCATTGTTTGTTTCTAATAAAAAAGTAGTTGCTAACTCTCAATACTATTTATAGACACACGTGTCGTGCAGTATGAAGCAGTGCAGCGTGGAGAAATACTGTACGATTCTGACAATGTAAAGTTAATGGAGAAAAAATTAGTATATAATAAAGCGCTATCCTGCCGCACACGTGACCTTTATCCGGACTCGTGGAGTATTTTGACCTCCTACTGCGAGCATAGTGTACACAAAGTAGCAAAAACTTCCCAATTTCAATCATCACTTGAACATTCTTTCACAATAATCAAGATAAACATTAATTGTAATACATTTACGTACTAATACGAGCAGTAGTTGAAGTTAAGTGTTCCAAAAATAAGCCGTTTCGCACTGATCGACCTAGCTACATGTACGAATGTTTTAGTCCATTTAGAGCCTAAAAAGCTGTTGTGGTATATTTATTGTTCATTCATTCATATTCTTCTTATTATTTTTGAAAGGTAAATCAATTCTAGATCAAAGCTGAATCGAGGACTAATTCATTATTTTTTGTCTGTCTTGATTAATCTTATGGATAAAAGCGAACATTATTTTTTGACCTGTTCACATTTATATCATTGCGCAAGCTATCTGCATTACACAATTCAGACGCTTTGAATTACCATTACATATCAGTTTCAACCTCTGTTCTTTCAAAGCTAAAATGTGTTTAAACGTCATTGAAAACACTGAATTGTTCAGTGTGAACCTAACTTTTTACGCTCTATCTTAGAGTAAGGAAATTTCATTGGTTGTTTTGCCGTTTCAAAATTTCAACAGTATTGACAATACGCAATTTTTACATGGGCCCTCCTTTTCATTCAAACATGTGAGAAAAAGAATCCATCATTATGCTTTAGTGTAAGATAGGAAACTTCCACCCTCGGGGCCAAAATATTGCGTCAGACATTCGGCACAGCCTCGTGTCTAACACAAAATTCTGACTATCGGGTGGAATTCTCCTATCCTACATAGGTGCATATGATGGATTCTGTTATTCTTATCCACGTGGCAGAAGAATCTCGCCAAATCACGATCCTTACTTTTCTTGTCGCTGATCGATTAGCTCAGTCTCCTCATGAGAGGGGTACCTGCTAACAAGTTTCAACAATCTCCAGTATATGTAATTCACAACACTCGGCCTGAGAGCTTCATAATGTCTGTGTTGTTTCAAAATTATGTTGATTGCATGCCAACAATTAAGAACACTCCTATAATTAAAATGAATAAACCATGAAATGAAATGATCAGCAAATAGATTTTTAAAAAAATAATCAATGTATGGATTGACAATGAGACAAGGAAATCCAAGTCGAGTAGTTGTTTCATAGTAGTAGTAGTAGTGTTTAATGGCACCTCAGTACAATAGTGGCTAGATGGTGCCAACTTAAAGTAAAATTCGAAAAATGTATCCAAAAAAATATATAAAAAAATTCACTGATAAACTGCGCAGATACGTAAGGAAGATAAACCCTGCCAAATAAATGTAAACATAAAGTACGAAAAAATAGAATCAAAAGGAAAATTATGTTAAAATTCTGTAAAAAGTATACAAACAATAGATGAAGGTAACACATCAAAAATCATTAAACATCTGGTAAAAATTTGTTTTACAAACAGCATTCCCTCAAAAAGTCGAATATCTTTTCAGTTGGTACATGATCATAAAGTTTCTTCATTGAGTGGGCATGAAAATACTTCTGTCTTACAAGTGAAAGTCGAAACACTCGACAAGAATATGTTCCACAGTCAGTGGGCAATGGCATGGTATGCACTCTGGTCGCGATATTTAGGGCGACTCTACCAATTTTTTGCAATTACATTCACTGCAATAAAACTTCTGAAATTATTTAAATAAAATAAAAAATATAGACGAATTGACTCAAATCAAACTAAATAATGAATGCTAAACTTTCCGTATGATTTAAAAGATAACACCCAAAATAATACAAACATAGGCCTTTGATACTGAAATCTATAGACCGGAGCTAGCAATGTAGGTCACAATGACCTTCTTTCCCCTCCAGTAGTTTGGAATGATACCAGAAACACGTTCATTATAATCAATGAAAATTGCCCAGACCTGGGCTGCTGCCTCTGTGGTGTGTCCTTGGAAAGGCATTTAACTCTCATTTCCTCGGCATGGTATAGTCAATAATGCGTTAAATGTGCCGTATAAAACCAACAAAGCGAACAAAATATCCATGTACATTTATTCTCTGATAACGATTGGTTTGGGGTTTTTTTTGTGGGGTTTAACGCCATTTTTCAGCTAATGAGAGACTTTACACGGCGGCCAGTATATCTGGTTGAGGAAGAACCCGGGAAGAACCACCGACCCACGGGAAGCTACTGGCAAGCTTTCTCACACACCCGCGTTGGTCGAGCCAAGGCTCGAACCCACACGGACAGAGGTGAGATGTGCGAGTGATGTGTAAAGGCGAGCGCCTTAAACTACTCGGTCACGCTGATAACGAAACCAGTATGTAATGTATGTTAAACACAGTATGTGACTGCTGTTGCATATGGAGACGTTTTGTCAGTGAATCGATGTCAAAAGTGATACATTTTCGTCAGAATATCTAGGAGTGATTTTGTCAGTGGCGGCGCAAGGGGGGGGGGGGCCTCGAGGGGGAGTGGGAAACTGCCCCCGGACAACTGGCAAGGAAGGCGTCGTCGGGCTATTTTTTTTTCTCTCTCTCTTTTTTTTTTTTTGCTTCTGTAACAAGGGCTTAGATGGGGGGGGGGCGGGGGGAAGGTTGAAAACTGACATAAAAAACTGCTCTCTGTGGCAAAGTTGGGGGCGCCACTAAAGAACATTGCCCCCAGGTGCATTGGTAGGGGCGCCACTAAAGAACATTCCCCAGGGCGCCTCGAACCCTCGTGTCGCCACTGGATTTTGTTTTCATATGATTGATTACACGGATAAATTCAAGCGCCTAAGTGTTATTTTAATTTTAATTTCTCTGGGGGTAAAGGAGTTTCCGGTGGGGGATCACTTGTACAGCAGATGCTTTTGCGAAAATCAGGTGGAAGAGTACATGGAACAATTATATCACAAATTCATTCATATAAAGACATTGGGTATATAACATTCGATAACTTGTTTAATAGCTGAAATTGTTTCGGATAAAGATCGCCGTTTAGCAATATGGGGCTGTAAAGCATTCAATAGTATTGACATGTCCAAGCCTGAGCTAAACGGTATCTTATCGGTGTCCAGATATTTGTACCGACTTTAGCGACTAATGGTGCTGTCGGTTGGATGATATCAACTCACAGACGATTGATACATTATAATATATACTAATTGCCTTGTTTTATTCGATGCCATGAAATATATTTTTAAAGTTCTTAATATGAACTAAACGTTTGAAAATTGTTTATAATTTGTGAATATACAGTTTAGAAGACTACAACTTTTTGAATGGACTGTACAGGTACAACTGACTCGGAAATTGAGATATTATGTCAGTGCCAAAAAGACATACATTATGGAGTCATATGTCAGTGTCAAAAAGATATACATTATTGAGTCATATGTCAGTGTCAAAACGACATACATTATTGAGTCATATGTACAGTGTTAAAAAGACATACATTATTGAGTCATATGACAGTGTCAAAAAGGCGTACATTATTGAGTCATATGCACAATGTCAAAACGACATGCATTATTGAGTCATATGTACAATGTCAAAAAGACATACATTATTGAGTCATATGTCAGTGTCAAAAAGACATACATTATTGAGTCATATATCAGCGTCAAAAAGGCATACATTATTGAGTCATATTTACAATGTCAAAAGGACATACATTATTGACTCATATGTCAGTGTCAAAAAGACATACATTATTGAGTCATATGTACAATGTCAAAAAGACATACATTATTGAGTCATATGTACAGTGTCAACAAGACACACATTATTGAGTTATATATCAGTGCCAAAAAGGCATACATTATTGAGTCATATGTACAATGTCAAAAAGACATACATTATTGAGTCATATGTACAATGTCAAAACGACATACATTATTGAGTCATATATCAGTGTCAAAAAGACACATTATTGAGTCATATGTCAGTGTCAAAAAGGCATACATTATTGAGCCATATTTACAATGTCAAAAAGACATACATTATTGAGTCATATGTCAGTGTCAAAAAGGCATACATTATTGAGTCGTATTTACAATGTCAAAAAGACATACATTATTGACTCATATGTACAGTGTCAAAAAGACATATATTATTGAGTCATATATCAGCATCAAAAAGACATATTATTGATTCATATGTCAGTGTCAAAAAGGCATACATTATTGAGTCATATGTACAATGCCAAAACGACATACATTATTGAGTCATATGTCAGTGTCAAAAAGACAAACATTATTGAGTCATATATCAGTGTCAAAAAGGCACATTATTGAGTCATATGTACAATGTCAAAAAAGACATACATTATTGATTCATATGTCAGTGTCAAAAAGACATACATTATTGAGTCATATGTACAATGCCAAAACGACATACATTATTGAGTCATATGTACAATGTCAAAAAGGCATACATTATTGAGTCATATGTACAATGCCAAAACGACATACATTATTGTGTCATATGTCAGTGTCAAAAAGACATACATTTTTGAGTCATATATCAGTGTCAAAAAGACGTACATTATTGAGTCATATGTACAATGTCAAAAAGACATACATTTTTGAGTCATATATCAGTGTCAAAAAGACATATTATTGATTCATATGTCAGTGTCAAAAAGGCATACATTATTGAGTCATATTTACAATGTCAAAAAGACATACATTATTGAGTCATGTGTCAGTGTCAAAAAGACATACATTATTGAGTCATATATCAGTGTCAAAAAGGCGTACATTATTGAGTCATATTTACAATGTCAAAAAGACATACATTATTGAGTCATATATCAGTGTCAAAAAGACATACATTATTGAGTCATATATCAGTGTCAAAAAGGAATACATTATTGAATCATATTTACAATGTCAAAAAGACATACATTATTGAGTCATATGTCAGTGTCAAAAAGACATACATTATTGAGTCATATATCAGTCTCAAAAATACATACATTATTGAGTCATATGTGCAGTGTCAAAAAGGCATACATTATTGAGTCATATTTACAATGTCAAAAAGGCATACATTATTGAGTCATATATCAGTGTCAAAAAGACATACATTATTGAGTCATATATCAGTGTCAAAAAGGAATACATTATTGAATCATATTTACAATTTGAAAAAGACATACATTATTGAGTCATATGTCAGTGTCAAAAAGACATACATTATTGAGTCATATATCAGTGTCAAAAATACATACATTATTGAGTCATATGTGCAGTGTCAAAAAGGCATATATCATTGAGTCATATTTACAATGTCAAAAAGGCATACATTATTGAGTCATATTTACAATGTCAAAAAGACATACATTATTGAGTCATATGTCAGTCTCAAAAAGACACATTATTGAGTTATATATAAGTGTCAACAAGGCATACATTATTGAGTCATATGTACAATGTCAAAAAGACATACATTATTGAGTCATATGTACAATGTCAAAAAGACATACATTTTTGAGTCATATGTCAGTGTCAAAAAAGCATACATTATTGAGTCGTATTTACAATGTAAAAAAGACATACATTATTGATTCATATGTCAGTGTCAAGAAGGCATACATTATTGAGTCATATGTACAATGTCAAAACGACATACATTATTGAGTCATATATCAGTGTCAAAAAGACACATTATTGAGTCATATGTCAGTGTCAAAAAGGCATACATTATTGAATCATATTTACAATGTCAAAAAGACATACATTATTGAGTCATATGTCAGTGTCAAAAAGACATACATTATTGAGTCATATATCAGTGTCAAAAAGGCATACATTAGCTAGTCATATGTACAATGTCAAAAAAGACATACATTATTGAGTCATATGTGCAATGTCAAAAAGACATACATTTTTGAGTCATATATCAGTGTCAAAAAGACAGATTATTGATTCATATGTCAGTGTCAAAAAGGCATACATTATTGAGTCATTTTTACAATGTCAAAAAGACATACATTATTGAGTCATATATCAGTGTCAAAAAGGCGTACATTATTGAGTCATATTTACAATGTCAAAAAGACATACATTATTGAGTCATATATCAGTGTCAAAAAGGCATACATTATTGAATCATATTTACAATGTCAAAAAGACATACATTATTGAGTCATATGTCAGTGTCAAAAAGACATACATTATTGAGTCACATATCAGTGTCAAAAAGACATACATTATTGAGTCATATGTGCAGTGTCAAAAAGATAGACATTATTGAGTCATATGTACAGTGTCAAAAAGACATACATTATTGAGTCATATATCAGTGTCAAAAAGGAATACATTATTGAATCATATTTACAATGTCAAAAAGACATACATTATTGAGTCATATGTTAGTGTCAAAAAGACATACATTATTGAGTCATATATCAGTCTCAAAAATACATACATTATTGAGTCATATGTGCAGTGTCAAAAAGGCATACATTATTGAGTCATATTTACAATGTCAAAAAGGCATACATTATTGAGTCATATATCAGTGTCAAAAAGACATACATTATTGAGTCATATATCAGTGTCAAAAAGGAATACATTATTGAATCATATTTACAATTTGAAAAAGACATACATTATTGAGTCATATGTCAGTGTCAAAAAGACATACATTATTGAGTCATATATCAGTGTCAAAAATACATACATTATTGAGTCATATGTGCAGTGTCAAAAAGGCATATATCATTGAGTCATATTTACAATGTCAAAAAGGCATACATTATTGAGTCATATTTACAATGTCAAAAAGACATACATTATTGAGTCATATGTCAGTCTCAAAAAGACACATTATTGAGTTATATATAAGTGTCAACAAGGCATACATTATTGAGTCATATGTACAATGTCAAAAAGACATACATTATTGAGTCATATGTACAATGTCAAAAAGACATACATTATTGAGTCATATATCAGTGTCAAAAAGGCATACATTATTGAGTCGTATTTACAATGTAAAAAAGACATACATTATTGATTCATATGTCAGTGTCAAGAAGGCATACATTATTGAGTCATATGTACAATGTCAAAACGACATACATTATTGAGTCATATATCAGTGTCAAAAAGACACATTATTGAGTCATATGTCAGTGTCAAAAAGGCATACATTATTGAATCATATTTACAATGTCAAAAAGACATACATTATTGAGTCATATGTCAGTGTCAAAAAGACATACATTATTGAGTCATATATCAGTGTCAAAAAGGCATACATTAGCTAGTCATATGTACAATGTCAAAAAAGACATACATTATTGAGTCATATGTGCAATGTCAAAAAGACATACATTTTTGAGTCATATATCAGTGTCAAAAAGACAGATTATTGATTCATATGTCAGTGTCAAAAAGGCATACATTATTGAGTCATTTTTACAATGTCAAAAAGACATACATTATTGAGTCATATATCAGTGTCAAAAAGGCGCACATTATTGAGTCATATTTACAATGTCAAAAAGACATACATTATTGAGTCATATATCAGTGTCAAAAAGGCATACATTATTGAATCATATTTACAATGTCAAAAAGACATACATTATTGAGTCATATGTCAGTGTCAAAAAGACATACATTATTGAGTCACATATCAGTGTCAAAAAGACATACATTATTGAGTCATATGTGCAGTGTCAAAAAGATAGACATTATTGAGTCATATGTACAGTGTCAAAAAGACATACATTATTGAGTCATATGTCAGTGTCAAAAAGGCATACATTATTGAGTCATGTGTACAGAAGAATTTCAATAGACAAGAACGCTCTTTGTTTAATTCATTATATGTATGGTATTCTCCCTATAAAACTTTTAAGTGGAAGGTACTGTAAGGAAAAAGTAGAAGATAGAATTTGTGCAATGTAAAATGATAATGTCGTCCAAGATGAATTCCATTTTTATTAAACTGCCGGTGTTACAAGCTGAGTAAATCGATATTTCTTATTGATAAACAGATCTCGATATTAATCCGATTTTTGTTGGAATCATTTAACTTCCTGGCAAAGTGTCAGTTTGAAAGTGATGCGTGATTTAAATATAATAAAGAGACATCAACAGCAGAATAGGAATAAAAGATGGAACCAGTTATTAAAGAGAGAGAGAGAGAGAGAGAGAGAGAGAGAGAGAGAGAGAGAGAGAGAGAGAGAGAGAGAGAGAGAGAGAATACGGACATGACTTTCGTGGCAATATTTGAGTATGGTAGGTGTGGTGATGAACAAATAGCTGAATTTCAGCTATACTTTATCTTTCTTTCATTTCTTTTTTAGCTAAATGTGCTGAGATACTTTACAGAAGGAATATTCTTCATAGTGATTTTCATTGCTTATCGACTTGATGGACGCCTGCTGCTCTACTTAAAATTGTCTATCAGGTTGTTACCATCAGTTTGTTATGAAAAGAAATTGTTTTGACTACCAAAATCTGGTCAACATAATAAAAATCCATGAGGTCATTGTTGTTAGAAAAAGCGTGTCATTTGAAACAAGCAGAGAATTGCAAATGGAAGTAGTTGTATTAATGTGCTAGAAAATCTCTCGTACAAGAATTAGAAACAACTACAGTAGACTAAATAAGTGTTTATTTCTCAATCATTTATTTTAAGAATATGTTGTTTACTTGTTATACACAACATTGCATCAGCTTCTTAATACGTTATAGTTCTGGTGATGGGCGACTCTTGTTGAACTTTCATCGGACTTGGTTGTTATTCTTGAATGCTTATATATAAAAAGCAACCTGTATGGAGTCTCTAATTAGATCAACAAAGCTTTTACCACTCCGTCGGCAAAGGTGTACATGTAAGCTTGGACTAACATACTAGATGTATTAGTCCCAAATGCAAGGTAAATGTGAGAAATTTCTCATAAGTGGCTTTAGGACTAACACTTCGCCATTCCTAACGAAGACATATCCGAAAAGACGAGATCCTTCTTTAAAGGTCTGTAGGGTTTTTCAGTACTCTTATACTTTTTTTTGGAATCCGTACAAACAAAAATGGTATGTCTTTCAAGTTCAAGGTATACGTGGAAAATTATAGTCGGTATTAAATATGTCGTTAAAAATCTCATCTGCAAGCTCCATTTAGTAGATTTCTCTAACCGTGTCATCGAAAGAAAAAAAAATCTAGTAAACGCTTTTAAAGGACAGTGATCCACTATTATAAAGCGGTTAACTGTACTTTTTGTTTTCTATTGACTCTTTTTTCGTACAAACTGATAGACTACCGAAGTATCTGAGTTTTTATTCTGGTGAGTCTAATCTAAAGATAATTTCCAAATGTTCATATCTTGGCATCGTTTCCGCCACCAGAGACTTATTAACTGAAGCACATAAAAGTCTGGCTGGTCAAGCATGGAAAAGCTATTATTAAATTAAGTAAATATTTGCATCGATTCAGTAATGGCCCTTTTAGTCATAAATTTGATATTTTTAATGATCGGTTCTAAACTAGTGGACAACTATTTGATGTCTTAATAAAGCTAATTGTTTAAAAGGAGTGAAATTGCAGTCTTGTAAGCCATTATTAGGTATAAAGAAATGTATCAAAATGATTTTATTTATGGTGAATGCGGGTCGACGTTCTTATTTGATAGACCATACAGTATAATCAATGACTTACGAATTCGAATGCAAATGATAAGAAAATATTAGAATTTATATTTTGTTGGTAGGTGACAAATATCATTTCTCATACAAATACTGCTGAACTTCACTAGCGCAAGATGTTCTATTATCATCATCATCTTTTATATGATGTTTGGTTGAATCATCACGTACGGGGATGTGAGCAATTGTTTTTATTTTTTTTTGTTTTAAAGGAATGATATACTGAGAATCTATTACAAAATTGATATTACAGATTATCCCAATCCCAATCTTCTATGGTTACCCTATATATAAAGCAATTGCAAAGCTGTGTGTATATTAAGGGTATCTTCACATCGTTTGGAAACTGAAATTGATCAAAGGAGAAACCCAATTACTTTTCTGTAAAACAGATATTGTAGATATTGCACTGAAATTAAGAATGTGTTTGCTTGTCTTTGATATAAGAAAGTGAGAACACGTTATCCACTAATGAAATACTGGAAAAGACATATCACCTTCTTATTTAATGAAATGTTGAATTCTTAAAATACGAGACTGTGCATCTTTGTTTACAAACGTTTCATACAAAGGAACGATATTGTTTTTAAACAATTATCAATAATTATATGTATTTTTCCTCAGGTTAATAAGTACATGCATACTTTCAGTGCTATTTCATTTTGATTTCATATATAATCTAGTATTTAGCTAAATTCATTGTCAAATTTGTTCTCGATATCGCATTTTGTATATATATATATATATATATATATATAGTTGTTCTTGAATATATATATATATATATATATATATATATATATATATATATATATGTATCGGGATTATGAGTTTTCAGACGATTAATGTTCGTAATGATGTTAGACCCAGCTTTCTCTCTCTTGAAAATCGCTTTTTATTATTTTGCTATTGCTGTTCGTTTTCAAGACAGAGATTGGTGTGGAGAAGTACGAATTTTACAGAAGGCTTTTTCTAGGGCATACACACTATTTCGTAATTAGCCCGAAGATACATTTTTTCTTCCAAATCTCTATCGTTCTAATCTCGTGTTACTGTTTCAACAGATTGCCTTTTTTAGTCAGTTACCCAAACCGTCTTCCGGGTTTCAGTAGAGTTCAGCTCTCGAGTCTTGGAGCACCGCTGAAAGTGTGGATGTCACAGGGCAAAGTTAATTGCTCTACAACTCTCATAATGAAGAGTAAGTTAACATGTACTTATATGTCTGTCATTTACTTGGATTGACATTTATTTTTATCGCAGTTAAGAAAACCATGCGCTGTCTGAGGCAGACCGCTGACGAAAATGACTGCTTCTGTGTGTTGAGGAAATGTATGTGAAATGGCACAAAGTACACTAATCTTCCCAGTCCTGAAATACAGAAATGAATTTTCACAGTGTAGACATTAGTATTTTTTGAAATTGCACCTACAAAGTATTAAAATATCAACAACAACAAAAATAATCAGCTTTTTTCTTTTATTCTTTTTTTCTTACTTTGCTGTTTTTATTATCTTTACACTTTACCTATGAAATTCAGAAAGTTAAAATAGCAACGCAGAGCTAGAAATCTTATATGAGATGCACATCAGAAGTAAGGCCTAGCTCAATATCAAATATCAAACAAAAAGATAATTATAAGTACTGTAATCTTCCCTCAAAATATACGCATATCCTTTTTTATAACAAGGCTTGCCAGTGGGGATATCCAGAGGAATACCGTTTATTTAAATTTTCAGCCCTGTGAAAACCGCTGTGGCGAGAGATAGAAGTAAACAATCTTAGTATTAGGCGCGAGATATAAAAAGTATATTGAACCTCTGAAGATGGATTGGGTAGCTAAATAAAAAGTTCAATCTGCAGAAACATTCACGTTGGACTAAAACGATAGCAGTATGGTAGTAACGATAGATTTTCAGGCCAACCACGCAGTACACATTTGCTTCCTAAATCATAGGTAACCCCTAGAAAATCCAAACATCAAAAATGCTGGAAAATTTCATAATTCTCCGCATGTGATTTATATGTACCACCCTAAGTATGGAAATAGACAGCAATAGCCATTGTAATCAATCTGTTTCTAATGGGTTGTCCAAGACATGAAGATAAAGATTCGAACATTTCTGCATAGCTCACGATGTTAATTTCTGCGCTGTTTTTCAAGCGGTAACCACATAAAGCGCGAATGCGTGATTGATTGAAACACTAATTTTAAAGATCTATTGGAAGAACTGAATTCTGACGAAATCTTACAAAAAATAAATGCACTGGAGAATCATTTGAAACACATTAGTGCATGGAACAGGAGTACCACCTCTGAGTTAGATACTAGAGCGAATGACCTTGCAGCAGAGACAAATGTGTTCAGAAGGAATATTGACAAAAGACTGGATGAATTAGAGCAGCGGTGAAGAGAGAATAGAACAATCTGTAAAGAGAGGATATGATTCGGCATCAAGAGGAGATTAAACAATGTTTATCATTGATAATAGATGTACAAAATTAACATGCCTTACTTGATCTCCAGATATGGAAGCAATAAACAGCTTCTTCTTGTTGCAAAAAAAAAAAAAAAAAAAAAAAAAAAGAAATCAGAAGGAACTTTGAAACGTCACAGTTTCCATATGTTTAGAAATATAAAGTCATTTAAAAACTATTTAGTCGCGGTAGGTAACATACATGGGACGTAAATTTATTTAAAAGAAGAGCTAGATCTTGCCCCTGTGTAGTGTTGAAAAACTATTAAGAATTATAAAAGCAAAATGAGCTAATTTCGTCGATCTCCGCTATCTATACCAAGGAACCCGTCGCTACACTGGAATTATATATTTAATAGGCGACGAATTAATAGTTGTGGATTGGTCTCAACAATAATGATGAGTTTACGATCCCTCATATATGTATATAATGAATAACACATCTTCCTCTGTACAACTAAATATGTTTTGTGGATAATGACATATTAATAGCGACAAGACTTGAAAAGAACGCCATACAAATCCTGTGTATAAAACACTGTTCCATTAATATCACCACTTCCTTTCAAACTAGAGGTAAATGCTCGGGTGCTGCTGTCCTTAGAGTTGACAAAATTATAGCCAGTGGTCGTGCCGGGATGGCGACATACTGGCGCATCGTCACGATGGCCGGAAAGGTAGAGTACCGCCACGATATAGGTTCTTCAGGTTCATTTAATCATGTGACTGTAGAAAACAAATTCACGTGTCTATGCCTCCGTTTTTGGGAGCGACAAAGTATCCTGTCACAACGTTCAAGATGGAAGTCAGCTGTTCGTCTACAAATCTGATCACTTACTATTACTTATTACGCTATTTAAAGATTGGTACAAAAAGCTACACGCCGCGAGCCAGTCCAGAAAGATGTACGAACACTTTATAGATATTAGATAAATAAAGATTATTCATGTAGACTGCAATTTTCTTTTTAGCATCATCTTTTGAGTATAATTAGGTCAAGACTTACAGACGTTTTCTTTCAAAGCAGAATGATTAATAGTGAGCAAACTTTCTGACGGATAATAAAATGTGCTGCTTTAAAGAGCATCTTAATCCTCGGGATCTTATTTCAGCAGTTTGCAGTCAATGTACATTTGTGAAGATGTGTCGCGCACTAAAATGATTTGTTGTGAACTGGATACTTTTAAGGGTTTACTCAATATTTCTTTGAGCTTGTAATCGCATTATTATTCATGTATTTCTTTCAAATTTGCACTGTATGTACATCTTGGGATGAAGATATATCATCCGTTGAAACTTAGTCTCTGTGACTTACATTTTAATGTTCATTAAACACTGTTTAAAAATACTCGCACATGTCAGAGGACCGGAATTGTATTTTGTGGGTTCCTGCTCGCTAACAACTCCATTTTTCTTTCAAAAATATTTTTCTGAAGTGTTACACTCATAGGTTCGTGGTAGTGTATAAATATATAACGAAGTATTATACACGTACGTGTATTAGAACAATCGATTCTGATCTCGTATTTAGTGCAGAGTTACTTACAAGTGTATCATATTCCAAGAAGAAACGTTCCAAATTGCTGAAAATAAAAGTTCCTATTGTAGATGGATATACTGTTCGTTTATTGATAACTAAAGACAATTATTTTAGCGTAGCGTATTCACCGAATTTTTATACTGTTTCAAATGACTGACAAAGAACATTATTCAATACAGCTTTACTACGATCCTAAAAGTCCAGTTGCTCACACAAATATCGATTAATTCTGGGAATAATTTCAACGGGACAAAAGGAAAATAAAATACGCTCAATTTAAAAAATTGTTAACTGAACAGTCTACCTATACGTTAAACAAGGAGCCTAAAAAACGAAATTCCTGCAGAAGGTTCTATGTTAGTCACCTGTATAACCAGTGGCAGGAAGACATTTTAGACATGCAAGCATACGAGAAATACAACGATGGATACAAATACATTTTGACGGTGATAGATGTCTTATCAAAGTATGCATGAGCTGAGAAAGTAAAATCTAAAGGGGGAAAAGGCATACACGACGCATTTAGCGAAAGTTTCAATCAGAGAAAGCCTAAGAAGTTACAGTTTGATGAAGGAAAAGAGCTTTACAACAAAAAATAAGGATTTGTTGGAGAAGGGAAACATTGAATACTGTTCAACTTACTCAGCCAAAAATGCATATGCAGTGGAAAGGTCAAACAGAATTCTGAAGACTTGAATGTGAAAGTATTTAACTCAAAATTAAACAAATTCAGTCAATAAGAAGGTACCTGACGGAATTATTCGAACACAATGAAGCTAAGATCAGAAACTATATATTTCCTAACTCTTTGTACCTTGCAAGTCCCAATCAGAAAAAGTCCAACCAAGTCCCAATCAGAAAAAGTCCAACCTTCTCCCTCTTATTTCTTCACTATTCACTATAAAATATGCATATTGAGGATGGACTCTTGTTCGTCAGTAGGTTCGATTACTATTAGGCGTCCTTGAATGCGGCAGAGAAGCATTGTTCTTCAGCGGACGCAGAAGATTCTGAGAAATATAAAATCTATTTTCCTCTGAAAGCTTTCTCTGCTGATATCACCACCTCCCCCGCCATAACAATCCAGAGATAAATGCCAGTATACAAACTTAACTTATTAAAGATGATGATAAGATATATAGACTGCATCCCGTGTTTTATAGAAGAAATATAAACATGTCCAGGGATTTATCGCTCATTTAAGAACTGGTAATAAATCGGATGACATTTAGATTTCTGATGAGAATTGGTAAATATATGTGGGTGAAAGGGCAGAGCAAAGTGCCCAGTTTATTCTGTAGAATGTTAGAAAGTAGCTATAACGAGTCGCATTGATACATTAAATGATGTTGTTATCCTTATCCACACACACAAAAAAATTTAAAAAAATATGAAGTGTCCTCTTTTTTTGAAATTCGAATTGTCCGAAGTTTAAAAATTGTGAATAACTGAATGCCGTGCATTAGTAATCGAAAGCCGTTCCGTTTTTATATGTTGATTACCTAAAGCTGCATAAAGAAAGTTATTCTTTTCAAATAAAAGCTGAATTAAACTTTAATGATCATGCTTTTGGGTCACAACTGCAAGAGAACCAGACTTTAAATCAATAGAAGCTTAAAGTGTATAGGTTCATTCCTCTTTCTCAGCAGCTTAATTTAAATTAATATAATAATACTCTTTTGTGAAAGTCTGGATACAACACGCAAACGTTTAAACATATAAACTTGAATTGTGTGACTATGTTTATTTATGAAATCTGAAAATTGTTATACTTTTCTTACTCATACTTAAAAATCTTACCAATTATCACACTAAAATACATCCGATGAATGGTGCATTACTCGACCAAAAGTCCAACTACTAGGTACAATTTAATCTAGCGCATACCTTCTTGGTCGAATGCAAAAATCATGAATGGGTGTTTACCCTGTAGAAAAGGAAACGATTCAAAAGGATCTCTCTAGTAAAACAAAAATAACTGGACAGTAGTAATTTTTCTAAACATCCTAAATTGGCACTTTGTGAAAAATATTTAATGTGACATTGAATTGCTCTACACAACTTCAACAGTCCGAGATATTTATATTATATAATACATTCAGAAACTGCCACCTTTAATGCTTTTATGGCATTTTTCTTGTTGTGGATGATATAATATATTGTAGTTACCAGTCCCAACACCATGAGCACCACTGCAATAGCATCGTGACCACCAAAGTTATCATCAGCACCAACAACATATATAAAAAATTGATCAGATGTGGCTCCATTTCCCAAAACACCCATCTCTATGTGTAACTCTGCACAATTTCGTAAGATCACTCGTTTATTAAACCAATTTTTGAGAGATTGAGGCTGTACTATAAACAAAACAACGTGCAGTGGGTAACAGATTTCACTTCCGGACCAGCAAGAATGCCTCACTACTCACTGTGCACTGTCGCCTAAATACACACAGACAACCACACCATACTGTACATATTCTACAGAATAAACAATTTCCTTTAAATCAATACCAAGAATGCCTAAATCTAACTCATGCATCACCACCAAAATGAGAGGAAAAAATGCTCTAAAAATAGCCTGGGACTACATTCGTGGATACTGACCCAGAAGTATTAATTGTGACCCGAGTCCTATTCTACACCAACTGAATTATACAGGCGACACGCGCATTTCACTTACACGTAACACACATTTTGAACACTGTACCTGGGGACAGAGTATTCAAACATTCCTTTATTTATATTGGTGCGGATTATCTCCCAGATTATCTCGAAAACAACTCTCGTCTCTTATCTTATTTTTTTATGGAATATACTTGTTAACAAAAATATTTGTCCTTGACTATTCTGCGAACTGTAAAAACTATCATTTAATAATGATTTTTCATCATTTTCTCTATTCTTCCTACTCTAATTGATCTGGATCTTATCTCTTTCGGTATGTCTGTGTGGCTGACTGTCAGTGTATGTGTATGTATAAATACATCTATGCGTATGCATACAGTCAGTTTTTAATGTGGTGTATCATTTGTATATAGTATAGAATTTCAATGCGATTAGAATTTAATGACTTGGTGAAACTGTGTGCATATTAAGGTGAAAGAAAAAGAAACTTTCGTAGAACATGTATATGTATAATGATAACTGGATACTAGAGATAAGAGATACTAATTATATCTAGAAGATTTAAATCACTCGATTTCTCTCCATTTATAAGTGACAATTATATTTTTGTAGTATCATTAAGCAGACAAACAAACAAAAAATTAAATAAAGGCTACTCATATTGAATTATTATTCAAAACTTTGGACAGTGAAAAAACCAGTTTAATAAACTGATTTACTTTAAGAGTATAATGATCACATCAACACAGTAACATAAAAAGAATACAACTTCTGACCAGGTATCCCTTTTAATTGAGACAGAGAGAAAGAGAGTGAAGCATCTGAAAAATGTTCACATTAAAGAAATAAAAGAATCTAATGAGCGTTGACAAACAATCAAACAATGTTTTCAATATGCTTATTTAGGATGGTTCTGTATGAGTTGATATATGTGAGATAATATATATATATATATATATATATATATATATATATATATATATATATATATATATATATATTGGTATTGCTGAAAGGAAGAAGATATTGTTATCGCCGCCCCTGTGCTTGTTTACAGACTTGACAAGAGAAAGGAAATTTTGTACAACATTCATCAATGACTGATATTGTTCAATCATTTCTTGATTCCTTATGATTACTCCTTGTTGAGTCTGGCATCTTCACATTTTTGCTACTTTCTCCAATACATGCAGTTATTCATTAATATTCCTTCTGAAGTCCTTTATTTCTGCTATGATATGATTCGCTCCTGTCTTTAATCCGAAATGATAGTCTGGCTTCTAAAGGTAAATTGTTTCAAATGATTCTCCAAAACTATTGAGTTTTGAAAGATATCTTCCAAATTCATTTTCTGTAGGAGACACACACGGTGAATTTTTATGGCAAATATACTATTGCAATTTCAGTGATCTGCAAAACAACACGAAGCGCAGCGAGCAATATTATCATCTTGGCAGAAATCTTCGATATCTTCCTTTTCATGTTTGGGACAACCAAATAGATCTGATAATTTCAACATTTTCCAGAGCCTTTCAGTCATTTCATCTATATTGATCGTCTCGTAGGTTTTGGCCACATTTGCACATTTTGCAAAGGCCCTCCTTGCCGTCTACACAAATTGAACTGCAGACTAGGATACATTTTTGAAATAACACGTAATCGAAGTCGAAGTTGTTATTGTGTCTGAAGCTTGTAGAACTGCACTCAATGTTAACCAACGAGCCCATTCTTCCACAGGTCGATATTTTTTTCTGTGATCAGTTATTCTCCTACATATGGTAGAGATTATTTCCTAAAGCTTTCTTTCGTTATCATGATACGTTTCGTTCAAGTAGGAACTGTAGATAGCCTTGACATAATGTATGCAGACAGGACCATTGATTGGGCGAAGTGAACAAACAGTATGGATTGTAAGCAACACATTAAAGAGAAACATGCTTTTCCTTTTGTCTTTCTTTTTTTCTTTCTTTATATTTTAAGAGAAGACTGGAAAGGGGATAACTAAAAAGCTTTTGCTTTATTTACTGTTGCAGTACGACACAATTTAGTGAAGAAACTGACTTTCACTGTTGCAATAGCACACATTTTAGTGAAGAAAGTGACCTTTCATATTGCATTTTAGCATACAACTTAGTGAATAACTTACTTTTACTGTTGCAGTAACGCATACTTTCGTGAGTAAATTAACATTGCTGCAGTAGCACACAATTTAGTGAAGAAAAACTGACTTTTACTGTTGCAGTACGACCCACTTTAATGAAGAAACTGACTTTTAAAGTACGACACATCATCGCGAAGAAACTGAATTTTACTGTTGCACATATTTTAGTGAAGAAACTGACTTTCAATATTGCAGTAGCATACAATTTAGTGAAGAAATGACTTTGACTGTTGCAGTAACACGCAATTTAGTGAAGAAACTGACTTTTACTGTTGCGGTGGCAGTGAATATTTATTTTTAATTAAGTGATGTCGTATCCTTCTTAAAATGAATTCGTCTGTTTTCACTACTGCGCTAGAAATATTGGCCTTTTTTATTTTATTTATTCCTATGCGAGTTAGTTGGTGTAAAAGTTAAACTGCTGAAACATCTGCATGCATTCACTACTTAGAATCACTTTCAAATTTTTTGAAGTAGTTGCCAAATATGTTTCTCTTGACAGAGATAACAAGCATTTTGACTTTTATCTCGAGAGAAGTAGTCTGGAGTTTCTCCAAAAGTTTTGTTTCAAGTGTATCTTCAAATGACTCTGGAAATCTTTAACCAGAAGTTCCATCTGTTGGGTCTCTTCCATTGTTACAGATTGAAACTGCATGAGTGTATCCTCGTAGGTAGAGGGGTCTCTATATATAAGGGAGTGAAAGGTAATTTAGTCAAATCGCACTTGAAGCAACAATCTTCATAAAAAGCTCACACCTGTCCAAGGAGAAACCAGAAGCTAAGCGACGACGACGTTCTGTGTAGCCTCATACGATGCGAGAAGTGCTAGAAGAAGTTTACGTGAGCGATTTTAAAGAAGACATCAGTGATCATGATCCAACACCATCTACCTCCGTGTGACAGAGAGAGTCAAAAAAGAAAGTTGATCGGTAGCCCCTGAAAATTATTTTCACATTCGAGCTACTCACAAAGTGACTTTCAAAAAATTTAGAAGGATGGCTTTCACATACATGGTCAAATTTAAAGAATTCAAGTCTCATGTTCCAGCAGAGAAAGCAGCTGTCTTCATTGGGGCCTTATTTGACTCATTGTTAGAGGAGTTTAAACGGCAGTGCCAAGCTAAAGAGCACGATCGTTTGAGACTGTCAATGTCTCACGACAGTTTGAAATCTCCTGTGTGGATCGAATGTAGTACACATGCAGAATTAGCTTCTTTCAAACTCTTGAATAAATTTCAACACGTTCAAGAATTCAACGATGAATTTGACATTACCAATGGAAAAGCTACTATTCACATGACGCACGTTTCACCTCCAAGATACAGCGCAAGACGCAAAATGTTATTGGTGATAAACTTCGTAGTACCAAAATAAGTATCGTCAAGATTAGCAGCCATCAAAACCAGATATGTTTAGCCCGTGCCATCGTGGTGGTCCAAACTTATGCAGAGAAAAACGATAGAGCAGATTGGAAACAATTATGGACAAGCATTGGTCAATCGGACAGAGCCAAACAACAAATAGAAGCAAAACTCCTTTTCGAAGAAGTAGGCATTTCCAAAGAGACCGTATGCGGAGTTCCTGAAGTGCAAAGACTTCAAGACATGCTGGCTTCTCGTTATACGTTGAATGTGTACCCTAAAGTCATTCGTGGAGATCTACCGTTTCGAGGACTTGATTTCCCAGACGGAAAATACATTTATGTTTATCCTTACCAAGATCATTTCGATGCTATTACTACCATCACAGGATTTCTCAGATACTTTTACTTTTGCGACATTTGACCATGAATTTACCAATTGGGAACGACATATTCATTGTGGAGAGGGATGTCGTGGCTGTTTTGCCTCCAGACCTAGCATTCCTGAAAGACAAAAAAAAAATCGATGCTTTACTAGTATGCAAATATTAGTCAGTTCAATGTGTTGCGAGCGACATCGCACTAAACAATTCCAAGAACAGAAAAGTGCTTGTAAATTATTAACAATGTGTCCTACTTGTGGACAGCATGTTCGTAGAAATAACCAAAAGTTTCACATTTGTGCAGGAAAGAAATGATGTCGTTTTTGTGCCCAAGTCGTCGAGTCAGATCATCAATGTTACATTCAAAGATATGAAAACGAACTATAGGAAATATCGAATTACGACTAGAATAAAACAGAAAAAGGACCATCGTGCGGATTATATATTTTTTTGACTTTGTATGTTCTCAAGAGACTAGACTTCACATTCTTAACTTTTGTGTGGCTCATCGCACTTACGATAAGTACATTCAAGAACCTTTATTTCATCACTGTCAGAATTGTAGCTTAATTCTAGGATGACCTGAAATGATATTTCGTGACTGTCGAACTCTTTCTGATTTTGCCGAGTGGATTTTACACCCCACCAACGACACTTGTAGCGAAGAGAAGGTACATCGTTACGAGAACTGTCATCGATACGCACTAGTCATGGCTCACAATTTCTCGGGATACGACGGACAATTTCTTTTGAAACATTATTCTGAACAAGGATCCAAATTTCCAACAGTCACCATGAACGGACCTAAAATCATTTAAGTGCAAGTGGGACACATATACTTTAAAGATTCCATGAGTTATATAGCCATACCTTTAGCTAGAATGCCTTAAACGCTTGGAATGACAGAAATGGCTAAAGGTTTTTTTCCACATTTTTTAAATACTGAAGCCAATTTACACGTTGTGCTCCTGCATTTGCCAGACGTTCACAGCTACAACACCAACAGTATGCGCACAGAACAACAAGAAACTTTCTACGCCTGGTACCAAACTAACTCTTCAGACACTTTTGATTTTCAGAAAGAATTGTTGAAATATTGTCGATCTGATGTGGACATTTTACGGCGTTCTTGTGGCAAATGTCGACAATTATTTACTGATCGCAAACGTATCGATCACTCAAGAAATATTCTGTCATTGCCAAAGCGTGTGAATTAGTGTTCCGAAAGAAGTTCATGCCCGAAAACAAACTAGCCAGCATACCACTTTAGTCCATTCAAGCAGTCAGTCGTTGATATTCAGTCAAAGCTTTGCTCTGGCTACATTACTTGTGTGAAACTCAAGATAAGAGGATACAACATGCTAGAAATGGCGATGAAGAAAAGAAGATTGGATCTTATTCTGTGGATAGCTGGAATTTAGAAAACCCGCAGATAGTTTACGAGTTTCAGGGATGTTTATTTCATGGATGCCCTATTCTTCAACAGGACACAACAAATCCTTTCTCAGAGTCCACCCCCCATAGAAGAGTTGTACGACCAAATATACCAACGACGCCAGAGTTTAGAAAGTCAAAGACAACAAGTAGTAGAAATGTGGGAACACGACTACGATCGAAGTTTCAAAACAGATCCAGAATTCCGACGCATCGCCGAAGAGTACGACATGGTAGACATAGACAGTTTTAATCCATGCGACACTTTCTTTTGAGGTAGAACCAATGCTACACGCTTGCTATACAACATGGACGAATCTCAAGAAGAACAAATCAAATACATCAATGTGTGTTCGTTGTATCATTGGGTGTGTAAATATGCTCGATTCCCCACCGTTCACCCTGAAATTTTGGTATAAGATATCGATGTAGAACACATTTGGCAATACGAGGGTATTTATCAAACGTCAATTTTTGCCACTGACGAACTTGTACTATCCCATCTTACCTCATCATTGTCATGGAAAACTGATATTTCCTTTATGTCGTACTTGTATTGAAACTTGTAATCAAGACCATCCTTGCTAACACGAGGTCCAAGAACGAGCTTAGACAGGAACGTTGGTGCGTTTCCAATTGTTTCATGTTCTTGATCGTGGTTACCAACTGATAACAGTGTACGAAATTTGGCACTTTCCTACTATACAGCGATACCGACAGGATGACGACGACTCTTATCCGTGGATTATTTCAGGCTATATCAACGAATTTCTAAAATTGAAGCAAGAAGCTAGTGGCTATCCTGATTGCTGCCGCACTCCAGAAGACAAAGACAAATTCTAAGAACGGTTCCTATCCTTAGAAGCCATGACCTTAGAACAAGTCGAACAGAACAATGGAACAAGATCATTTCCTAAAGTCATGCTGAATTTTTTGTTGGGAAAACAGGCTCAACGTCCGATATTCACATAGACCCAATACTTGGTAGATCCAAGTCTACACTTTCAACACATCGACGATAAAGGAAAACTCATTTTACGTGGAAATCATACGTGAAGACCTGATAATGGTGAATTACAAAGAAGTCAAAGAGTTTGCACCACCCCACGAGTTTGGCGATGTCGTCATTGCTGCTTACGTGACAGCCAACTCCTGTGTAAAATTGAACTCCGTCTTGGAACCTTTATGAGCCCGAGTCCTTTACTTTGACACCAATAGTTGTAAGTACATCGATCGACCTGGAGTCTATCAAACTCGCATCGAACACGAAGGTTTAGGAGCTTGGACAGACGAACATCCGGAGGAGACTATTTTGAGTGTTGCCAGTGGTGGACCAAACAATTACGGCTATCAGTACCAGGACAAGAAAGAAGAACTTCATACCAATGCAAAGTGAAAGGATTGACCCTCAACTATCGCTCCAGTCAAGTAGTCGACTTTGACGTCTTAAAAGAGGCTTTAAAGTTAGGCCAAGATCAAGACTTTCGTGTTAAAACAGTCGATCCTCATAAAATTGTACGTTTGATAGATCATCAAATCGTTAGTCGACCCTTGGAAAAAGTGTATCAGATGGTCTATGATAAACGAGTGCGACTTCCCAATCGCAACATGTTACCTTACGGACACCTTTATTGCCATGTCACGACTTCTGTCATCAGTGTTGCACCAGATTCCATGGAAGAATGTGAATGACAGTGTTCAAGACTTAGTGGATTACCAATTACCGTTAAACAACTGATTCCACAAGATGAGACGATTCCTTTGAATTGTGGACGACGTGTTGTGTGGGGTTGGTGTGTGTGTGTGTGTGTGTGTGTTATTGACTACATTTCTTGGATTTAGTTTACCAGCAGATTCTTTGTGGATAATTTATGAACTGAACATGAAAAGACATGAGAGCCAAAACTGTATCTGTGCACACAAAATCTAGAAGTACTACGAATGTACCTCCGTTTGAAGAAGACATTCGTCGAACTTTGTGGACTCTTCATACTTACAAAAAAGTGTATGTGTGATTGATGACAGAAATGACATTGCAATAGATAACTGGATGTCTAGTCTTACTCCACAACGTTGTCAACCTTGTAAATACGTTTATGTTTAATAGTTGGTATTTGTACACGAAGAGGAAGGGACTAGCTTTAATATTCCCTCTTCATTTATTAAAGTCTAAGCGAGCGGGGCTTATTTGAAAAATGTTGATTTTGGAAAAACAAAAATGGTGTTAACTGGGTTTTTTCTTTAGAAATTCTTTAGCTTTTTTACTCTCTCTCTCTCTCTCTCTCTCTCTCTCTCTCTCTCTCTCTCTCTCTCTCTCTCTCTCTCATGTTGTAACACACTGCAGAAACAATTCTGTATCATAAAAGCATTAGCATTGCAACACCATTTCTGCCAATATATTTATCACGCAAACAGGGTAGAGTTTGTCAATAGCCTAAATCTAGGTTGGCAAACTGGTAAACAGGCTGAAGAAAATGTTGGAACATTACAAGAAAAACCTTAAATTCAGCACGCCAAATTCGTTGGTTTGACAAATGTAACTCTGATCTCAACAGCTCTAGGAGAAATGTTCACTCCTTGTCTTAAATCTAGGGCGACAGATGTAACATTAGGTAAGCCAAGGTCAGAATAGTATGTGGACAATATTGTGTGCATTATCTTCATCAACGCATCATTGGATTCTTATTAGAACATGTACTGACGCAATAGAAGAATCCATGCAATGAAGAAATTCGAAAAAGAAGGACAGTAAAAGAAAAAGAAAAAATTGACTTTTGTTATGTGTTTTGGAAATTTCATTGTGATTCTATATCACCACAATATACAAAAAACGTAAGTGTTTCTATGTCTTTTTTAAAGTATAAATAAGATAACACACACACATGCACTGAAGCTATATACACATGTTAAATCTATGGCGTAATGTTAATCCGGTTTAAGGTCATAGGGTTCCATTCCGGGTCATCAGCGTCTAACAATGATGTGCTCTTGACGGCATACATGTCAACTAGAGACCCATAATGTTAAACCTATGAACATTTTTTAACATAGGATTTCCCATCTTGACACCCAAGTGATGCATCGTTTTTAACCATTGGACATTGTTAACATAGGATTTCACATCTTGTCGCCTGAATCCCACAAGGTGGTTGGAAAAACCTGATTTAACAAAGAATTTCCCATCTTGACCCAACAGTGGCATCCAATACTACTCTGAAATATTGCATATCGTATCAAATAGAAAATTCAAAGCATTTCCAGCGTGGAGATTACAAACCTTCATTTAGCATGAATTAAAACTAAGCCAAATTTTTTCAATTTGAAAATATAAGCTCAAGAATATTTCTTCAACGTTGGGCGCAGTATGAACGCAACTCGTCGCCACGATGGCGATGCTCTTGCTACTTCTGCTGCTGCTGATTATTATTAATACTACTACTACTACTACTAATAATAATAATAATAATAATAACAACAACAACAACAACATCGAGACGGTCCAATGTTAATCAGAGTTCGCCATGCATGACGTATCAACGATTTTTGGGTCCTCTGCCGAACAGTAGAAGAGAGCGTGTTCTTTAGAAATATGCCGTAAAACGTGATATTCCTAAATGCAATTTACAATTAGACACTAGCTAAATACATTTTGAAGCAATGCATGAAAAAGAAAAAGAAAACAGCTTCTTTTTAAGAACCTCGGGGAAAGAATACTTAAAGAGTAATGTATTTTGCTGAAACATTTTTTCGACTGTTTAAATGTAGTTCAGTTCAATTACTTTTTTATAAGCAACTTTATGAGGTAGTCATTAGATATAACTTAGTGACTTTTTTATAAGCAACTTTATGAGGTAACCATTAGATATAACTTAGTGACTTTTTTATAAGCAACTTTATGAGGTAACCATTAGATATAACTTAGTGACTTTTTTATAAGCAACTTTATGAGGTAGTCATTAGATATAACTTAGTGAATTTTTTATAAGCAACTTTATGAGGTAGTCATTAGACATAACTTAGTGACTTTTTTATAAGCAACTTTATGAGGTAGCCGTTAGATATAACTTAGTGACTTATTTATAAGCAACTTTATGAGGTTGCCATTAGTTATAACTTAGTGACTTTTTTATAAGCAACTTTATGAGGTAGCCGTTAGATATAACTTAGTGACTTATTTATAAGCAACTTTATGAAGTTGCCATTAATTATAACTTAGTGACTTTTTTATAAGCAACTTTATGAGGTAGCCGTTAGATATAACTTAGTGACTTATTTATAAGCAACTTTATGAGGTTGCCATTAGTTATAACTTAGTGACTTTTTTATAAGCAACTTTATGAGGTAGCCGTTAGATATAACTTAGTGACTTATTTATAAGCAACTTTATGAGGTTGCCATTAGTTATAACTTAGTGACATTTTTATAAGCAACTTTATGAGGTAGCCATTAGATATAACTTAGTGACATTTTTATAAGCAACTTTATGAGGTAGCCATTAGATATAACTTAGTGAATATACTATGTCGTTGGGAGAGGTTTTTTAAAAATATTCATAGCGATTGTTTCCATTATCTCTTTTATGTGGAAAAAGAGTTAGGAAGAGGACGTGCACCGTGCATTGTTTGAGCTGTGCTTTCAATACCTATTTTCTCAACAACTTTGAATGCAGACATAATAATGACTAACGACTGATTTTTGTTCGGGCTTTTGTGTGTGTGTGTGTGTGAGAGAGAGAGAGAGAGAGACAGACAGACAGATAGACAGACAGACAGACAGAAAGAGAGAGAGATTGGGAGAGGTTTCACAACGGCTACCCATGTTTTTCAAATTGCACTTTTTGGAAATGAGATAGGCCGATGTTAAGTATCACATGATTAGATCCGGAACACAAAGGCCTTTAACGTTTATTGGCGAAGTTGCCTCCCCTACACTATGAGTATATTAGTGAATCCGTGTGTTAACAAGAAAGAAAGGAAGATAAAGCGGCAATTAATAAACGAGCGAGCGATCGGTTGATCAACAAACAGACAAATAAATAGATAGGCAGCAGCAGCAGCAGTAGTAATAGTAGTAGCAGCAGTGCATGTAAAATGACAAAGATTTTTGTACCATTTTCAAAACGGGGTCCATGGAATTGGGAATATTTATGTGTAAAAGAGTCATATTCGAAATTTGAAAGCTTTTTTATTTTTTACACAGTGTTACCAAATTTACAAAAATTTGCAAAGAACAGATTCTAGAATATTTATATAATTCAATATACTAGGTTACTTTGACTCTTTAGATCCATTGCTACACTCATGAGAGTTATTTTCAAGGCAAATTGCATCAGATTTTTGACAAGTATCTTCAACGCAAATTAGCGAAAAGGGAAAGGATTTGTGAGGTGGGTGGGTTGTTGTTGTTTTTTTTTTTTGTTTTTTTTGTTTGTTATTTTTTTTTTTTTTTTTTTTGCCTTGGGAATGGGACATAATTTTGGCCTAAAAAAAATCCCAGAAAAATCAATGAAGGAGTAATATATTTAGACGTTGTTCTTATTGTTCTTGTTTGCCTATTGTTCATATCTTTAGTAGAGACTAAGTAGTACTTTATTTTTACAGCATAAATTACTCATCAAGTTCAATATGTTGTGGATGCATGATGTTGTCTAAAAATTATCATCGAATTAATAATTCCTTAAAGCAGCATTCCCTCAAAAATACTTATAAATTAAAATAAAGGAATAATTTTGTGGCTGTCAGTATAAGTAATAAAACATATTACGACAAAAGCCAAGACAAACGGTGAAAATAAGGGGATTGATTAACCTATCAGCCCAGTAATTTTAACATGTATATAAGATAGGCCGGTGATTACCAGTACGCTGTACCTCACGCATGCGTGCGTGTATTATCATGTAAACAAACCGACAAAAATAGCCCACCCACTTATACGATAGCGGTGATAACGCACGTGCCGTTCCAGTATCAGTATCACACGATTTGCATGATTATCCCACCACACTCCATACCTGTTGAGTCTAACAGACAAAATTAATTATGTACGTTACATATGGTGCATATTAACAGTATTGGACCTTGGTTAGAAATTGTGTCTCCTTTCAAAGCCATATCGTTACTTAGGGTAGTTACAACAGTTTCAGTCCTCAACACCGGAGTTTCCATATAAAAGCAAATAAACCACAACATTGTGCTTAACTGGTAAGACAATCGTTTTAAATAGCACTACAAAGAAATGTGTATCAGTTTGAAACTGGTTTAAGGAGACAGTGCATCCCCTAATGTTTCGCGTATGCCTAAGTTTAGGTATTGCAGGAATGCGGATATAATCGCTGGTGTAAACAGAATCGTCTCACACCGCTTACTTATACATACCAGACATTATATCCGGTCCTCAATAGCCTATGCTGTCAATTTACATTGATTACCGTCGCCTTTCAGGATGATCAGACTGAATTTTCCGCTGTCAGCATAGGAACGGTTTTCTAAGATGCATAGTAGAATGTAAAGCCCGTTTGACAAAATGTTAAAAACAAACTGAATATGGCGTCTGCAGCTGGTGATTCAGACACAGAAGGATCTACGTGCCCTATCTGCCTGGATGTGTTCAATTCGCCCCGTCAGTTATCGTGTCTGCATACATTTTGTCAGCCTTGCCTACAGTCCTACTTGAACGATAATGTTAGCGAGGACGAAGGTAAGGAAATATTATGTCCGGTATGTAGAACAGTGATCGACACACCAAAAAAAGAGCGACCTGTGGAAGAATGGTCATTATGTTTTCCAATAAATGAAGTTTTACAACTGCCATCCTCTAAATCGAAAGTTGAAAGGCTGTGCAATTCCTGCAATTCTGAAAACGTGTCCGAGTCCGCAGTGCAGTTTTGCGTCGAATGTAAAGAGGGCCTTTGCGCAACTTGTTCGAAGTTTCATCAAAAACTGAGCGCCACCAAAAATCACAAAACTATTAATATTAGTGAAATTAGTAACAATCTTGAGAATATCCTGAAAATTGGAGATGGATTTGGTTGTCCCAAACATCAAGATAAAGAAATCGAATTTTTCTGCAAAAGCCACGACATTGCATGTTGCGCTATGTGTTTATTCAATGACCACAGAGATTGCAAGCTTGTGCTTGACTTAACAAATAATACTGAGAGCCTACTTCGCGATATCAACACCAATGAAATCTTGCAGAAATTGAAAATTATCGAGAATCATTTGAAACAGTTTAGCACTAAGAGCAAGACTACTATTTCTGATTTATCAGCGAGAGTTAATGACCTCACAGCTGAGATACAAGATATCAGGAGAAAAATCAATGAAAAACTGGATGAATTGGAGAAGGCAGTGAAAATAGAAGGAAACAGACTGTACAAGGAAGAGATGATTCGGCATCAGGATGAGATTCAACAATGTCAGTCATTGATGAATGCTGTACGGAATTCCCACACTTTCCTTGAGACAGTAAGCAGGCATGGAAGCGAGAAACAGCTTCTTCTTGTTTCCAGCAAAACGAAGACGCAACTTGCATCTTACGTTGACAGTGTCAGAGAGAGGTTCAACCGGTCACAGTCTATCTCCGTAAGTCTGGAACTTTCAAGTCATGTGAATGCCATATTTTCGCAAGATATAGCATGCATTTGCCGTATTATTCCATCAAAAGTGAGCGAGCCCTTAGCCCTAGTGGGTGTTGATCCACTTTTGAGAGATATGAAGGTGGAATTGACAAAAGTTGTAGATCTCAACCTCCCAGTCACAACAATTATTAGTTTCGTTGGCATTGCTCATTTGCCTGGCGACAAGATAGTATTAGTATGTTGGCACCACAAGAAATGCTTTGTTCTTGATCCGTCATACAACTATATTACAAGTTGCACATTGTCCTCAAACCCATGGGATGTATGCGTTGTAGACGATGACAAGGTGGCAGTAACAATACCTAACATTAACACCATAGAAATCCTGTCTGTAAAGGACGGTTCTATCACCACAAACAAGTTATTTAAGACGGCATCTCTATGCTGGGGTGTAGATTTTCTTAGTGCAGGCAGATTTGTAGTTAGCGGCCATGACGGGAGTACGACTTATTTGAGTGTCGTCACAATCGAAGGAAATGAAGAATACCGTCAAAATATAGGCTCCTCGCGTTCACATAGTTACATCACTATAAACAACAATAAAACACGTGCCTTTGTCTCCGTGACAGAGAGCCATGCTGTACATTGTTTCAGCCTTACAGATAGAAGTCAGCTTTTTGTCTACATGTCTGATAATTTACGTAGGCCCCATGGAATCGCACTGGACAGAGATGGTAATGTCTATGTCCTGGGGCATGATTCTGGCAATATCCACAAATTATCACAAGAAGGAGCACCTCTTCAGATCATTTGTACCGATGTTCCAAAAGAGGCACTGGGGATTTCCTTCAACAATAAAGGAGATGAATTCACCCTATCGAACGACAGTTCACAGGACAACAAGCTGCACGTGTTTCAACATAAATAAAGTAGTGCGGTAACGAAAACCTTACCTGCAAAATCTGAGTTCATCACTGTATCTATTAAAGAGTATTTATAAGAGATTGTGTTAACAGTTCGATACTAAATTACTACAACGTAACTTATGTCGTACATATTGGACTTTGTTAAGTTACATGTGTTCAGATTATTCAAAGATATTTCCAGAAAAGGAACAGTTGATGCAGTAGCTGAAGATGTGCCTATTCTTAAGAACGTGCGATTTCTGAACTCTTGTTTGTTTGGTCATGACGTCCATGCGCGAGCTAAGTGTTTGCTACACTCATAAGTATCTATGAATGCATATATTTATATTCAATATTTGTGACATGCTTTTTCCAAGATGATTAAGTGAATAGTTTGGGGTACATATTTACCTGAAGATATATTTACTCAGTCATAATAACCTCTACGTCCTTACAATTAGTGTTCCAATAATGGAACATGTGCAGGTATTTACTAATATGCACAACTTCTACATTTCCTCGTAGTCAATTGTGACCTAAGAGAAATCAGGTTATGTTCTAGTGCACAAGGTTTAACCTGGGCGTATCTGTATCTTTTGGTGTTTATCAGTTTTAAATCAGAGAAGGAAGTTCGTGCTGATACACATTTCATTGAAATTATATATGGACAGAAATGTATACAAGCAGTTCAGATGAAAATGAAAGTAATAATCAATTCATAAAACATAAAAGCACAGAGAGAGGCATCTTATGATATTTAGAATCGATTAATTGAACTACATTTTTTGCATACATACATAAAAACAAGCAGATAGACATAAAGGCATACATTCATGCTTGCATGCATGCCTCCATTCATCCATACATTTTCTCTTAATGCCCCAATATAAGATCTTAAAATAAGAGTGAAGATAACGAAAGTATGCTGATTTTTATTATACGTAGCTATCAATCATTGCTGGATTAAGGTGGGAACGCAAGGGGCACGTGCCCTTCCCCACTCCCTTGATGCCCCCCCCCCCCACCACCACGGGGTTGCCGTGGATAAAATTACATGTGTTTAAATAAACCATATCTAGGTTTAAACCGTCTGATACTTAGCCTAATATAGCTATAATAATTATTTACATATAAAGGACAGTTTAAGGACTGCTTTCAGGGTTTATTTATTTTAAGTGCCCGGGTCCCACAAAAGGCTTAATCCGCCCCTGCTATCAGTTATTTGTAGGCTGATCAAGACACGCACACTCTGATAAGTCTTCAATGCCAAGCCACCTTTGAAGTCTCATCTGCTCGACGATGGACGCAACATGGTCTTTACCATGTTGTCGTTGTAGCGTAAGTTCCAAGTCATATTCCTTTTGCCCCCCCCCCCCCCAACATTACCAAAACTGCTAATTACATAAATGGATTGTTACTAAATACGGTATTATTATTTGTCTAACAATATTGAAAATCCCTTGAGAAACTCCCTAGGCCAAAAGCAAAGATCATAGTGGCGGCAAAACAATGAATGATAGCGTTAGTTTTGGAAATCATATGCATCGATGTTATTTTCTTCAACTGATGACGATATATTCCTCGAAGCCGGGAAAATAACATCTTGAACTAAGAACAAATTGTGACAACGACAAAACATGCAATAGTTTTTGTACATTGGAATTCGATTTCGCCAAGAATATTTTATTGTCAAAAATGAAACTTTTTTTATCCGATAATTTATGAGAGCTTATGACCCGCAATCCCACAGTTCTTAGCGTGCCAGACACGCGACCGAAGGGATGCTTGTTCGAATCCTACCTTTGGAACAGGCCGGGTTGGCTACCATGGTGTGTCACTGGCAAGACACCTTACTCCAATTGCTTGGTATTAAATAACATTCATATGTTGTTGCACTGTATATATAAAAACGCCGACCCAAACCAAACCAATCTTTCATTCAGTTAAACTCAAAATCTTCTCTATAATGTTTCGTATTTCTGCCATTTAGATATATAGAGTAAATTGTACATGATTGTAAATGCAGAGTTTATTTTTTTTTTTGTGGTTTCAAATAGGTATATTAAGGAAACTCTAAATAAATTTTAACCGATGGTTCCATTCTTTTCTTTTGATTGCTCACCGCTTCTGTTTCACAGATACATAATACACAAACACAAGCTCTTACATTACATCAGAGGTATCTGGATAACGTGACCACATAATTATAAAACTGTGAACACTCAACTCGGGCTCTTATACATAAACTTTATAAAGACCGTTTTTGAATTATTATTTCTTCTTTCCTTCTTCCATTATTTAACTATTGTTTGTAGATCCCCCCCCCCCATTCATTCAAACATATAGGAGTCCATATTTTCGCTTGGTTTTGTGTTTAGTGTTTGTTTTATGGATGTAAGTTGTTTCTTTCCCTGACGAAGAGCTTGATTAGCTCGAAACGTTGGGAAACTGTTTTGTATTTGCGCTGTTACAATTTGTGTGAGTGTGTGTGTGTGTATATGCAACAAAACTGACAACGAACAGTACAAAATAGTTTTTAACTAGCCTAAGTGCATTCGACTCTTATTGAGTCTTCATCAAACAAACACAAAACAGAGACAAGACAAACAATAAACACAAAAATTCGTTGAAATTACAAAAGTTTACATAACTATTTCTAATGGAATTAATGAAAATGTTTGATGTTTCTTCAAGTTGATTTCAACTTTACTGGTGATGTAAACTAGCTGTTATTGACCTATAAAAGGTAGGAGTCATAACCCCATCTGTTACTTAATGTAAATTGGTGTGACCGCAAATTAAATCCCGGATATTTCATTGGTTCTGTAATGCGAGTAATTACCATAGCAATAATAACACCAGGAAGAACTACAAAAAACAGTAGTAATTATAGGTCAGCAAAACGAATCAATTATTCAATTGAAAGAATGGTTGCTGCAAACAGATGATGATTTTATTTGCGTCTGATTGTCGTTTTCCTAGTCTTCTTGGTTTAGCCGCATGCTTTCAGTGTTCTAATACGGCGTATCCAGTAAGATTCGTTTTCTTTCCTGGTTTCGGAACTCCAGTTGGGGTTGTAAGCAATTGCAGTCAGCGTTACATCGCTGAAAAGTGTGGCCAGGGGAAGAGAAGTGTTCTCTAACTGGACTTCTGTCCAGCTTCTTTGTCATCCAATCAGATCTGTGAAGATTGATCCTTTTGTGTAGCTTTTCAGTTTCTCGGACATATTGAGAGCCACAGATCTAACATGTGATGAGATAAATTACATTCTTTGTTTTGCACCTTCTGTTTGGACCATGTATGTTCAAGTTTTCGCTCGTCGTTCTGCTAGAAAATGTGCTGGTCACTATCGTATGTTGAAAGGTTTTGCACCTTTTATCACCACAGGGCCCAGATTTGCTAGGATGATCTTGGCTTGTGATTGGCATTAGCTTCTCTCTGACTAGGATGTCTTTGTGGTTTTATGGTCTGCGGTAGGTTACTACTGGTTTGTTCGGGATGATTAACTTTTGTGTGTCACAAAATTCCATGTTAGGCCAGTGTTTCTGGATGATTGTACCTACTTTGGGGTTGTCTGGATGATATCCGATCAACCTTTTCCTTCTCTCTATGTTTTAGTAGGTCATTGCGGTTTTTTGTTTAGCCCTTTGTGTTGCCTCCGCTACCAGGTCTTTGTCGTCCCCTTTGTTCATCAAATGTTAAGATAACTGTTAAGATCTTTTTTGGAATGTTTCATCGTCGGAGCAAATTCTGCGTATCCTCGGTCCCTGGCTATACGGGATGTTCCGAATGCAATGTTTTGGATGACAGCTGGATGTTAGAAGATACTGGTTTTTATCAGTTGGTTATAAGTCGATGTCTGTATGGAGTTTGTTTTCTACCAGTCTGGTTGTTGTGCCCAGAAAAACGTGGTTTGAGTTGGAGACTTCTGCCGTAAAAAAAATTTCAAGGATGGAAGTTGTTTGCTTTTGATACGAAGTCATTTAGATTTTCTCTTCCGTGTTGCCACATCATTTCTGTACCATCGATGAAGCGTACCCACTGGTATGGTGTACGCTTAACCGATGCTAAAAATTGACCCTCCTGTCTTCCCATGAAACTATTAGCATACGAGGGGGCCATTTTTGTACCCATTGCGGTTCCATTTATTTGGAGGTAGTTTTCTTCACTGAACACAAAGTTAGTGAGTCTTAGGACAAGCTCGAAACGTTTAACTAGGAAATGAGTGGGCGGATCGTCCACAGTTCTTGTTTCATATGCTTCCTTTCACGCCTGTATCCCTTCACTGTGCTGTATATTAGTATACAGGGATATGACGTCTGACCTTTTTATGTTGATTTGTATTAGTCATTCTGTGTAGTCTAGTATGTCCTTCATCGAATTGCAGGACGTTGTTGTTAATGAACAATAACATTCTATAAAACTACGGCTTTAATAAGGACGGGATTTAAGTGTTCTACCACACATGACCACGGAATACACAGGGATTTAGGCTAAAATAGATACCGTAAACTCGGAGTTTACATTTATTTCAGAACCACCACCGTAATGATTATTATTCGTAGTAGTGGTATTTTACTTTTGTTATTATCATTTATATTATTATTATTATTATTATTATTATTATTATTATCAAAAACAACAAAAATTTCGTACTTTTTATTTCTTGTTAAAGTTCATTAAGCCATACTGATACAGAATCTTTGAGCATTATCTTCAATCGTACAATTTAATGAACTGTAAAGAAACCAATGTGCCATGGGTCATATATTTAGCTTTTGGGCCAGTATCAATGTCTGATTACTCACTGTGCACTGTAGTCAAAATACACACAGACAGTCACAACATAATCCTAAAGAATAATTTTTAAAAAATCAGTACCAAGAATGCCTATATCCAAGCCAAGGATTACCACCAAAAAGGGAGGAAAACATATTCTAAAAATAGATTCAGACTACATTCGTGGGTACTGACCCGATTTAATAATTGTGATCCGAGTCCTACGGCAATGCTTGATGGTGGGTTCCACGTGCAGGCCCCTTCTTTCTTATCTAAATAGGTAATCTTTATTGGTGTATTCATTCCGCATCACATACAATTAGGGGCTAAATTCAACCTGTATATACAGTTAATACGCTAAACATAGACTGAAAGATAGCTACATCCCATGGACAAAATGTGTGTGTGTGTGTGTGTGTGTGTGACAGAAAGAAATTGAGAGAGAAAGAGAATATTTCTTGCGGAAAATTATTTGATGTATCACAGAAAATAAAAATAGATTTTTAATCTACATATGAAGGTGAGGGGTGATGTGAACGCCATTTCAATTGCGACTGAATATATTATTAAAGGTAATTTGACATACAATCTATAGTAAGAAGTCAGAGGCAGAAGATATGACGCAAAGCGCCCAACGCGATCCAAATCAAGAGATTTTATTTTTAACGGCATTTTCATCAGAGTATTGGCTATATCACGCCTAGGAAACGGAAGCTGCGTGTCTTTCCATGGGACACACTGTAGCAGCCGACCCAGGCTGGAATTGGCGGGGGAGGGGGAATTTGGAACCCGCGACCCCTGGATTACGAGTCCGACTCTATCAACTGAGCTAGCGCGGCTGAGAGAGAGAGAGAGAGAGAGAGAGAGAGAGAGAGAGAGAGAGAGAGAGAGAGAGAGAGAGAGAGAGAGAGAGAGAGAGCGTGGTGTAAAGGGTGGACGTAAGAGGTAAATCATATATCATTAGCTTTTTATAATAATAGCAATCTCGACTGACTCATGCAGCAGATTTGATTCACGTACCTCTGTACTTACGCGTGGTATCGATTTGCTAAGCGGTTTGCTATTTTATTTGCAGATAATTTTGTTTAGCTTCTTTACACACCCACAAACATCAAGGTATAAGTGGAAAATGATAGTAGGTATCAAATATGTCGGTAAAAGTGCGTCTGCAAGCTCCATTTATAAGATTTCCCTGATCACGTAAGCGCAGAAAAGAAAAATCCGGCAAGACTTAAAGTTAAATGATCAGCTATTAAACAGCAGTAACCGCAATTGTTTCCTGGTGACCATTGTCGCACACAAATTGGTAGACTACCGGAGCATCTCAGTTTGTAGTGTTGTCAGTCTAATGTAAATATAATTTCCAAATGTTCATACCTTGACATTGTTTCCGTGACAGAAGGCTCATTTATTGAAGAACATCAAAAACCATGGCTGTTAAACCCAGAAAAGCAATTGCTAAAAAAGTAAATAAGCGGAAAATGATAGTAGGTATCAAGTATGTCGGTAAAAGTGCGTCTGCAAGCTCCATTTATAAGATTTCCCTGATCACGTAAGCGCAGAAAAGAAAAAAAAAAATCCGGCAAGACTTAAAGTTAAATGATCCGCTATTAAACAGCAGTAACTGCAATTGTTTCCTGGTGACCATTGTCGCACACAAATTGGTAGACTACCGGAGCATCTCAGTTTGTAGTGTTGTCAGTCTAATGTAAATATAATTTCCAAATGTTCATACCTTGACATTGTTTACGTGACAGGAGGCTCATTTATTGAAGAACATCAAACCCTGGCTGTTAAACCCAGAAAAGCAATTACTAAATAAGTAAATATTTATATTATTTCACTCATGTCCCTTTTGGACATAAATGTGATCTTTATATATTAGTTTTGCCAATTCTAAACTATTAAACACATGTTTTGGGGCTTTTATCAAGTTAATTGTGTAGAAAGAGTGAACTTGCAGTTTTGTAAACAGACAAGTTACAAAAGAAATGTAAAAAAAAAATGATTTTATTTATGGTGAACACAGAAGATTTGCGTTATTAATTGATAATCAGTAAGAGTATAATCAGTGGCTTAATTGACATTATTAATTGATAGGCTGTAGAGTATAATCAATGCCTTAATTGACCTTATTAATTAGGCTGTAGAGTATAATCAATGCCTTAATTGACCTTATTAATTGATAGGCTGTAGAGTATAATCGACGCCTTAATTGACCTTATTAAATGAAAGGAGGTGGAACTTAATCAATCGTTTAAGATCTTGAATGCAAATTATACCAAAATATATAAGAATTATTTAGAAATTTATTAGTAATTATCATGGATCGTTCCCCAGTAAATCTAACTGGGCTTCTGGTGAAATATATATTATTATGTTTTAATTTTTATTATATTTGGTTAAATCAGGAATTGAGGGATCAGAACAAATTTTGACGTGTTATAAGGAAAGACTTACTGAGACCTCGTACAAACCTGGTAGTCTAGATTATTTCCAATCATCTAAGGATAGGTTAAATAAATAAATTGCACAATTTGGTTTTAAGTTTTACATGGTACAATCTATAGGCTATAATAAATTTCGAATATCTACCTGTAGCTTACGGCTGTCTTGACATTGTTTGGAAATTTATAGACAGAGAAACTAAATTACTTCTCGCAAAAAAATAGATATTGTAGATATTGCATTGAAATGGAGAAAAGAGGTAGTCCTATAGTGATTTTAAAGTCGTTACTTTCAAGGCATATTAATAAAAGTTGATTATATTAAATTTTGGTAACTAAATTATTGTTACTGTTTAGTTCATTTAAATTTGTATCTTCATTGCTTTTGGGACTTTGCGAATTCTTAATTTAATTTCTGTTTATGGAATTAACTTTTTTGCCGAGCAGGTATTGTTTTCTAACCTATTAAAGCATGCATCGTCTGTATTCAGATTTTTCAGAAAAGTGAATGTACAGGCGAATTATTTAGGGTGGAGAGGATGCACTGTCATGGGATAGATAGATAGATAGATAGATAGATAGATAGATAGATAGATAGATAGATAGATAGATGAGTTGATTGATTGATTGATAGTTTTGAAGTAATTGCAAACATTATCAGAACAAAACTATAAGACAGAAGAAGAGTTATGCGACTGATGGAAGTATTGTTGAGACCTTGCACTGATTCCTAGGGTAATCTATGATCGTGAAATTGTTATAATGTACACTTGTATTCATCCTTATTTCTCTGCACACTTTACATAAGGATTCCATATTTTTACATATTAATAGGTATTAGACAGTATTTTAAGTAAAATAATTAAAGTTATAAAAGTATACACATTGTGCAAATATACCCAACAGAGTAGCTCAACCATTTTTGAGAAAGAAAGATCTTCGCGAGTTTTTCCCACTTAGACCAAGGGAGAATTTGCTGCCAGCAAGTATTGTGTGTACTCTTGTTCGATTGACGGTGATGGTACAAATGCTAAGAAAAGATAACTCAGAACCGCATTAATTTATGATAAACCCTAACAGCAGATGATTTACAAGGTGTGTATTTGAAAAGGCACAACAACATTGGTCTTAGGGTTTCAAATATTCATATTAAATCGAAGGAAGGTGAATTGACGACGCCAGAACAGTTACTGTATGACACTCGTTGGAAACATTTCATGCATACTTAGGTGTCTCTTTAGATTCTGAAATGGAATCTTTTAGTGGTAAACTTTACACAGCTTCCAGAGATTGGACAAGATGTTTGAAAAACTACGTGTCAATTTTAATGAGTCTTTGAGTAAAAACAATAGTATAGTCAAATGACAGAAAGGAATATTACAAGTGATGCTTTTTATATAACATTCAAGAGATTTATTTGATTAGTTTTAGGTTTTATTCAGATTTAATTCAATGATATTTCTCTATGTGGAATTCAAGCATAGGTGGTGACTTTTGTCTTCACGGTGCATTCCATACCTAATCTATAAGATATGATATAATGTATAATTCGGATGAAACTAAAGGTTCCGTACCATTGACGCCCTATTTATTTTCAATCGCCTTATAAATATGTATATAAATCATAGGCAAAGACTTGTTATTTTCATTTCATCGATTTGCAAAAGAATTTTGATATGGTATATCGTGTTTTCTTTACAATTCATGCTATTTAGAGTACGTGTAAAGGATGAACATAACTGTTATCCTGTTTAATTGACAAATTTACTTCTATACATGAACCGGCGTGTGTGTGTGTGTGCTACTGTTTTGGGGGGAATGGTTATTAAGAAATGTCGCAGAATAAACGGGTAAAGAATTAAAGAGGTGGTGCTCTTGATCCAAACGATAGTTGAGAATACGAAGGATATGAATTATACAATTATGACGCATGGATTTTTAAATTATTTCAGTGCTTTACTTATCTGGGAAATTCCTGAAAGCACTCCCTTCCCTGGAACAAAATTTACAACAGGACGTTAAGGCTTTTATACTGTGGTGCGACACCAACAAAGTGCGATTAAACACAGAAGAAACTAACTGCCTGACAATTGGATGAATATGGCAAGAATAAAACTATTAGAGCTTATTATTATATATGTTCAGGGAACTAAATTAAATGACATAGAAAATCAAAAGTTTTTAGGAGTGATTATTGACATAGATATATCATGGGAAAAACAAATGAAGCGCGTGTGTTCTGCAGTATCCTCCAAAATCATCATTTGCACGCTGTCAGGCGATGCCTGATGTATCAAGAAGAAACATCCAAGCATATACAGCGTGGATATTACAAACCTTTATTTAGTATTAAATCAAAATAAGGCAACAATTTGTCTATTTGAACCTATAATTTGAAGAAATTTTTGTTTCGACGTTTGGCGCAGTATGAACACAACTCGAAGACACTGCTTATTATTATTATTATTATTATTATTATTATTATTATTATTAACATCGTTATTATTATTAACATCGAAACGATGCGATGCTGATCCGAGTTTGCCAGGCCATACGTATCAACGAATATCGAGTCCTCGGACAACTGTAAAAGAATACGTGTTGTTTATAAATGCGTGTCACAAAACGTATTATTTGTAAATGCAATCAACAATTAAACACTAGCTAAATAAATTTTGAAGGAATATGCAAAGAAATATAAACAAAACTTCTTTTAAAATACCCCAGAGAAAACATGACTAAAGAGAAACGTATTCTGCTAAAAGGTTCGTCCATATAAATGTAATTGCTTAACATAAATGACTTTTTGTATAAGTAACATACGTCATTACGTTTAGCTTGATACACATACTATGTCCTGGGCGTGCTTTTAAAATTCATAGCGTGCGTGTGTTGCACATTCATTATCCATTATCTCAACACCTTTGAATACATACATAGTAATGACTGCTTTTAAGAGAGACAAAATTACCCGTTTAAAAATGAGCCAGGCCCTAAGGAAACGTTCATGAGTATACGCCCACGACATACTTGTAGGAAAATTTTCTAGGTTATATCCCCGACGCAAAGGCGCGTTACATACATTGCCGAAGTTGCCTCCCTTAGACAAGGAGTATAAAAAGAAGAAGAAAATGAAAGAAAAAGGGGGAAAATCAGTGGATTAATTTACCTGTCGACTCATTAATTTAGCGCGTAAATGAGCTACGGCGATTACCAATTCGCTGTACCTCACGAATGCGTACGAGTATTATGATGTAAACAAACCCACAAAATCAGTAGCGTTTCAAATGCAACGAAGAATAGCCCACAGTAGTAGGTGGTGGGTACTGAGAGCCAAAATTTTTTGATGGCACTATAGAGCCAAGATGGCGGCGTGTGTTTTTTAATGTGGTGGGTACTGAGAGCCAAAAATTTTTGATGGCACTATAGAGCCAAGATGTCGGCGTGTGTTTTTTAATGTGGTGGGTACTGAGAGCCAAAAATTTTTGATGGCACTATAGAGCCAAGATGTCGGCGTGTGTTTTTTTAATGTTGTGGGAGTTGTTTGAGTTTAGGATAAAGGAGGAGAGTTCGCTTTAGGATTCCAATGTTCTTTTATTGGAATCCTCCTTCTCCTTCTCCTTTTTAACCGGTGAAGACGTGGTTTTTATATATATTAGAATTTCCGACGTGAAGGAAAAAAACATCCTTTTCACCTAAAAGAAAACTACTTTTGATAAAAAAAAAACCATTAGATCGATAGAAAGAGAGAGAAAGGTGATATTCATTATTTTTTTTTTTCAAATTCAATAAAAAAAATAGAGGGAAAAAAAAGGTTTTTAATTTTTTTTAGATCGATAGAAAGAAAGAGAAAGGTGATATTCATTATTTTTTTTTTTCAAATTCAATAAAAAAAATAGAGGGAAAAAAAGGTTTTTAACTTTTTTTAGATCGATAGAAAGAAAGAGAAAGGTGATATTCATTATTTTTTTTTTTTCAAATTCAATAAAAAAAAATAGAGGGAAAAAAAAGGTTTTTAACTTTTTTTAGATCGATAGAAAGAAAGAGAAAGGTGATATTCATTATTTTTTTTTTTTTTCAAATTCAATAAAAAACCTGCTATTCTACAAAAGGGTATGACGAAGGGATGAAATTACGCCAAGATACTATCCAACACATATACCATCCATTACTCTGATCTAAAAAAACAAATAAGAGCCGAGATATACATCAATAATAATAATTATATTTTATTCAATCTATATACATTATGTTATTTCATGGTAATAAGAACAATGTCATATAAGTCCAATACAGTTCAATTCATTTCCATAGTTACCATTTCATCGTCTTCTTGTTCTGATACTTCAGGAAGATTCTTGTTGACAATTCTCTCATAACTTTCTTCTGGACTCTCATTAATAAACTCCAGCTTAATAAAATGTCCATTATCATCTTGAATCCACTGCCGTTTTTGACAAATCTTGTAAACTTTACGTTGATTTAATCCAAAACATCTTGCCACATCACTAGTGGAATCCATTTGAGTATATAATCCTGAATTCAAGTCAGTTAATTTCACTGGTTTCACAAATCCTTTAGTGAGTTGACTCTTCTTCTCTGGATCTTCCCATCTAGCTTGAAATCTTTTCTGAAACTTCTTCGAAAAGACTGACTTTTGTATCTCCTTACAGCAACGGTAGATACTTCCTGTTTGACAATCAAAATATTGAGCAGCCTTTTTCATACTTTCAAATCTTCTTTCCTCTGTGTCACCAACACACTGGCACAACACACTTCTAGCACTTCCAAAATTAACTCTTCTTTTTTCTTTATCATTCTTCACATGCTTGTGTAAACAAGTTTGTTCACTAGCAGTCATCACTTGAAGATTTTCTATTCTATCATCATCAAGTACATCATTGAGATGTACCACTTGACTCTGTCTTGGTAGATCCAGACCATTGACCGCTTCAAAGACAAATCTTCCTCGACTTATATCTTTCCTCTTTTTTCCTTTCTTACCAGTAACCTTAATCTCTATCAATCCATTTGATCTCAATCTTCCTTTGACTTTCCTTCCAGACTCCAAATGATAGACATTTCCAAGTATGTCCGCAGCATAATTATTATATACCTTATGAATGTACTTATTCAGTTCAATTCCAGCATCTTTACTTTTATCTTGACCGCAGTACTTTTCCATCTTCACAGTTTGAAAGTACAATCCCAAAGACTGATTCTCATGGTACGAAGCTCTCTCTTTATATACTCTCCTCTCTCTATATAAAGGGGCCTGGGTGAAATCTGAATCAGTTTCAAAGTAAAGTTCAAGATGAAAAGATCACACCCAAACCATGATAAAACAGAAGAAGAAGAACAAGAACAAACCAAGAGGCCACGACGACAAAGGTATTCCGTGCCGCCTGAAACACCCTTAGAGGAAGTACTGGCTCAAGTCCATGCCAGTGACTTTGAAGACGAAATGAGTGAACAACAACCTGAAACCCAAACTTCCAAAACCAAAGTCACTACTACTAGTACCAACACCAGAACCCCTGACCAAGAAAGTCCTACTACTAGCGCTACCGCTACCGCTACCGTGGCTCCTGAAAATTACTATCGGATTCGAGAGACACAAAAAATCACTTCTCGAAAATTTAGGACCACGGCGTATACTCACACAGTACACTTCAAAGACTTCAAGTCTCAAGTACCTCCAGAGAAAGCGGCGCGGTTCATTACCAATTTGTGGGAATCTGTGTTACAGAACTTAAAACGGCAATGTGGAGCCAAAGAAGACGATAGGTTGAGACTTGCCATTCATCATGACCAATTGAAGAGTCCTGTTTGGATTGAATTTAGTACCCCGGCAGAATTAACGCCAGATAAAGTTATGTCAAAAATAGAACATGTACAACAATCAAACGACAAATTTACCATCACCGATGGAAAGGCTACCGTTTACTTGACTCACGTTTCTCCACCTCGAGGAAGTGGACGAAGTAGAAAACCGTTATTGGTGGATGATCTTCTTACTACCAAACGCAGTGTCGTTCAAATCAACAATACTGAAGATTCAATGTGCTTGGCTCGAGCTATCGTGGTAGGTCGTACCTATGCTAACAAGAATGAGAGCAAAGAATGGAAAAAAGCCTGGATGAACATTAAACGATCGCAAAGACCCCAACAACGAAAAGAAGCAGAACTCTTGTTACAACAAGCAGGGATCCCTAAAGAGACTGTGTGTGGTATTTCTCAATTACAGCAACTTCAAGATGTTTTGGCTCCTCATTATACATTAAAAGTTCACCCTCAAGAAGTGCGTGGAGCTCTATTGTTTCGAGGCCCTGATTTTCCTGAAGGAAAATACATTCATCTATATCACCATCAAGAACATTTTGATACCATTACCAGTATTACTGGATTTTTGGGATGCTCTTACTTCTGTGAGAAATGTAACAAAGGGTGTAATAATAGGGAGCGACACATTGCTTGTAGAGCAAGATGTCGAGGTTGTTTATCCGACCCACCATGCCTTCCTGAACCAAAACAACATCACATGTATTGTAAAACCTGTCGACGCCGTTTTGTCAGTCCTACTTGCTATCAACAGCATCGCAAGACCCATGGTCAGCAACAAAAATGTGCTTGTGAGTTATTACAATTGTGTTCTACGTGTGGACAACTCATTCGTTCCAACAACCCCAAAGCACACGTTTGTGCTGGCAAGAAAAAATGTTCTATTTGTCATCAGATCGTCGATTTTGATCATCGATGTTTTATTCAAAAGTTTGACAAGATAGAGAAGAAAGAAGAAATAAAGAAGATGAAGAAAAACAAGAAACAAGTAGATTTCATCTTTTTTGATTTTGAATGTATGCAAGAAACAGGTACTCACATTCCAAATTTTTGTGTAGCCCATCGGGCTTGTGATCAGTGCATTCAAGAATCGATTCATTTTCACTGTCCTCATTGTAGTCGGATTCCAGGAGGACGTGAAAAAATCTTTCGTGGAGTGAATACTTTGTCGGAGTTTGCTGAATGGGTTTTAGATCCTACCACCCACGACAGTTGGAGTGAAGAAGACATTCATCGTTACGGAGATTGTCATCGGTATGCAACCGTCATAGCTCACAATTTTTCGGGATACGATGGACAGTTTTTACTTAATTATTATTTGAACCATGGAACCGAACGTCCTGAAGTCACCATGAATGGAAAAAAGCTCATCTACATGAAAGTAGGACAAGTTCAATTCAAAGATTCGATGAGTTATTTGGCTATGCCTTTGAGTCGCATGCCAAAAACATTTGGCATGACAGAAATGGCCAAAGGTTACTTTCCTCACTTCTTTAACACGGAAGCTAATCAACAGGCCGTCCTACCTCATTTACCTGACCTTCATGATTATGACCCCGATGGAATGCGACCCGAACAGCGAGAAGCTTTTCACGCTTGGTACCGGGCTCACCAGAACGATCCTTTTGACTTTCAAGAAGAGATGCTCAAATATTGTCGATCGGATGTAGATATTTTAAGACGTTGTTGTGGAAAATTTCGAGAGTTATTTCTCGATAGTGCAAAGGTTGATCCTTTGAAAGAGGCATCCACCTTACCTAAAGCCTGTTCCTTAGTCTACAGACAACATTTCATGCCCGAAAACCAACTAGCCATCATCGACTCCAACAACTGGGTCTTTGCTAGTCGTCAATATTCAGTCAAAGCTTTACGTTGGCTTCATTACTTATGTCAAAAAGAAGACAAATGGATACAACATGCTAGAAACGGTAAAGGAGAAAAAAAGATTGGAGGTTATTCTGTGGATGGTTGGGATTTAGAAAACCCGCACATTGTGTACGAGTTTCAGGGATGTTTGTTTCACGGATGCCCTACTTGTTATCCTGACCGAGACATGAAAAGCCCTTATTCAGATTCTACCATGGATCAGTTATATGAACAGACTTGTCAACGACGATTTCAGTTAGAAAGTCAAGGTTACGAAGTGATAGAAATGTGGGAACACGAGTACGATCGACGTTTGAAAATCGATCCTGACTTTAAAACCATCACTCAAAGTTACGACGCAGCCGACATCGAACCTTTAGATCCACGTCACAGTTTATTTGGAGGACGAACCAATGCTACTCGATTATTGTACGATGTGAACGAATCCCAAGGAGAAGAAATCAAATACATCGACGTGTGTTCTTTGTATCCTTGGGTGTGTAAATATGCTCGTTTTCCTACCGGACACCCTGAAATTTTAACAGAGCACATCGACGTGGAACAGATTCGTCAATACGAAGGATTGATCAAATGTAAAGTTTTACCTCCCACAAACTTGTTTCATCCCATCTTACCTTGCCATTGTCAAGGAAAATTGATGTTTCCTTTATGTCGGACGTGTGCCGAAATGTGTAACCAAGATCATCCCTGTCACCACACAGAGGAAGAACGTTCAATGATAGGAACGTGGGTCAGTGCCGAATTGTTTCGGGCATTGGATCGTGGATACCGTTTATTGAACGTGTATGAAATTTGGCACTTTCCAACGACAGCCCAATACCAAAAGGACGACGCTACTCATCATCCAGGCATTTTTTCGGGGTACGTGAACCAATTTCTCAAACTGAAACAAGAAGCTAGTGGTTATCCTTTGTGGTGTCAAACTCCCGAAGACAAAGTTCGATTCAAAGAAGAATACCGTAACATCGAAGGCATCACTTTAGAAGAGGTAGAAAAAAATGAAGGAAAAAGATCGTTTGCTAAAGTGATGTTGAATTGTTTGTGGGGAAAAATGGCTCAACGTACGATCTTACCCAAAACGGAATACGTGGACGATCCTTATCGTTACTTTCAACTGGTGGACGACAAAAGTATTTTAGTCAAGCACGTCGAAATCGTCCGTGAGGATTTGATCATTGTTAATTTTGAAGATGAACCCAAGTTTGTTAAACCTGACAAGTTTAGTAACGTAGTCATTGCCGCCTACGTGACTGCTCATGCTCGTTTAAAATTGTATGACGAAGCATTAGAAGTCTTGGGAGATCGTGTTCTGTATTTTGATACTGACAGTTGCATTTACATTCATCGTCCCGGTTGTCCCCACCCTACCATTCAAGGAGATCGATTAGGAGCCTGGACAGACGAGCACCCTCAAGATACCATCCTGAGTTTTGCTAGCGGTGGTCCTAAAAATTATGGGTACCGATACCGAGACCCTCAAGGTCAACTTCACACTTCCTGTAAAGTCAAAGGATTGACTCTGAATTATCGAACTAACCAAGTCGTGAACTTTGAGGTTTTAAAAAATGCTCTGCTGTCTGGACAAGTGAAAGATTTTCAAGTAGCCACGTTAGAACCTCACAAGATTGTTCGCCTACCAAATCATAAAATTGTGACTCGACCTGTTCAAAAAGTGTATCGCATCGTGTACCAAAAAAGAGTGAGACTTCCAGATCACACGACTTTACCTTACGGACACGCCGATTTGGAGAAGTATAAAAAAGGAACCCCTTCCAAACCTAACCCTTCATTCTCACTTTCAACGTGGACCAAGAAGCAAGAAGAAAAAAAAAGATGAGTCACCACGACTTGGAGTGTGATGCAGTACCATGCGATGAAACGGATTCTGTACGGTTTGGTATTGACGTTAATGACAACAAGGTGAATGTGGATCCCTATTTGCATATCAGAATACCTGTGACTTTATTTGGTTATTCCAAGTATGAAAGTCGACTGGAGTCATTCCAAGACAAGTGGCCAAAATTTCTAGAAGGACCTAAACCGGAAGGTTTAGCTAGATCTGGATTTAAATACACGGGAGAAGGAGATAAAGTTCAATGTTTTAGTTGCGGTGTGGAACTTCGCCATTGGGAGCCTACCGACTCAGCTTACATTGAACATGTCAGATGGTCTCCGCACTGTCACTTCTTACCTTTAGTAGCCTTAGAAGAGTACGGGTACGATGAGCCAGATGCCAAACAGAAGAAGAAGTAGTAGTTTTTTAAAAAAATTCCATGTCGGAGGAGAATACTTCTTCTTTAGAAGAATACGGAAACTTTTACCAGAGTACATTCGTGGCTTGCCTTTGGAAGTGCGCGAAAAGATTTACCAAGAGTTTGCCAAAGATCTAGCCCGTCACCACTAAGTGTCTAGTATTGTTTGACACAGCCTGGCTATAAAAGAGTGGGTATGCCTGAACTCTACACGCCACTGGTGAAACGGATTCCGTGGAAGGAAAGCATAGATAAAATTAAGACCTTAGAGGATTATTAAAAAGTGATACAAGAACTGTGTCCATTAAATTTTGGACGTTATGTGGTATGTGTCTTAGTGACTTCTTATCTTGGAATTCGTTTTCCAGGACATTCGTTGTGGACTATTTTTGAGGACAAGTGTTTGCCTTGGATTCTTTTGAACGATCCGTGGTTGTTTTGGACTCAATTGTTGTTGAGTTCCAAAAAACAATATGACCCTGTGTTCTTCTTCGGACTTAGTAGAAGAAGATGAAGACTATAAAAACTTAATTTTATCAGTCCACGAAAGACACATTGTACGTAAAGCGTTGAGAGGTGTAATGAAAATTAGTGACGCACTTCCATGTGAAGAAGACATTCGTCACACTTTATCTGTGTATAAAACATTTCAAGAAGTGTGTTTTGCTAGTGAGTTACACCAACACCTTTTCCATTGGAAAGATGTACGACCCTGAAGAAACCTTGGTTTCCAATATTGGTTACAAGAAGTGGCCCAGTTCAGCAAAGATTTGGCCACTTATCCATAAGGTTCTAAAAGTGAAAAAAGGGGAACCTCGATGGGAAACCCTAAAAGAAGAAAAAGAAGAAGAAGTACCTGACACCACCACTGTGTGGTTCCAATACCTCTTGAGGAGGAACACCACCCTTCTTTACCACCACCACCGCTACCGTCAGAGGATTCAAAAAAACAAAAGACGAGAAGAAGAATGTCACCCCAAAAGACAGTGTCTTTCATGACTAGGACACGAAACTATTGTTGTACATTGACGTGTTTATATGACAGTTTGATGGTTTCCGTAGGACCCTTCATTGTGTACCTGATGATTTTACTTTGCTATTTTCTCACTCGTACTGTAAAAAATGAATGACTTGTAAAAAATATGTTATTTTGTTGGTTGGTAAGTTACTTTTTTTCTCTAAAAAATAAACGTGTATGAAAATCGTATAAAATGCCTTGGATTTTTTGTCTTCTTCTCAAAAATCTTCTTACCTCAATCATGGCTACATCTTCTTCTACCTCGTCTGCTTCCTCCTCCTCTTCTGTGGTGAAAGTAATTGACGAAAAATTAGATCGTCAAAGTTGGAATGCTTTGTATCTGCGCCATCCATTTAACATGTTAATTGCTGGACCGAGTGGTTCAGGCAAAACCGAATTTGTCAAACGATTGATCGAACACAAAACTGATTTGTTTGATCGTCCACCTCAACGTATCGTGTGGTGTTACAAAGAGTGGCAACCGTCTTACACGTTATTGAAAGAAAGTCAAGGAGAAACCATTTCCTTTGTGGATGGTATTCCTCACGAAGACGATGGAATCGTGTCTGACGTGAGTCAAACTCATTTAGTTATTTTTGATGACATGTTAGGAGAAGACGAAGAAGAAATTAAACTTTGGTTTACACGAAAAGGACACCATCGTAATGCCAGCATTGTCTACATTACTCAAAATTTATTTCAACAAAGTAAAGCCCATCGAACTATTAGTTTGAATTCTCATTATGTGGTCTTGTTTAAAAGTCCCAGAGACAAATCTCAAGTACAAGTGTTAGCCAAACAGTTAGGAGCTCCTTGGCTCAATTATGCGTACGACGATGCCACTCAAACCCCTCACGAGTATTTACTCATTGACTTAAAACCGACCACTCCTGACTATTTGAGATTTCGTGCCAGTATCTTTCACTCTTGGAGTGAAGAAGGGGGTCCTGTCATTTACACGTCCCCTTCAGCCCATTTTTAAAAAAAAAACTATAAAAACAACCTACGACGTCATTTCTGTCTCACACTCTTTTTGGAGAGAAGATGACTTCCTTTCAATCTCATCCTTCGGCTAAATTGATTCGTGCCTTGTATGGCATCAGTCGTGAAAAAAATGCACAAGTCCGTGCTCATTTGTTAGAAGCGAGTCTTAAAGAAGTGTTACGATGGTTTACTTTGACAGCACGTCAATTACTACAAGGTATCATTCACATCCCTCATCAAACTCAACGTTTTTTTCAAAGACATAAATCGGCATTGTCACAACTGGCTGATCCTAGAATCGATTCACGGACTAAAAAACAAATCATTTTAACTCCTGGTGGAAGTGGTTCTTTAGGAGGGGTTATGATTCGTTCCCTTTTGAAATGGGATCCTAATGATACCAAAACCAAAACAACTCCTAAAAAGAAGAAGAAAAGTCCAAAGAAGAAGAAAACCAGCCCCAAGAAAAAGAAAAGTCGTACCCAAAAGAAGAAAAAAACCACACCTACTACCACCACTAACACCCGACGTAAAAGAGGTACTGCAACCAGGACGCAAACGTACACCCGCAAAACACCACCACTACCCTTACCATCACCACCAGCAGTGACGAGGTCTCCTTTTGCGTCCACTTCTTCCTCTTTGTCTTCTTCACCACCCCCTTTTACCATGATGCCTGTAAAACCAGACTTAAGATCCGTGTTTCCTAATTTGATGCAAAAATGGAAACCTATTTCGAAAGTGACCCCGTCGGGACCGTCGACTTCAGCTGATTTAGCCATGGCAGCAGCCACCCACAAAGTACCATCCCCTAAAACCAAAGTCCAAGAAAGAACTGGTATCTTACAAAGTTTAGTGGATTTATCCAAAGAAGAATTGAGACGATTTAGTCCTTTGAAAACACCTCAACGTCGAGTCAGACCTGTCGTGAAGTTGGTACGTCGTGCAGACAATCAGTGGAGAACTGTTCCAGTATAAAATAGAAGGGTACCCTGCTAAAAGACTTCAGACTTGTTTTCTACCGACTAAAAAGATGGCTCCCAAACGTGTACACCACCAAGAAAAGAAGAAAACCACCAAAAAAGGACGACGACTTCCCCCTCGTCTGGCTAAACATTTGGATGTCTTGTCTGTCTTGAGCAAATCCAATTCTCCCATGCGAAAACAACTCATTCAAACAGCTCCTAAAGAAATCATTGATACCGTGTGTGAATGTTGTTTGAACGTGTTGAAAGGAACGGTACCTTTGTCTAAGATACAGAAACAAAAATTAGGGAAACATCGGAATGTTCTTCGTCAAATGGTGAAAAAGAAAATACCTCTTCAACAAAAGAAAAAAATGTTGGTACAACGAGGAGGATTTCTACCTATGCTGTTAGGACCGCTGTTAAAAATAGCCGCTCCTTTATTAGGAACGATTGCTGGACCACTTTTAGGAGGGGTCATGCGATAACCAAAAAAAGAAGATAAAAAGGACCACCCTTCTCTGAAATGACCACACCTTTTTGGTACCTTTGAATGAAATGGAAGGACGAAAACTGACTTTAGTACCTTACAAACGATGGATGGAATTTCATCGTTGGAACGAACAACGGATACCTCATTTACCACCCAATCCTAATCTTAACGAAATGTCTCAGTTACAACAAGAATTACAATCCCTGATGGAACAAAACAATGTGTCTGAAACAGAAAAATCCCAACGGTACGGTCAACTTTTACAACGTCTACAACTCTTTCGCCAAAAAGCAGTCGACGAAACAGCTTCACCCACTCTGAGAGATTTTAAGGCTCTCATGAAAAGCGAACCTAAAGTGACTATCAAAAAAGAAAAAGAAGAAAAAGAAGAAGAAGAAGAAGAAGAAGAAGAAGAGTTTTTACTAACTCCACCTCTTAAAAAAATAAAAAAGTTAGCCACCCCGGATTGGATAAAAAAGAAGAGGTCTACCCCTTTACCCTCAGAAGAGAAAAAGAAAGAAGTAAAGAAAGAAGTCAAAACAGAACCGATAACCCCTGATGTTCGAACTCCCTCTTTTACCCCAGTAGCACGTCGGACACGTAAACAACAACAATCCAAAAAGATACCTCACGAAGAAAAGAGTATTGGAAATTGGTTAACTTATTCTTGAGGAAAATCATCATCATCATGGAGAAACTGTTAGCCACCATTTATTACAATCCTGGTCATGCTGCTGGTTACGGAGGAGTTCAAAAATTATATCGAGCTGCTAAAAGTCAATTGAAAAGTGTACGTTTGCCTGAAGTACGACGATGGTTACAAGAACAATCAACGTACACGTTACACAAGCCCATTCGACGTAAATTTTCTAGAAGTACTACTCAAGTGGAAGGGATCGATCATCAATGGCAAGCCGATTTAGCGGACGTCTCTCATTTAGCCACTTACAATCGTGGTCACAAATATTTGTTTTGTGTCATCGACGTGTTTTCCAAATTTGCTTGGGTCGTGCCTTTGACTTCTAAAAGCAGTACCGAATTGGTACGAGCCTTAAAATTGGTCTTGAAACAAAGTGGACGTCAACCTTTACGATGGCAAACGGACAAAGGTACCGAATTTCTAAACCAAGCTTTTCAAAAAGAATTGAAACAAAGACAAATTCATTTTTTTACGACCGAAAATCCTGAAACCAAAGCCAGTATTGTGGAACGTTTTCAAAGAACTTTGAAAGAACGCATGTGGAAATATTTTACACATCAACATACTCTCAAGTACATCGACGTGTTACCTCATTTGGTCAAAGCGTACAATCAATCGTACCATCGTAGCATTGGATGTACCCCCGAAGACGTCAGCCCTGAAAACGAAGTGTCTGTGTTTGATAAATTATTTGGTTCACCCCAGCAGACCAAAAAAAAGAAGAAAAAGAAAACATCCTTGTTGAAGTTATTAAAGACGGGAGATTGGGTTCGCATCGGAAAAACCAAACGTACTTTTGACAAAGGTTATTTACCTAACTGGACTACCGAATTGTTTCGTGTCACTACCCCCGTCCGTGGACGTGATCCTCCCGTCTATAAATTGGAAGACATGCACGGTGAAGTACTCAAAGGAACATTTTACTTGCCTGAGTTACAACGAGTGACCAAAAAAGAAGACACCTTGTACGACATCGAAAGCATTCTCGAACAAAGAACACGTAAAGTTGGTAAACGTCGAATAGAAGAAGTCAAAGTACGTTGGAAAGGATATCCCCCTAGTTTCGATTCTTGGATTGCAGCTTCTCAAGTCGTCGACTATAAAAAGAAAAAGAAGTAAACTCACAACATGCCATTCAACACAGTAGCCACCCAGACGACTCCTTCGGAAAGTTCTTCTCTTCAAGAATTACAAAAACAACCCCTTTGGGTGTGGTGTGGAGAACGTGTGCCTAAAAATCAAATCGTCTTTTTCTGCCAAATCTTTGTAGTGTATTGTGTCATCGGAGCAGCTATTGCCAATTTGAGTTTACAACAAGGAGACAAACAATTGTGGACCATTTTACTGAGCAGTTGCATCGGTTATCTTTTACCCAGTCCCTCTTTGAAATTTACGAACACGAACGACAATAGTCACCACAACAACAACGCCAGTCCACCTTCTTCTTCTTCGTCCAGTTACCACCACCACCAAAATACTACCAGTCCTCTTTTGGAACCTTTTGAACATCCTTCTTCTGTTCACTTGAGTGACACCTCGGACACCAGAACCACTACTTTGGAACTATGAATGACCAATTTTATTTAACGTTACCTAGTGACAGTTCCATGGATGTGTTTCCCAACAACACCTTATGTTGTTTCACGGCCAAATTACCTCAAGCCATTCAATTGGATCACGATGCTCATTGGGAAGTGAGTTTGGTAGAAATCATTCATCCTACGCAAATCGTAAACATCAACAAAACTCAAAACATTATGGTTGTACAAATCTTGAACAAAAAAATACATGATCACTTGGTAAATAATGATCCTGAAATCTGGAAAGAAGACCCTGAAGATCCAGACATGAAAGGATCATTCAAAAAGTTAGTACCAGATCCTAAATCTACTAGTCCTACTGTCTATTCTCAGATTACTCTGAGAATTCCTACAGGGTATTATTTTAGTCCTGAACATTTGGTGGACACCATTAGAACCCAGTTTGCACGCCAATTTAGCCAAGCCATATCAGCAGCCAATAAATTTGTAAGAATTGCTTACCATGCTTTGGCACGACGTTTAATTGTCCAATTTTTCAAAGAGAGAGGGCAACTCCTTACTGAGAAAGATAAAGGTTTACCTTTGGAAGAGAGAAAATACTTAACCATTGAATTTTGCTCTGGATTGTTTGGTATTTTGGGTGGAAATAAAGATTTTACCGCTGAAAGTGATTTAGAGTTTGGAACCAACGTAGAATTTGGACATAAATTTAAACATCCTATCGAATTGAATGGTGGACTGAATTTAATGTTTGTCTACTCTGATGTGGTGGAGTACAACGTGGTGGGACACACCTCTGCTCCGTTACTGAGAGTCATACCTTTCAAATTGGATATTGGTGGTGGTGGTGGTTCTAGTGTTACTGTGGACGAAGAGGGTGGAAGTACTACCACTAGTAATGCTAGTGTTGGTGGCAACACCTTTCACGTTCACCGTGAATTTGTACATCCTCATTATCTTCCAGTCAGTAAATCGTATTTTGACAGTGTCCAGATTAGTATAAAAGGAGATTTAGGACAAAGTGTTCCATTCATTGACCAAGGAAAAGTCACGGTGAAACTACATTTTCGAAAAAAACAAGTTCTCTAACATTCCTCAAAAAAAATGTATCCAGTGTACCAAGGAGTGGCTCGACAACGAGGACATGGTTTAGGAGATATGTTAAAATCAGCTTTTCGGACGGTAGCTCCTATTTTGAAACCGATGGTGACTCGAGGATTTCATGCCTTAAAAGATGCTGCTTTGACACAAGGAAAAGAATTTTTGCAAAACGTCCTCATCGACAAACAAAATCCTAAAGAAGCCTTTTTGAGAGCAGGCAAAAATGTGTTGATGACGACTGGTAAAGATCTTTTAGGTCTCCGAGAAAATCCTATAAATACGCTTCACGCTTCAGACTCTGGCATTACTTCACAGCAGCAAGGACAAGGTAGAAAGAGACGACAACCTCAAAATCCTTTCAAAGTTCATAAAAGAACACACGACAGTAGTACTTCCAGAAAAAATAAGAAAAGAAGAAGAACTGGTAGAGAATTAGACGTATTTGATTACTAAACTGTGAAAATGATGCACCGAGATTCTTGCGAATGTACCAAGTCCGAACTAGAACTGTTTTCTATGCGTCCCACCATGATGACAATGCAAGAATCCCAATGGGTGGAATTTCATCCTGTATCGTCTTTGACGGATTCAGCTCCTATCGAATTTGATATCAAAGGACAAACCGAAGATTACATCGATCTGAATAACAGTTACTTGTACCTGAAACTGCTAGTACAAAAAAGTGACAACAGCCTTCCTGTGGAAGCTTCCCTAGTAGCTCCCGTCAATAATTTCTTTCATTCTTTGTTCAGTGGAGTAGATTTGTACTTGAATAACAAACTGATCAGCAGCAGTTTGGATACTTACCCTTACCGTGCTTATTTGGAAAATCTCTTGTCGTACGGAAAAGATGCCAAGAACACTCATCTGGATGCCTCGGTGGTCTGGAAACCTGACACCGCGGGTGCCTTCAACGACATAACCCCGTCAACAGGGGCGAGGATTGACCAGACTGATGATGCTGCTCATAAAATAATTCCAGCAGATCCCCATAATGTGGGATTTAACGAACGCCGAAAGAAAATCAGAGGGAACAGTTTAGAACTGATGGATCGTTTGCATTTGGACATGTGGTTGCAAGACAAGTATTTGTTGAACGGAGTAGATGTACGTCTGAGACTGAATCGCAGTAGTGCCGCTTTCCATTTGATAGCTTTTGCTAACGAGTGGAAAACCATCATTCAACAAGCCAAACTTTATGTGCGACGTGTAGAAGTCTTACCCAAAGTAGCTAACGACATCAGTCAAACCTTGAGCAGAACCACTGCTAAGTATCCTCTTAGACGTGTGGAAGTGAAAACCTTTACTGCAGCCGCTGGACTCCGATCCATAGTCGAAGATCACATCTTCCAAGGACAGCTCCCTAAACGTTTGATCATTGGTATGGTTTCTAATGCAGCCTTCAACGGAGCCATCAGTCAGAATCCGTTCCAGTTTGAACACTTTAACGTCACCAAGATAGATGTCAGTCGAGATGGCAAGACCTTGTGTACCAGACCTTTTGAACCTGACTTTGGTGGCGAGAGAAATTACTTACGATCTTACTTGACCCTGTATGAAGCCACAGGACAGTTAGGCCGAGACAGTAGCCACGGCATTACGTACGAGGATTATGCAGGAGGGTATGCCTTGTGGGGATTTGATTTCACTCCGGACCAAGGCAGCGATGAAGGACATTTCCACCCTATAAAATCAGGCCCCCTTCGTGTGGAACTTCAGTTTGGTCAAGCTCTAACCCAGACAGTGAACGTCATCTTGTATGCAGAATTTGATAACACTCTAGAGATCAACAGTTTGAGAGAAGTCATTGTAGACTATTAGAAGAAACAAAAGATGCAGAACGTAGAAGAACCTATAGAGATAGATGAGGGATTTTGTGAAGTGATTCACCAGTCACCAACTACCACAAAGGATAATGATAATGACGAAGTCATTTATTTAGTACCTCAAATAGAAGAAAAAAAAGAAGACAAAGAAGAAGAAAACCATTCCGTTCCTGTGTTTACTGGATTTATGGTTTGTCGATGGCCAGAACACGAAAAACAGTTAGTGACCTGTTATGCTCAGGAATTGAGTCCAATCATTAACAGTTTGATTAAAGAACAATGTTATGGATGTCAAAACGATCATCCCAGTCAGATACAACACGACAAATGTATGATGTTGACAGGTGAAGAACAATTGGATGAATATTTGGAAACGGCCTGGTCACAACTCTCAGATGAACACGTGTTGACACAGTGGTATAAAGTCTTACAGACTTCTTCTTTTCCTCCATTGACTTCTCTGGAGATCAAACGGATCGAAGGACTCATTCATCAGAGTGCAGAACCTATCCGACGTGAATATTCTTGGAATTACAAGACAGAACAATTCCAGCATAAAGTCAGGTGTGCATTGCTGACTCAATATTTCTGTTGTTGAAGGACAAAAATGGATACCAGGGAACTTCATTACTTATTGAATCGCGGTTCCTATACTTCTTCTTGGAATCCTGTGGTATGTGCTAAAGATGAACTACCTCATCGTAAACCAAAAAACGTTCATGCCTATGTCATCAATACTGACGACAGTCATCTACCAGGAACCCATTGGATTGCCGTGTACTTTCCCAACAATCACAATGGTGTGGAATATTTTGATTCTTATGGATTACCTCCTTTGGAAAAAGACATCATCGAGTTTATGAGAAGAAATGCCGTCTCGACTCGATTCAATAATGTGAGACTACAAGGATCAGATTCAATGGTGTGTGGACAATATTGTGTTCATTATCTTCATCAACGCAGTCTTGGATATTCCTTAGAACATTTATTGACTTATTTTGATAGTGACTATGTTCGAAACGATGCTAAAGTACAAAGATGGTTTTGTGAACGTTATGGTTATCTCTTGTCTTTAGCTCACCATCGTAATGTACATCAAAATGATGATGTCCATGTAGAAAGTTTGACATTTACTTTACCTTCCCAACGTTGTCAACCTTGTAAATATGTTCCTGTTTGAAAAACATTTTCTTTGTTACATAGTTAGTTTTTTATAATGTTGGAATAGTTCTTGTTGAATAAACCATTTTGTGAATTGTTTTATAATGTTGGAATAGTTCTTGTTGAATAAAACCATTTTGTGAATTATTGAAAAAAAATGGCGTTGTGTTGTTTTTTATTGAATTTGAAAAAAAAAAAAAATAATGAATATCACCTTTCTCTTTCTTTCTATCGATCTAAAAAAAGTTAAAAACCTTTTTTTTCCCTCTATTTTTTTTATTGAATTTGAAAAAAAAAAATTATGAATATCACCTTTCTCTTTCTTTCTATCGATCTAAAAAAAATTAAAAACCTTTTTTTTCCCTCTATTTTTTTTATTGAATTTGAAAAAAAAAAATAATGAATATCACCTTTCTCTCTCTTTCCATCGATCTAATGGTTTTTTTTTATCAAAAGTAGTTTTCTTTTAGGTGAAAAGGATGTTTTTTTCCTTCACGTCGGAAATTCTAATATATATAAAAACCACGTCTTCACCGGTTAAAAAGGAGAAGGAGAAGGAGGATTCCAATAAAAGAACATTGGAATCCTAAAGCGAACTCTCCTCCTTTATCCTAAACTCAAACAACTCCCACAACATTAAAAAAACACACGCCGACATCTTGGCTCTATAGTGCCATCAAAAATTTTTGGCTCTCAGTACCCACCACCTACTACTGCCCACTCACTTTTACGATAGGGTTGATAATTCATGTAATTTCGCACTTCCAGTATCCCTACAGCATGATTTACAGTATAGTTATCACAAGATTTGCAAGGTTATCGTGTCACACACTTCATACCTGTCCTGTTCAGTCTTATATAGTATAATAGACGCAATCAAAAATAATTATATGCACGCGGTGCATATTAACAGTCTGTGACCTAGGCTTGAAAATTTTTCTCTTTTCAAACTCTATTCACTTAGTGCGGCTGGAACTATTTTAATTCCGCAACAATGTAGTTTCCATGCAAAAGTAAACAAGCAACGTTGGCCTTCAGTTGTAATACAAGCGTTTTAAATAGGCGCTACAAAGAACGTGCTCTTTATATTAGTTTGCAATGATTTAAGAAGGAATGCATACGACTAATGATGCCCATATGCATATATATATATATATATATATATATATATATATATATATATATATATTTATATATATATATATATATATATATATGCATATATATATATATATTGTAACACGCACGGGGGTTCCTCTACCGAGCGAATCAAACACCTGCGTGAGGTTGGGCTGGAAGTCCCTTGTTTTCCCCTATTTCCAAGGACTTCCCGACAACATTCGTTGTCAACTGGAAGTGTTCTCGTAACGCGCCAAGACTAGAAACAATTGTTCTCTAATCAATCAATAAATGACCACAATGTCACAACTACAACTTCATATTTGTATGGCTTTTCCTTGTTAGCATGGCGTGGCATGAAGCAAACACCCAATGCAGGGAACTATACATATAATAAAACTGCATCAATAGAATCTTGTCTCTATTTATTTTAGGTAAAGATAGGATAAGCTCTCAAAATAATTTGTTACTAAAATATTACTTTTCATTATTAACCAATTATGGACCACCAAACCCATATATACTCTATTGTATCTGAACGCATTTCTAGACTGGTTCACAGTTCTTCCGTATCATTAGTACCGTGAGTCCTAAAAACAACAGCCTGAACCGCGTTTCGCACGTGTACATCCACCACCTGCTACAATGAAAGGCATCTCCAAACAAAGGGATGACCTCTTCCCAATTATTCCATGGTACAAAACAGTAGTTCTTGTCACGAAATCTCCCACCGAAAGACACAATCAATCAACACCTCTGAATTAAAATAGGAACTACTTGGCTCCATGTCCACTTATGCTAGTCTGACCCCATCTCAAAATACAAAACCAATCCATGCCGTTGCAAAGTCTCTTAAAAACTCTAAGGATGACGTCTGTTCCTAGAAATTGGGTAATTAATCGGGCTGGGAAATATTTTCCCAACACCGAAAATCTAACGAACCATTAAATGGAGACGTAAATACAAATGGAACATACCCAAATTTATTACTATATATATATATATATATATATATATATATATATATATATATATATATATATATATATATATATATATATATATATATATATATATATATGTATTTTAAGGAAGAGGATATAATCGCTGGTATAAATATAACTATGCTACACCGCTTATTTATTCATACCATACATTATCTAATACTCAATGTCACGTGGTGTCATTGACATTTATCGGTATCCTTTCAGGACGATAAGACTGAATTTTCTGTTAAACACAGCTGTCAACAGAGGAAAGGTAGTTAAAGATCTAAAGTAGAATACAAAACCTGTTGACAAAATGCTAAAAAATGAAAATGGCGTCAGCGGCTGATGATTCAGACACTACAGAAGGATCGGCGTGCCCCATCTGCCTCGATGTATTCACCTCGCCCCGTCAGTTATCGTGTCTGCATACATTTTGTCAACGTTGCCTACAGTCCTACTTGAACGAGGCGTATCATGTTGGCGAGGAAGAAGGTAAGGAAATATTATGTCCGGTATGTAGAACAGTTATCGACACGCCAAAGAAAGAGCGACCTGTGGAGGAATGGTCGTTACCTTTTCCAATAAATGAAGTTTTACAACTGTCATCCACTAAATCGAAAGTAGAAAGGCTGTGTCATTCATGCAATTCTGAAAATATGTCAGAGTCAGCAGTGCAGTTTTGCGTCGAATGCAAAGAGAGCCTTTGCGAAACGTGCTTTAAGGTTCATAGAAAACTGAGCGCCACCAAAATTCACAAAACTATTAATATTAGTGAAATTAGTAACAAGCTTGAGAATATCCTGAAAATTGGAGATGGATTTGGTTGCCCCAAACATCAAAATAAAGAAATCGATTTTTTTTGCAAAAACCACGACATTCTATGTTGCTCTATGTGTTTATTCAATGACCACAGAGATTGCAAGCTTGTGCTTGACTTGACAAATAATACTGAGACTCTACTTCGCGATATCAACACCAATGAACTCTTGCAGAAATTGAAAGTGATCTAGAATAATTTGAAACAATTTAGTACTGAGGGTGAGACTAGCATTTCTGTTTTAACAGCGAGAGTGAATGACCTCACAACTGAGATACAAGATATCAGGAGAAAGATCAATGAAAAACTGGATGAATTGGAGAAGGATCTAAAAATGGAAGGGAACAGACTGTACAAAGAGGAGATGATTCGGCATTAGGAGGAGATTCAACAATGTCAGTCATTGATGAATGCTGTATGGAATTCCCATACTTACCTCGAGACCGTCAGCAGGCATGGAAGCAAGAAACAGCTTCTTCTTGTTTCCAGCAAAACGAAGACGCAATTGCCTCTTACTTTGACAAGATCAGAGAGAGGAGAGGTTCGACAGGTCACAGTCTATCTCCATAAGTCTGGAACTATCAAGTCATGTGAACGCCATATTGTCACAAGATGTAACATGCATTGGGCGCACAATACCATCAAAAGTAAGCAAGCCCTTGGCCCTTGTGGGTATTGATGCACCTTTGAGAGATATGAAAGTAGAATTAGCAAATGTTTTCGATCTGAGCTGCCCAGGTACAGTGAATCATTGTTGCACTAGCATTGCGCATTTGCTCGGCGACAAGATAATATTAACAGACTGGTTCACACAAACATGCTTTCTTCTTGATCCCTTATATAACTACATTACAAGTTGCACATTGTCTGCACAAACATGGGACATCTGCGTAGTAGACGATGACAAAGTGGCAGTTACAATGCCTTACCTTAACACCGTAGAAATCCTGTATGTAAAGGATGGTTCTATCAACAGCTTCAAGTCATTTAAAACAGCATCTACATGCTGGGGTGTAGATTTTCTTAGTACAGACAGATGTGTAGTTAGCGGCCGTGATGGAAGAACGACTTATTGGAGTGTCTTCACAATCGATGGAAATGAAAAATGCCGTAAAAATATAGACTCCTCGGGTTCGTGTAGTTACATCACTGTAAACAACACTAAGACACGTGTCTTTGTCTCCTTGACAGAGAGCCATGCTATACATTGTTTCAGCCTTACAGACAGAAGTCAGCTTTTTGTCTATATATCTGACAATTTACGTAGGCCTTATGGAATCGCACTGGACAGAGATGGTAATCTTTATGTCGCGGGATATAATTCTGACAATGTCCACAAATTGTCACAAGAAGGAACACCTCTTCAGATCATTTCTTCCGATGTTCCAAGTGACCCAATGGGGATTTCCTTCAACAGTAAAAGAGATAAATTTACTCTATCGAACGAAAGTTCACAGTGCAGGAACAAGTTGCACTTGTTTCAACATAAATAAAGCACATGTGCTTTAACAAAAATCTTACACAGCGTAATTTCTTTTGCTCTACATATATAATACGAGTTCACCCGAGTTTATCTGCTAAAGAGTATTTATAAGTGATTGTACCAACAGTTCACTTCTAATTACCACAACGTCACTTCTGTCGTACATTTCAGCCTTTATATACTGTTGATACAAACTTCATGAATTCAGATTATTCAAGGATATTTTCCACAATAGAAACAGTTAATGCAGTAGCTGAAGATGTGATTGTTTAAAAGCACAACATATTTCCTGAGTGTAGTGATGCTTGTGTCTGCTTAATTATGACATATTCTCTCAGAACTCTCATGTGTCTGGTCAAAAAGTGCATGCACGGGCTGATTGTTTGTTTTTACACATATGTATCTATTATAATAATTAGTTATATACATGCTTATTCCAACTCAACCAGAGAATAATTTGGTGTACATATTTACCCGAAGATATATTTACTAAATCTCAATAAACTTTACGTCCTTACAATTAGTGTAATAATGATGGAATTTGTGCAAGTATCAACTAATATGCACAACGTTTATATTTTAAATTGGGACCTGAGGGAAATTAAGTTCTGTTCTAGTGCACAAGGTTTAATCTGTATCTTTTCAGTATTTATCAGTTACAAAATCAAAGAAGAAAGTTCGTGTTCATAAAAATTTCATTTAAATTGTATGAACAGAGATATGTGCAGCTTGTAGTTAACCTGTAAATGCAGGCAATAATCAACCATAAAACTTAAAATCACACAGACAGGCATTTCGCTATATTTAGAAACAAATAATAGAACTATATTGCATATATATATAGACAGAGATAGATAGATAGCGTTACGACTTTTTGTCAGGGTTCTTCAAGGTCATAATACATTCTGGGTTCGCCCAGTACTGACTTGAAGTGAATAGAGGGTAGAAATGTGTAAGTTGTGTTGGCGATATTTCTGTCTAATAAAGTCTAGAAAGACAGATGATATCTCAGAGAAGAAAGAGGAAATATATGTTATTGATGATGTTATAAATAAATAAAGAATAAATTATGTTTTACTTTTATTATGTTCTCTCTTCTTTTTCTTATATATATATATATATATTCACAATTTCATATACATACGATGATATTGATTTTAATTCATTACCATATTACAAACTTCACAACCATGGCTTTCACAATTCACCACAAATTCATGTGTGCTTCAAAATAATATATTTTCTTATATAAATATTATGAGGAGTTTAAAAATAGACAATATATATATATATATATATATATATATATATATATATATATATATATATATATATATGTGTGTGTGTGTGTGTGTGTTTGTATATATATATATGTACACCATTTTTATATTTTTTCTAAATTAAATTTGGTACATGAATACTACTGTTTGTATTGTCACGATGCAGTCAACTTATTTCTGTTTACTATATGGAGACTTGTACACTGTTTACTTATATGGAAACTCTAAAAACTAGAGCTTCCTAAATCTGGCAAGTGAAAATCTGGGAATCTGAAATTTGGTATGCTAATAAATATTGAAATCCTGTCAAACCAGATGTATAAATGATATTAAAGAAATATTTCTTTAATTAATTATATATTGCAATATTATTTCTTAGAATTATTATATACAAACTAAAATTTCTTTGTGACTCAAAATCTGGACAAAATCCAAAATCTGGGCAAATCCAAAATCTGGACAAATCCTAAAATCTGGTGTTATAATAAATAATTATAACTATAAAAATAACAATTTCACAAATGATTTTACCTGATTCAAATTTGTCATACTTTATAAAATTCCAGAAGGTAAAGGTCTAAATCTTGTTCCAATTCCGAATTTTGATTTAAGACCTAAATTTCAAATTTCAATTTGTGACGCAAATGTTGTCTGTCTGAGATCTTGTGCGACTGGGCCCTATGTATAGTCTCTGCAACTTCGGAGAACCTCGGATGTTTACACGAACATACTTAACGGAGACAACCCAGATTCTCCGGTTCGGGCATTAGAAACGCGAACTCTACCACCTCGCACTCAGTAACAAAGAATGCTGGGAAAAATGGCTACCTTTCCTGTGTAGCGAAGCATGTTCCGGGAACAAGTCATAGACGAAAATACACATTAAACAAGCAAGGCAGTATAAAATATCGCAATTCTGTATGAAATAACTACCAGTTAATCGTAATGCAGTTACGGAGTACAAAAATAAGCACAATTAATGAAATGAATGCCGATCTATCTCGGCCAAAGCAGCCATGTGCTTTCGACGAGGGACCGTCTCGAGACAGTGTAATGAATGGAAACGAGGTACATGTATTGTAAACATTATTAATAAAACGATTTAACTATGATACAGTTGTGAGACTGGCACAGCATTACACCCAACTATTTGAAACTGGTCTCCAGTTGGTGAGAAATAAGATAGTGTAATATATGTAGAGTAAAGAACACAATTTTGCAATCTCGCAAATTGGTTTACATAATGAGTGTTCATAACTAACATGTAGATTGAAAAGTTGCATTGTTAATATTTCAGTGAAGAAAACAAAACTATAGTCATGGATATACATGATCTGAAAATTCATACTTAAACAAAATTTGAGAATTTGTACAAGAACCATTTTTCATTAATATATACTGTTCATGTCAATAGAGAGGGCTCGAATTTAACACAAATTTCTTTGTAGCCAGAAGGACTAGTATACTGAGAAATTTACTAGTCCTGCCAAATATTTACTAGTCCTGTCCACAAAACAATGTCACACACTCGTATTGAGATTAACAACAATTTTATTTCATAAATAGCATTATCATATGAAATGCAGAAGTACAGAAGTATAAATCTTGCTTTTTGTGTTGCCCACAGCTTTCATGTGCGTTTACAGATTCAATATTAAAGTTCGAACAACCCGCAACAAAACTGGATGTTTTCTCTGTGTTTGTTTTTGCGAATTCCTTACACCAGTTACACCCCATAACATTCTTCTCCTCATCATAATTGAGCCATTCCCTGTCTTTTGTCCATGTCTTCTGAAACGTTCGATATCGCTTTTCCCTATCATAAGAATTATTCCTCTCTTTATGTCATTTTCATTCAACTTTTGCTTTTTTCCGGTGGCTGAACACATTCTATAAAACGCCACATTTTTCCTGTCTTGAAAGGAGGTAATTGTGCCTCGTTTTGAAATACGAGATGTTACAGTATAGCTGACGCGGATTATTTAAAGTAAGAAAAGGAATGGCACAGTGTCCTTTATAAAACAAAATCTGATCAAGACACATATTTCAAAGCATGTGCCTCTGCCCCCCCCCCCCCCTTTAAAATTAAATGGCCTCTTCCTAATAAAGACTTGACTTCAGCGGATGTTCTGCAGGATCAAAGCAGTGGCTATTGTAAACACTGTTATAAAATATTAGCAGCAGAAGATGATGTTAGTTTCAGCTTGGAAAAGGTGCATTCCTATCAAATGAATCCATCTGACTCGGCACGTTTTACTTAACAGCTCCAATTATGGTCTCATCATTAACAGCAGAAGTTTGGTAATTGTTCCTAATTAATCGAACCTCACAGTATTGTTGAAATTAATAATAAGGTGGAAAATTTTCAAATCTTAGATGCTCAGAGATTTAATTCCCAACAAATGTAAGGCATTCTGCTTGGATATCTCCACGTGTATTCAATTATTTGTTCATCTTGTAAGGGAAAAATATAAAAACTATTTTTATCATCACAGAAAAAAGTAGTTATATGGAAATGATGTGTCAATAACGTAATCGTAACATTGATCTAATTCTTATAATTATTTCGATGCAAATGTAAAATATGCAGTTACCGGTTTGTGACTGTTGGAGCATTTGGCTAGCGAGCCAAAAAAAATAAAATAAAAAAATTTAAACAAACAAACATGCAAACTAATTTCTTTGAATAGTTTTTGTCATGTTTCTGTGTATGGTATACCACTTTGTAGTTTGTTACTGTGGTCAAGTGGATAAAGTGTGATACCAGCACGCACACACATGCAAATGCACAGGTACTTGACTTTGGAACACGAGGTCGGGAGTTCGCGCCCAGTGGTGGGAATATTCGTTCGTGCTTTTTGCTCCTTGACGCTATGTCTAATACAGATTCTGTATTAATTTTCTTACTTATATGAACTTTTCCAAATTTATGTATGTGTAGATTTATAAATCGTCAAATTTTAATATTTTCTGAATATTTCATAAAAATGTCATCATGTCATGCATTGAAAAAGTAAAATTTGGTTATAATTAATAAGCATTCTAGCATTACTTTTTAAATGTTAATTTTGGTGAAAATTTCTTCTAAACATTATCAGAATCATTAAAAAAATTTTCATGGAAGACACATCTTTATGGCTTGGTGTGAACGATGAGGTTGCTAACTGCAGAAAGCTTGGCAATCTGGGAAAACGTAAACTCTTGCCGAACATTATGATGATTTGGATTCCATGTTGTATGCGTGTGTGTGTGACTGAGAGAGAGAGAGAAAGAGATGCTTTAAAACAGGTTAATCTCAATTGTATATATTATATATAATATGCAATAGAAAAATGAAGAGAAAAAGAAATAAGTAAAACATAAGTACGATCTCTTCACTATCCATGTCTAATATAGTGAAGTTCAGCCCCTCTATAACAGCATGCATTGCAATCAGATGTTCTAAAAGAAACAGAAGAAATAACATTGTTTTTTTTATGGTTGAGGGGAGAAATCTTAAATCTGATTAACTTTCCGCATAAAAAATTGTAGAATGCAATAAATTTGTTGGAAATAAAAATCTCTTAACAACTAACATTTGACTATTTCCACCTCATTTTTCTTGAAGAACCATTTTCCATTAATATATACTGTTCATGTCTAGTGTCACTACCGTGACTGACTGACGTCGGCCCCAGTGGGATTCGAACCCACCCGATTCTCCCTGGAAGATCACTTTTATTCATCATTCTTAAGTAATATTATTTTATAACGTGAAGGAAAAGTAATAAATGAATTCAAAATATAATTTGTATTCTTAACATGAAAATTCCAACACAAAACTATATTGACATTGAAATTTATCAAGCACAAAATTACTTCATAGAATCATAAGATATTGTATATTCAGCATATTTTTGAAGGCATCAAATAATTTTGAAAATATTGCATATATGTATATATAGGCGATAAAGTTGTATCCTTGAAACTTTTTGACTTTTTGCACACAAAAAAAAATATATTTTATACACATCATGTTAAAATATGTATATGTTGAATATGGATTAATATGATTTTTAACGCCCACTATGCAAGTGCAGTGAGCTGAATGGAATACTGTCCTCTCATTGGTAGACCAAAAATGACGTACTGTGCCTACTGATAACTTGATTTTCAGTTGACCAGTAAGGGGGCAGTATTCAATTCAGTGTGATATACTTGCATATTAAGCAGGCATGATTATGGCCATGTATACTGGTAGCGTGGCAAAATGGTCTGGCATTCCTTAAAAGTGTAGTAATAAGTCAAACTTTGTGTAGGCATAAAAAGTCGAATGCCAGAGCTAAACATCGGTACCAGATTTATTACAATATGCAAAGCGTAGCTTGAAATATCAGCATTGATTCTTAAATAGGTCATGTGAGAAGGGAGAGAGTGTCCTTCCTTGTAGTATTATATATTACATGTATGATTTATAATTGTAAGCAACGATATGGACCCCAGTGTCACTTTCTAGTTTTGTTACAACAATCCCTTGATAGGATTTAAAATGTATGGTTTTAACATTTGTCCACATGATCGTAATAATGTCGTGTATTGGTTGGATATTTGTTTCTCTGATACTTTTTCTTGTATTTGCACAAAAATGAGTGATGTAAGAAAACAACCTTGACGTTAAGTTACAGCATTGATTCTATAAGCAACTGTATAATTTCCTTACATTTATGTGCCAAGTGAATTATGAAAACAGACAGTCTAAGGAATGCTTCCAAGACACGGCGATGTCTGCCATTAATACCCCATAGCAGCTTCACTTACGGTTTCAAATTGATTTCATGAAGAAACTAATGCAATCATGGCAGTTAAAATCTTCAGAATATACATTTAGAAAGTGCTTTCACTAATTCTATTTTTAAAACACAAATTGTTATTTACATTGTGATGATTTAGTTTAAAAACACAAGTTAAGTTTTCATCATCATATGATAACCGGATAATGTGGAAATCGGGCAGCAATACCTTGCAGTGGGAAAGAGTTAATTGATCAATCAGCTGTTAAAGCACGTGAATGTGCAAGAGTTTGTTTTGTTGATGCAATTGATATGAACACCTGTTAAGGTAACATGCAATCCATTTTGCCTGGGGCTTAATGCTAAATACTTGTCTGGGTTGAGGGAGCATCTCAAAACCCGTAAACTATTGTCACTCGGTGTAGATCTAAAAACAAAATGACAGGGCAAAGTTGTTTTTGTTTTCCTAATAGAAGATGGCAAAGTTTACATTTTTCGGGCGATTTGGTTGCCCACTTTGTCTGGTAATGTGTGTGTGTGTGTATACGTATATATATATACACTATTATAAACTTGTTCAATTCTCCAATCATTTTTTTTTTTTAATCAATAATTTAATGTATTCACAGGAGTCAAATTGTCAATGTCAACTCTGACAAATTGCAGGCCTGAAAGCACTTCATTTTTCACAGTAGTTATTAGTATTGAACAATTCAACCAAGGAGAAGTAACTTCTCCATGAAATGATTTGAGTTTGTCATAACATACAGGGATTGTGCTGGCTTTAAAAAAGTTGTCGCCAAAAAAATCGCAAATCTCAATATTTTCTCGCCAATTTTCAAAAAGTGTCGCCAAGCAAGGAGTAGGTATTTTTCCATATCTATTGATGTCGTAGGCATCGAAAATTGAAAAAGATGGAGTATTTATTACTTTATTGACATCAAACAATACAATACCACAATATAACAGAATAAATCATTGCATGACTGTTTTGTATGCTTATTTATAATGTTTTGCACTATTAAAATGTTGTTTCATAAAAATAATAAAATCGAATGTCACATGAGTATGTGTCGTGATTTTATGGCTGCCCACTTGCTGAATGCAGTTTCAAAGTCAAAGTCTCCTTCACATTCGTACGTGCTGATTCTCATTAGATTCTCTCTCTTTGATGTACTTCAGACAAATTGGGTTGTTCCACTTAGTGTACTTTACCTATGCAACTTAGCCTAATGGGCTCTCCCTCAGCAGTGCTCAAAGGATTTGACTTGACACATCACCCTAGCTATTGTGAGCCAATTCAATAAATCTCTGAAAGGTGTCTGTTTATCTCTGACCGCCTTACCTTTTAACTGTCTTTAAACAGTTGTATAAACTGACCGACTTTTTATCATATTAAATGATACACTGTATCCAGTTTATTACAGACTCAGTATTTGTAAATTTCTTGTGTTGGCTGAACAGTAGAATGTTAAGCTGCCTGTCTTAGCTAGACGAGAACCATATATATTTCAGTGTCATAGGGTCACAGGGGTGTGATTGATACATCCTGTCATGTGCCTCAAAGCTTTATTATGTACATGTTTCAATATAGTTTCCTAAAGTTTCTGAAGACTACCGTTCAAGACTAGTTTTCTTTATAATATTTTCTTCTTTTTTTTTTGCCCGCACTGACACAGATAATCAGCACATGGAAAATCGAGAGTATGCCTCCTATGTGTATAGGATTTATTGAAAATAGTTGACCTCTTATAGGGCAAGAAAGCCTTATACATGAATACATTTGCGTAAAATCAATTTATGTATGAGAATAAACGGTAACCTTGGAAATATTCAATCGGGATGGACCTAATCGTTTGAATGTAAAATTCTTGAAGATTGTCCGAAAAGTATCAAACACGTATCACAGAACATCAGTTTTAATTTTCTATCATATCTCAGCCACGGATGCCCAAATTTCCAACTGTCAAGAAATTTTCGGGATTTTGGCGTCCGTTCATCATGATGTGGTGTTGTACTTAAAGCATTACAACCAGCTGCACTACAAGTAGATGATGTTCGACTGTCAGGTATAACATCTGTTTCAGTTACTGGGTTGTCGGATGCACTTGCATCTTAATCCAAATGCTGTTAATTTTGTTAACTTAATCTTTTTATTTGTGATCAATCCTTTGTCCGTCCCAGCATATATGGCTGGTTAGAACTTTGGAATTGGCCCCTCATAAAAAGCCATTTGAAAAAATCAGTCAACTTAATCTTAAGATGAGATGATGAACACGAAAAGTCTAACTTACGTTTATCCATTACAATATATAGTTCTGATTGAGACTGAATTTTATTTTTCATTTACTTCGTATTTATACAGAACGATTGGGGCTTCAAAGGTAATCAGTTTTCTTTGAAGTTTCAGCAATTTTTTTTTATTTTTATTTTTTCTGGTACATTTTTCCAAACAAAAAAAAAAAAAAGGATTAGCGGTCGTTTGGTCGATTGTAGCTAGTCCGGTAGCATGACTATTGGAGTGTATCACCGCATACAGTACTCAGGTCAAATGTCAGCATAAGCGGGCAATATGAACAATGGATTTGTTTATGTAACAATATATAGATTCCGGTGCATTGTATACCCAAGTTTGCGGCTTCCTTTCATGGTGCCTTTGAATTCCTCTACTCCAAACCCAAGATTGTATATACAAGTTTTAACAGCCAAAAATGTTGTCGCCAAAAAAATCGCCAGATGGTATATTTTGTCGCCAATCAGGAAAAAAAATCACAATTTGCGACATTGGCGATGCACAGGGCGATCCCTGACATACAATCTTTGGCTTGTGCCTTGGACTTTCTTGTATTCTGAATAGGACATCATTAAGTTTTGAAATGATTTTAAAAGGACCTTTCCAGGATCTTTGTAATTTTGGATTCAATCCTCTTATTCTTTTTGGGTCAAAATACCATACTTTTTCACCTACATTGTAGTTATGTAGATTTTTACTCTCAGATCATAATTCTTTTTTATGTTTTCAGCAGAAAGTTGCATTTTTTTCTCTGGACAATTCATGTATTTCATTCAGTCTCTTTTTCAGCTCATTTGCATAATATGTTTTATATCTCTGACTTTCAGACTGCTGTTTCTCATGATGACCAAAGATAAGATTTATGGGTAAAGTTATCTCCCTTTGAAAGGTCATTAAAGATGGACTTGTTCCAGTAGTCTCATGAACTGAAGACCTGTAGGCCATCATTGTCAAAGGTACATATTCATCCCAATCTTTTTGATGATGAGACACAAAAGCTGAAAGCATATTCAGTATGGTGTGATTGGTTCTTTCAACAATTAGATCAGATTGAGGTCTTGCAGTTGTACCGTAATCACGGTAAGTCTTGGGACACCATAAGTCTTGGAACACCCTTAATTATTTTCAAAAGTAATTTTTTTATGACCTATAAAAGTTGGGACACGAAGTTAAAGCAATTTTTTCATGTACTATAAGTCTTGGGACACCTAAAACATTTAAGTTTTTTTTCTACTTATTGATCGCAACCTCATGTAAAATAAACAGGACGTGGTTGTTAAGGGACTCTCATTATGAGTTATTACATGGAAATATTATAAATTAGTACAATGTGTTTGAAGAGTCAATAAATATATTGAATTTTCTGTTTTCTTATTATTTCTATCAAATTTAAATATGTATACTTTAACCAGACGATGACAAGAACTGAGCATTAGCGGTATGTTATACCCATTCAACAATAACTTCTCCCTATTGTGCTCTAGTTTACTATTGTCAGTGTATGCATTATTGCATTAAAATTGTCGAAAGTCACCTGTAAATTATTGGGGATTTTTTTTCTCCCTGAATATGGAAATACCTAATTCATTAAAATGTGATACCAGGATGAGAACAATGAAAATGGTGTTTATTTAAACTCTAACATTTATTGTACGCATGTTTACATCATGGCGTCACCGCGTGCACATTGAAGATTTTACTTGTGATGAATGAAGTACATACATTTGATTCGAATCATAGGCACCACTGCACTAAACTTAAATAATATCTTTAAAATACAATAAAGAAGTTTAAGAAAAAATGCTTTTAAAATAAAAACTCCTTGGTAGTTTGCTTTGATGTAAGCGACCTTAAATAAGTCCTGTTTACTCAGTTACGGTAATCATGCTAATATTACTCAATAGAAGCCAATCACGCATCAAAGTACCGGCATTGCTGCCAGACAAAATTCCTCTTTACCCAAGCCAATTTCAGGGTTTTAACAATTAACTGGCCTGGATTGCTGTCGGAAAACAAAAGACAAATCCTCCAATTATAAACAAAGGAGACGCCAAAACAACCAGCTTGCCAAAATCAAAAGTGGAATGAATAATGCGTGGAAAATTATCATTTTGTGAAGTCGAAAGACTAAACTAAAATGGATCAATGATGCTCTTAATCGATCTATTCAGAATTTTAACATATATTATATATGACAAGTTATTTCAATTTATACTGGTTATGTGCTTTATAAAATGAAACGCGTGCCTTTTCATATAGATTACATCACTTTGTAGGATCGCTTGTACCACTGAAAAACAGTAACTGTTGAGCGCGTGAATCCAAATAAATGAAACAGCAATGAACGTGTAGCTGAAATGTAATCTGGAAGAATGCGATTTGGTAAAAATGAAGAATAAAGCAAAATCTGCATTTAATATTTTTGGGAATAAACAAGGATATAAGTGACGCCAAGTACGATTTGCACTGTGTAATTACTGTAAACTTTATAGTACACGTCTTCCCTTTAATGTAAGCGGCCAGTGAATAATGAAGTCTTTATTTACCTTTATTTTAAATCATGTTGGAGAAATCTGAAAATATGCACATGCAAAATAATGACATAAACAATCATAGTAGTGTATAACAGTTTATTGATGAATGACATGGTAATTGAACGAGCTGGTCACTGCTGTGTGACGTATGGCGATCTTCCCAATTTTGTCTTTACATTTTTTTGTGTCTACAAGTTTTGGGACACCAAAAATTTTATATATTTTACAGGCATATAAGTCTTGGGATAAGAAAATAAATAATTATTTTTTGGTGTCCCAAGACTTACCATGATTACGGTAGTTCAGGTTTTCTTAATACCTAGAATCTGACATATTTCTTGAAATAAATTACTTTCAAGATTTTTATCCTTGATCTGTAAGGTATAAGTAATGGAATGCCAAATCTGGATATAAGATATAACATTTTCAATCAATTCATTAACTACAGTCTGTGCTTGAATATTTGGTTAATGAATGGCTTCAGTCCATTTTGTAAAATAATCTGCAACTACCAATAGATGCTTTTTGCCCTGCTTTGTTTTGGTAAAGGACACATAAAATTAATTGCTATTCTTTCTATGGGTAATCCCACATTGTATTGTTTAAGAGGGGCCTTTGCTTTATTTTGAGGCATTTTTCTTAGCCCACAAATTGTACAGTTCTTGCACCAATTTTATACATCAAAGAGATGGGCATACCAGAAGAATCTTTGCCTTATTTTATGTAGGGTTTTGGTTATGCCAAGATGTGCACTGCTGACACTATTATGCATCTGGGTTAATACAAATGTTTTCAGGCTTTTGGGTATCACAATCTGAAATGTGATTCCTTTCCCATCATCAATATCCCATTTTCTATATAAAATATTATTGTTGAGACACGGAGATTACCACCTGTACCAAAAGTACTTAATCTTTATGCCATATTTAGCAACATCAGCCCAGTCAGGTTTGCTCTTACTTTTCAAACAGTCAAGTACAGTTTTTAAGATTGAATCTTGTAATTGTAACTTTGCTAAAATATTGAGGTCAAAATTTTCCAGGTCTAAATTATCTAGATCAGTGTCTGTACCATTACTACTTTTGGAATTACCAGCTTCATTTATTTGAGACTCCACACATTCATTTGAGTCAAGTTTCTCAGAATTAACATTTGATGAATCAGGTACACATTTATTCTTTTTATATTTGTTATTAGTCTGTTCTGATTCAGTACTAATCTCTTTAGACATTACAGAATGTGTTTTCACCTTCACTCAATTCATCAGTGCTATAATTTGACTGTGCTGTACTATTCTGTTGTTGAGGTACATTTTGGACCAGATTTTTCCAATCATTCCTCTCACTTTCTATTCTTTTGTACAGGAGTTCTACCAAGATTGAGCTCAAGCAAAAGAAACGGACAAAAACTGCTGCCATCATATCTGAGGCTCCTTCGAGAAGTGGTAGTATACATAGGATCATACTATAGAGTAAGTTCTATGTACACATCTCATTTATGGTACTTTGCCCAGTCATCTCAATACCAAAGTGTAATTCATCCTCACATGTGATACTGTTCACATTGCCAACCAAATTATTTCCTTCTACACAACAGGATTGAATAGAAATACTTTCAAGATTGCAGATTTCATTCCTTTTGTTGTCATTTTTTACTGTTTTATTGCAATGTTCTTAAACCCTATCACAGTATTACAGAGGATATCATAACATGGTCTTCTTGACAATGCATCAGCATTCTTATGAATCTTTCCTTGTCTATACTCAATTTGAAAGTGATAAGCTGACAGAAATGTCAACTATCTGACCAATTGTCCTTCCATTACTTTAAAGTTCAAAAGCCATTTCAACCTACCATGGTCAGTTCTCACTGTGAACCTACGACCATACAAATAATTGTGAAAATGTTTAATGGCATTTACAATGGCCAGTAACTCTCTGCAAGTTACACAGTATTGTCTCTTGATTTTTGAGAAGCATTTGCTAAATTAACAGATGACCTTCTCTTTTCCATCTTGGATTTGGGATAGGACAGCATCCTGTCCAATATTTGAAGCATCGCAATCAAGAATGAATGGGTCATTCTCAGTTGGAAATGCAAGTATTGGCACTTTAGTTAAATCTTACTTCAGAGTATTAAATGACCTTTGACATTCATCAGTCCATTTAAACTTTACATTCTTTTGTGCCAATTGATTGAGAGGTTTGGCTATGTCAGCAAATCTGTGAACATATGATCTGTAATATGAACAAAGGGAACCCAGTATTTTTGCTTGTTTGGCATTTCTTGGCACAGGCCATTCATTAATGGTTTTTATCTTTTCAGGCAGTGTCCCTACACATGACTCAAGTTAGCTTATGAAAAGAGTACATTTCTTTGGATTGAGCTTCAAATTGGCTTGTTGCAACCTCTCAAAGATAAAAGTAAGATTTTCAAGTTGACCCTCAAAGGTCTTGGAGTAACAAATCAGATCAAATAGATACAATATAAGTTTTCCATAATAGACCAGAAAATACATCTTGTGTCAATCTGGTGAAAGTGGCAGTTGCATTACAAAAACCAAATGCCATTCTTTTCCACATCCACTGCTCACCACCAGGTATTGAAAAAGCAGTTTTTGGTCTGTCTTCTTCCTTAATTTCACATTGCCAATAACCTGATTTCATATCAAGGCATGGCCACCATTTTGAACCAGAAAATTCGTCAAGACTATCTTCAGTGCAAGGTAAACGTTGTGAGTCCTTTACTGTTACATCATTCAAGTGTCTAAAATCACAACAAAATCTAAGAGATCCATCTGGCTTGTTTACCATTACTACAGAAGCATTCCAAGGAAGTATGCCATTTTCTTAATTTCTTCATCTGCAGCGTTCCTTTTTGCTAGTGGAATTATATATATATAAAGTCTAATAGGTTTAGCATCATTTTTGTTAATTTTATGTTGTAGATTGTTTGAGGACCTTTCAAACATGTCATCTAGGTGTTGGGGCATTATCTCATTCATTGTAGCATCTGTTTCTGAGACCTTGCTTATTTCAGAGGTAGTACAGTCATTTATTGGTACAGTGTGATATTCAGCTACCGTATCTTTCAATATTTTGCATGGTTCAGTTCCAAAATTTGCTATTCTAATAGGTAGTCTGTTTCTACTAGGGCTTTGGCTACCAACAACCCTGTCTTCTCAGCAAATTTCACTGCAGGTTCAATCAATCTGTTGGAGTTTTCTCCCACACTGCCTAATGGTTTACTGTTTACTATAATTTCAGAATGTGGAGGAACCTCAACAGTTTCAGTAATTGCCACCTGTCAACAGACTGGTCCCTGTACATTGTTAAAGAAACAAGTAACTTCATCTCCATTTACATTTAAGCATCCCTTGCTTATCATTAGGTGCCATTTGTTTTCCACCATGAAGTCCATCCTCAGAATCCCTTCTTGTTGAATACCTGCAATAAGCATTTCATGTTTAAATGTTTTATTCCCAAGTTTTATGTCCACGTTTGCTTTACCATAAAATGGTATAGTCTCTTAAGCTACTGTTTATTTACTGGGTTGACTTTCGGTGGTTTTGACCATTGTTCCACTACACTTAATGTAGACCTACTTACCCCTGTGTCACAAAGTAATTTCATTTCATTGTTCTTTATTCTTGCCAATACAAAGTATCCTTCATCCTTTTCCAGGCTGTTAAGTTTTATCATTGGGGACCTACTGTGAGAGAGGGTCTATTTTCAGTCCCTACACTCACCTCATTCCAGCTTTCCTGGTTTTGCCTTTGACCGTGACTCCTGTTTTCTCTTCAACCACCCAGAAATCTTCTTGAATTTTCATAATTTGACCTATAATTTGGATTCTGACTGGAGTTACCTCCCCATTTATGTTTGAAATCATTGCACTGATTGTTAAAATCACTAGATCTTCCCTTTGACTGATTTGTGTCATTTCTTTCATTGTTCTGATTTCTTGGACCTTGGAAATTTTGTGATCTGTTGCTTTGCTGACTCAGTTTCACTTGTTGAGCAAGTTCATTTATTGTTGCAGTGAGCTTTTCCAAGTTTTGTTTTAGTTCATCACACCCAGAGTTTTGTTTTAGGCCTTTATACCCTACATTCTCTTGAACAGAACCTACTGTTCTGTTTCTCTGTCTATCAGCTATTTGGAGTGCTTCCAGTTTTATGGCCAATGCTTCAACCTCTGATATAGTCTTTGGCCCTTGTTTCCTAAGTCTCAGTCTTATGTCAGAAGCATTGATGGCTTCATTGAACTGATCTATTGCTAAGATTTCCACCACATCACTACTTGCAGAATGATATACTAATCTGGTAAGACATTCTGAGCTAGTTCAGGAATTGTCTCCCCTTCCTCTCTGTGTCTAGACTTGAACTTTGAATGAAGGATATCTGCATTATGTATAGAACCAAATCTGTTCATGGGTTCTCCAACTAGAGTATCATAGTCGGTTCTCTGTTCATGCTCAAGTTCACTAAGCAGTGAATGAGCTACTCCAGACAAACTGCTTGCTAGGTAAAGTGCTTTTACACGATTATTCCAGCCATTGATTTCTGCCACTATATTAAATTGGGTGAGATATTCATCAATGTCTACATTTCCATCAAATAACTGAGATTTTATTTTAGTGATTGTATTTGTTCAACATTCTGTTGGGGTTTATGCAAGGTTTGTACATTATGGTTTGAAATTTTGATTTGAGATTCTTTTGCACTTAGAATTTCTTTTGAGTTTTCTTTAATAGATGGGCAACTTTCAACTTTGTCAGTCTTTTCCTGCATTTCATGTAATTTGTGGGAAACATTATCAAATTTTGCACTCAATGTCTCACTCAGAGACAAAATTGTATCTTTCACATCATGTACAAACTGACTCAGATTTCTGTCTGACTTTACCTCCAAGTCCAATAAGGGAGTACTCATTTCCAAGTTTTCATTCTCATTTTGATTCTCAGTTTCACTGGAGGGAGATGCACCTCCTAAAACACTCTGCTATTTCCATCCATTTTGCTTCACCACCAATACCAGGTTAACATGTGAATATTCAAAACTTAGCTAATTTAATTTAATACTTTATATTTCCAAAAGTTTTGTTTTAATTTTATTTTTCAGGATCCCACCTCTGACACCATATGTTACAACCGTTTGTTAGGGTTCTTCAGGTCATAGCACATTCTGGGTTCGGCTGGTACTGGCTTGAGGTGAAAAGAGGGTAGAAATGTGCAAGTTGTGTTGTTGATGATATTTCAGTCTAATAAAGTCCAGAAAGACAGAAGAGATCTCTGAGAAGAAAGAAGAAATATATGCTATTTATGCTGTTATAAATAAATAAAGAAGAAATTATATTTTATTTTTCATTATGTTCTCTCTTCTTTTTCTCTTACATATATATATATATATAAATATATATATATATATATATATATATATATATATATATATATATATATATATATATATATATATAATTATTGTTATTATTATTCCAAGGATACAGGTTTTAAACCGGCCAGCCACAGTAGAAACAGTTCAGATCGTGAAACAGGACTGGGCCATTTCGAGAATGTATATAGAAAAAATCGGCTTGCTTTGGAAACGGACTGGCATGGTATGGTCAATAAACAGCGCTGGTACCATTTTAATGCAAGACAAACTGCTCAGTGCTGTTTCACATCCTGATAAAGGTCGCTGAGGTGATCTTTCCCTTGGTTTGTCGAAGTGTAGATAGATTTAATAAAATATTATGTACGTATACCAATGTAAATTAAATGTATTTAAACAATCAATTTTGATACTGAATTTGGTGCAGAGGTACTGTACATGTGTCTCAAATCACATGCCTAATTCAGCTCAAATTGCTATCATTATCGAATGCTTGAGATATATGTTGGCCCTTCTACATCTCCCATTTACACTTTTATCAGGCCGACCGAATTTCATATCACATGCTCTCTCTCTCTTTCTCTCTCGCAGCTGGCCCCTCGCAACCAGAAGAAAAGGAAACGTACACTAGACTGCACCTAGGAGCTCTCAAACTTGTTGGCTTGAATAATGAAAATTAAAGTTGGCAACATCAGCAAGTAAATAGTAAAAACCATAGCATCAGAATATGTAAGATTCCAATCAAAGTTTTACTTGAAAATGATACTCTGGATGTAATTTGACTGGAACCGTTTTGGCAAAAAACCTCCCATGCTCTTTAGCCAGCATAGATAGCGCATGTCAATAATGCTTTTATATCAACCTACAGCTTTCAGCTTCTCTCTCTCAATGATTCATAGTTCATTGTTGTTGACTGTTCTATCATATTCGCAAAATAGTGAAAGCTCTCAGTGGAAACATTCTAGTTCCCTGACACTCTAGTAAACTCAGTTATTCGTTTTGCTACTTTCTCAACTTTTCCTTTAAACATAACTATACATATTACCCACATTTAAAGGGAATGTTTACTATTTTATTGGAGTGTAACATAGAAAGCTATATAGAAAACGACTTTTCTTGCCATACATCATATACAGCTATGGGCTTTTTGTTCATTACACACTTGTAAACTACACTGTAGCAAAGCTGTAGTGTTCAGATAACACAACAAATACCTACTTTTGATCCGACTAATGCCAAATGTAAATCCGCGGTTTGCCCCCGGTGCAGAGAAAATTTAATAAACCAGCACATCTGCCTTTGAAAACAAACGATTATAGCTTTTACCTGTATTTAGAGGCATATGAACATATTTAGTTTCCCAGAAAAAGAGTAATTTGACTTTGCGGTCTTATCAGACAATCGTCACGCAATCAACTGACCGGTGAATAATATCACGCATTGCCTATACAAATGACCACGTTGTTCCTTAGGCTGTATGTGCTAAGTATTGGTCCTGTAAATTTCTTTCCAAGTGCCCTTGGAGAGTTAATATTCCAATCCGAACAAACCACAAAAAAAAAAAAAAACATTGAATGCATGACGCGAATTGATTTCCCAATTTTTAGAGAGCAAACAAAATCTAGCAAACCAAGTAGCTCAAAATTCTTACGCAAAAAGGTATGATCTGTTTCCTGAACGTATATGGACTAAATTCCATTAAACAAATCAATTAAAGGTATTCAAGATGAGAAATATATTGTTAACTGAAAGTAAAGTTTGTATCTTTTTTTCTGTTGAATCGCGCGATATATTTGTTTTTTAGCTCTATTGGTCATAGACCTGGAGAGCTTATGAGATGATCCATTGTCTGTCCGTCTGTTAGCAAAAGTTTATCGCTACTCTTCCTAAACTACTTGAAGGCTTGCCATGACACATAACATACACATTCATCCCATGACCAAGTTCGTCTTGAATGAAAATGGTGCTGATCAGAATCCAATATGGCCACCATAGCGACCATCTTGAAAATCTTTTGATCGCTACTCCTCCTGAATGGATAGTCATGTCAACATGGGGTTTTCACTAAAACATTTCGTATGACGTCTGGTTGGTCCTAAATGAAAATGGCGCAGATCTGATGTCCAATATGGCCACCACAGCAGCCATCTTCAAAATAATTTTATCATGACTCCTCCTGAACGAAAAGTCATTGACATGGGATTTTTAGCATAAGACGTTTTATGATGTCTAGTTGGTCCTAAATAAAAGTGGTGCTACATGCACATCCAATATGGCTGCCACAGTGGCCAGCTTGAAAAGCTTGCTATCGCTACTCCTGAATGGATGGCCATATCAACATGGGATTTTTACTAACAGACATCTTATCATGTCCAGTTGGTTTAAATGAAAATGGTGCCGCTCAAACGTCCAATATGCCCGCCACAGTGGCCATCTTGAAAATCTTATTATCACTAATTCTCCTGAATTAATTGTCATATCAACATTGTGCTTTCACCAGAAGATTTCCTATGATGTCTAGCTGATCCTAAGTGGAAATGAAAAAGTCATATCAGCATGCGATTTTCACCAGATGACTTCCTAAGATGTCTTGTTGGTCCTAAATTAAAATGGTACCGATATAATATCCAATATGGTCACCCTGTTGGCCATCTTGAAAATCTTGTTATTGACACTCCTCTTATATGGAATGTCATTTTGACATGGAATTTTCATCAGAAGAGTTCTCTAGGTATCTAGTTGGTCTTAAATGAAAATGATACAAACTGACCATCTTTAAAACATTGCTATCTCAACTTCTCCCAAATGGATGGCCATATTAAAATGGGGTTTTCACAGATAGACTTCTTATGATACCTAGTTGGTCCTAATTGAAGATGGTGCCAATTGTGCATCTAATATGGGTGTTATGGCTGCAATCTTGAAAATCATTTTCACTACTCCCCCTGAATGGATAGTCATATTGACATGGGATTTTCACCAAAAGACTTCTAATGATGTCTACTTGGTCCTAAAAAAAAGATGGTGTCAATCTGACATCCAATATGGCCCCCACAGCAGCTAATTTGAAAATCTTGTTATTGCAGAGTATTCAAAAAATTTCTTTGTTTAAATATTGTGACTGGTCTGGATTATCTCCCTTAGACTAAGAACGCCGGAATAAAAGCGGCTGTCGTCTTTTGTACTTACGTGTAGTGGAATGGTCTTGGAAACAAATATGTTTGCCCTTGTCTATTTCACACATTCTAGAAAGCGTTTAATAATGGCTTTTTACACTTTTTTTGCTGTTCATCTTACTCTGGTTGATCTGGATTGTTATTTTTTTTTATATGTATGTATGTGTATGTATGTATGTATGTATACGCAGACAGGCAGGTTGGTAGCTGGGTTTATCTTTTTTATTTATAATTTTACTCAAGAATTTTAATACAATTAGTTTTGAATAAATTAGTTAATTTGTGTTCAAATTCAGCTGAAAATTAATAATAATAATAATAATAATAATACATGTATATGTGTATACTGATAACTGGATACTATATTGAGAATATTTAAATCACTTATTTCTCTCCATTTATAAGCGACATTTTTGTTTCCAGCTATCAAACTGGTGGACAGTGAAAAAGACAAGTTTAATTGATTCTAATTTAGGAATAAAACACTATAACAGAAGAAACTTCTGACCGGGAATCACTTTAGAGAGGGAGAGAGAGAGACAAGCATGTGAAAAATCTTTTCAGAGTAAATTGATTTAAAAATCTAAGCAGCACTGTCAAAGAAATTTTTTAATATGGCTATTTAAAATGACTCAGTATACTATGCCACTTTAAGCAGCGGAAATATGAGCAATGCAACACATTTAATGAGTAATATACGATTAAGTATTATAGTGTTGTAAAAAGTATCATAAAATCAGAAGGCAATGACATCATCGAGTATTTTATACATAACTGTTGTTTTAAACTTTACATCGAAACCATCAAGAAAAGCTGACTTTTTATTTTAAAAAATAATAATGTAATATAGATCAAACCACAAGAGTACTAGAGCTATCGAGACCAACTATTTGAAACGAAATTTAGAGTCTCACTTGACTGGAAAGTATAGCCACGGTAAATGTAACTGATTGACTTGGACTTATGTAGCACCTTTTATCTTCCATATTTACTTGTAAATTAACTTTGCCACAACCACTGATGCCAATAACTGATATATATTACAAATGAAATAACAATAGCTGAAGATACATTTACTGAATCATAAAAAGACTATATGCCCTTGCAATTACTGTACTAATAATGGAATTAGTGCAGATCTTTGTGATATGCGCAAAGTTTATATTTGTGTCATGACTTTTTCTTGCCATCATAGCCTCGTAGTCAGTTGCGATCTAATGGAAATTATATTCTGTTCTAGTGCACAAGGTTTTGCCTGGGTGTCTCTATCATTTGGTATATATCAATTACAAAATCAAAATAAATTGGGGTTTATACATATCTGATTCAAACTGTATGGACAAAAATGCATGCAAGCATGCAATATTCAGCTGTAACTATAAGCTCTAATCAATTCATAATACTGTACATACAAGCACACACAAAGGCAGGTCGCGATATTTAGAAACGATTAAAACAACTATATTGGTAATTTGTTATGCCTACTACATACATACATACATACAGCTAGTCATACAGGCATACGTTCACACATGCTTGTATCCATTCAACCATCCATTCATACATGCATACATCCATCTATACACACATACATAGAACAGAACAGTTTTGTTTTTTATTTGCTGGTTTCAAATAGCTATATTAAGGAAATACCAAATAAATTTTATCATATGGTTCTATTCTCTTTGTATTGTTCAGTCGCACCTTTTATAGATATGTTTCTGGCAATTCAACAACCTCCTCCTCGTTATCACAGACACCTACATGAACAAAAACACTTTCATTGTATGAGAGCTATCTGGATAACGTGACTACATTATTAAAAGCTTTAAATACTAACTGTCCATCTCGGACCCATGTATCAAAACTTTGTTTTATGTACTTTAGTTTGTAAATGATATCTGGAATTAGGTGAACATGACAGGAAGTATCTAATGCATGTCACATTTGCCTAAAATTAGCCCTGTAGCATAGACTGTTTTACTTCTCTCTCTCTCTCTTCTCTCTCTCTCTCTCTCTCTCTCTCTCTCTCTCTCTCTCTATATATATATATATAGATAGATAGATAGATAGATAGATATATATATGGATAGATAGATAAGTTTAGACTTAAATAGCTGTGACTTCCTTAAATGACTGATTAAGAAAACCTTTCATGCTTGAAACTTTATGTCTAAATATTTAATTCTTTATAGTTATTCCCTGCAGCTGATATCCACCGTCTTCTTACAAATTTTAGAAATGAAATCACAGTAATTGGCATAGCTATATTAATGTGTTTGAATAGATAATTCGTCTTCTTTGACAGATTAGTAGAAGGAATCATATTCACTTGGGTACAACAGAGAAATTCCAGAGATAAGCAGAATCTTTTTATTTTGACAAGGTTTTTGCCGAGTTCCTGCCTGTAAATTCTGAGCCCAAAGGCGGAATATCCGATCGCATGCCAGCACATACGACTGATTATTTTCTCTTATTCCTACATTAAATAATATTGTTAGAGTTCTAACAGTTGATACTCTGCAATATGCTGCATTTGTGCAGAATATTGACATCCTTTAGGTCAAAGGCCAAGTAGCGTCAATTTCATGTCATCAGGTGAACTCATGTTTTTCTCATCTATGTTACAAAAGAATCTCGCGAAATTGCGATTCTTACTTTTCTTGTCTCGAGTCGATTATCTCGAGTCGCATGTCTCAGTCTACTCGTTAGATGCATGTGCTAATATGTTTCAACAATCCCATACATATGTAATTGACAACCCTCAGGCTCGGAGCTTAATGATGTCAATTTCATGAAAAAGTATGTCAGCTCCTTCCCAGCAAGTAAGATCATTCAGAAAATTAAAATAAATTTATATAAATAATTCATAAAAATAAAATGATAAGCAAATTGGTGAGAAAAATAATCGATATTTGTCTTGGCGTTGAGACAAGGAAATCCCAGTCGAAGAGTTACACTCTTTGGCTCGGCTGACGCTCGCAACAGACAAATAATGTAACCCCCCGACTAGGGTTTCCTTGTCTCAACACAAACGAAAACATAGATTCTATTAATCCCACATGGCTTTCTCGCATGAGCAAACTATATCACTCATGTACAGGAATGATAAAATAATAATTCTTACATGACAGGGCCGGTTACAGCTGGATTGACCTGTGCGATTTTCTTAGTCAGCTTTTATAGAACATAATTATGGCAGATAACTGTTGACTACAGTTTAATTTTCTTATACTTTACAACTTTTATGAGGAAACTTATCATTTATTTTCAGAAGTACTCTTAAAAGACTTTGAATTCTTGGACTTCGCCCTCAGGCTGACACTATTCCACGTTGCTATGGAAAAATGTCACATACAGTAAATCTGATATAATCCTTATATTCTCTTGCTGTGGGTCCAACGCAAAGCATTTTCGTTCAATCGTCTGATAACCACAGCTGTCATACAAACTAAAAAGCTGTTGAATGAACGTTCCCATCCTAGCGTCGTTTCTTTTTGTTTCAATCATTACTTGCATGTGCTAAAAGCATGAGACGACATATTGAGCTATTCCTATCTTTTTTTCTTTCTTTTCTTCTTTCTTTCCAGCTATATTCTCTACGATAATACTGCTGAAATTATTAAAATAAAAACACATGGAAAAAAGGTTTGAAAGAAAGCTAAATAATAAATGCCAAATTTCCCTTGTCATTTAAAAGATAATACCGAAAGAATAAAAACAACTTACGTCATTGATATTACAATATATAGACCTGCGCGAAAAAACGTTGGTTACTGTTACCTGCTTTCCCCTGCATTGGTTCAAATTGATGCAGGCAACACCGTGATTATATTCCATGTGCATTGTAAATAACATGACTTCAGATGGAGATATGCCAAGAGGACAAAACTTGTACACTGGGAATAAGCTACAAGGATCAAAGTCGTTAGGATCGAAAACGTAGGTCGCTGTGGCAAATTTTCACAATGGATGGCTTAGAATGATACAAGGAAGACTCAGACGAGGTTCCAGGAATACGACATAACTACAGTTTGATATTTGCCTGTAAGCCAAAACTTTAACATTAGGGTTAACTGTAAACAAGATTGATTCGTATAAAAAGGTAGATCACTGTGACTTTCATTTCACTGGGATAGTACAGAAGGATGCCAGAAATACCTTGACCATTCCATGCCTACAGCAGCAGATATGCCAGGAAACCAAAATGTTTACACTTGGATGAACCTTAAATATCAAAGTCATTCGTGTAAAAACATAGGTCATTGAACTAACTTCCGCAGGGGTGATTGAGAATGATACAAGGAACACCCTGAATAAGTTTATTGATGATATAATGCATACGGCTGGCAGTAGAGGCAGAAAAACAACTTTTAATGTTTTAACCTGAATGCAGACGCCGCTGAAGATACTGCCGCCGTTGACGGCGAAAAACATTGGGTGTATAGCGTAACATCTACCGTGCTTCGTACAGGCGATCTGAGAAAAGGCGAAAAGTGGCGCATAGTGTAAGGCTCGACGTTGATTTTCCTTTTTTTTTCAGAGAACTCTGTGTGCAGGTTACTGTTTGCCACCTTTGTATTTTACTGCGAAAGTTAATTGGTGTGATGTATGCTTTTTTGAAAAGAAATGACATTCTTTGAATTTAGTTTTGTAAAAAAAATAAGGTTGCAGAATCAGGTACTACGACTCAATTTGGCATCAGATTTGTGACCATGAAGCTATAAATGACTAAGCTGAGACAGGGAAACTGTTATAATTTATAAAAGGAATATTCTTCGCAGTGATTGTGATTGCTTTAAATCGATTTATCGACATGGTGGCCCCATGCTAATGTACCCAGACTTGTCCATCGGGTTGTCACCAGCAGTCACTCTTATGAAAAGAAAATGTTTTGACGACGAAATTCTGGTCAGCATAGTACACAAATCACGTCCTGTTTCTAAAAGCGTAAAACTTGAAAAAAGCGTAGAATTACATACTGAAAAGGTCTCCTGCTGTTCTACAATAAATAAGGCGATAGAAAATTCCCCATACCTCATAAAATAATTGGAGATAGCTGCAGTATACAAAATAAATATTTTATTTTTCAATCATTTGTTTTTATTTTATTTTCTTTACTTCATATACACGCTGCTGTTTAAGCTTTTAAAGATATACTAGTTCTGATGTTGGGCAATTCTTAACAGGATGAACATCAAAGAGAAGTTGTCGACATTTGAGGATTCAAAAAATTACAAACAATACAGTAATTAGCATCTGATTGCAAATATCAATAACTATTTGAAACTTATTTTGAATGAAGATAAATTGTTTGTGGGAAGCTAAATCAGTTTTCGACCAGTTACTATTACAAGGAAAAATCTTCAACCGAAAGACCCCTCGACCAGCTCTCTAGAAATTTCATCGAAGTGGAAAGCTAACTTGGGACAGGCTTCAATTTCAATCGTGATGAATTCCATTTATATTCTTGTTTAACACAGATTTTCAATATGTCGACCCATAGTAAATATAAGCCATCTACAGGATTTTTATTTTAGTGGGTTCCAATTAGACGGTCTTGAAGATTGAAGAGTATCGCGGGAAATCTTGAAAGATCCTACACCCGAAGGAATAAAACTTGCACTCGATTGAGGATGTTTGTCAAAGACAGCTTAAGTCAGATATAGAATGACATAGTTATGAAAAGCATTATATTACTGAAGACATTTGTTTAGCAAACATATGCTGCGCAAAGTCTTCATTTTACCGGAACACTACAGCAGAATCAAACCAGCTTAAGTTATTTATGCATTCTGAGTCCAGTAATGCACGAAAGACAATTGCAGTGCATTTTGAAACAAAATTTAATGCAATTGTGTTTTAGTAACAACGCTAATGGTTTAATGAGTTTATAGTCTCCGTTGGTTAATTAAATGTTTTATTCGCTAATATGTTGCAACTATTTTAAAAAAAAAAAAAAACGTTTGAGAAAAAAACGTATTTATTAATTATAGGACGAAGAACAATTTGCATTACCGAGAAGAACTGCAAAGCCTTCGTACTTCTTTATTTGTTGTTACGAAAGGGTTATAATTTAGTTCAGATATACTCTATTTTGTACCTGGTATGCAGTGAAAATGACCAGTGCTGGATTACCCAATATGCAGACTGAGCACGTGCTTAGGGCACCAGCAAAGCAGGGGCACAAAAAACAAATGAGAAGTTTTGGGGGTGGGGTTTTAATTACATATGGGGGGGGGGGCACCATAATCTTTTCAGTGCTTAGGGCCTCTAAAGGTCTTAATCCGGCCCTCAAAATGCCTATATGTAAACAGAACTGTAGAAAAAGAACAAAAATAAAGGATCTTAGCTCTTTTTTGATAGCTCTTTTATTCCTCTGCATGATTAAAATACAGCGAATACATTTTCTAGCCTGATATTATTTACGGCAATTATGCTTACATATTTTGAATGAAGATGTATAATAAAAATACAATGGCGCTTTACGTACATTGGCGAATTTGTTTCTTTTAGAGTATTATTATTAGCTATTCTGTCTGATACAAAGAAGGAAAGGAAAAAGAAGGCACAATTAAATAAGTTTGGGTATGAAGATCGATTAGTCGATCAACAGACATAAACCGATAGAGATATACATAGATTATCTATAGTACTTACCATTCTGCAGCTGTACACGTAGTAGCAGCAACAGCAGCATTAGTAGCGGTGGTGCGTGTACAAGGATGTTGTTATTGTTGTTGTGGGTTTAATGCTATTTTTCAGCACATGATGGGCGATACATTGCGTCAGTTTATCTGGTGGAGGAAGAAGCCGGGAAAACACCGGGAAGAACCACCGACCCACGGGAAGCTACTGGCAAGCTTTCTCACATACCCACATTGGCCGAGCCCAAGACTCGAACCCATGCGGACATAGGTGAGATGTCAGTGATCGGTAAAGACGAGCGCCTTAGACCACTCGGTCACCCGGGGACCCTGCGTGTAAAAGGAGCCATATATTTAGACGTTGTTGTTGTTGTTCCTGTTTGCGTGTTGTTGATATCTTAAGTATGGGCTATAGTACATAATTTCTACGGCATACATTATTCATTTTGTTCCGAATGTTGTAGGTGCATGATGTTGTCTAAAAATTGTCATTAAGTTCATTATTCCCTAAAGCGGCGTAAATTCTTGTAAATTTAAATAAAGGGATAATTTTGCGACTCACATTATGAGTAAAAATAAAAAAAATATTAAGAAAAACGAAAAAAAAAGGGAAAAACAAAGGAGTCACGTACCCATCAGCCCAATAATTTAACACGTAAATGAGTTAGAGTGATTACCAACTACGCTGAACCTCATGAATGCGTATGCGTATTACAATGTAAACAAACCAACAAATACATCAGTGTTTCACCCTGAACTGAAAACAGACAACCTACTTTACTATTGGGTTAATAAATGCTTTCGCCATTCCAGTATCCGTAACACAAGATTGGCATGATTACTGTACCACACACTCCAAACCTGTTCAACATAATATGGTATAAGGGAACCAGTCAAAAGTAATTATATGCACACGGTACATAATAGCAGTCTGTGACCTAGGCTAGCAAATGTGTCTCTTTTCAAAACCATTTCGTCATTGAGTGTGGTTACAACAGTTTAAGTTCGCGCAACACTGGAGTTTCCATGCAAAAAGCAAATAAACAAACAACGTTGGCCTTCAGTGGTAGGACAATCGTTTTATGGGGGAACTACAAAGAACATGTTCTTTATATCAGCTTGATACTGGTTTTAGGAGATATTGCATCCCCTAATGATGCGTATATCCCCAAGTCTCTCTGCTGCTGAAATGCGGATATAATCGCTGGTGTACATATAATTGTCTCACACCTCTTATTTATGCACACCGGACAATATAGCTGGTACTCAATAAGACCGTGATGTCGATAGGCATTGATAACTGTCTACTTTCAGAGTGATCTAAAGTAGAATATAAAGCCTGTTGAAAGAATGTTAAAAAGAAACTGAAAATGGAGTCAGGAGCTGGTGACTCAGACACTACAGAAGGATCGGCGTGCCCCATCTGCCTCGATGTGTTCACTTCACCTCGTCAGTTATCTTGTCTGCATACATTTTGTCAGTGTTGCCTACAGTCCTACTTGAACGAGGCGTATCATGTTAGCGAGGGAGACGGTAAGGAAATTCTCTGTCCGGTATGTAGAACAGTGATCGACACACCAAAGAAAGAGCAACCTATGGAACAATTGGCGTTATCTTTTCCACTAAATGAAATTTTACAACTCGCATCCTCTAAATCGAAAGTAGAAAGGCTGTGCAATTCCTGCAATTCTGAAAACGTGTCAGAGCCCGCAGTGCAGTTTTGCGTCGAATGTAAAGAAGGTCTTTGCACAATGTGTTTTAAATTTCATCAAAAACTGAGCGGCACAAAAAATCACAAAACTATTAATATTAGTGAAATTAGTAACAATCTTGAGAATATCCTGAAAATTGGAGATGGATTTGGTTGCCCCAAACATCAAGATAAAGAAATCGAGTTTTTCTGCAAAAACCACGACATTGTATGTTGCGCTACGTGTTCATTCAATGACCACAGAGATTGCAAGCTTGTGCTTGACTTAACAAATAATACTGAGAGCCTGATTCACGATATCAACACCAATGAAATCTTGCGGAAATTGAAAGTGATCGAGAATAATTTGAAACAGTTTAGCACTAAGAGCAAGACTACTATTTCTGATTTAACAGCGAGAGTGAATGACCTCACAACTGAAATCCAAGATATCAGGAGAAAAATAAATGAAAAACTGGATGAATTGGAGAAGGCAGTGAAAATAGAAGGAAACAGACTCTACAAGGAGGAGATGATTCGGCATCAGGATGAGATTCAACAATGTCAGTCATTGATGAATGCTGTACGGAATTCCCATACTTTCCTTGAGACAGTAAACAGGCATGGAAGCGAGAAACAGCTTCTTCTTGTTTCCAGCAAAACGAAGACGCAACTTACCTCTTACTTTGACAAGATCAGAGAGAGGTTCGGCAGGTCACAGTCTATCTCCGTAAATCTGGAATTATCAAGTCATGTGAACGCCATCTTGTCGCAAGATGTAACATGCATTGGGCGTATAACATCATCAAAAGTGAGCAATCTCATTGCCCTTTTCGGTATTGATGCACCTTTGAGAGATATGAAGGTAGAATTATCGAATATTGTCGACCTCAACTGCCCAGACACAACATATCCTTGTTACACTGGCATTACTCATTTACCTGACGACAAGATAGTATTAATATGTTGGAAAAACAAGAAATGCTTTTTTCTTGATCCCTTCTATAAGAACATTACCAGTTGCACATTATCCTCAAACCCATGGGATGTATGCGTAGTAGACGACGACAAAGTGGCAGTAACAATGCCTTACATTAACACCATAGAAATCCTGTCTTTAAAGGACTGTTCAATCACTACCAAAAAGTCATTTAAAACAGCATTTGAATGCTACTCTGTAGATTTTCTAAGTACAGATAGATGTGTAGTTAGCGGCCATGACGTAAAAATGACTTATTGGAGCGTCGTCACAGTGGAAGGAAAGGAAGAATGCCGTCAAAATTTAAAGTCCCCGTGTTCCTTTTCATATAGTTACGTTGCTGTAAACAACGCAAAAACACGTGTCTATGTCTCTGTGACTGAAAGTCATGCTGTCCATTGTTTCAGCCTTACAGACAGAAGTCAGCTTTTTGTCTACGTGTCTGATAATTTACGTAGGCCATATGGAATCGCACTGGACAGAGATGGTAATGTCTACGTCGCGGGACATAATTCTGGCAATGTTCACAAATTATCACAAGAAGGAACACTTCTTCAGATCATTTCTTCTGATGTTCCAAAAAAACCACTGGGGATTTCCTTCAACAATAGAGGAGATAGATTTACTCTATCGAACGAATCACAGCAAAAGAAGTTGCACGTGTTTCAACATAAAGTTGTGCCTTAACGAAAACCTTATTCAACGTCAGTTCTTTTGTTCTACAATAAGAGTGCGCCCGAATACATGTATTAACAAGTATGTATAAATGATTGTGCTAACATTTTACTACCAAATACCACAACGTCACTCACGTACATGTATTACATATTGGACTTTGTTTACGGCTGATTCAAGTTACAGGTATTCATATTATTCAAGGATAGTTTCCAGAATAGAATCAGTTGTAGTAGTATCTAATATTGTGAAGAACATAATATTTATTTTAATGTAATAATGATTGTGTCTGCTTAATTAAGATATATTCTCTAAGATAACACTGGTGTATTTGGTCAATACGTGCATGCGTGAGCTGATTGTGTTTACTATATAGATACGTATACGTGAATATGTGTACTTATCATCATTATTTGCGTATAATATTATTCTAATATCAACAAGTTAATAATCTGGTGTACATATTTATCTGAAGATATATTTACTCAGTCATGATAAGATATGTGTCCTTGCAGATAATGCATTAATGATGGAATTCGTACACGCATTTACTGATATGCACAGTTTATATTTCCTCGCAGTCAATTGTGACCCGAGGGAAGATAAGTTCTGTTCGAGTGCTTGGGTTTGTCTGTATCTTTGGCATTTATCAGTTATGAAATCAGAGAAAACAAATTGTGTTTTTACATATTTCATTGAAATGCAGTTCAGTTTGAAAAATGAGAGTAATCAATTCCAAAGACATAAAGCACACTTAGAGATATCTCGCAATATTTAGAAACGTAACATATAATGATAATTCGTCATACATAATGAATGCATACATACATACATACATTTGCTCGTAATGCCTCAATATAAGATCTTTAGGAGTGAAGGTAAATATAGTATGCTGATTTTTATTATACGTAGCTATCATTTATGTGTGGGTTGATCAAGACAAGTGTGCTCCGAGATACTCTGCAATGCAAAGTCATCTCAGTAGTTTCATCGGCTTTGAAAATCCCGTTGGGAGCAATTTTGTTTTTACAATATTTGTCCCGTCACTTCCAGGTCATATACTATTTGATTTTTAAACTTATCCATAACTGCTATTTATATGAATGGATTGACACTAAATTCGGCTTTATTGTTTCATCAAAGAATATTGAAAATCCCTAGAAACCAATTGGTTTAAAGAATAAAAGCCAAGATCACAGTGAGGGCATTCATCGCAGGCGAAAAATGAATGATTGCGTTTGTTTTGGATATCAAACGCATCAAAGTTATTTCCTTAAATTGATGATGAAATATTCCTTGAAGCCGTGAAATAACATTTATTTTATGCTAGGCACTGAATAACTGGATTTTCCTAGTTAAATAATTGTGATATTTAAATGCGGTGAAAATCAATGAAATTTTTTCACTGGGGTGAAAAAAATATCATATTTTTTCACATCCCGTAAATAGACATTGACACCATTATAAGCAAGAAAAATCATACTGTTTGTAAGACCCTTGCGAGGGGTCAAGGTAAAGATGGCCGTCTCTCATCCAGGCAAACGGGGTTCAAATCCAGCAATAACCAATGTTTTGTTTTTTTTTGTCTTTTTTTCATTTTCTTTTTATCTGCTGCTTTAACTTGAATTGGGAAGGAGCGTTATGTAACTACTGTTATTTTATGTGCAAATATACACAAAACAGAGCAGAACATAAACGGTAAACTGCTGACATTATCGCGCGGGATGCAGTAAGAAATCAGCTACTTCAGTGTGTTATATAAATTGCTAGACAATACGCTTGAGCATAAAATAAAAAGAATATTTGCTTGGTCCGAGTGAATAACGGATATATTTCATCTCGTGGGTGAAAAACTTAAGTATTTTCAACCACTCGATGAAATATATCCGTTATTTACTCGTTTCAAGCAAATATCCTCTCTATATAAAACATCGGAACAACAGCCAAGCCTACAATAGTATTAAGCATCCCTTTTCGATTTCACCACGAATTTGTAATGTAGAATATTGTATCTTTTTCATCCGAGAATTGTATATCTTTGGAGCGCCGTAGCACAGTGTTTGGCGTGCTGGACTTTCGACCGAAAGGTTGCAGGGTCGAATCCTACCATTGGATCAGCCTGGCTTGGCTACTATCGTACGTCCCTGGCAAGGCACTTTGCTCCAATGACTTGACACATAATAACCCTAATGTCTTCTGCGGTAAAACAAAATGGAAGACCAAACCAATAAATAAATTTTCACTCAATTAAACCCAAAGACTTCTATATAATGTTCACGTTTCTTCATTGTACATATAAAGTACATTGTAAATGATTGTAAATGCACAGTTTAGATTTTTATTTCATGGTTTCAAATAGGTATAATTGGGCAATACTGAATAAATTGTAACTAAAGGTTCAATCCGTTTCTTGTTATTGCTTAGTCACTCCTTCTCTATCTGTGTTTATAGCTGTCTACCAACCCCCTGCTCCTTCTCACAGATACATGCACAAGCACAAACACATCAGATGAGAGCTATATTGCTAACGTCACCACGTGATCAAAAGATGTTCAACTCAGACTTGTACACCAAAACTGCTTTTTTTTATTTACTCTCGTATGTTGATCCAATTTGGAATCTGGTGAATATAACAAAATAATCTCAAAATTATGTCACATTTATCAAATTTTATCATTTTTGTAAAGACTGTTCTCTCTCTCTCTCTCAATTTTGAGCAACATTTTCTAATTATATATATATATATATATATATATATATATATATATATATATATATATATATATATATGCTATTACACATGTACCATATGTATATGTAATGCAATGTTTTCGTATGGTTCATATTCACTGTTCATGAATTTAGATTTGCCGACCGTACGTATATGTACTTGTGCACTAGTCCTTCCAGATTTAGTTCGATGTGACTTGTTGATTTAGAGTGACTCCCTTAAATGGCTGGTTAGGAAATTTGCTAATAATTCATATCATTTATTTAATTCAATGTTAGAAACTTTATGTTGAAAGATTTTATTCTTTATAGACGTTCCCTGCAGCTTATATCTACAGCCTCTTTATTTATTTTAGAAATGTCGTCACGGTAATTGGTAATGCTTTTCTCTTCATATCTCTAATTTTTCAGCAAAATATCTTCCTGTTTTTAAATTGAACATTTGTCTCGTTTACAGATCAATATAATCAATCATATTCACTGGTGTGGTATAGGAAAATTCCACCCAAGGGTCAGAATTTGTGGACATTAACGAGGTTTGCCGCAGGTCCCGCCACATATTTTGACCCCGAGGACGGAATATCACCAATCGCACACCAATGCACATGATTGATTATTTTTTTCTTATTCCCTAAGTCAATTAATATGGTTAGGCTCATAACGGTATTGTGGTTGATACACTGCACTATGCTGCATATGTACAGAAAATGTACATTCTTTAGATCAAAGGCAAAATCATGTCAATATCATTCATCAGGGTTTTATGTTTTTGTTGGGGGTTTTTTCTTCACATTACTGTACGTGTATGATTGTATGTTCCAGTGCGGAACACCTGTGCAAGATTTATAGGTTACTGTATTTGTATGGGCAAATATGAAATCTCTACTTTCAAATGGCTCAAACATTTCGTGTAGTTCATCCATAGACAAATCTAATAAATCAAAAGCGTTGGCGTCTGCTACATGAGCGTCCATTGTTTGTTTACAATAAAAAGTAGTTGCTTACACTCAATACTATTTTTAGACACACGTGTCGTGCAGTATAAAGCAATGCAGTATGGAGAAATACTGCACGATTCTGACAATGCAAAATTAATGGGGAAAAACATGAGTATATAATAAAGCGTTACCCTGCCTCACACGTGACCTTTATCCTGACTCGTGGACTATTTTGACCTTCTATTGCGAGCATAGTTTACACTAGGAAGCAAACACTGCCCAATTTCAATCATCACTTGAACATTCTTTCACAATAATCAAGATAAATATTAATTGTAACACATTTACGTACTAACACGAGTAGTAGTTGAAGTTAAGTGTTCCACAAACAGGCCGTTTGGCACTGATCGACCTAGCTACATGTACGAATTTTTTAGTCTATTTCAAGCCGAAAAAGCTGTTGTGGTATATGTTATTTTTTAAACATTCATATTCTTCTTATTATTTTTGAAAGGTAAATCCATTCTAGATCAATGTTGAATCAAGGACTATTTCGTACCATTGCGCAAGCTATCTGCATTACACAAATCAGAGGCTGTGAATTACCACTGCATATCAGTTTCAACCCCTGTTTTTTCAAAGCTAAAATGTATTTAAACGTCATTGAAAACACTGAATTTTTCAGTGTAAACCTAATTTTTACGCTCTATCTTATGGTAAGGAAATTTGGAATGGGTTTTCTGCCGTTTGAAAGTGTCTGACACTAAATTCTGACCATCGGGTGGAATTTCCCTAACCTACAGAGATGCATATGATGGATTGTATTATTCTTATCAATGTGGAAGAAGAATCCAGCCAAATCGCGATCTTTACTTTTCTTGTCACGGATCGATTATCTCAGTCTCCTCGTGAGAGGGGTACCTGCTAACAGGTTTCAACAATCTCCTGTATATGTAATTCACAACACTCGGCCTGAGATCTTCATAATGTCTGTGTTGTTTTAAAATTCTGTTGATTGCATGCCAACAAGTAGGAACACTCCTGTAATTCAAACGAATAAATCATGAAATAAAATAATCAGCAAATAGGTGAGAAAAATAATCAATGTAGGGATTGACAATGAGACAAGGAAATCCAAGTTGAGTAATTAGTAGTAGTAGTGTTTAACGGCACATCAGCACAATACTGGCTATATGGTGCCAACTAAAAGTAAAATTCGAAAAATGTGAAGAAAAAAAATTAAAAACTGCACAGAAACCTTAGGAAGATAAATCCTGCCAAATAAATATAAACATGAAGTACAACATGTTAAAATTCTGTAAAAAGTATACAAACAAAAGATAAAGGTAACACATGAAAAATCCTTAAACATCCTGTAACAGTTTGTTATACAAACGGCATTCCCTCTAAACGTCGAACATCTTTTCTGTTGGTACATGACAAAAAGTTTCTTCATCGAGTAGGCATCAAAACACTTCTGTATTACAGGGTGGAAGTCGAAACACTCAACAAGAATATGTTCCACTGTCAGTGGGCAATGACATGGTATTCACTCTGGTCGCGATTTTTAAGGCGATTCTACCAATTTTTTGCAATTAAATTCACTGCAATAAAACTTCTAAAATTATTAAAACAAAATTTAAAAAATATAGCAGAATCGACCCAAATCAAACTAGATAATAGATGCTAAACTTTCCGTATGATTTAAAAGATAACACCCAAAATAATACAAACTTAGGTCTTTGATACTGAAATCTATAGACCGGCATTAGCAATGTGGGTCACAATGACCTTCTTTCCCCTAAAGTGGTTCAGAATGATATCAGAAACACGTTCATTATAATCAATGTAAATTGCCCAGGCCGGGGCTGCTGCCTCTGTGTATCCCTGGAAAGGCACTTAACTCCTATTTCCTCGGCATGATATAGTCAATAATGTGTTAAATGTGCCGTTAAAACAAACAAAACTAACAAAAAATCCATGTACATTTATTCCCGATCTTTGATAAAGATATTCTTCACAATATAAAGCACGTAATACTTCAGCCCTACAACTCAGACAAAACATCATCGTTTAGAGTAACAACTTGAATCTGTTAATACCTCATAATTCTTTGGAGTCACAAGGTTTCTAAGCTGGAGTCACCGTGCTTAGTATTTAAAACATGTACACTATATGATTGTCGTTGAGATCTTGTACAAATTAGCTAGCTAAAACCTTTTCGATACAGATTTCACTATGAAAAGGCAAACTTAAAGGTGAAACCGGGCAAGGATGGCGCCGTCGGGAGCTTCCTTTTTTTTTTTTTTTTTTGCTTCTGTAACAAGGGCTTAGATGGGGGGGGGGGTGTGTGTGGAGGTTGGCAACTGAAATAAAAACTACTCTCTGTGGCAAAGTTGGGGGCGACACTAAAGAACATTCCCCGAGGTGCCTTGGTAGGGGCGCCACTAAAGAACATTGCCCCCGGGCGCCTCGAACCCTCGCGCCGCCATTGGATTTTGTTTTTAAAGTGTGTAAGCATATGATTGATTACACGGATACTTACAAGTGTCTAAGGGTTCTTTTTATTTTGATTTCTATGGGGGGAAAGGAGTTTCGGGGCGGGGGATATCACTTGTACGGCAGATGTTTTTGCAAAAATCATGTGGAAGTGTACATGGAACAATTATATCACAGATTCATTCATATAAAGACATATGGTATATAACGTTCGATAACTTGTTTAATAGCTGTATTGTTGCTGATAAAGATCGCTGTTTAGCAATATGGGGCTGTAAAGCATTCAATAGTATTGACATGTCCAAACCTGAGCTAAACAGTATCTTATAGGTGTCCAGATATTTGTACCGAATTTAGCGACTAATGGTGCTGTCGGTTGGATGATATCAACTCACAGACGATGGATACATATTATAATATATTGTAATTGCCTTGTTTCTATGGACGATATGAAATATATTTTGAAAGTTCTAAATATGGATTAAACGTTTGAAAATTGTTTATAATTTGTGAATATACAGTCTAGAAGACTAAAACTTTTCGAGTGGACTGTACAGGTAAAACTGACTCGGAAATTGAGATCTTATGTCAGTGTCAAAAAGACACACATTATTGAGTTATATGTACAATGTCAAAAAGACATACATTATTGAGTCATATGTACAGTGTCAAAAAGACATACATTATTGAGTCATATGTCAGTGTCAAAAAGACACACATTACTGAGTCATATGTCAGTGTCAAAAAGACATACATTATTGAGTCATATGTACAATGTCAAAAGACATACATTATTGAGTCATATATCAGCGTCAAAAAGACGTACATTATTGAGTCATATGTACAGTGTCAAAAAGACATACATTATTGAGTCATATGTACAATGTCAAAAAGACAGACATTATTGAGTCATATGTACAGTGTCAAAAAGACATACATTATTGAGTCATATCTATAATGTCAAAAAGACACACATTATTGAGTTATATGTACAATGTCAAAAAGACATACATTATTGAGTCATATGTACAGTGTCAAAAAGACATACATTATTGAGTCATATGTCAATGTCAAAAAGACACACATTATTGAGTCATCTGTACAATGTCAATAAGACATACATTATTGAGTCATATGTACAGTGTCAAAAAACATACATTATTGAGTCATATGTACAGTCTTAAAAGACATACATTATTGAGTCATATGTATAATGTCAAAAAGACACATTATTGAGTTATATGTACAATGTCAAAAAGACATACATTATTGAGTCATATGTACAGTGTCAACAAGACATACATTATTGAGTCATATGTCAGTGTCAAAAAGACACATTATTGAGTCATATGTACAATGTCAAAAAGACATGCATTATTGAGTCATATGTACAATGTCAAAAAGACATACATTATTGAGTCATATGTCAGTGTCAAAAGACATACATTATTGAGTCATATGTACAATGTCAAAAAGACATACATTATTGAGTCATATCTATAATGTCAAAAAGACATTCATTATTGAGTCATATGTACAGTGTCAAAAAGACATACATTATTGAGTCATATGTACAATGTCAAAAAGACAGACATTGAGTCACATGTACAGTGTCAAAAAGACATACATTATTGAGTCATATCTATAATGTCAAAAAGACATTCATTATTGAGTCATATGTACAGTCTCAAAAGACATACATTATTGAGTCATATGTACAGTCTCAAAAGACATACATTATTGAGTCATATCTATAATGTCAAAAAGACATACATTATTGAGTCATATGTACAGTCTCAAAAGACATACATTATTGAGTCATATGTACAATGTCAAAAAGACAGACATTGAGTCACATGTACAGTGTCAAAAAGACATACATTATTGAGTCATATCTATAATGTCAAAAAGACATATCTATAATGTCAAAAAGACATTCATTATTGAGTCATATGTACAGTCTCAAAAGACATACATTATTGAGTCATATGTACAGTCTCAAAAGACATACATTATTGAGTCATATCTATAATGTCAAAAAGACATACATTATTGAGTCATATGTACAGTCTCAAAAGACATACATTATTGAGTCATATGTACAATGTCAAAAAAACGTACATTATTGAGTCATATGTCAGTGTCAAAAAGACATACATTATTGAGTTATATGTCAGTGTCAAAAAGACATATTATCGAGTCATATGTACAGAAGAATTTCAATAAACAAGAACGTTGTTTGTTTAACTCAATATATGTGTGGTATTCTCCCTATAAAAATTTAAAATGGAAGGTACCGTAAGGGAAAAGTAGAAGACAGAATTTGCACACACAATGTGTAATGATAATATCGTCCACGATGAGTTATTTTTTTTATTAAACCGGTGTTATTTAGTCTTACGTGATACACGACCTAAAACTACTGATTTATCTTTGATACATCCTCCCGAGTTTAAGTTGTAGCAGTTAATGTAAAAATACCAAAGACGGACAATACCGTGTATTGTAAATGCTTTCCTTAGAAATAAAAATGTTCTATTGAGATAAGTCAATGATGTATGTATGTATATTTCTGTGCTTTTATTTTTCGTCACCGAATGTTTTCTTATATATATATAAAGTGACTTATAGATCCACTGGTCCGGATTCATAATACACATTTCATGTTATTAATGTATTCAAAAGTAGGTTTTATAGCTTTATACTGTGTAAAGTATATGTCACTATAATAAATGATTACTTACAGTACCACAGTATCGTTAAGATCATACGAGAGACAATTTCTTTACATTAGAAACAAATAAATCCTCCATAGCACTACAGCCTATTTTTCTCTCTGATTTAAAGCATAGCTTAACTACTAGGTAGCATCCACTTTCCGGAGCGTGACAAGAAAGCACCACTGTTGTGTACTTTCTATGGGTTTTACATTGAACAACAGTGTACATCCTTGCAAGTATGCTGCATTATTAAAGAAAGAAGAAGAAGAACAACAACAGCAACGATAATAATAATAATAATAATAATAATAATAAGAAGAAGAAGAAGAAGAAGAGGAAGAAGAATAGAGTGATAGTTCAGGTATTGGGGGAACTGTAAAGGAACGCGAGAAAATATATCAACGTAGCATCATCATCATTATCATCATCGTTGCTGTTGTAGTTATTGATGGCCTTCACTAATAATAACAAAAATCCGATTTTTGGTGGAATCATTTAACTTCCGGGCAAAATGTCAATATGAAAGTGATGCGTGATTTAAATACAATAAAGAGACATCAACAACGGAAAAGGAATGAAAGATGGAACCAGTTATTAAGTACAGAGAGAGAGAGAGAGAGAGAGAGAGAGAGAGAGAGAGAGAGAGAGAGAGAGAGAGAGAGAGAGAGAGTACGGACATGACTTTCGTGGCAATATTTGAGTATAGTAGGAGTGGTGATGAACAAATAGCTGAATTTCAGCAATACTTTATCTTTCTTTCCTTACTTTTTTAGCTAAATATGTGCCGAGATACTTTACAGAAGGAATATTCTTCATAGTGACTGTCATTGCATCGATCGACTTATCGACATGATGGACGCCTGCTGGTCTACCTAAAATTGTCTATCAGGTTGTTACCATCAGTTTCCTATGAAAAGAAATTGTTTGGACCACCAACCTCTGGTCAACATAGAAAAAACCATGAGATCATTGTTATTAGAAAAAGCGTCATTCGAAACAAGCAGAGAATTGCAAATGGAAAAGCTTACCCGTAGCTGCACTAATGTGCTAGAAAATCCCCCATATCTCATACAAAAATTAGAAACAACTGCAGTAGACTAAATAATTATTTATTTCTCAGTCATTTCTTTTAAGAATATGTTGTTTAATTGTTATACACAACATTGCATCAGCTTTTCAATATGTTATAGTTCTGGTGATGGACAACTCTTGTTGAATGGGCGACTCTTGTTGAACTTTCATCGGACTTGGTTGTTCTTGAATGCTTATATATAAAAAGCAACCTGTATGGAATCCCTATTTAGGTCAACAAGCTTTTCCCACTCCTTCGGAAAAGGTGTACATGTAAGCTTGGACTAACATACTAGATGTATTAGTCCCAAATGCAAGGTAAATGTGAGAAATTTCTCATAAGTGGCTATAGGACGAACACTTCGCCATTCCTATCGAAGACATATCCGACATGACGAGACGCCTCATTAATGGTCTGTTGGGTTTTTCAGTACTCTTGTACGTTTTTAGGAATCTACACGAACAAAAATAAAATGGTATGTCTTTCAAGTTTACAGTATAAGTGAAAAATTATAGTCGGTATTAAATATGTCATTAAAAAAAACTCAACTGCAAGCTCCATTAGTAGATTTCTCTAATTGTGTCATCGAAAACAAAAATGTAGTAAAAGCTTTTAAATAACAGTGATCCGCTATTAAAAAGCGGTTGATTGTACTTTCTGTTTTCTATTGACTCTTTTTGCTTACAAACTGATAGACTACCGAAATGAGTTTTTATTCTGGTGAGTCTAATCTAAAGATAATTTCCAAATGTTTATATCTTGGCATCGTTTCCGCCACCAGAGACTTATTAACTGATGCATATAAAACTTTGATTTTATTTATGGTGAATGCGGGTCGACGTTCTTATTTGATAGACCATACAGTATAATCAATGACTTACGAACTTGAATGCAAATGACACGAAAATATTAGAATATTTATTTTGTTGGTAGATGACATGGATCATTTCTCCGACAAATATTGCTGAACTTCACAAGCGCAAGATGTTCTATTATTATTATTATTATTATTACTGTATTTGTTATTGTTGTTATTATAATCATTATTATTATTATTATTATTATTATTATTATTATTATTATTATTATCATCACATGCAAAGCTGTGTGAATATTAAAGGTATCTTCACATCGTTTGGAAACTGAAATTGATTAAAGGAGAAACCCAATTACTTCTCTCTAAAATAAATATTGTAGATATTACACTGAAATTGACAATGATCATTTTTGTGCTTGCTTGTCCTTGATATAAGAAACTGAGAAACGTTATCCATTAATGAGATACTGGAAAAGACATATGACATTCTGATTTATTAAAATGTTGAATTTTTAAAATACGAGACTGTGCATCTTTGTTTACAGAAGTTTCATGCAAAGGAATAGTATTGTATTTAAGCAATTATAAATAATTATATACCTACCAATTTTCTACCCAAGAAAGAGCCAGAATGTTACCGTCATTTCCTACAAGCAGAAAAACGATACTATCTTTTTCTAAATCCGTATGACCATACTCTCAAACGAGGCTGGAACTACTTTATCCTCGAGGTTTCATGGTGACAATTGCAGCGCCCCTAGCGACGGAATGCCAACACTAGCAGTAAACAAAGCTCTCACAGCGACGTTAGTTAAGAAACCTTGCGTTATATGTAAAATATCTGAAAGGTCTAAACCATGTTTTGTCACAACAATAATAAAAAACCCATTTATTACTTTATTTTGAAGTAGTAAAATATAGCCAATATGTTCGTCTGAAACATGATCATATTCGGAAATCGCGTACCAAAACATTACAGTTGTACAGTACAACCCATTTACGGAAATTCATAAATGGTAACGTTAGTGAGTTTCCCGCATAATGGATGAATTTGAAATTATAAATGAATAACATTCTCTGCAACAAATCTGTACCAGCAAGTTCTAACAATTTCTCCAATCATGTTGTAAATAACTGTGCAAATAATGTTGTCATTCCCATGTCAAGTTCCCATCGGAGCCTTTCACAACGTCCCGCCAAAAACAGTTAAACCGCATTCAACCTGGCCTCTGAAAGAAACTTCCAGGCATTCAGCTGGTGAAATATTTCCGTGATGCAAAATTTGAGAACTGCAAAATAACTGTTAATCTTTTTATGAGTCTGCTTCCCCCAAGCGTCGAAGAATTCGTGTTATTGATAGTGATCGTAGTCACACTCAGTGAGCGTTGTTTCACAAGCTTCATTCATACAACTAATATTCATGCGCATGTCAGCCTTTCAAAAAGTAATCCGGTTTATGCTTTAAGATGAAGTTCGTATTAAAGAGGTTGAAATGTTTAGCAAAATGTCTTGTGTTTTTAGCTACATATAGTGCTCTTATTAAATTATCTGAAAATTTATAGTTATATAGCAAAAATATCAGAACCACAGTAATGCGATTTTGATTGCTAGATCACGTCTCGTTGTCAGCATAAAAATTTCTTTTTATTATTTTGCTTTTGCTGTTCGTTTTCAAGACGGAGATTGGTGCGGAGAAGTACGAATTTTACAGTGGGATTTTTCTAGGGCATACACACTATTTCGTAATTAGCCAGAACATCCGTCTTTACTTCCAAATCGCTATCAGTTACCCAAACCGTCTTCCGGGTTTCAATAGAGTTCAGCTCTTGGTTCTTGGAGCACCGCTGAAAGTGTGGATGGCACAGGGCAAATTTATTTGCTCTACAACTCTCATAATGAAGAGTAAGTTAACATGTACTTATATGTCTGTCGTTTACTTGGATTGACATTTATTTTTTATCGTAATTAGGAAACCATGCGCTGTCTGAGGCAGACAGCAGATGAAAATGACTGCTTCTGTGTGCTGAGAAAATGTACGTGAAATGGCACAAAGTACACTAATCTTGCCAGTCACTGAATTACAGAAATGAATTTTCACAGTGTAGACATTGGTATTTTCTGAAAATGCACCTACGAAGTTTTAAAATATAATTTTTTTAAAAAAATAATACACTTTTTGTCCTTTTTTTTGTCTTTCTTTGTTTGTTTGTTGTTTTTCTTATGTTTATGATTTACCTTTGAAATTCAGAAAGTTAAAATACCAATGCAGGGCCAGCAATCTTATATGAGATGCACACCAAAAGTAAGGCCTAGCTGTGTAGTCTCAAACCCAAATCAACCCACATCATTCAAATATCAAGCAAAAGATAATTATAGGTACTTTAATCTTCCCTCAAAATATACGCATATCCTTTTCATAACAAGGGTTGCCAGTGGGGATATCCATAAGAGTAATACCGTTTCTTTAAATTTTGAGCCTTGTGCAAAAACCCGAAACTCCGGAACGGTACATATACATTTTGAATCTTGCGCCTAATACTAAAGATTGTTTACGTCTCATCTCGCGCCACAGCTCATAAGGGCCTTTACAATCCATATTAGACTTTACACTCCATAATAGGCTTTATTTACAAAAAAGCTAGTAGTGAATGTAACCTTATATGGTTTGCAATGTCCCGTACCAGCTGTGACGAGAGATAGGAGTAAAAGATAGAATTTCTTGAAATTCGAATTGTTCGAAGTTTAAAAGTTGTGAATAACTGAATGCCGTGCCATAAGTAATTGAAAGCCGTCCCGATTCTATATGTTGATTATCGAAAGCCGCATAAAGAAAGTTATTCTTTTCAAACAAAAGCAGAATTAAAAGTTAACTATGATGCTTTTGAGTCACAACTGCAAGAGCACCAGACCTTTAAATCAATAGAAGCTTAAAGTGTATAGTTTCATTCCTCTTTCTCAGCAGGTTATTTTAAACTAATATAATAATACTCTTTTTTGAAAGTCTGGATACAAATCACAAACGTTTAAACATATAACCTTAAATTGTGTTACTATGTTTGTTTATGAAAATCTGAAAATTGTTATACTTTTCTCACTCATACTTTAAAATCTTACCAATTATCCCGCTAAAATGCATCCGATGAATGCCGCATTATTCGATCAAACGTCCAACTACTAGGTACAATTTAATCTAGCGCATACCTTCTCGGTCGAATGTAAAAATCATGAATAGGTGTTTACCCTGTAGAAAAGGAAACGGTTTAAAAGGATTTCTGCAATAACTGGACAGTTGTAAATTTTCTAAACATCTTAAATTGGCACTTTGTTGAGAAATATTTAATGTGACATTGAATCGCTTTACACAATTTCAACAGTCCGAGATAATTATATTATATAATACATTCAGAAACTGCTATCTGTAATGCTTTTGGCGGCGTTGTTCTTGTTGTGGATGATATACTATATTATAATTACCAGTTCCAACACCATGAGCACCACTAAAATAGCATCGCGACCACCACAGTTATCATCAGCATCAACAACATAGACATAAAATTGATCAGATGTGGCTCCATTTTTGAAAAACACCCATCTCTGTGTAACTCTGGACAATTTCGTAGGATCACGGGTTTATTAAACCAACAGGAACGGCAGCAAAAACAACAAAAAAAAACCCCCCCATTGCATTCGACTTTATTATTGCCGCTACAGGACTCGCATCGAAATTATTATTTTTATATGGTACCCATATTTGTTTGTCAGTATTGAACTTTCCAGTGTGTCCAAATCATAGTAAATCATATCTTAATCTAAAGTATCTTCAAAGATGAACTCACGGTGAACTTCTTGCCAAAGGTTATCCGAAATTTTTATTTTTTTTTTTTTTTTTTGAGAGGCTGTACTGTAAACAAAACAACATGCAGTGGGTCACAGATTTCACTTCCAGACCAGCAAGAATGCCTCATTACTCACTGTACTCTGTCGCCAGAATACACACAGACCAACCACACCATACTGCTCATATTCTAAAGAATAAACAATTTTCTTTAAATCAATACCAAGAATGCCTAAATCTAACTCATGCATCACCACCAAAATGAGAGAGGAACAAATGCTCTAAAAATAGACTGGGACTACATTCGTGGATACTGACCCAGAAGTATTAATTGTGACCCGGGTCTTATGCTACACCAACGGAATTATACCGGCGACACGCGCATAGTACTGACACGTGACACACATTTTGAAAATTTTATCCTGGTGATAGAGTACTCAAACATTCCTTTATTTATATTGGTGCGGATTATCTCACAGATTATCTCAAAAACAGCTCTCGTCTCTTATCTTACTTTTTGTGGAATATCCTTGTAAACAAACATATTTGTCCGTGGGTGTATCATTTGCATTATAGTTGTACTCAAGAATTTCAATGCAATTAGAATTTCATGACTTGGTGAAATTGGGTGCAAATTAAAGTGGGAAAAAAAAGAAAAATTGCGTAGCACATGTATATGTATAATTACAACTGGATACTAGAGATAAGAGATACTGATCATATCTAGAAAATTTAAATCACTCGATTTCACTCCATTTATATGAGACATTTTTGTTTTTCTAGTAGCATTAAGCAGACAAACAAAAAATTCAATAAAGGCTACTCATATTGAAGTTATTTCAAAACTTTGGACAGTGAAAGAGATCAGTTTAATAAACTGATTTAATTTAAGAATATAATGCTCACGTCAAAACAGTAACATAAAAAAGAACGTAACCTCTGACCAGGTATCCCTTTTAAATGAGAGAGAGAGAGAGAGAGAGAGAGAGAGAGAGAGAGAGAGAGAGAGAGAGAGAGAAGCATCTGAAAAATGTTCAAAGTAATAAAAGAATATAATGAGCTTTGGCAAACAATGTTTTTAATATGCTTATTTAGAATGACTCGTTATGAGTTGATATGTGTGAGTTAATACGATATATATATATATATATATATATATATATATATATATATATATATATATATATATATATATATATATATATATATATATATATATATTGGTATTGCTGGAAGGAAGAAGATAGTTTTGTCGCCCCAGTGCTTCTTTACAGACTTGACAAGAGAAAGGGAATTCTGTACAACATTTATCAATGACTGACATTGTTCAATCACTTCTTGTTGCCTTTTGATTTTCTCTTTGTTGAGTCTGGCATCTTTACATTTTCACTGCTTTCTCCTATATACGCTGTTATTCATTAATCTTCCTTCTGAAGTCCTTTATTTCTGCTATGAGATGATTTGCTCTTGTCTTTAATCCGAAATGACAGTCTGGCTTCTAAAGGTAAATTATTTCAAATGATTCTCCAAAACTATTGAGTTTTGAAAGATTTCTTCGAAATTCATTTCCTGTAGGAGACAAACACAGTGAATTTTTATGTCAAATACACGACTGCGATTTCAGTGATCTGCAAAACAACACGAAGCGCAGCGAGCAATATCATCATCTTGGCAGAAATCTTCGATATCTTTCTTTACGTGTTTGGGACAACCAAATAGATCTGATAATCAACATTTTCCGGAGACTTTCAGTTATTTCATCTATGTTGATCGTCTCGTAGGTTTTGGTCGCATTTAGTTTCTGATGCACCGTCAAACACATTTTGCAAAGGCCCTCCTTGCCGTCGACACAAAGTGAACTGCATAAATGGGTACATTTTTAAAATAACACGAAGTCGAAGTTGTTATGGAGTCTGAAACTTGTAGAACTGCACTCAATGTTAACCAAGGAGCCCATTCTTTCACAGATCGATATTCTTTCTGTGATCAGTTATTCTCCTACATATGGAACAGAAAATTTCCTAAAGCTTTCTTTCGTTATTTTGATACGCTTCATTCAAGTAGGAACTGTAGCCTTGATATAATGTATGCAGACACGATCATTGATTGGGCAAAGTGAACAAACAGTATGGACTGTAAGCAATACATGAAAGAGAAACATGCTTTTTTGTCTGTCTTTATTTATTTATATTTAAAGAGAAGACTGGATAAGGGGTCGCTAAATAGATTTTGCTTAATTTACTGTTGCAGTACAACACAATTTAGTGAAGAAACTGACTTTTACTGTTGCAATAGCACACATTTTAGTGAAGAAACTGACTTTTACTGGTGCAGTAACACTTACGTTAGTGCTAAAATTGACTATGTTGCAGTGGCACACAATTTAGTGAAACAAATCTGACTTTTACTGTTGCGGTACGACCTAATCTAGTGAAGAAACTGACTTTTACAGTGCTACACAACTTCGTGAAGAAACTGACTTTTACTGTTGCACACATTTTTGTGTAAAAACTTACTTTTACTGTTGCACACATTTAAGTGAAGAAACTGACTTTCAATATTGCAGTAGCATACAATTTAGTGAAGAACTGACTTTGACTGTGGCAGTAGCACACAATTTAGTGAGGAAAAAATTACTTTTACTCTTGCGGTAACACAATTTAGTGAAGAAACTGACTTTTACTGTTGCGGTGGCAATTAATATTTATTTTTAATTAAGTGATGTCGTATCCTTCTTAAAATGAATTCGTCCGTTTTCACAACTGCGCTAGAAATATTGGCCTTTTTATTTTATTTATCCCTATACGAGTTAGTTGGTGTCAAAATTCAAACTGCTCAAGCAACTACATGCATTCACTACTTAGAATCATCACTGTCAAATATTTACAAGTAGTTGCCAAATATGTTTAACAGTTTAAAAATAATGAAGGTCCTTTCTCTTGACAGACATAACAATTAATTTGACTTTTATCTCGAGAGGAGTAGTCTGGAGCTTCTCCAGAAGTTTTGTTTGAAGTGTATCTTTAAATGACTCTCTCTAAATCTTTAACCAGAAGTGCCATCTGTTGTGTCTCTTCCATTGTTACAGATTGAAACTGCATGAGTGTATCCTCGTAGGTAGAGGGGTCTCTATATATAAGGGAGTGAAAGGTAATTTAGTCAAATCGCACTTGAATCAACAATCTTCGTAAAAAAATCACACCTGTCCAAGGAGAAACCGGAAGCTAAGCGATAACGACGTTCTGTGTACACAAATCATATGATGAGAGAAGTGCTAGCAGAAGTTCACTTGAGCGATTTTAAAGAAGACATGAGTGATCGTGATCTAACACCATCTTCCTCCATGTGACCGAGAGAGTCAAGATCAGTCAAGAAAGAAAATCTTTCGGTAGCTCCTGAAGATTTTTTTCACATTCGACCTAATCACAAAGTGACTTCCAGAAACTTTAGAACGACGGCTTACAGTTACATAGTCAAATTTAAATAATTCAAGTCTCCTGATCCAGCAGAGAAAGTAACTGTCTTCATTGTGGCTTTATTCGACTCATTGTTAGAGAAATTGAAAGGACAGTGCCAAGCTAAAGATCACGATCATTTGAGACTGTCAGTGTCTCATGACAGTTTGAAATCCCCTGTGTGGAACGAGTTTAGTACACCTGCAGAATTAGCTTCTTTCAAACTCTTGAACAAAATTCAACACGTTCAACAATTCAACGATGAGTTTGACATTACCGATGGAAAAGCTACTATTCACCTGACGCACGTTTCACCTCCAAGAGACAGCGCAAGACGCAAAACTTTATTGGTGGATAAACTTCGCAGTACCAAAAAAGGTATCGTCAAGATTAACAACCATCAAGAATATTAATGTGTTTAGCTCGTGCTATCGTGGTGGCCCAAACTTATGCAGAGAAAAACGATAGCGCAGAATGGAAACGATTATGGACAAGCATTAGTCAATCGGACAGAGCCAAACAACAAACAGAAGCAAAACTTCTTTTCGAAGAAGTAGGCATGTCCAAAGAGACCATGTGTGGAGTTCCTGAAATGCAAAAACTTCAAGACATGATGGTCCCTCGTTACACTTTGAATATGTACCCTCAAGTCCTTCGTGGAGATCTCCTGTTTCGAGGACTTGATTTCCCAGACGGAAAATACATTTATGTTTATCCTTACCAAGATCATTTCGATGCTATTACTACCATCACATGATTTATCAGATACATTTACTTTTGCGACAAATGTGACCATGGATTTACCAAACGGGAGCATCATATTCATTGTGGAGAGAGATGTCGTGGCTGTTTTGCTTCCAGACCTAGCATTCCTGAAGGAAAAAAATGTAAATATGCTCGATTCCCCACCGGTCGCCCTTGAATTTTGACAGAAGACATCGACGTAGAACACACTTGCCAGTACGAGGGTATTAATCAAACGTCAAGTTTTGCCACAGACGAACTTGTACCATCCCGTCTTACCTCATCATTGCAATGGAAAACTGGTGTTTCCTTTATGTCGTACGTGTGTTGAAACATGTAGTCAAGACCAGCCTTGTTGCCACGAGGTCCAAGAACGAGCTTTGACAGGAACGTGGGTGAGCGTCGAATTGTTTTATGTTCTCGATCTTGGTTACCAACTGATAACAGTATACGAAATTTTGCACTTTCCTACCACAGAGCCATACCGACAGGATGACGACTCCTCCAGTCCATGGATTCTTTCAGGCTATATCAACGAATATCTAAAACTAAGGCAAGAAGCTAGCGGCTATCCTTATTGCTGCCGCATTCAAGAAAACAAAGAAACATTTTAAGAACAGTTCCGATCCTCAGAAGGCATCGCCTTAGAACAAATCGAACAGAACAAAGGAAGAAGATCGTTTGCTAAAATCATGCTGAATTTTTTGTCGGGAAAACAGGCTCAACGTCCGACATTCACAAAGACACAATATTTGGTAGATCCAAGTCTATACTTTCAGCACATCGACGATAAAGGAAAATTCATTTTACGTGTAAATCATACGTGAAGATCTGATCTTGGTGAATTAGAAAGAAATCCCAGAGTTTGCACCATCCCACGAGTTTGACAATATCGTCATTGCTGCTTACGTGACAGCCAACTCCTGTATAAAATTGAACTTCGTCTTGGAACCTCTAGGACCCCAAGTCCTTTACTTTGACACCGATAGTTGCATGTACATCGATCGACTTGAAGACTGTCACGCTCGCATCGAACACGAAGGTTTAGGAGCGTGGACCGACGAACATCCGGAAGAAACTATTTTGAGTGTTGCCAGTGGTGGACCTAACAAGTACGGCTATCAGTACCGAGTGAAGAAAGAGGAACTTCATACCAACGCAAAGAGAAAGGACTGACCCTCAACTATCGTTCCAGTCAAGTGGTCAACTTTGACTTCTTAAGAGAAGCTTTAAAGTCAGGTCAAGATCAAGACTTTCGTGTTAAAACAGTGGGTCCTCATAAAATTGTACGTTTGTTAGATCATCAAATCGTTAGTCGACCCTTGAAAAAAGTGTAATCAGATGGTCTATGATAAACGAGTACGACTTGATAATCGCAACACGTTACATTACGGACACAGTTATTGCCATGTCACGACTTCTGTCATCAATGCTCCACCAGATTCCATGGAAGAATATGAATGACAGTGTTCAAGACTTAGTGGATTACCAATTACTGTTAAAGAACTGATTCCACAAGATGAGACGATTCCTTTGAATTTTGGACGACGTGTCATGTGTGTGTGTGTGGATAATTTATGAACACTACATGAAAAGACCTGACAGCCAATGTGCATGAAAAAACTAGAAGTGCTACGAATCTACCTCCGTTTGAAGAAGACATTCGTCGAACTTTGTGGACTCTTCATACTTACAAAAAAGTGTATGTGTGATTGATGACAGAAATGACATTGCAATAGATAACTGGATGTCTAGTCTTACTCCACAACGTTGTTAACCTTGTAAATACGTTCAAATAGTTGGTATTTGTACATACAGAGAAAGGGACTAGATTTTATACCCTCTTCATTTATTAAAGTCTAAGTGAGCGGGGCTTATTTACAGTCAGGAGTCAGCCGTCCAGCAAATCACATCGTCCCGAAGATCGTCGACATCTGCTGTGGTAGGATGAAGGGGAGGAGGGCACCTGTGGATTCACACGGACTGCCACGTGCAGATAATGACCAGCCTACTACTGAAGCACAGGAAGTCAGGGGCATACCTGCAGATACGTGGCAGTACGGCACAGAAGATGACCAACCTACCCCCACCACCAAAGCAAAGCCCCTTAAGAGCCGAAGCCGAGTCGAGGAGTACAATGGACAGGCACAGACCCTCCGGAAGTACCCCTACGCAGCAGGTGCAGCCTGCCATGCCTGGAGCTGAAAATAGAAAGGAGCAGGGAGGAAAACGCAGGCACCAGGGAAGCAAGCTACGAAGACGCAGCCTACGACGCAGACCCAGGTTAGCCGAGCGCCCACCCGCAGAGACAGGCGACACATATACCCCCTTCCTCAGACGATTTTCTGTTGACGGACGGATTAGAGCCAGCCTGCCCTATAGAAACCTGGGAGACCCTGAGAGCAGACCATTCTACCGAGAGGGCTCTCCCACCCGAGCAGACTGATCAAAATTGCCTGACTGTATGGGGTTTTCCTTTTGAGTTTTGAAAACCCCTTTTGATTAGACTCTTTATATCACAAATTCGACATATTTTGATCCACCGTCAAAAATATAACCTTGAATTTAGTCATTTGTGCGTGATACGAAAATGATATGAGTAACTTGTAGTCGCGGATTGGCATTATTTTTGGAAATATTACGTACACTATGTACGCCAAATTTATAACTTAATGGATTCATGAAATAAATAAAGAAGTTTGTAACTGCAAGAATTGTCATAATTAAATATGTGGTTTACACACAATTGGTTTTAGGGACAGCCCGATTTAGCTAACTGGGCAGAATTTGATCATGTACGTTCATGGCGTTTCAGTACTTCGTCACGCTTCGCGTCTCCAATGCCGAGCCCGTGCAGCTTTCCACTCCAGACATTCATTCAAATACATGTAACCTGTAAACATTGTGGCTCTAATCCTATGTACAGGTAGAAGTAATTGTACATACACTCCCATATCGCTCCTTAAATGAACCCCATTAGTGGGGAAACCTTGCAGCGAGGGAGTGGTGTGTATTAGTGCGCTTTGCGCACAGTGTGCTTTGCACACTTTAAAGCGGCAGTGTTGCAGCCCGGCAACTCCCCTGACGATCAATTAATAAGGGTGCGGTGCACCCATTAAACAGAGGTACATGGCGGAATCGCCGAACACGTCTTTAATCCAAATTCATTCATTCGGGGCTTATTTTTAAAAAAATGTTGATTTTGGAAAAACAAAATGGTGCTAATTGGGTTTTTTTCTTTAAATATTCTTTAGCTTTTTTACTCTCTCTCTCTCTCTCTCTCTCGTAATTTTTAACACACTGACTACTGAACAAACAAATCTGTCTCATAAAAGCATTAACATTGCACATAATTTCTGCCAATATATTTATCAAACAAACAGGGTATATTTTGTCAATATCCTAAATCTAGGTTGGCAAACTGGTAAACAGGCTGAAGAAAATGTTTGAACATTACAAGAAAAACCTTAAATTCAGCGCGCCAAGGTCGTTTGTTTGACAAATGTACCAAAACAACTCTGGTTTCAACAACTCTAGGTGAAATGTTCACTCCTCGTCTTAAATCTAGGGCGACAGATGTAACATTAGTTAAGCCAAGGTCAGAATAGTATGTGGACAATATTGTGTGCATTATCTTCATCAAAGCATCCTTGGATTCCTATTAGAACATGTACTGTCGCAATAGAAGAACCCATGCAATAAAGAAGTTCTAAAAAGAATGACAGTAAAAGAAAAAGAAAAAAATGGACTTTTGTTATGTGTTTTTGAAATTTCATTGTGATTCTAATTCACCACAATATACAAAAAACGTAAGTGTCTCTATGTCTTTTTTAAAGTATAAATAAGATAACACACACACACACACACACATTTTATAATGAAGGGATTCTGTTTTTGTTTCATTTGGCAATCCTTTGAGTAGTATTTCTTTACCATGAGATCTATGCGTACTGTGAAAAGGGACATTTGGTTTTAAAAAAATTATGGACTCTCTCTCTCTCTCTCTTTCTCTCAATTGTATACCCTTCTTTTACGCCCTACCCTAATGTGGTCAGTAGATAAATGGCTGATGGTCAACCTTAATGGCGCGTTGAATAATAAGTTAAGTTTTAACATTATACATCCCGTTAGAAGCTATATACACATGTTAAATCTATGGCGTAATGTTAATCCAGTTAAAGATCCTAGGGTTCCATTTGGAGTCATCAGCTTCTAACAATGATGTACTCTCGAGGGCATATATGTCAACTAGAGACCTATAATGTTAAACCGATGAACATTTGTTAACATAGGATTTCCCATCTTGACATCCAGGTGCTGCATCGTGTTTAACCTATGGACATTATTAGCATAGGATTTCACATCTTGTCGCCTGAATCCTACAAGATGCCTGCAAAAACCTGATTTAACAAAGGATTTCCCATCTTGACGCAATAGTGGCATCCTATACTACTCTGAAATATTCCATATCTTACCAAATAGAAAATTCAAATCATTTCCAGCGTAGAGATTACAAACCTTCATTTAGCATGATTTCAAACTAGGCCAAATCTTTTTAATTTGAAACTATAATCTCAAGAATATTTCTTCAACGTTTAGCGCAGTATGAACGCAACTCATCGCCACAATGGCGATGCTCTTGCTACTGTTGCTTTTGCCGCTGATTATTATTATTATTATTATTATTAAATATTAATAATAAGAAGAAGGAGAAGAAGAAGAAGAATAACAACAGCATCGAGACGGCCCATTTTTTTCAGCGTTCGCCATGCCTGTCGTATCGACGATTTTTGGCTCCTCGGCCGAACAGTAGAAGAGCACGTGTTGTTTAGAAATATGTCGTAAAACGTGAATTATTCCTAAATGCAATTTACAATTATACACTAGCTAAATACATTTTGAAGCAATGCACGGGGAAAAAAAAGCACAGCTTCTTTTTAAGAATCGCGGGGAAAGCATACCTAAAGAGTAATATAATCTGCTGAAACATTTCGACTATTTAAATGTAACTCAGTTAAATTACTTTTTTTATAAGCAACTTTATGAGGTAGCCATTAGATATAACTTAGTGACATTTTTATAAGCAACTTTATGAGGTAGCCATTAGATATAACTTAGTGAATATACTATGTCGTTGGGAGAGGTTTTTTAAAAATATTCATAGCGATTGTTTCCATTATCTCTTTTATGTGGAAAAAGAGTTAGGAAGAGGACGTGCACCGTGCATTGTTTGAGCTGTGCTTTCAATACCTATTTTCTCAACAACTTTGAATGCAGACATAATAATGACTAACGACTGATTTTTGTTCGGGCTTTTGTGTGTGTGTGTGTGTGAGAGAGAGAGAGACAGACAGACAGACAGACAGATAGACAGACAGACAGAAAGAGAGAGAGATTGGGAGAGGTTTCACAACGCTACCCATGTTTCCAAAATTGCACTTTTTGGAAATGAGATAGGCCAATGTTAAGAATCACATAATTAGATCCCACACACAAAGGCGTTTAACGTTTATTGGCGAAGTTGCCTCCCTTTGACCATGAGTATATTAGTGAATCCGTGTGTTATGAAGAAATAAAGAATGAAAGATAAAGCAGCAATTAACAAAATGGGCGAGGAAGATCGATCGGTTGATCAACAAACAGACAAATAAATAGATAGGCAGCAGCAGCAGTAGTAGTAGTAGCAGCAATAGAGCATGTAAAAGGACAAATATGTGTGTACTATTCTCAAAACGGGGCCTGGGGTCCATGGAATTGAAAATATTTATGCGTAAAAGAGTCATTTTCGAAATTTAAAAACTTTTTTTTTACACAGTGTTACCAAATTTAGAAAATATTTGCAAAGAACAAATTCTTCAATATTTATATAATTCAATAGACTAGGTTACTTTGACTCTTTATATCAATTGCTACAATCGTGATAGTTATTTTCAAGGCAAATTGCATCAGATTTTTGAAAAGTTCTGACTGGAAATATCTTCCACTCAAATTAGGGACAAGGGACATGGTTTTTGTTTTGTTTTGTATTTTATTTTTTTTGTTTTTGTTATTTTGTTGTTTTTTTGGGGGGGGGGGGGTTTGGGGGTTGCATTGGGAATGGGGCCTACTTTCGGCCTAAAAAGAAGCCCTGAAAAATAAATGCAGGAGTAATATAAATATATATATACGCTGTTATTATTATCTGATCTTGGTGAATTACAAAGAGGTCCCAGAGTTTGCACCACCCCACGAGTTTGGCGATGCCGTCATTGCTGCTTACGTGACAGCCAACTCCTGTGTAAAATTGAACTCCGTCTTGGAACCTTTATGAGCCCGAGTCCTTTACTTTGACACCATAGTTGTAAGTACATCGATCGACCTGGAGTCTATCACCCTCGCATCGAACATGAAGGTTTAGGAGCTTGGACAGACGAACATCCGGAGGAGACTATTTTGAGTGTTGCCAGTGGTGGACCTAACAAGTACGGCTATCAGTACCAGGACAAGAAAGAAGAACTTCATACCAATGCAAAGCGAAAGGATTGACCCTCAACTATCGCTCCAGTCAAGTAGTCGACTTTGACGTCTTAAAAGAGGCATTAAAGTCGGGGCAAGATCAATACTTTCGTGTTAAAACAGGGGATCCTCATAAAATTGTACGTTTGTTAGATCATCAAATCGTTAGTCGACCCTTGAAAAAAGTGTATTAGATGGTCTATGATAAACAAGTGCGACTTCCCAATCGCAACATGTTACCTTACGGACACCTTTATTGCCATGTCACGACTTCTGTCATCAGTGTTGCACCAGATTCCATGGAAGAATGTGAATGATAGTGTTCAAGACTTACTGGATTACCAATTACCGTTAAACAACTGATTCCACAAGATGAGACGATTCCTTTGAATTGTGGACGACGTGATGTGTGGGGGTGGTGTGTGTGTGTGTGTGTTATTGACTACATTTCTTGGATTTAGTTTACCAGCAGATTCTTTGTGGATAATTTATGAACTGAACATGAAAAGACATGACAGCCAAAACTGTATCTGTGCGCAAAAAATCTAGAAGTGCTACGAATGTACCTCCGTTTGAAGAAGACATTCGTCGAACTTTGTGGACTCTTCATACTTACAAAAAAGTGTATGTGTGATTGATGACAGAAATGACATTGCAATAGATTACTGGATGTCTAGTCTTACTCCACAACGTTGTCAACCTTGTAAATACGTTTATGTTGAATAGTTGGTATTTGTACACGAAGAGGAAGGGACTAGCTTTAATATTCCCTCTTCATTTATTAAAGTCTAAGCGAGCGGGGCTTATTTGAAAAATGTTGATTTTGGAAAAATGAAAATGGTTAACTGGGTTTTTCTTTAGAAATTCTTTAGCTTTTTTACTCTCTCTCTTTCTCTCTCTCTCTCTCTCTCTCTCTCTCTCTCTCTCTCTCTCTCTCTCTCTCGTCATGTTCTAACACACTGCAGAAACAATTCTGTATCATAAAAGCATTAGCATTGGAACAACATTTCTGCCAATATATTTATCACGCAAACAGGGTAGAGTTTGTCAATAGCCTAAATCTAGGTTGGCAAACTGGTAAACAGGCTGAAGAAAATGTTGGAACATTACAAGAAAAACCTTAAATTCAGCACGCCAAATTCGTTGGTTTGACAAATGTAACTCTGATCTCAACAGCTCTAGGAGAAATGTTCACTCCTTGTCTTAAATCTAGGGCGACAGATGTAACATTATGTAAGTCAAGGTCAGAATAGTATGTGGACAATATTGTGTGCATTATCTTCATCAACGCATCATTGGATTCTTTTTAGAACATGTACTGACGCAATAGAAGAATCCATGCAATGAAGAAATTCGAAAAAGAAGGACAGTAAAAGAAAAAGAAAAAATGGACTTTTGTTATGTGTTTTTGAAATTTCATTGTGATTCTAATTCACCACAATATACAAAAAACGTAAGTGTCTCTATGTCTTTTTTAAAGTATAAATAAGATAACACACACACACGCACACACACATACATATTTTATAATGAAGGGATTCGGGTTTTGTTCCATTTGGCAATCCTTTGAGTTGTATTTCTTTACCAAGAGATCTAGGCGGACTGTAAAAAGGGCCATTTGGTTTTAAAAAACTTATGGACTCTCTCTCTCTCTCTCTCTCTCTCTCTCTCTCTCTCTCTCTCTCTCTCTCTCACCCTTTTTGTACACCCTACCCAATGTGGTCAGCAGATAAGTGGCTGATAATCACTCCCAATGGCGCGTTGAATAGTAAGTTTAGTTTTAACATTATATTTCCCGTTAGAAGCTATATACACATGTTAAATCTATGGCGTAATGTTAATCCAGTTTAAGGTCATAGGGTTCCATTCCGGGTCATCAGCGTCTAACAATGATGTGCTCTTGACGGCATACATGTCAACTAGAGACCTATAATGTTAAACCTATGAACATTTTTTAACATAGGATTTCCCATCTTGACACCCAAGTGATGCATCGTTTTTAACCATTGGACATTGTTAACATAGGATTTCACATCTTGTCGCCTGAATCCCACAAGGTGGTTGCAAAAACCTGATTTAACAAAGAATTTCCCATCTTGACCCAATAGTGGCATCCAATACTACTCTGAAATATTGCATATCGTATCAAATAGAAAATTCAAAGCATTTCCAGCGTGGAGATTACAAACCTTCATTTAGCATGAATTAAAACTAGGCCACATTTTTTCAATTTGAAAATATAAGCTCAAGAATATTTCTTCAACGTTGGGCGCAGTATGAACGCAACTCATCGCCACGATGGCGATGCTCTTGCTACTTCTGCTGCTGCTGATTATTATTAATACTTCTACTACTACTACTACTAATAATAATAATAATAATAATACTAATAACAACAACAACAACAACATCGAGACGGTCCAATGTTAATCAGAGTTCGCCATGCATGACGTATCGACGATTTTTGGGTCCTCTGCCGAACAGTAGAAGAGAGCGTGTTCTTTAGAAATATGCCGTAAAACGTGAAATTCCTAAATGCAATTTACAATTAGACACTAGCTAAATACATTTTGAAGCAATGCATGAAAAAGGAAAAGAAAACAGCTTCTTTTTAAGAACCTCGGGGAAAGAATACTTAAAGAGTAATGTATATTTTGCTGAAACATTTTTTCGACTGTTTAAATGTAGTTCAGTTCAATTACTTTTTTATAAGCAACTTTATGAGGTAGTCATTAGATATAACTTAGTGACTTTTTTATAAGCAACTTTATGAGGTAACCATTAGATATAACTTAGTGACTTTTTTATAAGCAACTTTATGAGGTAACCATTAGATATAACTTAGTGACTTTTTTATAAGCAACTTTATGAGGTAGTCATTAGATATAACTTAGTGAATTTTTTATCAGCAACTTTATGAGGTAGCCATTAGACATAACTTAGTGACTTTTATTATAAGCAACTTTATGAGGCAGCCATTAGATATAACTTAGTGACTTATTTATAAGCAACTTTATGAGGTTGCCATTAGTTATAACTTAGTGACTTTTTTATAAGCAACTTTATGAGGTAGCCGTTAGATATAACTTAGTGACTTATTTATAAGCAACTTTATGAAGTTGCCATTAGTTATAACTTAGTGACTTTTTTATAAGCAACGTTATGAGGTAGCCATTAGATATAACTTAGTGACTTATTTATAAGCAACTTTATGAGGTTGCCATTAGTTATAACTTAGTGACTTTTTTATAAGCAACTTTATGAGGTAGCCGTTAGATATAACTTAGTGACTTATTTATAAGCAACTTTATGAGGTTGCCATTAGTTATAACTTAGTGACTTTTTATAAACAACTTTATGAGGTAGCCATTAGATATAACTTAGTGACATTTTTATAAGCAACTTTATGAGGTAGCCATTAGATATAACTTAGTGAATATACTATGTCGTTGGGAGAGGTTTTTTAAAAATATTCATAGCGATTGTTTCCATTATCTCTTTTATGTGGAAAAAGAGTTAGGAAGAGGACGTGCACCGTGCATTGTTTGAGCTGTGCTTTCAATACCTATTTTCTCAACAACTTTGAATGCAGACATAATAATGACTAACGACTGATTTTTGTTCGGGCTTTTGTGTGTGTGTGTGAGAGAGAGAGAGACAGACAGACAGACAGACATACAGACAGAGAGAGAGAGAAAGAGAGAGAGATTGGGAGAGGTTTCACAACGGCTACCCATGTTTTTCAAATTGCACTTTTTGGAAATGAGATAGGCCAATGTTAAGTATCACATGATTAGATCCGGCACACAAACGCCTTTAACGTTTATTGGCGAAGTTGCCTCCCTTTGACCATGAGTATATTAGTGAATCCGTGTGTTAACAAGAAAGAAAGAAAGAAAGGAAGATAAAGCGGCAATTAATAAACGAGCGAGCGATCGGTTGATCAACAAACAGACAAATAAATAGATAGGCAGCAACAGCAGCAGTAGTAATAGTAGTAGCAGCAGTGCATGTAAAATGACAAAGATTTTTGTACCATTTTCAAAACGGGGTCCATGGAATTGGGAATATTTATGTGTAAAAGAGTCCTATTCGAAATTTAAAAGCTTTTTTATTTTTTACACAGTGTTACCAAATTTACAAAAATTTGCAAAGAACAGATTCTAGAATATTTATATAATTCAATATACTAGGTTACTTTGACTCTTTAGATCCATTGCTACACTCATGAGAGTTATTTTCAAGGCAAATTGCATCAGATTTTGACAAGTATCTTCCACGCAAATTAGCGAAAAGGGAAAGGGTTTGGGAGGTGGGTGGGTTGTTGTTGTTTTTTTTTTTTTTGTTTTTTTGTTTGTTATTTTTTATTTTTTTTTTTTTTGCCTTGGGAATGGGACATAATTTTGGCCTAAAAAAAATCCCAGAAAAATCAATGAAGGAGTAATATATTTAGACGTTGTTCTTATTGTTCTTGTTTGCCTATTGTTCATATCTTTAGTAGAGACTAAGTAGTACTTTATTTTTACAGCATAAATTACTCATCAAGTTCTGTATACTTTATTTTTACAGCATAAATTGCTCATCAAGTTCAATATGTTGTGGATGCATGATGTTATCTAAAAATTATCATCGAATTAATAATTCCTTAAAGCAGCATTCCCTCAAAAATACTTATAAATTAAAATAAAGGAATAATTTTGTGGCTGTCAGTATAAGTAATAAAACATATTACGACAAAAGCCAAGACAAACGGTGAAAATAAGGGGATTGATTAACCTATCAGCCCAGTAATTTTAACATGTATATAAGATAGGCCGGTGATTACCAGTACGCTGTACCTCACGCATGCGTGCGTGTATTATCATGTAAACAAACCGACAAAAATAGCCCACTCACTTATACGATAGCGGTGATAACGCACGTGCCGTTCCAGTATCAGTATCACACGATTTGCATGATTATCCCACCACACTCCATACCTGTTGAGTCTAACAGACAAAATTAATTATGTACGTTACATATGGTGCATATTAACAGTATTGGACCTTGGTTAGAAATTGTGTCTCCTTTCAAAGCCATATCGTTACTTAGGGTAGTTACAACAGTTTCAGTCCTCAACACCGGAGTTTCCATATAAAAGCAAATAAACCACAACATTGTGCTTAACTGGTAAGACAATCGTTTTAAATAGCACTACAAAGAAATGTGTATCAGTTTGAAACTGGTTTAAGGAGACAGTGCATCCCCTAATGTTTCGCGTATGCCTAAGTTTAGGTATTGCAGGAATGCGGATATAATCGCTGGTGTAAACAGAATCGTCTCACACCGCTTACTTATACATACCAGACATTATATCCGGTCCTCAATAGCCTATGCTGTCAATTTACATTGATTACCGTCGCCTTTCAGGATGATCAGACTGAATTTTCCGCTGTCAGCATAGGAACGGTTTTCTAAGATGCATAGTAGAATGTAAAGCCCGTTTGACAAAATGTTAAAAACAAACTGAATATGGCGTCTGCAGCTGGTGATTCAGACACAGAAGGATCTACGTGCCCTATCTGCCTGGATGTGTTCAATTCGCCCCGTCAGTTATCGTGTCTGCATACATTTTGTCAGCCTTGCCTACAGTCCTACCTGAACGATAATGTTAGCGAGGACGAAGGTAAGGAAATATTATGTCCGGTATGTAGAACAGTGATCGACACACCAAAAAAAGAGCGACCTGTGGAAGAATGGTCATTATGTTTTCCAATAAATGAAGTTTTACAACTGCCATCCTCTAAATCGAAAGTTGAAAGGCTGTGCAATTCCTGCAATTCTGAAAACGTGTCCGAGTCCGCAGTGCAGTTTTGCGTCGAATGTAAAGAGGGCCTTTGCGCAACTTGTTCGAAGTTTCATCAAAAACTGAGCGCCACCAAAAATCACAAAACTATTAATATTAGTGAAATTAGTAACAATCTTGAGAATATCCTGAAAATTGGAGATGGATTTGGTTGTCCCAAACATCAAGATAAAGAAATCGAATTTTTCTGCAAAAACCACGACATTGCATGTTGCGCTATGTGTTTATTCAATGACCACAGAGATTGCAAGCTTGTGCTTGACTTAACAAATAATACTGAGAGCCTACTTCGCGATATCAACACCAATGAAATCTTGCAGAAATTGAAAATTATCGAGAATCATTTGAAACAGTTTAGCACTAAGAGCAAGACTACTATTTCTGATTTATCAGCGAGAGTGAATGACCTCACAGCTGAGATACAAGATATCAGGAGAAAAATAAATGAAAAACTGGATGAATTGGAGAAGGCAGTGAAAATAGAAGGAAACAGACTGTACAAGGAAGAGATGATTCGGCATCAGGAGGAGATTCAACAATGTCAGTCATTGATGAATGCTGTACGGAATTCCCACACTTTCCTTGAGACAGTAAGCAGGCATGGAAGCGACAAACAGCTTCTTCTTGTTTCCAGCAAAACGAAGACGCAACTTGCATCTTACGTTGACAGTGTCAGAGAGAGGTTCAACCGGTCACAGTCTATCTCCGTAAGTCTGGAACTATCAAGTCATGTGAATGCCATATTTTCGCAAGATATAGCATGCATTTGCCGTATTATACCATCAAAAGTGAGCGTGCCCTTAGCCCTAGTGGGTGTTGATCCACTTTTGAGAGATATGAAGGTGGAATTGCCAAAAGTTGTAGATCTCAACCTCCCAGTCACAACAATTACTAGTTTCGTTGGCATTGCTCATTTGCCTGGCGACAAGATAGTATTAGTATGTTGGCACAACAAGAAATGCTTTGTTCTTGATCCGTCATACAACTATATTACAAGTTGCACATTGTCCTCAAACCCATGGGATGTATGCGTTGTAGACGATGACAAGGTGGCAGTAACAATACCTAACATTAACACCATAGAAATCCTGTCTGTAAAGGACGGTTTTATCACCACCAACAAGTTATTTAACACCGCATTTTCATGCAATGGTGTAGATTTTCTTAGTGCAGGCAGATTTGTAGTTAGCGGCCGTGACGGGAGTACGGCTTATTGGAGTGTCGTCACAATCGAAGGAAATGAAGAATACCGTCAAAATATAGACTCCTCGGGTTGGTGTAGTTACATCACTGTAAACAACACAAAAACATGTGTCTTTGTCTCCGTGACAGAGAGCCATGCTGTGCATTGTTTCAGCCTTACAGACAGAAGTCAGCTTTTTGTCTACATGCCTGATAATTTACGTAGGCCTTATGGAATCGCACTGGACAGAGACGGTAATGTCTATGTCGCGGGACATGATTCTGGCAATATCCACAAATTGTCACAAGAAGGAACACCTCTTCAGATCATTTCTACCGATGTTCCAGAAAAGGCACTGGGGATTTCCTTCAACAATAAAGGAGATGAATTCACTCTATCGAACGAAAGTTCACAGCGCAACAAGCTGCACGTGTTTCAACATAAATAAAGTAGTGCGTTAACGAAAACCTTACACGCACAATCTGCGTTCACCAATGTATCTACTAAAGAGTATTTATAAGAGATTGCGTTAACAGTTCGATACTAAATTACTACAACGTAACTTATGTCGAACATATTGGACTTTGTTAAGTTACATATTCAGATTATTCAAAGATATTTCCAGAAAAGGAACAGTTGATGCAGTAGCTGAAGATGTGACTATTCTTAAGAACATACGATTTCCTGAATGCAGTAATGCTTGTAGCTATTTAATTATGACATTTTCTATCAGAACTTTCGTGTGTTTTGTCTTTACGTCCATGCACGTGCTAAGTGTTTGCTACACTCATACGTATCTATGAATGCATAGATTTATATTTAATATTTAGGACATGCTTTTTCCGAGATAATTAAGTGAATAGCATGGGGTGCATATTTACCTGAAGATATATTTAATCAGTCATAATAACCTGCACGTCCTTACAATTAGTGTTCTAGCACGTCCTTACCATTAGTGTTCTAGTGATGGAATTCGTGCAGGTATTTACTAATATGCACAACGTTTACATTTCCTCGAAGTCAATTATGACCTAAGAGAAATCAGGTTATGTTCTAATGCACAAGGTTTAAATCAGAGAAGAAACTATGTGCTGATACACATTTCATTGAAATTATATGGACAGAAATGTATACAAGCAGTTCAACTAAAAATGCAAGTAATAATCAATTCATAAAACATTAAAGCACAGAGTGAGTCATCTTATGATATTTAGAAACGATTAATTGAACTACATTGCATACATACTTAAAAACAAGTAGATAGACATAAAGGCATACATTCTTGCTTGCATGCATGCCTCCATCCATCCATACATTCTCTCTTAATGCCCCAATATAAGATCTTAAAATAAGAGTGAAGCTTATGAAAGTATGCTGATTTTTATTATACGTGGCTATCAGTCTGTGCTGGATAAGGGTGGGGACGCAGGGGGTACGTGCCTCGGCCGCGCCCCTCTCCCCTTCATGACCCCCCAGGTGCCGTGGATAAAATCACATGTGTTTAAATAAACCATATCTAGGTCTAAACCGTCTAATACTTGGCATAATATAGCTGTAATAATTATACACATATCAAGGGCAGTTTAAGGACTGCTTTCAAGGTGTATTTATAAATCTATATCTTAAATGACCCGGTCGCACAAAAGCATTAATCCGCCCCTGCTATCAGTTATTTGTAGGCTGATCAAGACACGCACACTCCGATCAGTCTTCAATACCAAGCCACCTTTGAAATTTCATCTGCTGTGAATGTCCCGATGGACGCAACATGGTGTTTAAAATGTCGTCGTTGTAGCGTCAGTTCCAAGTCGTATTCTCTCCCCCCCCCACACACACACACACACACTTTACCATAACTACTAATTACATGAATGGGTTGTTACTAAATACGGCATTATTATTTCGTCTAAGAATATTGAAAATCCCTTGAGAAACTACCTAGGCCAAAAGTCAAGATCACAGTGGCGGCAAAACAATGAATGATAGCTTTAGTTTTAAAAATCATATGCATCGATGTTATTTTCTTCAACTGATAACTATATATTCCTCGAAGCCGGGAAAATAACATCTTTAACTGAGAACAAATTGTGACAACGACAAAACATGCAATAGTTTTTGTACATTGGATTTCGATTTCGCCAAGAATTTTTTATTGTTAAAAATGAAACCTTTTTATACGAGAATTGCGAGCATAGGATCCGCAATGCCACAGTTGTTAGCGTGCCGGACTCGCAACTGAAAGGATGCTTGTTCGAATCCTACCTTTGGAACAGGCCGGGTTGGCTACTATGGTGTGTCCCTGGCAAGACACCTTACTTCAAATGCTTGATATTAAATAGCATTCATATGTTGTTGCACTGTATATATATATATATATCAAAACACAGACCCAAACCAAACAAATTTTTCATTCAGTTAAACTCAAAATCTTCTCTATAATGTTTGTAGTTTTGCCATTTACATATATACAGTAAATTGTACATGATTGTAAATGCAGAGTTTGTATTTTTATTTTGTGGTTTCAAATAGGTATATTAAGGCAACTCTAAATAAATTTTAACTGATGGTTCCATTCTTTTCTTTTGATTGCTCACCGCTTCTGTTTCACAGATACATAATACACAAACACAAGCTCTTACATTACATCATAGGTATCTGGATAACGTGACCACATAATTATAAAACTGAACACTCAACTCGGGCTCTTATACATAAACTTTATAAAGACCGTTTTTCAATTATTATTTCTTCTTTCTTTCTTCCATTATTGAACTATTGTTTGTATACCCCCCCCCCCCCGCCCCGGTCATTCAAACATATGGGAGTCCATATTTTCTTTTGGCTTTTGTGTTTAATGTTTGTTTTGTGGATGTAAATTGTTTTTTTCCCTGAAGAAGAGCTTGACTACCTCGAAACATTAGGAAACTTTTGTATTTGCGCTGTTACCAAATTTTTGTGTGTGTGCATATATATATATATATATATATATATATATATATATATATATATATATATATATATATATATATATATATATATATATATGCAAAAAACTGACAATGAACAGTACAAAACTAGTTTTAACTAGACTAAGTGCATTCGACTCAAATTGAGCCTTTATCAAAGGCAAACACAAAACAGAGACAACGCAAACAATAAGCACAAAAAAGCGTTGAAATTACAAAAGTTTACAAACTATTTTTAATGAATAAATGAAAATGTTTGATGTTTCGTCAAGTTGACTTCAACTTGACAAATAATGTTGTAAACTAGTTGGTATTGACCCACAAAGGTAGGAGCAATAGCGCCATCTGTTATTCAATGTAAATTGGTGTAACCGCAAATTATATCCCGGATATTTCATTGTTTCTGTAATGCGAGCAATGACCATAGCAATAATAACACCAGAAAGAACTAAACAAAACTGTAGTTATTATAGGTGAGTGAGTGAGTAATAAGCAAAAGGAATGAATTATTCAATTTTAAAAAAGTGGTGGCTGCAAACAGATGATTTTATTTGCGTGTGATTGTCCTTTTTCTAGTCTTCTTGGTTTAGCCGCTGGGTTTCAGCGTTCTAAGGCGGCGTATCCAGTAAGATTCCTTTTCTTTCCTGGTTTCGGAACTTCAGTTGGGGTTGTGAGCAATTGTAGTCAGTGTTACATCACTGAAAGTGTGGCCAGGGGAAGAGAAGTGTTCTGCAACTGGACTTCTGTCCAGTTTCTTTGTCATCCAATCAGATATGTGAAGATTGATCCTTTTGTGTAACTTTTCAGTTTCTCCGACATACTAAAGGCCAGAGATCTTACATGTGATGAGATAAATTACATTCTCTGTTTTGCACGTTCTATTTGGACTATGTATGTTCAATTTTTCGCTCGTCGCTGTGCTAGAGAATGTGCTGGTCGCTATCATATGTTGACAGGTTTTGCACCTTTTATCACGACAGGGACCAGATTTGCTTGGCTTGTGATTGGCATTAACTTTGCTCTGCCTAGGATGTCTTTGAGATTTTATGGTCTGCGGTAGGTTACTACTGGTTTATTCGGGAGGATTAACTTTAGTGTGTCACAAGATTACCCGATAGGCCAGTTTTTCTGGATGATTCTACCTACTTTGGGGTTGTCTGGATGGTAGGTCAGGATAAATGATATCCGATCAACCTTTACCTTCTCTCTGTATTTTAGTAGGTCATTGCGGTCTGTTTGTTTAGCCCTTTGTGTTGCCTCCGCTATCAGGCCTTTGTCGTAGCCTTGGTTCATCAAATGTTGAGATAACTTCAGATCTTTTTTGGAATGTTTCATCGTCGGAGCAAATTCTGCGTATCTTCGGTGCCTGGCTATACGGGATGTTCCGCATGTAATGTTTTGGATGACAACTGGATGGGAGAAGATACTGGTGTTTATCAGTTGGTTTTGAGTAGATGTATGTGTGGAGTTTGTTTTCTACCAGTCTGGTTGTTGTGTCCAGAAAAACGTGGTTTGAGTTGGAGACTTCTGCCGTGAATTTTATTGAAGGAATGAAGTTGTTTGCTTTTGATCCGAAGTCATTCAGATTTTTTCTTCCATGTTGCCACTTCATTTCTATATCATCGATGAAGCGTACCCACTGGTATGGTGTACGTTCCACCCATGCTAAAAGTTGACCTGCCAGTCTTCCCATAAAAATATTAGCGTACGAGGACCCAATTTTGTAGCCATGCGGTTCCATTGATTTGGAGATAGTTTTCTTCACTGAACACAAGGTTATTGAGTTTTAGGACTAGCTCCAGAAGTTTAAGTATGAAATGAGTGGGCGGATAGTTCTCAGTTCTTGTTTCCGATGCTTCTCTTCACGCCTGTATCCCTTCACTGTGCGGTATATTAGTATACAGTGATGTGACGTCTAACCTTTTCATTTTGATTTGTATCAGTCATTCTGTGTTGTCCGGTATGTTCCTGATCCAATTGCACAATGTTGTTGTTAATGAACAACTACATGCTATAAAATTACGGTTTTAATAAGGACGAGGTTTAAGTGTTCGACCACACATGATCACGGAATAAGATACACTGAATCACGGGGATTTAGGCTAAAATAGATACCGTAAAATCCGAGTTTACATTTATTTCAGAACAACCACCCTAATGATTATTATTCATAGTAGTGGTATTTTACTATTATTATTATCATTTATATTATTATTATTATTATTATTATTATTATTATCAAAAACAACAGCAAAAATTTCGAACTTCTTATTTCTTATTAAAGTTCATTAAGCCATACTGATACAGAATCTTCGAGCATTAGCTACAGTCGTACAATATAATGTATAAATATTTGTCACAAATACACGTATTTTTAATTATTTTAATGAAAACTTGAATACGAGAAAAACTTACTTTGAAGTGATACAAGATAAATAAAATGTTGTAAGGACCAAAAATAACGCACGGCCAAATAGTAAACAATTTTGTTGTCGAGCCTTATTGGGAAGAGAGACAGAGTAGTCACTTTTAACAGCTGCTGCAACGGCGTCAACATCTTGTTATGGTTTGGTTAAGATAACTCATTATACGACATGTTCGCTTGCCCACTTCACCTTAGTGTCAAGGTCACATACAATTTGCGTTAAGTTTTTAACGAACGTTTTTGTTTTTCTTCTTTTTATTATATTTTCTAAACCCTTGTTAGATTCTCATCATGCTTGGCATGAATCATTACGAAGACAATGTATTCCACGACACGTTTGCTCGCCCCTATGACCTTGGAGTTAAGTCCACAGTCGTAGAAAATTTACACTGAGGTTTTGATTAAAGTTGTATATTTCATTTGCTTATATTTTCTTAACAACTTGATGGATTCTATTTACACTTGGGATGAATCATTATGAAATTAAGACAATTCCTTCTGCGATACTCTTGAGGACCTCTTTGCCCCTTGGTAACAAGGTTACAGTCCTAAAAAAATTGCATTAAAGGTTTGCTTAAAGTTTATGCATTTGCTTATATTTTGAATTAGGCTTGGTTAAAGTTTATTCATTTGCTTATTATATTTCCTAAACTCCTTGATGGATTTTCTTCATGCCTTGTCTGAATGATTATGAAGCTAGAACAGTTCATTATGTGACATGCTCGCTCATCCTTTTAAGCTTGGGGTCAAGGTTGCATGTTACATAGGACTCAGTACACATTGTTTCCCTACATATTCTCCACATTTATGTTCAGTACTGAACGTTCCGGTGTGTCCAAATTCAAATAAATCATATGTTCATCAAAAGTATCCTCTTAGACAAACATGCAGTTAAGATCTTGCATAGGTAATCCAGCATTGTTTGGAAAGGATGAACTGTAAACAAACCAATGTGCCATGGGTCATATATTTCGCTTTCGGGCCCACATCAATGCCTGATTACTCACAGTGCACTGTAGCCAAAATTCACGCAAAGAATCACACCATAATCCTCGTATTCTAAAGAATAAACGATTTCCTTTTAAACAGTACCAAGAATGCTTACATTTAAGCAAAGGATTACCACCAACACAAAAAAGGGGGGAGGGGAATACTCTAAAAATAGATTCAGACTACATTCGTGGGTACAGACCCGATTTAATAATTGTGATCCGAGTCCTACGGCAATGCTTGATCGTGGGTTCCACGTACAGGCCACATCTTTCTTATCTAAATAGGTATTCCTTATTGGTGTATTCATTCTACATCACATACAATCAGGGTATAAATTCAGCCTGTATGTACAGTTAATGCGCTAAACATAGATTGAGAGAAAGCTATATCCCATGGACGAAACGTGTGTTTATGTGTGTGTGTGACTGACAGAGAGAAGTTGAGAGACAGAGAGAGAGAGAATATTTCTTGCAGAAATTATTTGATGTATCACAGAAAATAAAAATAGATTTTTAATTTACATATGAAGGTGTTGGGTTTTGTGAACGCCATTTCAGGGGCAACTGAATATATTATTAAAGGTAATTAGACATATAAACCTCAATAGTAAGAAAACAGAGGCAGAAGATATGACACAAAAGCGCCCAACGCGATCCAAATCGTGTTTGTTTTTTGTTATTTTTCTTTTTCTTTTTTTTTTAAACGGCATTTTCATCACAGTATTGGCCCATATGATGCCCAGGAAACGGAAGCTGCGTGTCTTTCCCAAGGACTCACTGTAACAGCCGACCCAAGCTGTGTGTGTGTGTGTGTATGTGTGTGTGTGGACTACTGTTACATCAAATGTCTAAGAAATAAATAGTTATGGGGGACAGGGTTATTTAGAAATGTCGCAGAATAAACATGTAAAGAATTAAAGAGTCGCAAATACAAAGGATATAAATTATAAAATTATGACGCTTGGATTATCGAATTACTTCAGTGCTTTACTAATCTGGGAATTCCAACTGTAAAATAATACGTGTTGTTTATGAATGCGTGCCACAAAACGTATTATTTGTAAATGCAGTCAACAATTAAACAATAGCTAAATAAATCTTTAAGGAATATGCAAATAAAGATAAACGAAACTTCTTTTTAAGTACCCCAGAGAAAATATGCCTAAAGAGTAACGTATTCTACTTAAAGGTTCGTCCATATAAATGTAATTGCTGAACATACATGACTTTTTGTACAAGTAACATAAGTCATTACGTTTAGCTTGATACACATACTGTGTCCTGGGCGTGTTTTTAAATATTCATAGCGTTCGTGTTTGTGTTGCGTATTCACCATCCATTTTCTCAGCAACTTTGAATACATACATAATAATGACTGATTTTTAAGAGAGATAGAAGGGGCAAAAACACTTTAAAAATACCCGTTTTAAAAATGGGCCAGGCCCTAAGGAAACATTCATGAGTATACGCCCACGACACACCGGTAGGAAAGTTTTTAGGTTATATCCCTGACGCAAATGCGTGTTGCATACATTGCGGAAGTTGCCTCCTTAAACAAGGAGTATAAAATGAAGAAGAAAATGAAAGAAAAAGGGGGAAAATCAGTGGATTAATTTACCTGTCGACTCATTAATTTAGCATGTAAATGAACTACGGGGATTACCAATACACTGTACCTCACGAATGCGTACGTGTATTATGATGTAAAGAAACCAACAAAATCAGTAGCGTTTCAAATCCAACGAAAAATAGCCTACTCACTTTTACGATAGGGTTGGTAATGCATGTGCTTTCGCACTTTCAGTATCCCTATAACATGATTTATCAGTATTGTTATCACAAGATTTGCACGAGTATCGTGTCACACACTCCATATCTGTTCAATCTTACATAGTATAATAGACGCAATCAAAAGTAATTATATGTACACGGTGCATATTAACAGTGACCTAGGCTTGAAAATCTTTCTCTTTTCAAACTCTCGTCACTTAGTCTGGCAGGAACAATTTTAATTCCACAACACCGTAGTTTCCATACGAAAGCAAAAAAGCAACGTTGGCCTTCAGTAGTAATACAATCGTTGTAAACAGTGGCTACAAAGAACTTCTTTGTATCAGTTGCACTGGTTTAAGGGTGGAATGCATCCCCTAATAACGCCCACGTGCCAAGGCATATATATTGAAGGAAGGAGGATATAATCGCTGGTGTAAATATAATCATGTTACACCGCTTATTAATGCGTACCAGACATTATACTCAATACCACGTGGTGTCGATTGACATTTGTCGGTATCCTTTGAGGACGACAAGACTGAATTTCTGTTAAACAGCTGTCAACAGAGGAAAGGTGATTGAAGATCAAAAGTAGAATATAAATCCTGTTGACAAAATGTTAAAAACTGAGAATGGCGTCAGCAGCTGATGATTCAGACACTACAGAAGGATCGGCGTGCCCCATCTGCCTTGATGTGTTCACTTCGCCCCGTCAGTTATCATGTCTGCATACATTTTGTCAGTCTCGCCTACAGTCATATTTGAACGAGGCGTACCATGTTAGAGAGGAAGAAAGTGAGGGAATTATATGTCCGGTATGTAGAACAGTTATCGACACTACAAAGAAAGAGCGACCTCTGGAAGAATGGGCATTGTCTTTTCCAATAAGTGAAGTTTTACAACTGTCATCCACTAAATCGAAAGTAGAAAGGCTGTGTAATTCATGTAATTCTCAAAATGTTTCGGAGCCCGCAGAGCAATTTTGAGTCGAATGTAAAGAGGGTCTTTGCACAACGTGTTTTAAATTTCATCAAAACTAAGCGGCACAAAAAATCACAAAAATATTAATATTAGTAAAATTAGTAACAATCTTGAGAATATCATGAAAATTGGAGATGGTTTTGGTTGCCCCCAACATCAAGATAAAGAAATCGAATTTTTCTGCAAAAACCACGACATTGTATTTTGCGCTACCTGTTTAATGACCACAGAGATTGCACGCTTGTGCTTGACTTAACAAATGATACTGAGACTCTACTTCGCGATATCAACACCGATGACATATTGCAGAAATTGAAAGTGATCGAGAATAATTTGAAACAGTGTAGTACTGAGAGTGAGACTAGCATTTCTGATTTAACAGCGAGAGTGAATGACCTCACAACTGAGATACAACATATCAGGAGAAAAATCAATGAAAAACTGGATGAATTGGAGAAGGCTGTAAAAATGGAAGGGAACAGACTGTACAAGGAGAAGATGATTCGGCATCAGGAGGGGTTCAACAATGTCAGTCACTGATGAATGCTGTACGGAATTCCCATACTTTCCTCGAGACCGTAAGCAGGCATGGAAGCGACAAACAGCTTCTTCTTGTTTCCAGCAAAACGAAGACGCAACTTGCCTGTTACTTTGACAAGATCAGAGAGAGGTTCGACAGGTCACAGTCTATCTCCATAAGTCTGCAACTATTGTCGCAAGATGTAACATGCATTGGGCGTATAATACCATCAAAAGTGAGTAAGCCCTTGACCCTTGTGGGTATTGATGCACCTTTGAGAGATATGAAAGTAGAATTAGCAAATGTTTGTGATCTCAGCTGCCCAGGTACAGAGAAGCATTGTTCCACTGGCATTGTCCGGAGACAAGATAATATTAGCAGATTGAGCAGGAAAATATGCTTTCTTCTTGATCCCTTATATAAGTACATTACAAGTTGCACTTTGTCTGAACATACATGGGACTTGTGCGTAGTAGACGATGACAAGGTGGCAGTTACAATGCCTTACATTAAAACCGTAGAAATGCTGTTGGTAAAGGACGGTTCTTTCAACACCAACAAGTCATTTAAAACACCATTTAAATGCTTCTCTGTAGATTTTCTTAGTACAGACAGATGTGTAGTTAGCGGCAGTGATGGGAGTAAGACCTACTGGAGTGTCGTCACGATCAAAGGAAATGAAGAATTCCGTCAAAATATAGACTCCTCGAGTTTGTTTAGTTACATCACTGTAAACAACACAAAAACACGTGACTTTGTCTCCGTGGCAGAGATCCATGCCGTACATTGTTTCAGTCTTACAGACATAAGTCAGCTTTTTGTCTACTTGTCTGATAATTTAAGTAGGCCATTTGGAATCGCACTGGACAGAGATGGTAATGTCTATGTCGCGTGACATAATTCTGGCAATGTCCACAAATTGTCACAAGAATGAACACCTCTTCAGATCATTTCTTCCCATGTTCCAGGTACGCCACTGGGGATTTCCTTCAACAATAAAGTCGATAAATTTACATTATCGAACAAAAGTTGACATTGCAAGAACAAGTTGCACGTTTTTCAACATAAATAAAGTTGTGCTTCAACAAAAGCCTTACACAAAGTAATTTCTTTTGCTATACATATAAAATACGAGTTCACCCGAGTTTATCTGCTAAAGAGTATTTATAAGTGATTGTACCAACAGTTCACTACTAACTACCACAACGTCACTTATGTCGTACATTTCAGTCTTTATATACTGTTGATACAAGCTTCATGTATTCAGATTATTCAAGGATATTTTCCACAATACAAACAGTTGATGCAGTAGCTGATGATGTGATTGTTCTAAAGCACAACATATTTCCTGAGCGTAGTGATACTTGTGTCTGCTTAATTATGACATATTCCCTCAGAACTCTCGCGTGTCTGGTCAAAAGGTACATGCACGGGCTGATTGTTTGGTATTCTACATATGTACCGGTATCTATTATAATAATTAGTTGTATACATGTTTATTCCAACTTAACCAGTGAATACTTTGGTGTACATACTTACCCGAAGACATATTTACTAAATCCCAATAAACTTTACGTGCTTAAAATTAGTGTACTAATAATGGAATTTGTGTAGGTATTTACTGATATGCAAAGAGTTTATATTTAAATTGGGACCTGAGGGAAATTAAGTTCTGTTATAGTGCGCAAGGTTTAGCCTGGGCCTATCTGTATCTTTTCTGTATTTATCGGTTATAAAATCAGACAAGACATTTCATGGTACTGGCTTGAAGTAAAAAGAGGGTATAAATGTGCAAGTTGTATTGGTGATGATATTTCTCTCTAATAAAGCGTAGACAGACAGAAGAGATATTAGAGAAGAAAGAAGAAATATATGCTATTTATGCTGTTATAAATAAATAAAGAAGAAATTATATTTTACTTTTTATTATGTTCTCTCTTCTTTTTCTCATATATATATATATATATATATATATATATATATATATATATATATATATATATATATATATATATATATATATATATTCATATTCACAGTTTCATATACATACAATGATATTGATTTTAATTCATTACCATATTTCAAATTTCACAAGCAAGGCTTTCACAATACATCACAAGTTCATGTGTGCTTCAAAATAATATTTTTTGTTATATAAATATTATGAGGGGATTAAAAATAGCCAAACTATATATATATATATATATATATATATATATATATATATATATATATATATATGTGTGTGTGTGTATGTGTGTGTGTGTGCCAAATTTATATATTTTCTAAATTAAATTTGGTACATGAATACTACTGTTTGTATTGTCACGTGCAGTCAACTTATTTCTGTTTACTATATGGAGACTTGTACACTGTTTACTTATATGGAAACTCTAAAAACTAGAGCTTTCAAAATCTGGGCAAGTGAAAATCTGAGAATCTGAAATTTGGTATGCTAATAAATATTGAAATCCTGTCGAACCAGATGTATAAATGATATTAAAGAAATATATCAGATATTTCTTTAATTAATTATATATTGCAATATTATTTCTTAGAATTATTATATACAAGCTAAAATTTCTTTATGACTCAAACTCTGGACAAAATCCAAAATCTAGGCAAATCCAAAATCTGGACAAATCCAAAAATCTGGTGTTATAATAAATGATTATAACTATGAAAATAACAATTTCACAAATGATTTTACCTGATTCAAATTTGTCATAGTTTATAAATTTTGTTACGACTCTATGGTCTAAGAAAAATGTAACAGAAATAAAGTGAAACCAACAAAACAAGTAAAAATCAACAAGGAATTTATTTCTAGATAATTAAAATGAAAAATAAAAAAAGACACTTACAGTAATGTGTATTAAAATCCAAATAATCCAATAAGAATTAGTGTCCTAATCACAAGTCCTAATATAGAATGTTCCGAATGCACGGCTGTATCCTTGAATGTTGTGATGTGCCAATGGTCTTTAAAGTCCTGATGTACTAGTAGTCTTTAATGTGTTGATGTCAAAATGAAGTACTCCAAAATATCTCTGAATAAGTTCACATAAATTCCAAAATCATCAATTAAAAATCCAAAATCCAAAAGTCTATGAGCACTGTTATAATCGAATGAATATTTTAAATAACTCCTCTCTTAGAACTTGGAATGACTTTCCACAACTGTAATAGCTCTTTACAAGACTGATAGTAATGTCGAAACTGAAAAACTGTCCACTAAACATGGTATATATAAAGATTGGTCACATGACAGAATGTTCTAGAATATGTGTCATCTTAATGGAATTTTACTTTTGTGTGGACATGACTTTTTACACATAACTCTAAGGAAATTCCAGTTTTATCTGTAAACAAAATCAACCTTGACCTCAAATTGAGAAAACATTGTGTTTATCAAAACTATGCTTGACTCAAATCTGAAGTAAACAACCTAATTCAAGGACACTAGTTAAACATGTTTTTTCTGATAAACAACATTAAGATTTAAGGAAATATTAAAGTCAAAAAACATTTATAATTTTCTAAAATATCTATAATATTATATAAACATCATACATAACAATTTCCAGAAGGTAAAGGTCTAAATCTTGTTCAAATTCCGAATTTTGATTTAAGACCTAAATTTCAAATTTCAATTTCAATTTGCTGACCCAAATATTGTCTGTCTGAGATCTGGTGCGACTGGGCCCAATGTATACTCTCCGCACCTTCGGGGAATCTCGGATGTTTACACGTACATACTTAACGGAGGAGACAACCCATGTTCTCCGGTTCGGGCATTAGAAATGGGAACGCTACCACCTCGCACTCAGTAACAAAGAATGCTGGGAAAATGGCTACCTTACCTGTGTAGCGAAGCATGTTCCGTGAACCAGTAATAGACGAAACTACACATTAAACAAGCAAGACAGTATAAAATGTTGTAATTCTGTATGAAATAACTACCTAACAGTTACTCGCAATGCAGTGACGGAGTACAAAAATCAGCACAATTGATGAAATGAATGCCGATTGATCTCGGCCAAAGCAGCCATGTGGTTTCGACGAGGGACCGTGTAATGAATGGAAACAAAGGGACATGTATTGTAAACATTATTAATAAAACGATTTAACTATGATTAAAATGTGAGACTGGCATTGCATTACACCGAACTATTAGAAAATGGTCCCCAGTTGGTGAGAAATAAGATTGTCACAAATTGACCATTACAATTTGCAATAGGCCAGTCGATGGATCTGTGTACGAGGGGAGTAAGCAACGACTCCACACAAATATAAGTTAATAGTAATAACATTTAATTTGCATTTAATTATGTATAAATTTACATTGTTAACACATCATTCAGTAAACGATCATTTCATCAATTTACCATACATAATTCAATACAAAAAACGTCAGTACGAGTTAATCACCGAAAGGAAAATGTATCGAGAGTACTATGTTCATAAAAGTTCATCTTGCTCCAAACTTAAGTTGGCATGCATATAGGAATAAAGCAAGTTCACACTAGACGGAATTATAATGGTCGTCTACACAGTACACATGCATATGTATGCACCCACACATGGAACAATACACGTCTACACTAGACTGAATTATGCCTACTCACACAGGGTAGCCATATGCACCCACACAGGGAACAATGCATGTCAACACAGGACTGAATTATGCCTGCCACACAGGATAGACACATGCACCCACACAGGGAACAATACGTGTCCACACAGGACGGAATGATGCCTCAACTCCACACAGGAGGAAGATTTGTTTCTTTAACTGAATTGCGTATCTTACTTGCTTGTTCTGTTCATACTGCCGACGTAGTATAACAGCTAAACTGTCCAGTTTGACACAGACGACATACTAATACTCTGACAACCAAGCTAGCAAGCCATCTACGAATAAACTATCAAGTTTAACTATGTACTAAGTCATTCATGACACCAATATAATTCATATTCAAACTATGTATTACAATTATATGTTATGCTTTATTACTTGACCAACGTAGATAAGATGTCTACAATTAAAATCGGTGACATTTCTTTCATAAACAGTTACTTCAAGTCAACATAGGTATTGGTGATGCATAAAACTAAAATATCTTGCAATAGATCAAAACTGAGTTAGAGGTATGAAATATTCCACATGATACACGTTGCACTATTACATTTGCAACGATACCTCTTCACTGTTCAAAATGTCATAATTAAGAACTTCAAATTCATGATAATAATGTATTGAAATTGCAATAAATAAAAAATACAGTAAATGTGAATGTATACTCACAGTTAGCTCGTTTGTTCATCTCTACAGGACCCAAGGTTTTGTAAATGAAGTTTATACGGCTTTCACATCTTGTAATTTTGTAGCAAGAATGCCTAGTTAAGTAATTCAGCCTTTTATACGCACACTTCTTGCTGACTATCGCACATGCAACTCGTGCATCACAACATAACATGTACTGTGCACCTAGGACATCTTAGCACTTGCAAAACTAGTTGATGAACACTATATCTACATTGCATAAATTAAGTAAGGTATACAAACAGTTTAGCTATAAAAATGTGCATTCATCTGCCAGCTATACTGTTCTTTGAACATTTAGGTAGATCCAGTTATTAAAATGTATGAACTTCACTACTAACTTGTGACAAAGATAGTGTAATATATGTAGAGTAAAGAAAACAATTTTGCTGTCTCGCAATTTTGTTTACATAATGAGTGTTCATAACTAACATGTAGATTGAAAAGTTGCATTGTTAATATTTCAGTGAAGAAAACAAAAATATAGTCATGGATATACATCATCTGAAAATTCATACTTAAACAAAATTTGAGAATCTGTACAAGAGCCATTTTCCATTAATATATACTGTTCATGTCTATAGTATGGGCCTGTTTCATTCTGAATCGTACACCACCTTCGGTCTTCGAAAATATTTACCTGGGTCAGTTACTATCTAGCTGAGGATTATTTAACCTCTTTATACCTTACAAAATTTCAAACCAAACCTTGATCAGTCTACGCATACTTTTTTAATTTGGAAAAATAAAGTTGTTAACGGTGAGTGCAATGTTAAAGAAAATGCTATTTATAGTACAAGCACTGCCTAATACATGTCGTAAGGTGCATAGTTGTGACGTGGATCCTCGCGCAGGTAAAACTAAAAGACGATACATTTATACTGTATAAAACGTGCACAATACCATCTGCTATAATCAGTAAAATTAAAATCATGGCTACGAAACTACAGTGAAACAAATTGTCTGAATCATAAAAATGTAATGTAATGTAATTAAATTATAGACTTTATCACTTTGAGCACTTCATTTTTCACAGTAGACATTAGTATTCAACCAATTGAACCAAGAGGAAGTAACTTCTCCATGAAAAAATGATTTGAGTTTGTCATAATGTACAATCTTTGATTTGTGCCTTGGACTTTCTTGTATTCTGAATAGCACACCATTAAGTTTGGAAATGATTTTAAATGGACCTTTCCAGAATCTTTGTAATTTTGGATTCAATCGTCTTATTCCTTTGGGGTCAAAATACCATACTTTTTCACCTACATTGTAGTTATGTAGATTGACTCTCAGATCATAATTCTTTTTTATGTTTTCAACAGAAAGTTGCATTTTTGCTCAGGACAATTCATGTATTTCATTCAGTCTCTTTTTCAGCTGATTTGCATAATCTGTTTTATATCTCTGACTTTCAAACTGCTGTTTCTCAGGGTGACCAGAGACGAGATTTATGGGCAAAGTTATCTTCTCTTCGAAAGGTCATTAAAGATGGACTTGTTCCAGTAGTCTCATGAACTGAAGACCTGTAGGCCATCATTGCCAAAGGTACATATTCATCCCAATCTCTTTGATGATGAGACACAAAAGCTGAAAGCATCTTCAATATGGTGCGATTGACTCTTTCAACCATACAATCAGACTGAGGTCTTGCAGTTGTAGTTCGGGTTTTCTTAATACCTAGAATCCGACATATTTCTTGAAATAAATTACTTTCAAAATTGTATCCCTCATCTGTAAGGTATGAGTAATTGAACGCCAAATCTGGATATGAAATTTTCAATCAATTCATTAACTACAGTCTGTGCTTAAATATTTGGAAAATGAATGGCTTCAGTCCATTTTGTAAAATAATCTGCAACTACGATTAGATACTTTTTGCCCTGCTTTTTGGTAAAGGACCCATACAATTAATTGCTATTCTTTCCCTCAGTAATCCCACATTGTATTGTTTAAGGGGGGCCTTTGCTTTCTTTTGAGACATTTTTCTTGACCCACAAATTGTACAGTTCTTGCACCAATTTTCTACTTCAAAGAGATGGGCATACCAGAAGAATCTTTGCCTTATTTTATGTAGGGTTTTGGTTATACCAAGATGTGCACCGCTGACACTATTATGCATCTGGGATAATACAAATGTTTTAAGGCTTTTGGGTATCACAATCTTAAATGTGATTCCTTTCACATCATCAATTTCCCATTTTCTATATAAAACATTGTTGTTGAGACATGGAGATTACCACCTGTACCAAAAGTACTTAATCTTTATACCATATTTAGCAACATCAGACCAATCAGGTTTGCTCTTACTCTTCGAATTGTCATGTACAGTTTTTAAGAATGATCTTGTAATTGTAACTTTGCCAAAATATTGAGGTCCAAATTTTCTATGTCTAAGTTCTCTAGGTCAGTTTCTGTACCATTGGAATTATTTGAGACTCCACACAACCATTTGAGTCAAGTTTCTCAGAATTAGCATTTGATGAATCAGGTACACATTTATTCTGTTTATATTTGTTATTAGTCTGTTCTGATTCAGTACTAATCTCTTTAGACATATTACAGTGTGTTTTCACCTTCACTCAATTCATCAGTGCTATAATTTGACTTTGTTGTACTATTCTGTTGTTGAGGTACTTTTTGGACCAGATTTTTCCAATCATTCCACTCACTTTCTGTTCTTTTACGCAGGAGTTCTACGAAGATTGAGCTCAATCAAAAGATATGGACAAAAACTGTTGCCATCTGAGGCTACTTGGAGAAGTGGTAGCATACATCGGATCATACTATAGAGTAAGTTCTGTGTACACATCTCATTTATGGTACTTTGCCCAGTCACATCAATACTAAAGTGTAATTCATCCACACATGTGATACTGTTCACATTGCCAACCAATTTATTTCCTTCTACATTACAGGATTGAATAGAAATACTTTCAAGATTGCAGATTTCTTTCCTTTTGTTGTCATTTTTTACTGTTTTATTGCAGTGTTCTTAGACCCTATCACAATATTTACATTTAAATTTGAAAGTCATAAGCTGACAGAAATGTCAACCATTTGGCCAATTGTCCTTCTACTACTTTAAAGTCTAAAAGTCATTTCAAACTACCATGGTCAGTTCTCACTGTGAACCTACGACCATACAAATAATTGTGACAATGTTTCATGGCAATTACAATAGCCAGTAACTCTCTGCGAGTTACAGGGTGTTGTCTCTCAATTTTTGAGAAGCATTTGCTGAATTAACAGATGATCTCCTCTTTTCCATCTTGGATTTGGGATAGGACAGCACCCTGTCCAATATTCGAAGCATCGCAATCAAGAATGAATGGGTCATTCTCATTTGGAAATGCAAGTATTGTCACTTTTGTTAATGCTTACTTCAGAGTATCACATGACCTTTGACATTCATCAGTCCATTTAAACTTTACATTCTTTTGTGCCAATTGATTGAGAGGTTTGGCTATGTCAGCAAATCTGTAAACATATGATTTGTAATATGAACAAAGGGAAACAAATAGTTTTGCTTGTTTGGCATTTCTTGGCACAGGTCATTCATTAATGGTTTTTATCTTTTCAGGTAGTGTCCCTACACCTGACTCAGTTATCAAGTGACCTAAGAAAGAAACTTGTTTATAAAAAGAGTACATTTCTTTGGATTGAGCTTCAAATTGGTTTGTTGTAACCTCTCAAAGATAATGGCAAGATTATCAAGTTGACCCTCAAAGGTCTTGGAGTAACAAATCAGATCAACTAGATACAATATCAGAATTTTCCATAATAGACCAGGAAATAAACTTTTGTCAATCTGGTGAAAGTGGCAGTTGCATTACAAAAACCAAACACCATTCTTTTCCACATCCACTGTTCACCACCAGGTATTGAAAAAGCAGTTTTTGGTCTGTTTTCTTCCTTAATTTCACATTGCCAATAACCTGATTTCATATCAAGGCATGGCCACCATTATGAACCAGAAAGTTCATCAAGACTGTCATCAGTGCAAGGTTAAGATTGTAAATTCTTTACTGTTACATCATTCAAGTGTATAAAATCACAACAAAATCTAACAGATCCATCTGGCTTGTTAACCATTACTACAGGAGCATTCCAAGGACTTCTGCCATTTTCTTAATTTCTTCATCTGCAATGTTCCTTTTTGCTAGGGGAATTATGTATATATAAAGTCTAATTGGTTTAGCATAATTTTTGTTAATTGTATGTTGCATTAGTGTAGTGTGGCCTTTGTCATTAGAATTTCTGGAAAAAAACATCCTGATTTTTAATCAGAAATTTTCTTCATTTATTTCTTCCTCAGATAGATTCTTTGAGGACCTTTCAAACATGTCAGCTAGGTGTTTGGGCATTATCTCATTCATTGTAGCATCTGTTTCTGAGATCTTGTTTATTTCAGAGGTAGTACAGTCATTTATTGGTACAGGGTGATATTCAGCTACCGTATCTTTCAATATTTTGCATGGTTCAGTTCCAAAATTTGCTATTCTAATAGGTAGTCTGTTTCTACTAGGGTCAACTAGGGCTTTGGCTACTAATAACCCTGTCTTCTCAGCAAATTTCACTGCAGGTTCAATCAATCCATAGGAGCCTTCTCCCACACTGCCTAATGGTTTACTGTTTACTATAATTTAAGAATTTGGAGGAACCTCAACACCCGGCAACAGACAGGTACCGGTAACTGTAAATTGTTAAGAAACAGGTAACTTTTTCTCCATTTACATTTAAGCATCCCTTGCTTATCATTGGGTCACATTTGTTTTCCACCATGAAGTCCATCCCCAGGATCCCTTCTTGTTGAATTTCTGCAATAAGCATTTCATGTTTAAATGTTTTATTCCCAAGTTTTATGTCCACATTTGCTTTACCATAAAATGGTATAGTCTCTTAAGCTACTGTTAGTAATTTACTGTTTACTGGGTTGACTTTAAGTGGTTTTGACCATTGTTCCACTACACTTAAAATAGACACACTTACCCCTGTGTCACAAAGTAGTTACATTTCATTGTTTGTTATTCTTCCCAATACAAAGTATCCTTCATCCTTTTCCAGGCTGTTATGTTTTATTATTGGGGACCTACTGTGAGAGAGGGTCTATTTTCAGTCCCTACACTCAACTCATTCCAGCTTTCCTGGTTTTGCCTTTGACTTTGACTCCTGTTTTCTCTTCAACCAACCAGAAATCTTCTTGAATTTTCATAATTTGACCTATAATTTGGATTCTGACTGGAGTTACCTCCCCATTTATGTTTGAAATCATTGTGCTGATAGTTAAAACCATCAGGTCATCCCTTTGACTGATTTGTGTCATTTCTTTCATTGTTCTGATTTCTTGGACCTTGGAAATTTTGTGATCTGTTGCTTTGCTTAGTCAGTTTCACTTGTTGAGCAAGTTCATTTATTGTTGCAGTGAGCTTTTCCAAGTTTTGTTTTAGTTCATCACTTCCAGAGTTTTGTTTTAGGCCATTATACCCTTTATCTACATTATCTTGAACATACCTACTGCTGTTTCTCTGTCTATCAGCTATTTGGTGTGCTTCCAGTTTTACGGCCAATGTTTCATCCTCTGACATAGTCTTTGGCCCTTGTTTCCTAAGTCTCAGTCTTATGTCAGAGTCATTGATGGCTTCAATGAAGTAATCTATTGCTTAGATTTCCACCACATCACTACTTGCAGAATGATATACTACTCTGGTAAGACATTCTGAGCTAGTTCAAGAATTGTCTCCCCTTCCTTTCTGTATCTAGACTTAAACTTTGAATGAAAGTTATCTGCTTTATGTATAGAACCAAATCTGTTCATGAGTTCTCCAACTAGAGTATCATAGTCGGTTCTCTGTTCATGCTCAAGTTCACTAAGCAGTGAATGAGCTACGCCAGACAAACTACTAGCTAGGTAAAGTGCTTTTACACGATTATTCCAGCCATTGATTTCTGCAACTATATTAAATTGGGAGAGATATTCATCAATGTCTATATTTCCATCAAATAACAGAGATTTTATTTTAGTGATTGTATTTGTTCACCATTCTGTTGTGGTTTAATCAAGGTTTGTACATATTGGTTTGAAATTTTGATTTGAGATTCTTTTGTTCTTCAAATTTCTTTTGAGTTTTCTTTAATAGATGGGCAACTTTCAACTTTGTCAATCTTTTCCTGCATTTCATGTAATTTGAGGGAAATATTATCAAATTTTGCACTCATTGTCTCACTCAGAGACAAAATTGTGTCTTTCATGTCATGTACAAACTGACTCAGATTTCTGTCTGACTTTACGTCCAAGTCAAATAAGGGAGTACTCATTTCCAAGTTTTCATTCTCATTTTGATCATCAGTTTTACTGGAGGGAGATGCACCTCCTAAAATACTCTACTATTTCCATCCATTTTGCTTCCACCACCAATACCAGGTTAACAAGTAATTATTCAAAACTTAGCTAATTTACTTTAATCCTTTATATTTCCAAAAATTTTGTTTTAATTTTATTTTTCAGGGTCCCACCTCTGACACCGTATGTTAGGAACATTTGTTCGGTTTCTTCAAGTCACAGCACATTCTGGGTTGGGCTGGTCCTGGCTTAAGGTGTAAAGATGGTATAAATGTGCAAGTTGTGTTGGTGATGATATTTCTGTCAAATAAAGTCTAGAAAGACAAGAGATATTAGAGAAGAAAGAATAAATATATGCTATTTATGCTGTTATAAATAAATAAAGAATAAATTACATTTTTCTTTTTATTATGTTCTCTCTTCTTTTTCTCTTACATATATATATATAATCAATATTAGTATTATTATTATTATTATTATTATTATTATTATTATTATTATTTTGTCAGTGATACAGGTTTTAAACCAGCCAGCAACAGTAGAAACAGTTCAGATCATGAAACAGGACTGGGCCATTTTGGGAATGTAGATAGAGAAAATCGGCTTGCTTTGGAAACGGACTGGCATGATATGGTCAATAAACAGCGCTGGTACCATTTTAACGCAAGACAAACTGCTCGGTGCTGTTTCACATCCAGATAAAGGTTGCTGAGGTGATCTTCCCCTTGGTTTATCGAAGTGTAGAAAGATGTAACAAAATATTTTGTACGTAGAAAAATGTAAATTAAATGTAGTTAAACAATCGATTTTGATACTGAATTTGGTGCAGAGGTACTGTACATGTCTCAAATCACATGCCTAGTCAGCTCGAATTGCTATCATTATCTAATGCTTGAGAGATACATCCCCCATTTACACTTTTATCAGGCTGAACTTATTTCATATCACATGCGCTCTCTCTCTCTCTCTCTCTCTCTCTCTCTCTCTCTCTCTCTCTCACTCTCTCTCTCTCTCTCTCTCTCTCTCTCTCTCTCTCTCTCTCTCTCTCTCTCTCTCTCTCTCTCTCTCTCTCTCTCTCTCTCACAGCTGGCACCCTCGCAACCACAAGAAAAGGAAACGTAGACAGCACCAAGGAGCTCAAACTTGCTTGCTTGAATAATGAAAATTAAAGTGGGCAACATCAGCAATTAAATAGTCACAACCATAATGTCAGGATATGTAAGATTCCATACAAAATTGTACTTGAAAATGATACTCCAGATGTAATTTTATGGGAATCGTTTTGGCAAAAACCGCCCATGCTCTTTAGCCAGCATAGATAGCGCATGCCAATAATGCTCTTATATAAACCTACAGCTTTCAGCGCTCTCTCTCTTTCTCTCTCTCTCTTTCTCTCTCTCTCTCTCTCTCTCTCTCTCTCTCTCTCTCTCTCTCTCTCTCTCTCAATGATTCATAGTTCATTGTTGTTGACTGTTCTGTCATATTCGCAAAATAGTGAAAGCTCTCGGTGAAAACATTCTAGTTTCCTGACACTCTAGTAAACTCAGTTACTCGTTTTGCTACTTCTCAACTTTTCCTTTAAGCATAACTATACATATTACCCACATCTAAAAGAAATGTTTACTATTTTATTAGAGTGTAACATAGAAAGCTATATAGAAAACGATTTATCTTGCCATACATCATATTGAGATATGTGCTTTTTGTTCATTACACACTTGTAAACTACACTGTAGCAAAGCTGTAGTGTTCAGATAACACATCAAATTTAGCCTACTTTTGACCTGACTAATGCCAAATGTAAATGTTGGTGCCTGCGTGGTAGCCCCCGGTGCAGAGAAAATTAAATAAACCAGCACATCTGTCTTTGAAAACAAACGATTATAGCTTTTACCTGTATTTAGAGGCATATGAACATATTTAATTTCCCAGAAAAAGAGTAATTTCTATGGATATTGAACCATAAGTGTACAGAGCATTATCGTCATGAACATTTATCTAACTGGTAATGAAGATACACGGATCGCGTCCACTAATACCATTAAATGGTAACGGGTCATGTCGCACCCTGGTCATGTTGCACCGAAGTCAAGTCGCACACTAATAAAGTCATATCACACCCAGTATAAACCAATACCAAAGTCATCCTCATTTAAGATATTATTGACTTTATTAGAATATGTTATCAAACTGAAAGAGAGCGACAGAGAATTAAAAAAAAAACATTGCTTGAAGGCACCAGCAATTCATGCATAACATGGTGTAAGGTGAAAAATAACCAAGAGTGTATTATATCCAGGTTAACAATATAATTTCGCAAATAAAAATCATTATTAGGAAATACATTAACTGTGAGGGATAATACTTTCGCTAGTATGGGTTACAAAAAGTATTCTTAAAGACAATTAATGCCATGTATGATATTCTATCCTGATATTTACCATGCATACATCAGTTATCATGATAACAGGTGGCAAACAATAGAAGCTTGGGTGGTGAATAAACACACCTGCTAGAGAGTAATAAACACATTGTTTCAACAAATACAAAGATTAATTTATTACAAAGCAAGCCGACCCAGGAAGTTGAATTTGGAATCTTTAAAGTGTGCAGATTTTTTATATTCAAAGTAGGCTGACCTAGGGAAGCCGACTTTGGTTTCTTTTTATCGGCATTCACAGGAATTTCGAAAATTAATTGAAACTTAGGAAATATTACGTGGGAATTAGATCTGGCTCATAAAAAGGCAAATATAAATCAAATCAAAACTTTAATTGCATGAAACACAAAACAGTGTATATAAAGCAAAACACAAAATATAATACAAATATGCACGAAAATGAAAGCAATATGCTTATTAGTAAACACCCGAGGGTAAACAACATTGATGGACACTTCACTTCGCGGTGAGTAATATTTAATTTAATATTTTCAAATCATTAAAATCCAAATGTAGATACAAGTATTGTGTAATGAAACGGATACTAGTATTTCATAAATCAACGTCAATACTGTAATCTGGTAATACAATATCAACTTTTATGTGTGTTTGTTTTATTTTAACCATTTGAACGAAGAATTATAAAGTATTTTATATTGTTTCAATGCAAACGTATCGATAAGGTATCTGATAGCTGTAATTTTCACCCACTGCCTTAAATCGATATGTCAAATAAGTAAGGGTAGAGAGAAACGAGAAAAAACATAAGCTATTCAAACAATGGTAATACTTAAAATGAAAGAAAAAATAATAAAAAAGTAGTATATGAAAATTAAATATAATACTTATTCAAATCGATCCTTCATTTGAGTGGAACTATTATTAAAAATTGTATATCCTCCGGAAAGCACATTTCATTTTATCCACGCAGTTTTAATCCAAACGAACAACAAGCCTGTAAAATACTAGAACTGTTGCTTGAAGCACTGTTATTAATGAAACACTATGTATACACTAATTACAGCAGAGTATAAAAGCTAACACTTCGCTCTGTATCACTGATAAGTCCATCTCTCTCAAAATTAATGCAAAACAGGTCCATTTAAATTGCTGCAAGCAGAGAACAATTGCGAAATCCGATTAATGTTAAGGAAAAAATAAGTATAATTACAATGATATTAACAGACCAATCTGGAAACCAAATAGACCTTAACACGAACAGGTTATATATTATTTACACCTGCACAAAATCACGTTGTGAGCAGCACAATTTCATTGTAAAATCAAAAGATTATATAAAATTAATAAACTAATGAAGCAGAGAAGGATTTACCGAAGAAAAATTGTAGGAGGATTCTTTGAAAATATATTTACAAAGCTAGTTGGAAGTTTACCTGGACTTGCTAGTAAGGTAGCACCAATTGCTTTTGATGCATCAAAGGCATTTGCTACAGGAGTAATATCTGCGGCAGGAACAGCCGTTGGTCACAAAATTGCTGACAACATTAGGGGAACACCACCACCACCAACTACTGCAGAGATAAAAGAGGTTATAAGAGAAATAGCACCAACGCCAGAGACAGCTATTGCTATGATATCAACTACAAAAAAACTTTTGCCTCCTCGTGGTGAAGATATAATAAGAAAGCTAAAACAAAATACTTCTGCAGCAAATATGTATGATCAAAGCTTAATAAGATTTTAATAACACAATTTTATGTAAAATAAAATAATAATATGTCAACAAGAGACTATTTAAATTTTTCTGAACTAGATGACTTTGATAACACAACAACAGAATCTGAGTATCTGGAATATCTCTATGATTATTAAAATAACCCAAATCAAGCGGGTCAAAGAATAATAAACACACGAGATGAAGATTTGTATCTGCTGGCTCATAAGGCTTTTATTGAAGTACGAGGAACAGTACAGTCAATTCCTCCAGCAGCAGCACTTGCAGCTGACGCCATGATAACATTACAAAACAATGGCTGGAGTATTTTTAAAAGCGCTAGATATCAGCTTAATAAATAAACAATCGAAGACTTAGCAGATTACATGTCTACAGCAAGTAAAATCTTAAATTTAATTTCATTTACAGATGATTTTTCAAAAAGCGCTGCAACAAATATTTTTTGGTATAAAGATACTAATCTTCGCAGACCAGTAGCGGGTGAATTTAAAACAGGAGTTGCAGCTGATGCTGATCCATTAAACAGATTGATATTAACACCTGCTTGTGCTAACATTGATGCACAGTGTACTATTGGTGCATTAACAGCAGATGCTGCTGGTGGTGGTATTGTAGCAGAAGCAATAAGGTCTGCAGTTTCAAATATTAGAAGACCAACATTCAACGAGGGTTTTATGTCAGGAAGAAAGATTACATCAGATGGTCAAACCGTTTGTATGTTTCTGCCGTTGTAATCAATATTTGGATTTTGTCGTGATGTGAATAAAGCTTTTAGAGGTATGAAACACACAATTATTTTGAACAGGGCTGATCCAAATGAATACATGCATAAAGCAGACGGTGTTGCTAACGGACATTTTGTTATATCTCATTTGTCTTTATGGATACCAAAAATAGTGCCATCAATAACCACACAACTCAGTTTGGTTAATTTGCTCGAAACATTTACAAGACGAATTCATTTTGAACAAAATAAAATTTACCAAAAAACTATGGAAAATATGACAAGCCACACATGGAGAATAACAAGCACGCCAAGCTAACAATTACCAAGGCATATTTTTGTTTGTTTTAAAAGATTACCTGATGCAGCAGACCCACAAGCATCAAATTAAACGATATTTAGAAGTATGGATGTAAAAAGAATACACGCGAGAATAAATTCCACAAGATACCCTGACAGAGAATTTAAATGTGACTTTAACATAGCAACATTAAATATCTCTCGTGTTTGCACAGCACTGTTAGAATCTATGCAAAAATATCAAGATGTTGGCGATAGAACACAGATTTCTCTCTAAGAATTTAGATCGTTGTTTCCAATATTTCATTTTGATGTTTCTAAGCACACTGAAAAAAATATCTAATTCTCCAGCAGAAATTGAAATATATTTTACACTAGGAGCACTTCCTGCTGAACAATTTAATGCCTATGCTCTTGTTACATCAGATAGATATCTTATACTTGACGCTATAAAAGGAAAGATGACTGTGCAACTATAAAAAATTTAGTATGATAATAAATAAATAACGAGAATGAGTTACTTAAAAGCAGAGGTTAATTTATCAGATGGCCAAATAAAAAAACTAACGAGCGCAGTGTCATCTGAAAAACCAGTATCATTAAGAATAAACCCAAAATTGACAACGGGAAAAACAAAGAATATAATGCTTACAAAAAACAAATAAAATAAATTAACAATAGAGTTCCTTTCATAATTAATATATCTGCAACGCAAACTTAGGCTATGAAAAAACATGGAGGTTTCTTTGGTCCTGCTATTTCAACAATAAGAAGAATAGTAGCACCACAAATACTTCCAATATTAGGTATATTAGTATCGCAGCAGCGTCTGGTGCAATATCTGGTGCCACAAAGAAAGCCGTAGACGGTAGCGGTATAAAGAGAAGATCAAGAATTGGCATGGGAATAAAATTAACCAATTCCAAAAAAAAAAAAAAAAAAAAAAAAAAAACAGGTTCTTGTTGTGTTGTTAATTTACAAGATTTTAATGACGGGTCTGGTACGCATTTGGTATACAGTAACAAGTACTTCGATTCATTTGGTCTGCCGCCATCTGATAAAGTAAAAGAATACACGAACAAAAAATGGTATTATTCCTCAAACCAGTTGCAACCGGTTGGATCTGCAGCATGCGGATACTATTGTATAATGTTTATTAAGGAAATGAGTAACAATAAATCTATGTTAGATTTCATTACGCAATTTGAACCTAAACCATCAATTAAAAATGATAATATAGTGGTAAATTTTGTGTGAAAATTAAATATAAGAATAGGTATGAATACCTACTGTCTAAAATGCAGAAAAACAACAGAAAATACTGATTCTGAAACGGTTATAACAAGAAACGGAAGAAAAATGATAAAATCAATATGTGCTGTTTGCCAAAAAAGGAAAAGTGTATTTGTAAAAAAGGAACAGCCATTGTTTAATGACACGGAGAAGATTGGTGAGTCCTTAGGAAATGTTCTTGTTGAACAAGCTCCGCTTGTCTACACAAAATTTGGCAAGCAATTTTGCGGTGAGACCAGATTCTCCTTGCTAAAAAATAATAATAAAACAAATAAAATAATATGTGCAATTGTAACAAGTACTATCATCTTTGTGGTGAAGGAAATAAAATTGTTGTTTACTGCAAGGGCTGTAACAAAAGAGAGCTAGTTGGAGGAAGCAATGTACTATTACCTTTAATAAAAAAAAATAACTGGTGGTGCAATAGATATACATAAGTTTATTGGAAAACTGCCAAGACCAAAGGGAGGCTAGACACTACCCAAACATAAATATACCGGACCTTGGAATCCGTTAGATGAAGAACTAGATGAAAACGATAACCCTCTTCCTGGCCAAGAACCTTACAATGATGTTGATGAGATAGCGATGCGGCATGCTATTTGTTACAGGGATAATCCAAGTGAAAAGCATGGTTGTGATTTGTGATAAGATAATGTTAGATGAGTTTTCAGCTGTAAATCCAAAGAACTTTCGTGAAAGATTTGATAGGGGACTTGTCAAAGGAGTAATAGGAATCAAACACAAACTTGGCATTGGAATTGATGGACAGTCTACTATTCGTCCACCACCGTTTGTTGGTTTAGCTAGTGAACTTCATAGACCAAAAAAAAAAAAAATTCCAAGGAGAAAGGTGTCGAATGTTGTAGATGGTATATGGACCGTTGATCTTTCTGATATGACACAGCTGTCTGATTATAACGAAGGAAATAAATACTTACTGAATATAATTGATGTGTTCTCGCGTTATGGATTTAGTGTTCCCATGAAAAAATAAGATGGGAAGTACAATAACAACAGCGTTTAGAAACATTATGGAACGATTTGAAAAAAGACCAAATAGAATTTGGACAGACCATGGTGTTGAGGTTTTTAATAAAAAATTTGAAGATTTTTTAAGACAACATAACATTAAAAAATATGTTACAGGAAATGTGGGCAAGAGTGTTATAGTAGAAAGATTTAACGGGACACTAAAAGAATAATTGTATAGAAATATGACAGCAAACAACACGAACAATTATACTGAGGAATAAGAGGACACAGTGGACAAGTATAATAACACAGTACATAGAATTATTAAAATGTCACATAATGAAGCAATAAAAGATCCTGTGGAGGCCAGCATAAAACAGTATAAAAATTATCAGCGAGACATAAAAAATGAAAATCTTCATCATAAATTTAACGAGCATGATAGAGTAAGAATTTCTTTAGTAAAAAAAATATTTGAAAAAGGATACACAAAAAATTGGTCTGAAGAAAAAAAAATTTAAAAACTATACCTGTTACTTATAAATTAAAGGACCTCAACGGTGAGGAAATAATTGGTTCATTTTATGAGCAAGAACTACAAAAAAACAAAGCAAGACGTATTTATAATAGACAAAGTACTGGCTACAAAAGGAAATAGAAGCTTGGTATCGTGGAGAGGCTATCCCAGTTCATTTAACAGTTGGATCAACACAAGTTCGATTAAAGATTTTGAATAATATTTTTATAAATTATTTCGTAGTTTATTAACACATGACGACACATTACAGGTTTACATAATACAATTAAATATGCTGCTCGTTCTGATGAAATAATATTAGTGTCTCGCATTAAACAAAAATTTGTAGAAAAAATAAAAATCAAGCTTAATATTTTTAAGTCTCCCAGGTATTGTAATGTTCATGAAAAATTTTAGTCTGTAATAAAAGAATTCTTTTTCATCAGGTATAAACTTATACAATTTTATTTTTCTTGCTAAGTGATACTTGACATTATAACTGCCAGTTGTTGATTTACCGTCATATTTTTTATTTGGCGGATAAATACAATTTTCTTCCTTAATAACCTCACCTGGTTCGTAGACGTATTCATTCTGTTTAATACAATCAATTGTATTGTTTGTAATAATTGTTTTTAATCTTTCATTGTGTTTCATTACAGGAGCTTGATATAAACTATCAAGAAATTTTAACAAAGACATTATATTTTAAAATGTTTTGTTTAAATGAAAGTAATAATAATAATAATAAAATTAAGTTAGATCGAAAAGAAATTGATCTTAGTGTAATCAAAGTTTTTTGCCATAGCAGATAGTGTTGTTCCATCAGCGACCATTTTTATTGATTTTAAAACAATACCAAAATATTTTCCAGCAGCATACATTGATTGCCATTCAAGTTCTTCAGTTGTTTCTAAGTTGACTGACATCACTGGTCTTTTCAAATTTTTACCAAAATTCCCCTTAGGTTATTTTCTCTTTGAGCAACTGATTCAAGATTCTCAATTCTGTTGTCTGTTTTAATATTATTAATATGATCAATAACTTGTCCTGCTTGAATGTCACCAAAATATATTTCATAAACAAAGCGATGACGATAGTAGGTTAATCTGTCATAATTTGCTCTAAGAGTAGTTTTGATATATCCCGTATTACAAATGCTTCCAATTGATGTTTTATTCTTCTTATTCCTGATAATGCCGCGGTCGTTTGCTTCGTATTGATCGTAGATCGGATGAGTTTTAAACTCATGATCTAAATGTAGTTTTAATAGATTACAATTTTTGTTATCACCGTCTACGTGATACTCTTTTTCCTTTTGGTATTTTTCCATTAAATATTGTCCAAATGAAATTACACAACAACACCTCAGTATATCTTTCATCTCGTTCTCCCTTTACTCTGACAGTATAACCAGCTGGTGGCAAGTGTCCGAAGGGTTTCTTATATTTCATGTGAATAATATTTCCTTTTTTATTGTAAGCATACATGTCATACTTGTCGTGTTGGAAATATTTTTCGTTTTTTTTTAAATGGCGTCGTTAAAAATATTAAACTGAATAGCATCATTCTGATTCATCATCATTATACTAATATATCTTTCTCTAATTAACAATTAAATAAAATAATATTATATAATGGCAACACAAGTAAAACAATAAGGTCTGCGTTTGCAGGATTTGACAAGACCTTTGCCTTTGATGATACATATATTTTAAATTTTGGAATCAGCATCAAGCAGCTGATAAAAATAATGAAACCAATACTACTACAAGAACTTAAAAAATATATTGGTCTAAAATTTATACTTCAATACCAAGTAATATTTTCAAAATGTAATGTTTCAGAAGAAATTTTTTCTGAAGATGTTGTTGATCCATATATCACAGCAAAATCAAGGATAATATTACGAGGAACAGATGTCGGAGCCGTTTTACAACAGGCAGATGACGAGATCTGGAAAAACGTTGATGAATATACTGAAGGCGGTTCCGGTTGGAAATTTGAAAAAATAAATGAAATAATATTTCATACAATGAGATATTCTCCGTTACGAGGTTCAAGTTATGTTGAATTGCCAGACAAAATAAGAAACAGCGGATGCTGTATTAACATAAAAAATAACGACAACATGTGTTTCATGTGGGCCGTGTTATCTGCTAGATATCAAGCTGAAACAAATGCTGGAAGAACTTCTTTATACATAAGTTATGCTGAAAACCTAAATTTTACTGGAATTAATTTTCCCGTAGAAGAAAAACAAATACCAAAATTTGAGAAACAAAATGATATCTTAGTCAACGTGTTTGGCTTAGATAAAAACGAAAACTTATACCGGTGGTTGATTGTCACGGAATTGTATGGTTTATATCAATATGTATATGTGATCAAAAATGTATTCGGGTTTCGTTTCCGACTAGAGCGTTACTCGGGGGTTGTTTATTTTTTTCGGCTCTAGTTATTTTGAAATACTGAGCGCGATTCACCCCATGCTGCACGTGCAAATTGCCTGCAGTGAAAACTTACGTACCTAGCTGCTGCGCATATCTGTCACAGCTAGAGTACATATAGAGCGAATTCTTCATAAACAAATTACACTACGACGAGTCTTGTCAGAAAGCTTACCTCTTTACGGGAGCAAAACTTCAGCTGTAGAGGTATGTGAAATTTAAGATTGTATTCTTTATCACTATTCGTTTTATATGACATAATTGTTTCATATATTAGATGTTTTAGAATTTATCCTAAATTCTACAGAGAGTCAATACCTAGGTCATACAACGCCATGATATTAGAAATCCTATAGGCTGGTTCAAGTTAGCTATTTGTTGTAACTGAACAGACGGGTATTATTTAATTATACGCGGCATGCATTGAATGATTAATGTAATGTGTAACGAGGCGTAATTCATGTGCGCGCATGCGCAACATATATCAATACAAAAGTACTAACCGTGTCATATGTACTACACGGTTTAGTTGTTATACTTTTAGCTGTTCCATGTGTATGGTTTGGTGGTGTGTGAAGTCACAGAACTCTGTGTGGTTTCGTGTGACGTGTACGCTGTGTCTGGTGACGTTGTTTCGGAAGAGTGTACTGGTTTTCTCGATGCGAGGGACCAAGGCTTCTCGATCAACGGGTCTGTGTTAATGTGAAGGCTCTCGAGGGACCCTTCAACAGACTGGGAGGGGTGGACCATGCGTGGTGGCTCCTTGACCATGGACTAGAGCGGGTGGAACCGTAGATACATCTTGGTAGTCAAACGGACGCCACGATAGTTATATTTATTGCGTGTTCCATTTGATTGTTATCTCAATATTGCTATCTGTGCAAAATTACATTCATTCCCATTTCAATATCGCTATATGTGTGATAGATTCATAATTTCATACATCCCCATTTCAATATCGTTATATGAACGACATATTCATAATTTCATACATCCCCATTTCAATATCGTTATATGAACGACATATTCATAATTTCATACATCCCCATTTCAATATCGTTATATGAACGACGGATTCATAAATTCATATTCCAACATCGCTTGTTAAATTGATAAATTGACGAGTTAACAGATTGATGGATAAATGAGTATTCTATTGATAAGTGCATAAATCACATGCTTTGGTCACCCTTGGTACTTAATAAGACCTTGTTTATATTGGGGTGTAAATCATATACTCTTATTTGTCGATTGGTGATAGGATGCTATTCACGTTTGTTTAAAATTCCATTTGTTAAATCCATCTTTGATTTTTCTCGTTGAGTTACTTGTTGTTGATAGTTCCATGTTAGGAACTTTATAATTTTCCTTATCTTTTTGTTATAATGGTGTCAGATTTGTTCATCTTTAAATTGCGTTTATAAATAAACATCTTATTAACGCAGTTGCTTTCGGTGTCTTCACTAATCCAGTCCCAACCCGGCTTCATCCTGTGACAAATGGTTGATAAGTAAACACGCTGATTAAAACACAATAAATCTACTGCTATATAAAAATCATTATGTTTGGATAAAAAAAACTTAATGGACTTGCTGGAGGACAATATAACAAACACAAAGAAAAAAAATATTTTTGTTACAGATGTCTTCACGGTTGCAAGAGCCAAAATGTACTTGACAATCACGTACAATATTGCAAAGACGTTCAAAAGATAAGTTTACCACAAGAGGATAACAAAAATATTGAAATTTAAATATTTTAATCACATTATGAAGATTTCTTTTGTAATTTATGCAGATTTTGAGACTATACTTGAGACTGTAAAAACAGCAAAACATAATCCTGATGTTTCCTCAACAACTAAAGTACAGAATCATTTGCCATGTGATGTAGCTTATAAGGTGGTCTGTTTTGTTGATGACAGCTTATCAAAACAAATTAAAATATACCGCAGAGAAAACCCTGCCAAATGGTTGCTTAAAAACTTTATTGATGAAATAGAATCAATAAAAAGTATTTTGAAAACGAATAAAAAAATGTTGACACTAACCGAGGAAGAACATACACGTTATAACAGTGCGGTTAATTGTTCAATATGTGGCAATGTATTAGAAAATGACAAGGTTAAGGAACATTGCCATATTACAGGAAAATAAAGAGGAGCAGCTCATGATAAGTGTAATCTACATTTTAAACAATCAAAATTTAAACCTGTAGTTTTTCATAATCTTAGAGGATACGACTCCCATATCATTGTAGAAGCCTTTGGTGATCAAGATGTGATAGCTGCTACAAAGATCACTGCAAACAATAAAATAAAATGTATACCGAACAATATTGAGAAGTACATGTCGTTTTCATTGGGCAAGCTATGGTTTATTGACAGCTATTAATTTCTTCTTACATCATTGGAAGAGCTTGTTAAGGGCTGTGATAAGTTTGATAATTTGGATCAACATTTTAATGATAAATAAAGTATGTTAAAACAGAAAGGAATATATCCATATGAGTACATGAACAGCTGGTCTAGATTTGATGAGACTGAACTTTCAACAAAAGAAAGTTTTTACAGCAACCTAAATTTAGAAAAAATATATGATAAAGAATATGACTACGTAAAGATGATATGGAAAAATTTTGGTTGTAAAAATCTAGGAGACTATCTTGATCTATACTTAACTACTGACGTGCTGTTGCTTGCTGATGTTTTTGAAAAATTTAGAAGAGTTTGTATAAAGAATTATAATTTAGATCCTGCTTGGTACTACTCATCACCTGGACTTTCTTGGGACGCAGATATTAAATTAAGTAAGGTAGAGTTGGACCTGTTGACAGACCCTGACATGTTTTGTTTTATTGAAAAAGGAATACGAGGAGGAATTAGTGTTATAGCAAAGAAATATGCAAAAGCAAACAATAAGTACTTAAAAGAATATAATTCAGATGAAGAGTCTAGTTACATAAGTTACTTAGACTCTAATAATCCTTATGGTCACGCGATATCACAAAATTTGCCATACAAAGACTTTACTTGGATCAAACCTATTCAGTTTCTCAAAGAGATTGACAAAAAGATACCTGATGATATTAGTTACTTTGCTGAAGTTGATTTGGACTATCCCGGAGAATTACATGAACTACACAATGAATATCCATTTTGTACTGAGAGCATGTTGATACCAGACAATTTACTTTCTGAAGAACAACTAAAACTGAAACATAAAAATAATATTGGAGAAAGTAAAGTTGAAAAGTTAGTTCAAAAATTTGCTTGACAAAACAAATTATGTTTCACACATAGAGACATTGAAGCAAGCGTTAAATCATGGACTTGGTTTAAGAAAAGTTCATAAAGTATTATAATTTAAACAACAAGCATGGTTAAAAGGTTACATCGATTTTAACACAGTACAAAAAACAAAAGCTACTAATGAATTTGAAAAAAAAATCTTTAAGCTCATGAACAATAGTGTGTATCCCAAGACAATAGAAAATATAAGAAAACGGGTTGATGTTGAAATAATAAACAATGTTGAGAGACGTAATAAAGTTGTTGAAGATGATAGGTCTGTGTCAATAAATTTTTTTATGAAAAGCCTGTTGCTGTACACAAGAGAAAAACAAACTTATTACTCAACAAATCAATTTACGTTGGAGCAGCTGTTTTAGATTTATCAAAAATATTAATGTATAATTTTCATTAGGGATTTATTAAGAAAGAATTTAAACAAGCTGAGTTATTGTTTAGTGACACCGATAGCTTGTGCTATAAAAAAATAACAGACGATGTTTATGAAAATCTGTATAAAAATAAAGACCTGTTTGATTTATCTGATTATCCAAAGAACTGTACGTTTCGCTGTGATGAAATTAAAAAAAATATTAGAAAATTTAAAGATGAGACTGGGTTTGTTCCAATTTCAAAGTTTATTGGTTTAAGAAGTAAAATGTATTGTGTAGAACTCGATGATGGAAAATTAGAAGAAAAAAAGCTAAGGGACTAAAATGAAAAACTGTAAAAAAAATTATTTTCATTTGAGGACTATGAAGTAGCTTTATTTGGAAAACAATCTCATGTTGAGATGACTGTAATAAGATCGCATTTAAACAAGATTGAAACAGATATTATTAATAAAAAAAAGGTTTATGTAATTTTGATGACAAGAGATACTGTTCAGATGGAATAAATACAGTAGCACACGGATTTGAATCAACAAAAAATAATATTAGAAGACAAATATGATGTACTTGATGAGATGTTATAAAAACTATATTGAAGTATGAATTTTGTGTGAAATAATAAAATAAACAAAATAAGGGTGGCACAAATATAAAATTTTATCTAAAATAATAAAACAAATAATATAAAATTTTTATCTAGCATAATAAAATAAATAATATAAAAATTTTATCTAACATAATAGAATAAATAATATAAAATTACTTTCCTATCACAAGGCCACATTCTTTGGTGGAGCAGTCTATAACAAACATAGTAGTAGATGAAAAGGGAGCGTATTGAGAGATTCTTTTTACTAATTTTGTATACCTATTCTGAGATTGATTTTTTGGGTTTTTTAACTTTTTGATTTCGTAGGGTGGGGTCAAAGGGACAAAATTTATGGCCACACAAGTGGGGCGAGGGCATACATTTTTGTTCCAAACGCCTCCCCCCCCCCGCCCGCCGAAAAAGAGCTAAAAAATCCAAAAAATCGACCTCAGAAGCGAGGCAGAGTAGTCACATTTCTAGCTGCTGCAGCGGCGTCACCATTTTGTTCTGGTTTTGGTTAAGATAATTCATTCTACGACATGTTCGCTTTTACCTCGAGGTAAAGGTCTCATAGAAAATTTGCGTTAACGCTGTTCTTTTTTTTTTGGGGGGGGGGGGAGGCGGGGTGTTGCCCATATTTTCGACACCCCTTGATAGACTCTCGACACGTTTGCTCGCCCTTAAGACCTTGGAGTCACGGCCACAGTCGTAGAAAATTTGAGTTATGGATTCGGTTAAAGTTTATATTTTTATTTGCTTATATTTCCTAAACCACTCGATGGACTCTGTACTTGGGATGAATTATTATGAGGCTAAGAGATTTCATCCTGCTCGCCTCTATGTCCTTAGGGTCAAAGTCACAGTCATAGAAAATTGTGCTAAGGGGTTGGCTAAAGTTTATTTATTGGTTTATATTTCATAAATTCATTTATGGATTTTCTTCATACTTTGGATGAATGAATATGAAGCTAAGTCAATTCACTTTGCGACATGCTTGCTAAACTTGTTGACCTTGGGGTCGAGGTCAGATGTTTTATAGGACTCAGTACACAGATATTTCCCTATATATTCTCTACATGTGCTGTTCAGCACTAAACGTAGTGTGTCCAAATCCAAATAAATCATATGGTAATCAAAAGTATCTTCCTAGGCAAGCTTACAGTTAAGTTCTTGTTATAGGTTTTCCAGCATTTTTTGAAGAGCCTGAACTGTAAACAAAGCCATGAGTCATGGTCACCTATTTCACTTCCAGGACAGCATCAATTTCTCATTACTCCATGTGCACTGTAGTCAATATACACACAGTGAATCACACGTTAATCCTCATATCCTAAAGAATAAACAATATTCCTTTGAATCAGCACCAAAAATGCTTACATTCAAGCCAATGATCACCAACAAAACAAGGGAGGAAAATATTCTAAAAATAGACACAAACCACATTCGTGATCGCTGACCCACAAGTATGATATAGATAATGAGTGCGTTAAAACTAACAACAAACAAAATCAGGGACTGAATTAAACCAGTACGTACAGTTAATGCGTTTAAAGTAGATTGAAAGAAAGCTTGGACGAAGTGTGTGTGTGTGTGTGTGTGTGTGTGTGTGTGAGAGAGAGAGAGAGAGAGAGAGAGAGGAGAGAGTGAGGAAGAGAGAGAGAATATTTCTTGCAGAACTTGTTTGATATATTAAACAGAAAAAAATATATTTGCAATCTTCGTGTGAAGGATAGGGGTGATGTGAACGCCATTACAGGTGCACCTGAATATATTATTAAAGGTAATTTAACATACAGACCTCTGTAGAAAGAAGGAAGAGGTGGAGGATTTGACACAAGGTGCCCAACACGATCTAAAGGGAGAGAGAGAGAGAGAGAGAGAGAGAGAGAGAGAGAGAGCGAGAGAGAGGATGGCAAAAAATCAGGACAGTCCTGCAGAGGTGTAAAGGCTCCATTAAAAAAGAAATTATAATAAAAATAATAATAGCAATAATAATAATAATAGTGACGTTAGAGGTATATATAGGCAAGCTTCATTGTCAACATCATCATCGTTGTTGTTGGTAATGTTGGAAATGATGTTGTTATTATTGGCCTTTTATTATTATTATTATTATTATTATTATTATCTTCTTCTTCTTCTTCTTCTTCTTCTTCTTGTAATGATTAAACTTTCTGGCAAAATCTGAGTTTGAAAGCGATACTTGCATTAAATAAAAGAAAGACAGAGCGAACAGAAAAAGGAATGAAAGAAAGAAAAGGTTATTAAATACAGAGTGAGAAAAGGGAGAGGGAGACAGACATGACTGTCGTGACGATAGTTAAGTGTAACAGGAGTTGTGACAAACTATTTTTGAATTTCAGGGGCACTCTTTCGTTCTTCCCACCTTTTAGCTATATATGTACCGGGATAATTAATTAACAGAAGGAATATTCTTCATAGTAATTTTGATTGCTTAAGATAGACGTATCAGCATTGTGGCCGCAGGCTACTGTACCCAGAATTATTTATCGGGTTGTTAAATCAGCCACCCCTGTGAAAAGAAAACGTTTTGACCAAAATCTGTTCAATGTAGCATATAAATGAGGTCTTGTTATTCAAAAGGCGTGCAATTTTAAAGCGCAAGTATAAGGTACAATTGGAAAATTATAATCGGTATCAAATACGTCATAAAAAAATTGCATCTGCAGGCTCCATTTAGAAGATTTCTCTAATCACGTAAGCGCAAAAGGAAACAAAATCTGGTGAAAGCTTTTTAAGTTAAATGGTCCGCTATTAAACAGCAGTAACTGCAATTGTTTTCTGCTGACCCTTGTCGCACACAAGCTGCTAGACTACTGGAGCATCTCAGTTTTTATTGTGGTGAGTCTAATCTAAATGTAATTTCTAAATGTTCATACCTTGGTATCATTTGCACCACAGGAGGCTCATTTAGTGAAGAACATCAAACCATGGGTGTGAAACCCAGAAAAGCAATTATTAAATTCAGTAAATATTTGTATTAATTCACTAATGTCCCTTTGGACATGAATGAGATCTTTATACATTAGTTGTGCCAATTCTAAACTATTAAACACATGTTTGGGGGCTTTTATCAAGCTAATTGTATAGAACGAGTGAACTTTCAGTTTTGTAAACAGTTATTAGGTACGAAGAAATTCACACACAATCATTTTATTTAGGGTAAACACAGAAGATTGATGTTAATAATTGATCGGCTATAGAGAATAATCAATGTTTTAATTGACGTTATTAATTTGATAGGGTATAATCAATGACTTAAGATCTTGAATGCAAATGATACCAAAGTATATAAGAAATTGTATTAGTAGGCGACATGGATCGTTTCCCCAATAAATCTAATTGGGCTTCATAGGTGAAAGATATACATGTATTATTATATTTAGTTTTTATGAAATTTGGTTAAATCAGGAATTATGGGATCAGAACAAATTTTGACGTGTTTTAAAGCAAAGACTTACTGAAAACCTCGTACAAACCTGGTATTCTAGATTACCCCTAATCATGTAAGGATATATTATATAAAGAAATTGCAAAGTTTGGTTATATTGTTTTACATGGTACAATCTATAGGCTATAATGAATTTCGAATAGCTCTCTGTACTTTACGGATTTCTTGACATTGTTTGGAAATTGATTGATAGAGAAATGAAATTACTTCATGCGAACATAGATATTGTAGATATTGCATTGAAATGGAGAAAAAAGGGAGTCCTATAGTGATTTTGAAGTCGTTACTTTCAAGGCATTATTGGTGTCTGTCTTGAAACATGGTTTGGTTGGGCTGAGTCCGCTGTAAAGTTTGGTTGGGCTGAGCCCGCTTTAAAGTATTTTGCCTCTATTTCTCAAAAAACAGCGAAAGATTAATCCGCCTAATAAAAGACCAAAGATTAACTCGTTGTGAAGAGAACCCAGAGTATCGATAAAAGTTTATTATATTAAATCATGGTGACTACATTATTGCTAGTGTTAAGTATAATTTATTATCTGTTGTGACTATGTGAATTCTTCATTTAATTTCTGTTTGTAGAGTTCATTTTTCCCAGATAGATAGATATATGGATGGATGGGTAGGTTGATTGATTGATTACTAGTTTTGAAACAATTTCACACATTATCAAAAAAACAAAACAACTATATGACAGAAGAAGAGTTTTACGATTAATGGCAGTATTGATACGACTATATATTGATTCGCAGGGAAGTCTGAGATCGTGAAATTGTCATAATGTACAAATCTGTGGATCTATATTTCTCTTCGTGCACACTTCACAAAAAGGATTCCGCATTTTTACATATTAATATGTATTAGAGAGTGTTTTAAGTATAAGAAAATTAAAGTTATAAAAGTATGCACATTGTGCAAATATGCCCATTAGAACAGCACACCCATTTTTCGAGAAAGACGAATCTTCGCGAGTTTGTCCTCCTTAGACCAAGGGAGAATTTGCTGCCAGCAAGTGTTGTGGGTACTTTTGTTGGTTTGATGATGATGGTACAAATGCTAAGAAAGGATAACTCAGAACATCATGAATTTATGATAAAACCCTAACAACAGATGATTTACAAGCTTTGTATCTGAAAAGGAACAACAACATTAGTCTTAGTGTTACAAATATTCAGTAAAACAACTGGGCCATAATTCAAGTGAGTTGAAACATCGGATTCTCATGAATTCCTTCGAAGTTTGGTTTGAGTAAAATTAAATCGAAGGAAGGTGAACTGACAACGCCAGAACAGTTAATGCCTGACACTCATTCGAAACATTTCATGCAGACATATGTGTCTCTTTAGATTCTGAAATGGAATATTTTAGTGGTAAAACTGACACGGCTTCTGGAGATTGGATAAAGTATTTGAAAAGTTACGTGTCACTTTTAGAGTATATAAATCATGGTTAAAGACTTTATTTTGCTTTCATGGATTTCCAAAAGGCTGTTGATATGGTATATCGTGACTTTTTATGAATCATGTTCTGCAACAGAGTGTGCAGTTCCTTAGCAACTCTTTTGAAGAATGCAAAAACACCAACCAGTTCTTGTGTCGAGATCACGCAACAGCTGACTAAACGTGTGGAAGAAACTAAAACTTCAAGAAACCAGCCAAGGTCTGCATGAGGAAATACTGGATCTGAGGTGCCATCAAATCGAGTCAATTCAATTCAGTTTTTATTGGCATCCATGAAACAGAGAGTGATAACATAGCTTTGAATATATGTTAAAAAGTTTCATTGGTAAGGAGATGGCAATTGAGATTTAGAGGACTGAATTTGAAAGAGTCCATAGGATGGGAACAAGAAACCCTCAAGACGTGAAGAAACCCAGACAAATCGTCGCTAACATCACAAGATTTAAGGACGGTCAACTCGTGAGATATAAAGCCCTTTCAGATTGAAAGAAAAAATGCAATTCAGAGTTGTGGAACATTGAAATTTTCGTAAAGGAGAAAAATATTGATTTCTATTTAAAATCGAACAAAGTCAGCTTAAAACTGACAAACCTTTCTTAATGCATATCAAATACCGTTTGAAGAAGCAAAAAGATGTTCACTACCCAAGCAATGAAAGCGCGGAGTCGACTTCTGTACTCAGCATCAACACCCAAAGCAGCATCAAAAAACGAAGGAACGGATAGTGAACTTGTACAACCAGTTACCCCAACAGTCCCATTGGTACAATTAACTTCAACAATTCAGTAACTGGGTCAAGTTTACAACTAATGAACAAAGGAATCCTGTGCACTACACCAGACCGGTTCTCGCTTTAATGCATATGCATTTTTCATCATTGCTATAGCTAGAAACCACACATATGATAATAATTCTCTCACAGACCATATGACATAAATATAAAGTCGTAACAGAAGTTTGAGACATAAAAACGCAAGAGGAAAAATTAAAATATTTTTGTGATTTCATGCAAGTTTCGAAGTATAAACAAGATTTTAAAACAATTAGAGCATCAACCGCACCGCACCGTTTTTTTTTTAAAATTATTTTCTTATTTCAATAACGAAAAAAAAAAAAAAAACACGACAACCAAACCGCGTCCAAAAAATAAAGACCTGGTATTTTTTATATTTTTTTTATAGGTTTTCAACCGATCCATACTTGTATCTTTAAAGTATTTTCCATTTCGTTTACTTCTTATTTATGATTGTTCTAAATTAGGTTCACAATCCCAGTTGATGTACATGTACATACAAAATAGATGCATGCCTAACTGCATGATAACTCACTGTTTAATCGAAAAATTGGCATGTTGCACATTTGTTTTATTTTTTGCATACCAAAACACATCTTGTGGTATCTTGTAGTCATCTTGTGGTATCTTGTAGTTAACTAAAGCATACACAAGCACATCTTGTGGACATCTTGTGGACATTTTGTGGTTACATGTGGTATCTTGTGGTGACTTGATGGTCCCCTTCTTCAGTAAAACACCAGGTATTGTCCCATACATCAATGTGTTTTTTTTTTTCATGCGGAATCCAGCTGATTCAACTAAAAGACGGCAAGTTGTTCAGAACCGCGAATACTTGTCAAGATAAATTTAATTGCAACACATTTACATTTCAAAATGTTCGTTGGTTGAAGTTAGTGTCCCGCAAACAGGACATTTTGTACTGATCAACCTGGCTCCAGGTATAAATTCTTTAGTCCATGCTCGAGTCGATAAAGCCGCTGTTATTTTCTGTGTTTCTAAATTCACCTTTTTGTTATTATTTATGAAAGCAAAATCGGTTTTTGATCAAATTTGAATTGAAGACTAAATTATTATTTTGTTGTTTGTTTTGTCTAATCAGGGATAAGAGATTTTTTTACCATTCAAATCTGTATGATCGCGCAAGTTATCTTTGGTACACAATTCAAACGCTGTGTATTGCCATTACCTCGAGGATCTCGACTACTGTTATTTGAACGCTGATATCTTTTCAAACGTCATTGAATGTTTACACTGTATTTACCTGACTTTTTACTTTTTACGCTCTATCTTCGACATTTTCATTGTGTGTTTCCTATTTTAAAGTTGCATCTGTATTCAACATTGACCATCACTTTTCTTGTAGGAGAAAAAATAATCCTTAATTATGAATTAGTGCTGGATAGGAAGATTCCACCCTCGGGATCTGACCCTCAGGTGGAATTTTTCTATCCTATATCGATGCAGATGAGGGATTCTGTTAAACTCCCTCCAGGAATTACTGTCTATATCTATATCCCTTCCCATCTACAAATTAAACGGTGTCTATCTTAAACGTTATAGATGCTGCGTAGCAAACACAGGAGAGAGAGAGAGAGAGAGAAAGAGAGAGAGAGAGAGACGTGGTCTAAGTTCCCCGCGTTTTGACGGGAACGTATATATAATGTCTACATTATGAAACTAACCAAGTACACATAAATGTTTGCTTGCGAATTTTATGGTAATATATGAACACATATTGTGATTTTCAGTGGGATATTTTAAGCTTTCTCTACACTGATTTCTATCCATGAAGAAAGGATATACATGTACATGAAATCTGATTAAGGCATCTACTGTGTTTACCCGTTTGTCAGTATGTCTGTCCGCCCTCCATATATTGATGAAACAAAATCATTTATTTATGTACAGAATAACTCCCATACAGATATACAAATGACTGATTTATCTACTATTCTTTTCACGACTGTTGACAGAAATGGAAGAAAGTGAACATGTGTGACATTTATTGACAAAATGCATATGCAAAATTATTGCTGTATCATGGAAAAAATACAATTTATTTTGTTTCGTTTGGTTTTGTGGGGTTTAGGCTATACATGGCCGCCAGTATATTAGATGGAGGAAGAACCCGGGAAGAACCATCGAGCCAAAAGAAGCTTCTGGCAAGCTTTCTCACATATCCACGTTGGTCGAATCAAGACACGAACTCAAGCTGACAGAGGTAAGTGATCTGTAAAGGTGAGAGCCTTAGACCACTCGGCTACCCGGGGACCCACCATTTAGTTTATGTGCTGAAATATATTATTAAGCTTGGTAGCACTCAGTGATAATAGAACTGAATAGTGCCGGTTTATTTTCTTTTTAATGAAATAGGAATGAAAACTTGGCTTTATCTTGTTTTGAAACCGTGTTTCTGCAAGAGTAAAGGCCGTAGAATCCTTTCTTTTGATAGAACACTTTACCTAATTGGAACATTTTTTATACTTTCAAATGGAAGTGATATTCTAAAGTTTTGCTTTCTGGTGGGAAAAAGAAGTTTGATTTTGCTCAAGATTTTGTTTTTGTATATGGAATCCGAGATAAAGATAGACGTACATTAATAGCGCGTGCAGGATGGCACGTAAGATAAACCCATATGGAGAGAGAGAGTTCCTTTTAACAAATGTAATAACAACAAAAAATAGCAAAAGTCACCTACGAATAACAAATACAACCTGCAATAGCTGATAAAGCTTTCAAATTACAAGTATCGACGTTTTTGACGCGCCTAACCTCCAGTCGTATTAACGGAGCGTATCAGTCACTTGTATTTTATATCTGAAAAGTATATCCTGAATTAAGGTCATGTGAACAGTTCTAAAAACGAACTTGTATATTTCATTAATTAGATGTTTACTTCTCATTTCATTAAGTATAACAAAATTGTGAATACTTTCGGAGCACCCATCAGTGGCGGCGCGAGGTTTCGAGGCGCCCGGTGGCAATGTTCTTTAGTGGTACTCCTACTTTGCCACAGAGAACGGTTTTTATGTCAGTTGGCAACCTCCACCTCCACCCCACCCCCATCTAAGCTCCTGTTACAGCTTCAAAAAAAAACTCCCAACGGCGCCCCCCTCCCCCACCCACCAACCCATCTCGGCGCCCAGGGGCAATTGCCCACCACCACAGCCTCCACCCTCGAGCCGCCACTGTCACCCAATCCAACTCCATTGTATTTAACTGAGATCCTTTTTTATTCTACTGCATAGCATCCGAGGATTTCTATTTCTCAACTTTTTCACTGCGTATCGTTTCGCTAAAGTAAATTAGAATTATGTAAGCGCCTCTTTGAAATAGAGCATCATCGTTTAGAATACCATTTTACATGAATTGTTGTTCAAACCTAATCTAAATCTCCCTGGCAGATATAATTAATGACTTCACAGGGAGACCATCTAAATCTCCCTGGCAGATATAATTATTGACTTCACAGGGAGACCATCTAAATCTCCCTGGCAAATGTAATTGATGACTTCACATGGAGACCATCTAAATCTCCCTGACAAATGTAATTATTGACTTCACAGGGAGACCATCTAAATCTCCCTGGCAGATATAATTAATGACTTCACAGGGAGACCATCTAAATCTCCCAGGCAAATATAATTAATGACTTCACAGGGAGGTAAGAGAATTATTTCTCGATTAGAAAATGTAGTTTTCGATTTCGTCACAATACCAAGATCAGCCAACACAATATGCATGATATGGTATACTGACATTGTTACATTTCAATTTAATAAACGGGTAGATTTGTTGGCGAAGGCAACAATATGGTGATAAATTATCACGTGCAACTGCACTGATATCAACCCCGAAGACTCAGGTTTCGACATGTCATATAACGATATCATTCGTGCAGATTTTGTATATATAGCTTCCCTTAGTAGTATAGTGGGGGTATCGAGAGACAAATGGGGCACTTGAGAGCCGTACTGGAATTTAACATGGATGGGGCACTTGAGAGCCATACGGGAATTTAACATGGATGGGGACACTTGAGAGCCATACGGGAATGGAACATGGAGGGGGGCACTTGAGAGCCATACGGGAATGGAACATGGAGGGGGCACTTGAGACCCATACGGGAATGTTTATGGGACAGAAGTATTTTGAGAGGGACAGAAGTGATACATACACCTAACACACTATTTTTTAAAAGGCAATTTTTGGATTATAATCTTTTCTTGAAAAGTGGGTGACCCTGAAAAGGGCCGTTGGAGTTTTCTTTTCTTTCCCCAACATGTGGCCAGGAAGCCTGGGAGAGTATTCTTCTTCTTCTTCTTCTCAGGGAGCCAGTCAGGATGTCCCAATGCCTGAACTTCTCCTGGATTTTCATCCAGTTCTCATTCAGGCGATTGAATTCCTCTTGTTTATTCTGGTTCTCCTTCTCCATTCTTTCTTGAGCCCAATCTTCTTGATCTTCACCACTTCCTGCTCCATGACTTTTTTCAGGAGACTCTTGGCTTTGAGCAGGTCAGCTTCTTCTCTACTGATGGGTGGACAGAGTCAAAAGTCTTCCTTCACATTTTCTAGGAAGTGCTCCACCCCTTCCATCAAGTCCAAACCTTCTTTAAGTAGCCCCACTCGACAGGGTGAAACTACAGAGGACCCCTTCATCTTCATTGCTTCCTCCTCCATGACTTCCTCGATAAGCCTCCTGGCCATTTTCACGGCTATTATTTGTTTTATCACAGACTGCAGGGTAGCTGGATAACACTCTATCTTTTCTAAACAATATTCCACTTCCACCATCCAATCCCAGGCTTCCTGTAAAGGTTCCAGTACATTCATTCTTGTCTTCTTTTCAGTCGACGTTGAATGGTGCGACTGCGGAATGCCGCGCTTTATATGCTGGAAGCACGGACGTGAAGGAAAACATCCCTTCCCAAAATAAACATGCATACAAAATCCTATCATCCATATAAAAAAAATACACACCAGTACGCGGAACTAAAAGAAACACTTTTATTTTAAAAATTATTTTTTATAAAATACATACACCAAACATACACTCTATACAAACACAACTTTCTTGAAAATATTTTTTAAGTTAATTTTTTATAAAACACATACACCAAACATACCTACAAACATGTTTTTAAAATTTTTTATTTTTATTTTTTATATAAAACACATACACCAAACATACACTCTATACAAACACACACTACACATTCAAGGGAAATGGGGATTCTTTTTGAGTGGGAAGGACAAAGACACTCACACGCATACACTCAACCTACAAACACTTATATGGCAATTCTAGATTAATCTTTTCTAAAGATCTGGGTGGCTCTGAAAAGGGCCGTTGGGTTTTTGTTGTACACCTAGAGATGCCCGCACCTCCCTTCACTAGCCCCACAAGCTGCACACCTTCCACTCCATCTATCTTCACTGATGTTGTTGGAGATGGGGAAGGCAGACGTGGGTTGGGTCGCTTAACTATACCAATCCTTTGTGGTAGGACAGTGAAGGCCTGTCTTCTCCTTCTCCAAATTACCCTATGGGTTTGGGGATGCTGTAGTTGTGGTTGTGATTGTGGAGGTCTCAACTGCTGCTGTTGTGGCGGTGGTGGTGGTGGTGGTGATGGTGTCCTTGCCATAGGCTGCACCTTGTAGATGGGCCTCGTTAGGATATGAGACAGCACCATCCTCTTTCTTTCCTCTGCTTCTTCTTCTTCTTCTTCCTTCTTCTCCTCCATCTTCTCCATTTCCTCCAGCTCCTGTAGGAGGTGCCAGGCAAGCTCTAGATGTACTCTTAGCTGTCTGATTTTTTTTCTTTTTTGTTCATCTTGACTGCTCGACGGGGTAGCCTAACTGGTGAACCCACCACTTTATATACTTTAAGCACGGACGTGAAGGAAAACATCCCTTTCCATCAAATAACATCACCCACACGAACGCGTCTGACGTCATCCTTATGACGTCATTCTGTGCTTTGCGGACTTTGCACTCCACCACCCCTACCAAAAAAAAAACCCACACCGGATACGCGGACCTAAAAGAAAACACTTTTTACATTTTTTATTTTTTATGAAACACAAACACACACCACAACCCTTTTTTTGAGAAAGTTTTTTTATTTTTATTTTTTATAAAACACAAACATACAATTTTTTTTTTTTAAATAAAACACAAACACACTCTATACATACACACACCACACAACCCTTTTTTTTTTTGAAGGGAAAGGGATTTTTTTTGGTAAAAAAACAACCAACACAAACATACAAACACGCATCCATTTTTTGGGTAGGCAATATGAGATTTTTCTTTTCTAGAGATCTGGGTGGCCCTGAAAAGGGCCGTTGGGGTATGAAGGTTTTTGTTTTAACTTCTAGTAGCAGCAGCACCACAAGGGCGGCCACGTTTCGCCACAGGGCTGCAGGACAAGGTCTCTTTCTGGTGAAAGAGAAGGCAAACTCCTCACATCCATTCTGCAACTGACTTCTCCGTCTGGTTGTTTCAGCTGCTGTAAGAGTTGTTGTTGTTGTAGCTGTTGTTGTTGTTGTCGTTGTTGTCTTTGCTGCACCCTTAGTCTCTCCTCCCATTCCGCTCTGTCCCTGATGATTTCTTCTCTTAGGACTTCTTCCACCAGATCTTGAGCCATTTGCAAAAAGATCATCGTCTTCTTCTCTGGGTTCTTCTCCAGCAAATGATGACTCACCCGCTGCATACTCACCATCGCATCATTCAACTTGCTAATCTTGGCTGCCATCTTCTTGAAATGTTGTTGACGAGTCAAGGAGAGTGATTGGACTGGCCAACGCACCGCTTTATATGCTGGAAGCGCGGACGCGATGGAAAACATGTCTCAGATCGATAGTGAGAAAAATGGGACAGAGTCGGTGACCTCAGATCGATAGAAAGAGATAGAGCATATTCATTTCATTTTTTTCAAATCCAATAAATAACACAACACCATTTTTTTCAAAAATCAACATTTTTAATACATAATAAGAAGAAGCTTCTCTAACATAAAAATGCAAGAATCAACAAGATTAAACATGAACGTATTTACAGGGTTGACAACGTTGGGAAGGCAAACTGAACTTCCACTGTTCTACATCATTCTGTTTCTCGATGCACACTACGTTTCTGAGCTAAAGACAAGAGATAACCATAATGTTCACAAAACCATCTTTCTACTTTATCAAAACAAGTCACTAAATGTTCTAAGGAATATCCGAGACTGCGTTGATGAAGAAAATGTACACAATATTTTCCACACACCATAGAATCGGATCCTTGTAATCGGGCATTATTGAATCAAGTAGAGACTGCATTTCTTCTCATAAAGTCGATGATGTCGTCTTCCAAAGAAGGTAATCCATAAAAATCAAAATACTCCACACTGTGATCGTTGGGAAAGTACAATGCCACCCAATGGGTTCCTGGTCGATCACTGTCGTCGGTATTGATGACATAGGCATGAATGTCTTTTGGTTTGCGATGGGGAAGTTCATCTTTAGCACACACCACAAGATTCCAAGAAGAAGTGTACGAACTGCGAGTCAACAGGTAATGAAGTTCCCAGGTATCTATTTTCTTTTCTTGCTTCACAGGTAATGATAAGTCATCAATTCATACTTGACTTTATGCTTGAATTGGTCTCAAGTAAATCGATGAATCACGGACAGTCTCTATACTCATTTGCAAGTGAGCTTCGATGCGTCGGATCTCCAGAGGAGTAAGTGGAGGTGAGGAACGATCCTGCAAGTCTTTATACCATTTTCTCAACACCTTTTCTTCCGAGATCAGAGACCATGCGTCCTCCGGATACTCGTCCATTTTTTCTTGTGCACTCATCATCAAACATTTGTCGTGCTGTTTCTGGTTTGGATGATTGATTTGACATCCATGACAATGTTCTATAGACAGATCTGTAATTTTGGCAGCCAATTCCGTAGCAAAACAGGACACTAAATGTTCTTCTTGTTCTGACCATCTTGACGGCATACATGGGATAAATCCAGCAAACTTTGAAACACTATTTTTCTCTTCTTCTTCTTTTTTTGGCTCTGAATGAATCACATCGTCATCACTGGCGGTTTGTGACTGCTGTAGTTCACAAAATCCCTCATCTTCTTCTATCTCCATAGGTTCTTCGTGTTGCATCTTTTTTTCTTCTAATAGTCTGGAATCACTTCTCTCAATCTGTTGATTTCTAGAGTATTATCGAATTCTGCATACACGATGACGTTCACAGTGTTGGCTAGAGCTGTAGCAAACTGAAGTTCCACACGAAGTTGGCCTGATTTTATAGGGTAGACATGTCCTTCGTCGCTACCTTGGTCAGGAGTGAAATCAAATCCCCACAAAGCATATCCTCCTGCATAATTCTCGTACGAAATGCCGTGACTGCTGTTGGTGCCTAACTGTCCTGTGGCTAAAACAGTCAAGTAAGATCGCAAGTAATTTCTCTGGGCAAAGTTAGGTTCAAAAGGTCTGGTACACAACGTCTGGCCATCTCGACTGACTTCTATCTTGGAGACGTTAAAGTGTTGAAACTCAAACGGATTTTGATCGATGGCTGCATTACTGACGATGCCAATCAGCAAACGTTTGGGGAGCTGTCCATGGAAGACGTGATCTTCGACTTTGGATCGGAATCCAGCGGCAATGGTAAATGTTTTCACTTCCACTCGTCGCACAGGATACTTGGCAGTGGTTCTGCTCAAAGTTTGACTGATGTCGTTGGCTACTTTAGGTAAGACTTCCACACGGCGCACGTAAAGTCTGGCTTCTTCGATGATGGTTTTGTACTCGTTGGGATTGGCCATCAAATGGAAGAAGGTACTACTGCGATTCAGTCTCAGGCGTACATCCACTCCGTTCAACAAATACTTGTCTGGCAACCACATGTCTAAATGCAAACGATCCATCAGTTCTAAAGTGCGCCCTTGTTTGATTTTCTTTTGACGGTCGTTAAATCCCACATTGTGGTCTGCGACATTATCTTCAATCAACGCTGTGTCGTTGAACTTGTCAACCGTGTCAGGTTTCCACACCACGGAAGCATCCAGATGGGTGTTCTTGGCTTCTTTTTCGTACGTCAAGAGATTTTCCAAGTAAGCACGGTAAGGGTAAGTATCCATGCTGCTGCTGACCAGTTTGTTATTCAAGTACAAATCTACTTCGCTGAACAAGGAATGCATGAAATTATTGACAGGTGCAACTCTGGCCTCGGCCCCAGGATTGGTGTTGTCCGTTTTGATCACTTTGAGTTTCAAGTACAAGTGGCTGCTATTCATATTGATGTAATCTTCGGTTTGTCCTTTGATTTCTAATTCGATAGGAACTGAAGTAGTCAAAGACGATACAGGATGAAATTCAACCCATTAGGATTCTTGCATCGTCATCATGGTGGTGGGCATGGTAAACAGATCCAGTTCTGACTTGGTACATTCACAAGAATCTCTGTGCATCATTTTCAATGGCTTAGTAATCAAACACGTCTAATTCTGTAACCGTTCTTCTTTTCTTATTCTTTTTCGGAACACCGTGTCGTGGATGAGCTCTGAAGGGGTGTCGACGTCGTCTCTTTCTGCCTTGTCCTTGCTGTGGAGTGGAGGAAGAGGTAATGCCAGGGCCAGAAGCGTGAAGTGAATTTATAGGAGTCTCTCGGAGACCCAAAAGGTTTTTTCATGTGTGCATCAACACATTTTTTCCTGCTCTCATAAAGGCTTCATTAGGATTTTGTTTGTCGATGAGGACGTTTTGAAGAAATTATTTTCCTTGCGTCAAATCGGCATCTTTTAAGGCATGCAATCCTCGAGTCACCATGGGTTTCAAAATGGGGGCTACCGTCCGAAAAGCAGATTTTAGCATATCTCCTAAACCGTGTCCTCGTTGTCGAGCAACTCCTCGGTACACAGGATACATTTTAGGTAGGTTAAAATTCGCTGGAGAACCTTTTTCGAAAATGTACTTTCATCGTGACTTTTCCTTTAGTGAATAGAACACTGTCCCAAATCTCCTTTTATGCTAATGTTGACACTGTCAAAATGCGGTTTACTGACTGGAAGATAATGAAGATGTACAAATTCACGGTGAACGTGTTACGTGTTTCCACCTTCCTCGTACGCGGCGACGGCAGAATCCACTTTGAAAGGAATGACTCTCAGTAACGGAGCGGCTGTGTTTCCCACTACATTGTACTCCACCACATCGGAGTACACAAACAATAAATCAAACCTTCGTTCAATTCGATGGGGTAACGAAAATACTTTCCGAATCCGTCGTTGCTGTGGATGTTTTTCATGGGAACCAGTTTGGTGTACCCACCCAAAATAGCAAACAACCCAGGACAAAAAGTGATGGGCAATATTTTGTCGTCCGAAAATTGCAAGACGAGACGGCGAGCCACAGTATGGTAACTGATCTGTATCAATTTCTTGGCTTTGTCTAAGGCTTTGCGAAATTGGCCGTTGAAGATAGTCGCAATCGTGTCCACCAAATGTTGAGTACTAAAATAATACCCCACAGGAATTCTCATGGTAAATCTCGTCAAGGGAGGATTGGTAAGGGATACCTTTTTGGATTCGTAAAGGGTAGGATCATTTTTGTCCAAGTGTTCTTGCACTTGTTCGTTTATGATATCCACGATGAAAGTGTTTTGACCTGCTTCGATGTTGAGGGCTTGTGTAGGATGAATGATTTCTACCAAACCCACTTCCCAATGAGCTTCGTGATCCAATTGGATGGACTGAGGTAATTTGGCTGTGAAACAACACAAGGTGTTATTGGGAAACACATCTATCGAACTGTCACTAGGTAAAGTTAAATAAAATTGGTTATTCATAGTTCCAAGGTGTTCTGGTCTCAGAGGAGTCACTCAAGTTCAGAGGAGAATGATTTTCCAACGGTTCCAAAAGAGGGCTGCTGTTGTGGTTATGACTGGAAGAAGGTGAACTGGCGTTGGTCGTACCGTTGCGGTGGTTGTGACTGTCCGTCGTAAATTTCAAGCATGGACTGGGCAGAAGATAACCGATGCAACTGCTGAGTAAAATGGTCCACAATTGTTTGTCCCATTTTTGCAAACTCAAATTGGCAATGGCTGCTCCGATGACACAATACACCACAAAGATTTGGCAGAAAAAGACGATTTGATTTTTAGGCACACGTTCTCCGCACTACATCCACAAAGGTTGTTTTTGTAATTCTTGAAGAGAGGAACTCTGCTAAGGAATAGAGGTAGTTGCTGTGTTGAACGGCATGTGGGTTACTTCTTCTTTTTATAGTCGACGACTTGGGAAGCGGCAATCCAAGAATCAAAAGTAGGGGGATATCCTTTCCAACGTACTTTGACTTCTTCTACTCGACGTTTGCCCACTTTGCGCGTTCTTCGTTCGAGAATGCTTTCGATGTCGTACAAGTCGTCATCTTTTTTGGTCACTCGTTGTAACTCAGGCAAGTAAAAAGTTCCTTTTAACACTTATCCCTGCATGTCTTCCAATTTATAGACGGGAGGATCACGCCCACGCACTGGCCCAATGACACGAAACAATTACCCAGTTGGGTAAATAACCTTTGTCAAAAGTGCGTTTTTTTTGTCCGATGCGAACCCAATCTCCCGTCCTAAGCAGCAGGGTTTTCTGGTGTCCCATCTTGGGTGTACCAAACAATTGATCAAACACCCTCACTTCGTTTTCAGGGGTGACCTCTTCGGTGGCACATCCGATGCTACGATGGTACGATTGATTGTACACTTTGACCAAACGTGGTAACACGTCGATGTACTTGAGAGTGTGTTGATGTGTAAAATATTTCCACATGCGTTCTTTCAAAGTTATTTGAAAACGTTCCACGCCACTAGCTTTTGTTTAAGGATTTTTGGTGGTAAAAAAATGAATGTGCCTTTGTTTCAATTCTTTTTGAAAAGCTTGGTTTAGAAATTCGGTGCCTTTGTCGGTTTACCATCGGAAAGAGTGACGACCACTTTCTTTCAACACCAGTTTTAAGGCGCGTACCAACTCTGTACTGCTTAGAAGTCAAAGGCACGACCCAAGCGAATTTGGAAAACACATCGATGACAGAAAACAAATATTTGTGACCACGATTGACGCTGCCAAATGAGAGACGTTGGCTAAATCTGCTTGCCATTTATGATCGATGCCATCCACTTTGGTTTGACTTCTAGAAAATTGTCGTCGAATGGGTTTGTGTAACGTGTACGTCGATTGTTCTTGTAACCATCGTCGTACTTCTGCCAAACGTACACTTTTCAATTTACTTTTTGCAGCCCGATACAATTTTTGAACTCCTCGGTAACCAGCAGCATGGGCAGGATTGTAGTATAGGCTAGCTAAAAGTTTCTCCATTATTTGACTCCTCAATAAGTCACCCACTGTTCGATACTACTTTTGGTGTCGTGAGGTTTGGACGAAGCGGCTTGCCGCGTTCGACGAGCCACAGGAGTGGGATGTGAAGAAGGGGTGAAGGTAGGTTTCTTCTTGGTGGTGTCTTTTTCACTTCAGTCTTGCTTTCTTTCTTTTTTCTTCTGATGACATCCTTTTTTTAACCCAAGCTTTCATTTCTTCTCGATGAGGTGTAGGAGAGGGTGTCAACAAGCCAGCTGCCATCTTGCTAGAGATGGGAGCAAGCGGAGTTTGAAACACTTCTCGGGGCTCGTCTTCTTCTGTCGTCTCCGTGGCGATGTCTGTTTTAGTGGTGGTGGTGACTTTAGGTTCGCTTTTCATCAGGCCTTGAAATCTCTCAGAGTGGGTTTAGCTGTTTCGTCTAAAGTTTTCTGGTGAAAGAGTTGAAGACGTTACAAGAGTTGACCGTACCGTTGCGATTTTTCTGTTTCTGACAAATCGCTTCGATCCATCAGCGATTGTAATTCTTGTTGTAACTGTGACATCTCGTGGAGATTCGGATTGGGAGGTAAATGAGGTATCCGTTGTTCGTTCCAACGATGGAATACCATCCATCGTTTGTAAGAAACTAAAGTCAGTTTTCTTCCTTCTATTACATCCAAAGGTACAAGTGTGTCGTCTTTCCAGAGAAGGGTGTCCTTTTTATCTTCTTTTTTTTCTTCCCGTCTTTATCGCATGACTCCTCCTAAAAGGGGTCCAGCAATTGTTCCTAACAAAGGAGCCGCTATTTTTTAACAACGGTCCTATCAGCATGGGTAGAAATCCTCCTCGCTGCACCAACATTTTTTTCTTTTGGCGGAGAGGTATTTTCTCTTTTAACCATTTGGCGAAGAAACGTTCCGATGTTTACCTAATTTCTGTTTCCGTATCTTGGACAAAGGTATCGTTCCTTTCAACACGTTCAAACAACATTCACACACGGTATCGATGATTTCTTTAGGGGCTGTTTGAATGAGTTGTTTTCGCACGGGAGGATTAGATTTGGTCAGAACGGACAAGACGTCCCAATGTTTAGCCAGACGAGGTGGAAGTCTTTTTTGGTTTTGCCTTTCTTCTTTTGGTGGTGGTGGTGGTGGACACGTTTGGGGGTCATCTTGGATGTCAGGAACCAACCATAGAACTGAGATCTCTGGGAGGTCACACTTTTATTTTATACTGGAACACGTCTCCACTCATTGTCCGCACGGCGCACCATCTTCATGACAGGCATCACTCGACGTTGAGGTGTTTTCAACGGACTAAATCGTCTCAGTTCTTCTTTGGATAAATCCACTAAACTTTGTAACACGCCGGTTCTCTCTTGGACTTTGGTTTTAGGGGAGGGTACTTTTTTAGCGGCAGCCTCAGTGGCCAGATCAGCCGAAGTCGATGGCCCCGAAGTGGTGACTTTCGAAATGGGTTTCCATTTTTGCATAAAATTAGGAAAAACTTGTCTTAAGTCCGGTTTGGCAGGCATCATGACGAAGGGCGAAGACGATGAAGTGGACGGAGGAGAATGAGACACCATCACTGCCTCTCGTGGTTTTCGGATGTACGTTTGCGTCCTAGCAGCAGTACCTCTCTTTCGGGTAGCAGATGTGGTTGGTTTTTTCTTGGAAGGGCTTTTCTTCTTCTTCTCTTCTTCTTAGGGGCTTTCTTCTTAGGGCTTTTCTTCTTGGGGATTTTCTTTTTGGTTTTGGTTTTGGCTTGGGCATTAGGATCCCATTTTAAAAGAGAACGAATCATGACATCTCCTAAATAACCGCTACCACCAGGGGTCATAATGATTTGTTTTTTAGTGCGTGGATCGATTCTAGGATCGGCCAGTTGTGACAACGCCACTTTATGTTTTTCAACAAAAAGTTGGGTTTGATGAGGGATGTGAATGATGCCATGAAGTAATTGACGCGCTGTCAAAGTAAACCGTCGTAACACTTCATTGAGACTAGCTTCTAACAAATGGGCACGGACTTGTGCATTTTTTTGCGACTGATGCCATACAAGGCACGAATCAATTTGGCAGCAGGATGAGATTGAAAGAATGTCATCTCGAAGACTGTGAGAAAGAAATGACGCGGTGGATGTTTTTATAGTTTGTTTTTTTTTCTTTCAGAGAGTTGCCGAAGGGGACTTGTAAATGACGGGACCTCCTTCTTGACACCCATGGTGGAACAATTGGGTACGAAATCTCAAATAGTTGGGAGTGGTAGGTTTTAAGTCGATGAGTAAATACGCATGAGGTGTTTGAGATGCATCGTCGTACGCATAATTCAGCCAAGGAGTGCATAACTGTTTGGCTAACACTTGTTCTTGAGATTTGTCTCTGGGGCTTTTAAACAAGACCACGTATTGAGCGTTGAGACTGATGGTACGATGGGCTTTACTTTGTTTAAATAAATTTTGAGTAATGTAAATAATGCTGGCATTAAAATGATGTCCTTTTCGTGTAAACCAAAGTTTAATTTCTTCTAGTCTTTTTCTAACATGTCGTCGAAGATGACCAGATGTGTTTGACTCACGTCAGACACGATCCCATCGTCTTCGCGAGGTATGCCTTCCACAAACGAAATGGCTTCTCCTTGACTTTCACGAAGTAACGTGTAAGACGATTGCCACTCTTTGTAACACCACACGATACGTTGAGGACGACGATCCAACACATGAGATTTGTGTTCGATCAAACATTTGACAAATTCGGTTTTGCCTGAACCACTCTGTCCCGCAATCAACATGTTAAAGGGATGGCGCAAATACAAAGCTTCCCAGATTGCACGATCTAACTTTTCGTCAATCACTTTGACCACAGAAGAAGAAGAAGAGGCAGACGAGGCAGAGGAAGAAGATGCAGCCATGACTGAGGTAGGAAGAATTTTGAGAAGAATACGAAAGACACAAGACATTTTATACATTTCATACACGTTTAATTTTTTTTCAAAAAACAACAACAAAAAAAACCAACATATTTACAAGTCATGATGTACGAAAACGCATACAGCAAATATGGTGAGGTACAACAATAAGGCCACCACTAAAAGAATCAAAGTTCTGTATAAACAAGTCAATGTGCAAGAACCACACACTGGATGAAAAGGTGTCCTACGAATGGAGCGCACACGCACTGGTGGTATTCTGGTCTCTATGGTGGTGGTGGAAGAATGAAATGTCTCTGACGGAAAGGTGGTTTGTTCCTCAGGTGTTTCTAGGGGTACGACGACAATGTAGTCTTCTTTTTCTTCTTCTTCTTGAGGTTCGAGTGTCATGGTGAACTTGGGTTTCAAGTGGTTCACTTCCTTTTGTCAAGGAAAATTAGTGAAGCGCCAGGTCCTTGGCAAAGTGTGCCACTTCTTGTAGCCAAGCATCAAAACCAATACTTTTCCAGTCACGTACATCTTTCCAATCGTAAAGTTGTTGGTGTAACCAACTAGCGATGCACACTTCTTGAAACGTATAAAGGGTAGATAAAGTTTGACTAATGTCTTCTTCACATTGAGGTACACAACTAGTGTTCATCACGAGTCTCAACACTTTGAGCACAATTTGTCTTTCGTGTGCCGATAAAGCGTAAATGGTCATGTCTTTGGTTGTATGTACCGTTCATCAAAATAGTCCAGCACAAACACTGTTCCTCCAAAATAGTCCACAACGAATGTCCTGGAAAACGAAATCCAAGAAAAGTAGTCACTAACACACACACGGCATAGCGTCCAAAATTCAATGGAAACAGTTCCTGTATCAGGTGACTATAATTCTCTAAGGTCTGAGCACGATCGTTGACTTCCTTCCACGGAATACGTTTCACAAGTGAAGACAACGGTCCTGGCATGGTTCGCTTTTATATCCAGGTTCCCAAGGTTGGTATCTTTTGTAATAGTCTACTCCACAACACCTGTGATAGTTTCTCCCCAGAATCAGACTTCTCATACTGTGGAAGTAAGCTAGTTTAAAAATCGAGGAATGACTTTGAGTTTGCGTTTCACTTGTATCTTGATCAACTCTCTGTACATGCGTTCTCGCAGCTCCAAAGGCAAACCACGAATGTGCTCTTGTAAAGTATCCGACGTGGGAAGTTGTGATCTTTTGTGATAGTCTACTCAGCAACACCTGTGAGAGTTTCTCCCCAGAATCAGTCTTCTTATACTGTGGAAGTAGCGATAGTTTAAAAATCGAGGAATGACTTTGAGTTTGCGTTTCACTTGTATCTTGACAAACTCTCTGTATATACGTTCTCGCAGCTCCAAAGGCCGATTCTGAATGTGCTCCTCTAAGCTAGCCATTCACAGGCACGTCTTTCTTTGTGACGAAATACTCACACGTTTGCCATATGGAATCGGTGGGTAAAGGATATCAAAGGTGTTCACTGATGACCTTACTACACCTCAGACGACCTAAAGGCGTTTCGTCTTGAGGTGACACTTCTTGTAAGTGTTTTTTGTATTCCTGTAAGTTTGTCACTTTTTTTCCTCCACTTCGTTCCATCGAATTCTGTGTATCACTCCCACGTTGTAGGTAGAAGTCGTGACATCCAAAATCTTACAGGACCAATTTCCTATTCGATCAATGTCTGACCATTTGAACAACTTGGCACTAATCAGTATTCTTATAGCATTCAGGTACCACTGGTTAAATTGTTTGTGTCGTAAGGGATGCAATTGTTCTTTGCGTTCACTTGTATCTGAACCAATTCTCTTCGATTGTAAGGTGTGGGCAACCAGAGCGATGGATGTACATACAACTGTCGGTGTCAAATTACAGGACACACCCTCCCAACACTTCTAAGGCTTCGTTGTACAATTTCAAGCGAGCATGGGCTATCACGTAGGTTGCAATGACCACGTTGCTAAACTCGTCGGGGTGTACAAACTTGGATTCTTCTTCGTAATCGACTAAGATCAAATCTTCACGGACGATTTCTACGTGTTTGACTAGTTTACTTGTGTCGTCCTGCAGTTGAAAGTAGCGACTGGGATCTGCCAAGTATTCCGTCTTGGGTAAGATCGTACGTTGTGCCATTTTTCCCCACAAGCAAAATTCAACATGACTTTGGCAAACGATCCTCTTCTTTCGTTCTTTTCTACGTCACCCAAAGTGATGCCTTCTACGGCACGGTACTGTTCTTTGAATTGGACTTAGTCTTCGGGAGTCTGACACCAAGAGGGATAGCCGCTGGCTTCTTGTTTGAGTTTAAGAAATTGGTTGACGTACCCTGAGAAAATGCCTGGATTGGAGGTGTCGTCCTTTTGGTATTGTGCTGTGGAAGGAAAGTGCCAGATCTCGTACACTTTTAGCAAGCGGTATCCCCAATCCAGAGCCCGAAACAATTCGGCGCTGACCCACGTCCCTGTCAAAGCGCGTTCTTCCTCCGTGTGGTGACAGGGGTGATCTTGGTTGCATGTTTCGGCACACCTACGACATAAAGGACACATCAGTTTTCCTTGGCAATGATGGGGTAAGATAGGATGGTACAAGTTTGTCGGGGGTAAGACTTTGCATTTGATCAATCCTTCGTAATGACGAATGTGTTCCACGTCGATGTGTTCTGTCAAGATTTCAGGGTGTCCGGTAGGGAATCTCTTGTATTTGCACACCCAAGGATACAACGAACACACGTCGATGTATTTGATTTCTTCTCCTCGAAATTCGTCTACGTCGTACAGCAAGCGTGTGGCATTGGTTCGTCCTCCAAACAAACTGTGGCTTGAGGCAACAGAAGGTTGGATGTCGACCACGTCGTAACTTTCGGCAATGCGCTTAAATTCAGGATCTGTTTTGAAACATCGCTCGTACTTGTGCTCCCATATTTCTACCACACGGTATCCTTGACTTTCTGACTTCAGACGTCGTTGGTAAGTGCGTTCGTACAACTCTTCCATGGTTGAATCTGAAAAAAGAGTTTTCAGGTGTCGTTGAGGAAAACAGGTAGGCCATCCGTGAAACAAGCATCCCTGAAATTCGTACACCGTCTGAGTATTTTCTAAATCCCAACCATCCACTGAAAGACTGCCTATTTTCTTTTCTCCTCCTCCGTTTCTGGCATGTTGTATCCATTTGTCTTCCTTTTGGCACAAGTAATGGAGCCAACGCAAGGCTTTGGCTGAGTATTGACGGCTGGCGAAGAGAGACGTGTTAGGGTCTATGATGGCTAGTTCGTTCTCGGGCATGAAGTGTTTGGTGTACACTAAGGTACAGGCTTTAGGTATTGTGCACGCTTCCTTCAAAGGATCGACTTCTACGTGATCTAGAAATAATTGTCGAAACTTTCAACAGGAACGGCGTAAAATGTGCACATCGGATTGACAATACTTCAACATTTCTTCTTGAAAGTCAAACGGTTCTGACTGGTGAGCGTGGTACCAAGCGTGAAAGGCTTCTCGGTGTTCGGTGTGCATTCCGTCGGGGTCGTAATAGTGAACGTCAGGTAAATGTGGCAGTTCGACGTGTTGATTGGCTTCCGTATTGAAGAAGTGGGGAAAATATCCTTTAGCCATTTCTGTCATACCAAATGTTTCAGGCATTCGACTCAAAGGCATGGCTAAATAACTCATGGAATCTTTGAATTGCGATTGTCCCACTTGCATGTAGATGAGTTTGGCTCCGTTCATGGTGACTTTGGGGCATTCGGTACCTTGTTATGAATAATATTTTAGAAGAAACTGTCCATCGTATCCCGAGAAATTGTCAGCCATGATGACAGGTCCCGTAACGTTGAATGTCCTCTTCGCTCCAAGTGTTGTCGGTAGGGTCTAAAATCCATGAAGCAAACTCAGTCAGAGTGTTGGGGCCACGAAAGATTTTTTCACGTCGTACTGGAATATTACTACAATGAGGACAGTGAACATGAATAGGTTCTTGGATGCACTTCTCACAAGCCAGATGAGCGACGCGGAAATTTTGAATGTGATTCCCCGTCTCTTGCATGCATTCAAAATCGAAAAATATGAAATCCACTTGGGTCTTGTTCCGATCACTCTTTAATTCTTTCTTCAGTGTATTGTCGTACTTTTGAATGAAACATTGATGATCAAAGTCCACGATTTGGTCGCAAATGCGACATCTTTTCTTGCCGGCACAAACGTGTGACTTGGAGTTGTTGGTTCGCATCAGCTGTTCACACGTAGAGCACAATCTCAGTAAGTCACAAGCACTTTTCTGCTGGTGAGCTTGTGTCCTGCGATGTTGTTCGTAACAAGAGGGACTGACAAAGGTTCGACGGCAAGAAGAGCAATGCACGTGTTTTTCAGGAAGGCATGGTGTGGAAGATTAACAGCCCCGACATAGCTCTCAGCAATGAATGTGTTGCTCCCGACTGTTAACTCCTTTGTCGCATTTCTCGCGGTAGTTAGTAAGAGTATCCCAGAAATCCTCTGATACTGGTGATGGCATCGAAATGTTCTTGGGGATGATAGATGTGAATGTATTTTCCTTCGGGGAAATCGGGTCATCGAACAGCAGAGCTCCGCGAACTTCTTGAGGGTGTATTTTTAAGGTGTCGCGAGGAGCCAAGACGTCTTGAAGTTGTTGCATTTGAGAAATGCCACACACGGTCTCTTTTGGTATGCCTGCTTGTCGTAACAGGAGTTCTGCTTCTTTTCGTTGTTGGGCCTGTACGATCGTCGAATGTTCATCCAGGCTCTTTTCCATTCTGCGGTCTCGTTCTTGTTGGTATACGTTCGCCCCACCACGATGGCACGGGCCAAGCACATCTGGTCCTTAGAACTGTCGATTTGGACGACACTCTGTTTGGTACTGCGAAGGTCGTCCACCAGTAACACTTTCCTGCTTCGTCCGCTACCTTGAGGAGGGGATACGTGAGTCATGTGAAGTGTGGCCTTTCCATCCGTGATGGTCAACTCTTCGTTGGATTGTTGAACGTGTTCTATTTTGGTCATGACTTTGGCTGATGTTAATTCTGCCGGCGTACTGAACTCGATCCAAACAGGAGACTTCAAACTGTCGTGATGGATGGACAGTCTCAACCGATCGTCCTCTTTGGCTCCACATTGTCGTTTAAAGTTCTGTGACACAGAATCCCACAAATCGGTATTGAACTCTGCAGGTTTCTCAGGAGACACTTCAGACTTGAAGTCTTTAAAGTGGACGGTGTAAGTGTAAGCCGTAGTTCTAAATTTTCTAGAGGTCATTTTTTGTGTCTCTCGAATACGATAGTAATTTTGGGGAGCCACGGTAGGACTTTCTTGGTGAAGGGCGGTGGATTCTATGGGTTTGGTAGAGGGTATAGTTTCAGGCTCACTCATCTCCTCTTCGAAATCGCTAGCATGGACTTGAGCTAGCACTTCATCGAGCGGTGTTTCAGACGGCACGGAAAGTCTCCTTCGTCGTTCCCTCTTCGTTTCTTTTTCTTCTTCTGTTTTCTCATGGATTGGGCGTGATCTTTTCATCTTGATGTTTAACACAGGCTCTCTCCCTATATAGAGAGAGAACTTCCTACCCTCAGAATCACTATTCGTTATTCAACTTTCAAACAGTGAAGATGGAAGAGTCAAGAAGACAGATTGTCTTTCTGGTCAGATATTTGCAGACAGTCCTTCGAAAGAATACCACTTTCAAACAGAGCAAGGACTACTCCTCCATCGCGTCTTTAGATAAAAGTCAAGATACTTGCTATATCTGCCAAGAGAAAGAACACTGGGCTCCAGAATGTCCACAACGTCAAAAAAAAAAACAAGGAAAAGAAAAGAGAGACAAAGGCAAAAATACCTGTTATCATTGTCAAGTAAAAGGACATTGGTCTTCAGAGTGTCCTAAGAAACAAGAGAAGCCACAAGAGAGAGAGGAAGCAGAGGGATCTTCAGCCCCAGAAGAAGAAGAAGAAGAAGAAGAAGAAAAAGAACTCATCCCCGTCGTCAAGAAAGGCAATAAAGTTAGACGACTGGAAGACAGTGAAGAAGAAAAAGAACCCTTGATCCCTGTGAAGAAATTCAAGAACAAGAGAGACAGGCAGTGAACGATGAACTTTAAGTGTTGTGTTATGAAATGTTCATTGTGATTTTTTTAAAAAGAGAATATACCAGAATGGAAAAAAAGTTAGTGTCTTTTGGTTTTTTGGTTTTTTAGAGTATGGACGCACGCACACACGCACTCACTCTTTCACAAACCAAGGATGGGTTTCAAAGTTTTACTTGATTTTTTTTTTGGCAAATTGGATTACGATCTTTTCTGGGCAAATGGGGTGGCCCTGAAAAGGACCGTTGGGGTGTTTGTTTTTTTAAAACAAACTTATGGACGGGACATGATCAGCTTCAACTGCCTCGATCCATTTCCACGACCAAGTCTTCTTCCTCCTCCTGCTCCTCCTGCTGCTTTGGTGGTAGTAGTAGTAGTAGTGAATTGTGGTGGTGGTGGTGGTCGTAGCATCTCACTAGTAGTAGTAGTGATGGGTTTAGAATGTTTCGCTCGTGAGGGTCTCTTTCTTTTGGGTTGTGTTAAAGAAATCTGATACATGTTTCTCAGATGCTTTAACTCCGCTCAAATGTCTTGTAACAAACTCCGTTTTGGTTTCCTCACTCCCTTCCTTCTGTCCGTCACACTTCTCCTCTTCTAACTTTCTAATTTCTTCTTCTTGCTTTCTTCTTTCCTCTTCTTGCTGAAGAAAAACTTCTTCGGCTTCTCTCTGACGCTGTAAAAAAAATTCCAATTCTTCTTTTTGCCTCTTTTTAAAAGCGTCGATCACAGGCAAAGAGGGTGGTGGTATAACAGCGGTGGTGGTGGTTTCAGGCAAAAATTCTTGAGAGGATGACAGAAAATCCACAAAATCTAAACTAAAATATTCCGGTTGAAAGTTCACCGCTGCATTCGCTGATGTCGTCGTACTATCACTCGGAACATAAGAACGTTCCGTCGCAGGCTCACCCCAATACATGGTCTTCGTAGTATCCGTCATACTTATGCCGCCCAAAGTAAAGCCCTACGAACGCTGTGCTGCCTTTATACTAAAGATGACGTCACCCCCCCCCTCCCCCGCTCTATTCCGATTGGAAGAAAGGCCTACCCTGTTGTAACGCGTCTTTGGATTCGTAGTTCATTTCGATCCGTTTCGATCCGCTCTTAGGCTATATATACCACCGCTTGTGTCATAGAACTTCACCGGTTCTGAAGACTAGAAGATGTATACCTCAGTGGAATCATCGAACATCGTATCGGGAATATTATTCAACCCAGACTTCTCGATGTACGTCAAAGCATCATGGGCGATTACCAAGATGACAGATACAGCGATATGGAAAAGAATAATCTATATCGAAAGACAAGGCTGTCTGAAGCGAGTCCTTCTCTACGGACCTGAAGTACGTAGAAGTTTAAGGAGAAGAAGACCCTCCATGAGATGTCCACTGTGTTAACTTGGTTCACCAAAAAAGCCAACGGCCCTTTTCAGAGCCACCCACTTTTCAAAAAAAGATTATAATCCAAAAATTGCCTTTAAAACAATTGTGTGTTAGGTGTATGTATCACTTCTATCCCTCTCAAAATACTTCAGTCCCATAAACATTCCCGTATGGCTCTCAAGTGCCCCCCTCCATGTTAAATTCCCGTATGGTTCTCAAGTGCCCCATCCATGTTAAATTCCAGTACGGCTCTCAAGTGCCCCATTTGGCTCTCGATACCCCCACTATACTACTTCCCTTGCTATTTATAGATAGACATAAAACTTAGATACTAGGTCCTCAGCAACAAAACTGAACAAGTATTCATAACGAGTATTCATAACAAGTATTCATAACGAGTATTCATAACAAGTATTCATAACGAGTATTCATAACAAGTATTCATAACAAGTATTCATAACGAGTATTCATAACAAGTATTCATAACGAGTATTCATAACAAGTATTCATAACGAGTATTCATAACAAGTATTCATAACGAGTATTCATAACAAGTATTCATAATCTGTCTGTCCATCGGTGTAATACTTCTCTTCTCCTTCCTTCATATATCCGCACGACGAGATCATTGTGACAATGATGTGAGAATTAAAAGGTGAAAGCTTCTTTTAAAACATACATACATACATACATACATACATACATACATACATACATACATACATACATACATACATACATACATACATACATACATACATACTATGGATATGTCCTACTTGTTTAGTGATTTATAGCGCTCCTCTTTATGGCAACTAATTACTTTATAAACACATTTATTTCGAGCTCGAGAAAATAATTTAATACAGAAAACCAGAATACTGTTAAGTCTGAAACAATAAGTGAGGGATTGAAAACTTAACTACCCTTGGGTATTTTATATATGAACTGTGCAAACATTTGATACCAACGTCTTGTCGCCTGTAACACATACGTGTTGCAAGTATTTTACATGGTGCCCTACGGCAGTATTTGTAGGTAGTATGTAAGTTGAATCAGTACGACAAGATTCATATAAATAGGTCAAACTAACGTATTTCACAAAACGAAAAATACGATGTGTGTGTGTGGAGAGAGAGAGAGAGAGAGAGAGAGAGAGAGAGAGAGGGGGGGGAGACAGATAGAGAGAGAGACACACAGAGAGAGGCTGATTGATTGATTGGAGCTTTATTTGTAACTTAGGCCACAGGACAATCATACAACATTTCAAACTATATATTTTTTGACAGAAGTGCCAGGTTCTACATCAAGATATAGATACTTCCATGTTATCACCAAAACCTTATCAACTTACAAACTAAGACTATTTAATAAACTTTTTTCTTGGGACAAATGCAAATAAATACAAGTAATATGACAAATGAAATCTTGAAAGTCATTGCTGCAGGCCATAAAGGAAATAATTTCTCATTAGTAGGAAACACACAGTAAATATCTTTCCTATATTCGGTTATAATTTTCATCGTAATATGGGCAGATAATTACAGTCATTTCCAAAGAAATGTAATTTTTGGTTCAAGTATACGTGGCAGCACCGATCCTTTCTCTAAAATTTCTTTTGCCTTCTAATTTCTTTCATCAAATCATAATTAGAGCATCTAAACTGTTCCAGCAATTTCCTAAAGTGTACGGTATAACAAGAGATAGGTATTTTATGGTTCCAATAAACCAATATTGTATGTTTGAAGTTTCATGAATTATTGTAATCCAATTTAGAAGTATCAAATTGTCTAAGCATTGAAGAAAAGTAGGAAGAAACATACGTCATATGTCCTCAACATCTTGCCTAATTCATACATATCTAAAACTATACATTTTTCAAATTTGTTGCAAATGGAGTTCCGTAAGCATCATTCATCGTTTTAAGCATATATATATATATGAGAGAGAGAGAGAGAGAGAGATAGAGTGTGTGTGTGTGTGTGTGTGTATTCTGACAGAAAGAAATTAATGAGACAATCAATCAACTGCTGACAAATCCAATTGGCAGCTTGGTGCAAACCTTTACATAATATGCTGGCCGGACAAGAGCTCCCCGACCGACTAGGGCAAATAAGCGTAATTTGCTATATGGTATACAGCGTATAAAACTTTAACCCTTCATTATTCCGACATTTTATCACATTTTTGCATGAAATGTTTGCATTATACTGACGAGTCTTCTTTTAATCTCTGAGAAATGTTTAAAAACGATAAAGGAGAGAATATGCTATTGAGTAGTCGGAACATTTATGTTGTTCCAAGGGGTCAATTAACCCTCCGGATTTTGTGAGAATGCTTCGCCCTCTAATTAACATAGCTATTTATTTAAAATCGAGGTTTTCCTTTCTGAAAAAAAAAGTGATAGACAGAATAAATTTAAGTAAGTTGTGAAAATTTCAAGAAACTTAGACAAAAAAGTTTGGAGTTATAACGATTTGAATTTGTACATTTCATATAGCTAAACTTGTATAGGTGACATATTTGGGTGGACAACGTCTTGTTTGGCGACCAAACTATGCCATTAAAAGTGCAATCTGGTACACGTTTCTGAAATGGAATCTTTTAGTGGTAAAATTGACACGGCTTCTGGAGATTCGACAAGCTGTTTGAAAAATTAAGTGTCACTTTTAATCAGTCTTAATGAGTGTAAGAGTAAAGACAATAGTATGATCAAATGAGAGAAAGAAATATGGCGAGCGGTGATATTATTTTATATTTAGATTTAAATTCAAGAGATTTATTTGATTATATTGGGGTTTTACTCATGCCTAATCCTATGATATTGCTCGATGTGGAACTCAAGCATTCCATTCCTAATCTATAAGATATGATACAATATATAGTTAGGATGCAACGAAAAGTTCTGTATCATTGGCGTTCTATTTTTTTATGTGTATAAATTATGGCTAAAAACTTCTTTATCTTGATTTCATGGATTTCCAAAAGGCTTTTGATATGATATATCGTGATTGTTATGATTGAAGCAATTTTAGAAATGTCGAAGAAATTGATAGTTGGGGGAGAGGGGAGACTGGGTATTAAGAACTGTCGCAGAATGAATGGGTAAATAATTAAAGAGGTGGTGTTGAATTATGAAATATAAAAATATGACGTTTGGATTATTGAATTAGTTCAGTGTTTTAATTATCTGGGAAAGGCTGTCCCTTCTTTTTTCAACATATTTTACGTTGAGGCTATTATACTGTGGTGCGAAACCAACAACATGCGATTAAACACAAACAAAACTAAGTGCATGACAATAGGATCAAGGCAAAACAAATTAAACAATTAAAGAATATTGACATATCTTTTCAGGGAATTAAATAGATAGGTATTTATCGTGGGAAAATTAAATGAAGCGCGTGTGTTCTGCAGTATCCTCCAGAATCCTCATTTACATGCTGTCTCAGATGATGCTGAAATATTCCATATCATATAAAGAAGAAATATCCAAGCATTTCCAGTGTGGATATTAAAGCCTTTATTTAGTACTAAATCAAAATTTGGCCACAACATTGTCAATTTGAAATTATAATTTGAAGAAAGGTTTTTTTTCGACGTTTGGTGCAGTATGAACACAACTCGAAGATGCAGATTATTATTATTATTATTATTATTATTATTATTATTATTATTATTAACATCGAAACGGCTCAATACTAATCAGAGTTCGCCAGGCCATACGTATCGACGTCCTCGGTCCAGCAATAGAAGGGTACGTGTCGTTTATAATTGCGTGTCATAAAACGTATTGTTTGTAAATGCAATCAACAATTAAACGCTTACCAAATAAATTTTGAAGGAATAAGCAAAAAAGAAAAACAACACTTGTTTTAAAGTACCCCAGAGAAAACATGCCTAAAGAGTAACGTATTCTACTGAAAAGTGTGTCCATATAATTACTTAACATAAATGGCTTTTTGTGTAAGTAACATAATGAGTTAGTCATTACGTTTAGCTTGATAAACATACTATGTCGTGGGTGTGTTTTTTAATATTCATGCCGGTGGGTTCCATTATCTCTTTTATGGGTAAAGTGATTTAGGAAGAGAATGTTCATCATGCCAGTGTATGTTGCGCATTCAGTACACATTTACTCAAAAACTTTGAATGCAGACATAATAATGACTGATATTTAGGATAGATGGAAGGGGAGGGGGTCATTACTTTTTAAAGTGAACCAGGCCCAGAGGAAGCATTCATAAGTATACGCCCATGACATAACGGTAGGCAATTTTCTAGGTTATATCCCTGACGCAAAGACGCTTTATATACATTGTCGAAGTTGTCTACCTTAGACAAGGAGTATACCAGCGATTCCGTCTATTGACTAGAAAGAAAGAAACAAAGAAATATAGAAAAGAAAAGAAGGCAGGAATATATAAATGGGGTCAAGAAGAATAGACAGACACAGATAGACAAATAGATAGATATATCATCAATAGTTATTCCAATTCTGCAGCTGTAAAAGAAGAGGCAGCAACAGCAGCAGCAGAAACAGTAGTAGTGATAGTAGTAGTAGCAGTATAGAATGTAAAAGGAGTGATCAATTTAGACGTTGTTGTTGTTAATGCTTGTCTGTTGTTGATATCTTAGGTAAAGACTACATAGTGTTTAATTATCAGGGCATACCTTTACTCATTGAGCTATCTATGTTGCGGGTGCATGATGTTGTCTGAAAATTATCATCAAGTTCATTATTCCCTAGAGCAGCATTCCCTCACACAAACTTGTAAATTAAAATAAAGGGAAATGTTCGTCGCTCACGTTATGAGTAATCATGAAAAAACATATTAAGAAAAAAAGAAAGAAAAAGGGGAAAATCAGTGGATTCATGTACCCGTCAGACCAGTAATTTAACACGTAAATGGGCTAAGGTAATTATCAATACGCTATACCTTATGATGTAAATAAACCCACAAATCCATTAGAGTTTCAAATGCAACAAAATATATCCCACATTTTACGATAGGGTTGATAACGCATGTACTTTCGCACTTAGCCGTTCCAGTATCCCTATCACATGATTTGCCAATATCGTTATCACAAGATTTGCACCTTTATCGTGCCACACTCTATACCTGTTCAATCTAATATTGTGTAATGGACCCAATCAAAAATAGTTATATGCACACGCTGCATAATAATAGTCTGTGACATAGGATAAAAAATGTTTTTCTTTTCAAACTCTTGTCACTGAGTGTGGTTACAACAGTTTTAATTCCGCAACACCACTGAAGTTCCATACAAAAGGGAACAAAAAACGTTGGCATTCAGTGGTAATACAATCGTTTTAAATAGGAGCTACAAAGAAAGTGCTCTTTATATCAGTTTGCAATGATTTAGGGGTGGAATGCATAACCCTAATGATGCACATATGCCTATATATATATATATATAAAGAAGGAAGGAGGATATAATCGCTGGTGTATATATAATAATGTACACCGCTTATTTATCCATACCAGACATTATCTAATACTCAATGTCACGTGGTGTCGATTGACATTTGTCGGTATCCTTTCAGGACGATAAGACTGAATTTTCTGTTAAACACAGCTGTGAACAGAGGAAAGGTAATTAAAGATCTAAAGTAGAATATAAAGCCTGTTGACAAAATGTTAAAAACTTAAAATGACGTCAGCAGCTGGTGATTCAGACACTACAAAAGGATCGGCGTGCCCTATCTGCCTGGATGTGTTCACCTCGCCTCGTCAGTTATCGTGTCTGCATACATTTTGTCAACGTTGCCTACAGTCCTACTTGAACGAGGCGTATCATGTTGGCAAGGAAGAAGGTAAGGAAATTCTCTGTCCGGTATGTAGAACAGTTATCGACACTCCAAAGAAAGAGCGATCGGTAGAGGAATGGTCGTTATCTTTTCCAATAAATGAAGTTTTACACCTGTCATCCACTAAATCGAAAGTAGAAAGGCTGTGTAATTCGTGTAATTCTGAAAATGTGGCAGAGCCCGCAGTGCAGTTTTGTGTCGAATGTAAAGAGAGCCTTTGCGAAACGTGCTTTAAGGTTCATAGAAAACTGAGCGCCACCAAAAGTCACAAAACTATTAATATTAATGAAATTAGCATCAATCTTGAGAATATCCTGAAAATTGGAGATGGATTTGGTTGCCCCAAACATGGAGATAAAGAAATCGAATTTTTCTGCAAAAACCACGACATTGTATGTTGCGCGACGTGTTTTTTTAATGACCACAGAAATTGCAAGCTTGTGCTTGACTTAGCAAATAATATTGAGACTCTACTTCGCGGTATCAACACCAATGAAATCTTGCAGAAACTGAAAGTGATCGAGAATAATTTGAAACAGTTTAGTACTGAGAGTGAGACTAGCATTTCTGATTTAACAGCGAGAGTGAATGACCTCACAACTGAGATACAAGACATCAGGACAAAAATCAATGCAAAACTGGATGAATTGGAGAAGGCTGTAAAAATGGAAGGGGACAGACTGTACAAGGAAGAGATGATTCGGCATCAGGAGGAGATTCAACAATGTCAGTCATTGATGAATGCTGTACGGAATTCCCATACTTTCCTAGAGACCGTCAGCAGGCATGGAAGCGACAAACAGCTTCTTCTTGTTTCCAGCAAAACGAAGACGCAACTTACCTCTTACTTTGACAAGATCAGAGAGAGGTTCGACAGGTCACAGTCTATCTCCATAAGTCTGGAATTATCAAGTCATGTGAACGCCATATTGTCGCAAGATGTAGCATGCAGTGGGCGTATAATACCATCAAAAGTGAGCAAGACCTTGGCCCTTATGGGTATTGATGCACCTTTGAGAGATATGAAAGTAGAATTAGCAAATGTTTTCGATCTCAGCTGCCCAATTACAAAGAATCATTGTTGCACTGGCATTGCGCATTTGCCCGGCGACAAGATAATATTAACAGATTATGGAGAAAAGAAATGCTTTCTTCTTGATCCCTTATATAACTACATTACAAGTTGCACATTGTCTGCACAAACGTGGGACGTATGTGTAGTAGACGACGACAAAGTGGCAGTAACAATGCCTTACATTAACACCGTAGAAATCCTGTCGGTAAAGGACGGTTCTGTCAGCACCAACAAGTCATTTAAAACAGCATTTAATTGCTACTCTGTTGATTTTCTTAGTACAGACAGATGTGTAGTTAGCGGCAATGACGGAAGAACGACTTGTTGGAGTGTCTTCACAATCGAAGGAAATGAGGAATGCCGTCAAAATATAGACTCCTCGAGTTCGTATAGTTACATCACTGTAAACAACACAAAAACACGTGTCTTTGTCTCCCTGACAGAGAGCCATGCTGTACATTGTTTCAGCCTTACAGACAAAAGTCAGCTTTTTGTCTACTTGTCTGATAATTTACGTAGGCCATTTGGAATCGCACTGGACAGAGATGGTAATGTCTATGTCGCGGGACATGATTCCGGCAATGTCCACAAATTGTCACAAGAAGGAACACTTCTTCAGATTATTTCTTCCGATGTTCCAGGTATGCCACTGGGGATTTCCTTTAACAGTAAAGGAGATAAATTTACTCTATCGAACGAAAGTTCACAGTGCAAGAATAAGTTGCACGTGTTTCAACATAAATAAAGTTGTGCTTTAACAAAAATCTTACACAACGTAATTTCTTTTGCTCTACATGTATACTACGAGTTCACCTGAGTTTACCTGCTAAAGAGTATTTATAAGTGATTGTACCAACAGTTCACTACTAATTACTACGTCACTTCTGTCGTACATTTCAGTCTTTATATACTGTTGATAGAAGCTTCATGTATTCAGATTATTCAAGGATATTTTCCACAATAGAAATAGTTGATGCAGTTGCTGAAGATGTGATTATTCCACAATAGAAACAATTGATGCAGTTGCTGAAGATGTGATTATTCCACAATAGAAACAATTGATGCAGTTGTGCAGTTGCTGAAGATGTGATTATTCCACAATAGAAACAATTGATGCAGTTGCTGAAGATGTGATTATTCCACAATATAAACAATTGATGCAGTTGCTGAGGATGTTATTGTTCTAAAGCACAACATATTTCCTGAGTGTAGTGATGCCTGTGTCTGCATAATTCTGACATATTCTCTCAGAACTCTCGTGTGTCTGGTCAAAAAGTGCATGCACGGGCTGATTGTTTGCTGTTATACATATGTATCTATTTTAATAATTAGTTGTATACATGCTTATTCCAAAATAACCAGTGAATTATTGGGTGTACATATTTACCCGAAGATATATGTACTAAATCCCAATAAACTTTACGTCCTTACAATTAGTGTTATTATGTATGATGTTTATATAATATTATAAATATTTTAGGATATTTTAAATGTTTCTTGACTGTAATATTTACTCAAACCTTAATATTAGGTATAATATTGACATGTTTAGCTATTGTCCTTGAATTAGGTTGTTTACTTAGTATTTGAGTTCAAGGACGGTTTTGGTAAACAAGTTGTTTATTCCATTTGAGGTCAGGGTTGACTTTGTTTACAGATAAAACCAGAATTTCCTTTAGAGTTATGTGTCAAAAGTCGCACACACCATATAATATTCTAGAACATTCTGTCATGTGATTTGTCTTATATTTATACAGCATTTGGTAAATAAGATTCCATTCCAATTTTAAATCTTGTGTTGAAAACATTCTTGTTTATTTTATGATCAGTTTTTTGGAATCATCAGATTTTGTCTGGAATCATAGTTGTGCTGTAATCTTGTAATCCTGTAGTCCTGTAATGCTGTATCCTTGTATACATTATTCGAAAGGAATTATTTATTGGAACATTCATTGGAGTTACCTAAAGTACTCATTAACCTTTGGATTTAAATATATGACTTTTGGATACCTGTGGACGTTCTCAAAGATGATATGGATTACATTATTGGGGTACATCAGGACACTCCATACTACCCATTCATTCGGAACATTTATTCACTGGGAACATTCATTCATTAGGAACATTCATTCACTCGGAACATTTATTCATTCTGAACATTCTATAGTTAGGACTGTGCTTAGGACACTTAGGATTATTGGATTATTTGGAATTTTAATTCACGTTACTGTAAGTGTCTTTTAAATTTTCATTTTAATCGTCTACAAATAAAATGTGTTTGTTGATTTATCATACATTGTTGGTTTCACTTTCTTTCTGTTACATTTTTCTGAGACCATATAGTCGTAACAGTGTACTAATAATGGAATTTGTGCAAGTATCTACTAATATGCACAACGTTTATATTTCATTTGGGACCTGAGGGAAATTAATTTCTGTTGTAGTGCACAAGGTTTAGCCTGGGCCTATCTGACGCTTTTCGGTACTTATCAGTTATAAAATCAGACAAAATATTTCGTGTTGATAAAAATTTCATTCAAATTGTATGAACAGAGATATGTGCAGCATGCAGTTCACCTGTAAATGCAGGTAATAATCAACCATAAAACTTCAAATCACACAGACAGGCATCTCGCTATATTTAGAAACAATTAATATAACTATATTGCTTATATATATAGATATATATATATATATATATATATATATATATATATATATATATATATATATATATATATATATATGGCCTTGTACTGGCTTGAAGTGAAATGAGGGTAGAAATGTGCTAGTTGTGTTGGTGATGATATTTCTGTCTAATAAAGTCTAGGAAGACCGAAGTGATCTCAGAGAAAAAAAAGAAATATTTGCTATTATGATGTGATAAATAAATAAAGAATAAATTATGTGTTACCTTTTATTATGTTCTCTCTTTTTTTTCTCTTATATATATATATATATATATATGTATATATATATATATATATATATATATATTCACAATTTGATATACATACGATGATAGATTTTAATTCATTACCATATTACAAACTTCACAAGCAAGGTTTTCACAATACACCATAAATTTATGTGTGCTTCAAGATAATATATTTTCTTATATAAATATTATGAGGGGATTATATATATATATATATATATATATATATATATATATATATATATATATATATATATATATATATATATATAAATTTATATATTTTCTAAATTAAATTTGGTAAATGAATAATTCTGTTTGTATTATCAGGGTGCAGTCAACTTAATTCTGTTTACTATATGGAGACTTGTACACTGTTTACTTATATGGAAACTCTAAAAACTAGAGCTTCCAAAATCTGGGCAAGTGAATATCTGGAAATCTGAAATTTGGTATACTAATAAATATTGAAATACTGTAAAACCAGATTTTTAAATGATATGAAAGAAATATATCAGATATTTCTTTAATTAATTATAGACTGCACTATTATTTCTTAGAATTATTATATACAAACTAAAATTTCTGTGTGACTCAAAATCTGGACAAAATCTAAAATCTGGGCGAATCCAAAATCTGGACAAATCCAAAAATCTGGTGTTATAATAAATGATTATAACTATGAAAATAACAATTCCACAAATGATTTTACCTGATTCAAATTTGTCATAGTTTATAAAATTCCAGAAGGTAAAGGTCTAAATTTTGTTCCAATTCCTAATTTTGATTTATGACCTAAGTTTCAATTTCAAGAGGACCAATCAACTGGTAACGCAAATGTTGTCTGTCTGAAATCTGGAGCGACTGGGACTTATTTATACTCTCCGCACTCTCGGGCAATCTTGGATGTTTACACGAACATACTTAAGGAAGACAACCCAGGTTCTCCGGTTCGGGCGTTACAAACGGGAACGCTACCACCTCGCGCTCAGTAACAAAGAATGCTGGGGAAAATGGCTACTATCTGCTGGCAACAGACCTAGATCTAGATGTCACGGAAGAAGAGGAGGAGGGGGAAGACCCCAAACAGGAGGAAGACTCCCATCTCCACACAGAAGAGGAAAAGACAGGGGAGCGAAACACCGACACAGGAATCGACATCACAGGAAGAGGAAAAATCACCACCTCTCATAGAAAAGGACAAAAAAAAATTTGCTAAGACTAAAACTTACTGGGAAAATCAGAAAACAAGAACTTCAAGTAACGAATACAAGAAAAAAATGGCGACTGCAGTGGACAAACAACCAGTACAAACCCGGCCAACAACCAAGACACCTACCCAAACAGAAACAAGCACAAAAGATACAAACAGGCCAAACACAACAACAAAAACAAAAGAAAACACACAAAGTAAGGATTGAAATACAAATGAAAAAACAAAAGAAAACACACAAAGTAAGGACACAAACACAAATGACACCTTAGAATACGGAAAAGACTGAAGAAACAAAGATAATTACAAACTAAACAAAATAATATAAGTCAACAAATGAAAATTAACAAGACTCACTCTAAACAATCAACATGGATCCAAATCTCAAAATTCTATCAATAAATGTAAAGGGTATAAATACGGAAAAAATAAATAAACTGTACAATGCAACAATAAATTATGATATAAAAATGCTACAAGAACTCACAACCTAAATAAAGAACAACAATATCAAATAGAAAAAAATTTAACACAGTATTAGTGACTAACAATAATACAAACGAAACATATGCAGGAGTAGCTTGCATAATTAGAAACACATCAAATAACCTAACATGGGAAAAACTAGAGTTTGTTGGCACCCTTTAAGGGAAGATTAATACATTTAAAAGTAAACGAATGGCACATATTAAATGTGTATGTACCAACAGAATATAGTACACATAAACTTAAATTTATAGAACATCTCACAAGGTACATACAAAATATTAATACTGATAAAATTATAATTGCGGGAGATTTTAACTGGGTAGAATCAGAAATAGATAGGACAACTGGTCTTTCAGTAAAAGACAACCGACAACGTCCAACAATAATGGATTTCCTAAATAAGAACAAACTACTAGACGCATACAGAATAGAAAACCTAATTCGCAGAGAATTCACCTTTAACTACGGAAACAACCAAGGAAGTAGACTGGACAAATTCTATGTTACAAAAACGATAATGTTAAGGAATGCAACAATGAGGACTTACATATAGCAGATCACAAAGCAATATACATACATATAAAAGCCGTACAAAGGGTAAAATGGGGACGAGGTTTTTGGAAATTCAATAACTCACTTTTAACGGATATGGAATACATATGAAAAATAACCATAATATTAAAACAACATAAAGACCGCGAAACATATGATATAATAAGAGAATGGGAGCAACTTAAACAAGAAATTAAAAGGGAAACTCTGATTATAAGCTCACTAAGGAAAACAGATAAAGAAGAAACAATAAGAATAATAAATACAGCAACCACAAACAAAACAGACAAAGAAGTAGCCCAAAAAAATACAATGAGCTCATAGAGCATGAAAGAAGAGGTGAAGAAATAAGAGCGGGAAAATTTAGCGACATATACAACGCAGCGAGAGGAATATACAAAAGGGAAAAGGTGAGAAAAGGAAAGGAAAAGAACATAGAAATATTAAAAAGGGACAACACTACATATATCAAAAAAAGAGGACATACTGAAGGAAATAGAGATGTTTTATAAAAGTTTATACACTACGCAAAAAATATAAATAAAAGAAATAGGGAATTACACTAAAGATATACACTTTACACAAATAGAGACAAGCGGGAAAAATGAATGTGAAAGCCCAATAACCATAGAAGAAGCAAGAAAAGCAATAGACCAATTAAATAAGGGAAAATCACCAGGATCAGACGAACTAACCACAGACTTCTACAAAACTTTTAAAGTACACCTAATTCCAATACTAGAAAACTTATATAATAACATATATTTAAAAGGGGAAATGACAAAAGGGATGAGGGAGGGAATTATAACACTAATATACAAAGGGAAAGGAGAATCAGAACATTTAAAAAATTGGCGCCCAATATCACAACTAAATACGGATTACAAGATATTAAGTAAAATTTTAACCAATAGAATCAAAAAATGTATGCCATCAATAATTAATAATAGCCAAAGCTGTGGGGAGGAAGGGAGGAATATTCAAAACAATATATTAACGATAGAGACAGCGATAAACTACATCAACCTAAGGGGGGACAAAGGAGCAGTAATACTATTTGACCAAGAAAAAGCTTTTGACAGGATAGAACATAACTATATAGAGGACATCCTCAAAAAATTTGGTTTGGGTGAACATTTCACCACGTGGGTAAAAATTTTATACACAAATATAATATCAAAAGTACAAGTTAATGGGACATATACTCAAAGTTTTCACATAGAAAGATCGGTGAGACAGGGCTGCTCACTCTCAATGTTGTTGTATGTAATAGCATTAGAAGCCTTATGTAAAAAAATAAACACAAACACAAACATTAAAGGAATAAAAAATACCAAATCTAAAGGCGGAATTAAAAATGGTGCAGGACGCTGATGATTGCACCAATTTTATCACCGATGAAAACTCTTTCAAACACCTGGAGAATGAATTCACAAACTTTGGAAGAGCATCGGGCTCATCACTAAATCATGAAAAAACAGAAATTCTATTAATTGGGAACTGGAGGGGGAATCACCCAGGTCTACCACCTCACTTGATCAAGAAACAGATTAAAACTCTGGGAACTCTCTACGGACAAAACGCAACCTCAGATAACTATAAACAGATCATAGAGATACTTGAAACAAACATTGCTCTATGGTCCTGCGAAATCTAAACACCATACAGAGAGTACAAGTTGCTCAAACTTACATGTACAGTAAAATTGTATATAAATCAAACAATATAGACCTAACAGATAACATGCTAGATGAGATTGACAAAACAGTCATAGACTTTATATGAAAAGGTAAACTCCATTACCTTCCAAGGGAGTATTTATATAAACAAAAAAAGAGGGGGGCGGCTAGGCATCCCCCACATGCGCTACAAGAAAACAGCCAACATAATAAACAGAATAAGAAATTTAACTATAAAGAAAGAACATGCTTGGTCAGCACTATATATGTACTGGTTCGGATACCTTTTAAAACATGAACATTACATATACAAAAATAATAAAATTACTAAAACCACCGAAGCAATTGAAACATATCACCAAAACAATACTTACACATCGAGATACAGGACAAATATGGACAGAAAAGAAAGATAGCAACATATATCTGATAATTAAAACACCAATATACAACTATCCAGAAGTTAATTGGAAACAAGTATGGGGAAATTGGTCACAAATAAAATCGATAGCAATGCAGAGTATGATGTACAAATTCCTGCATGATGTATGGTTCACAGGAGAATTGGCACTGCGAAGAAATATTATCAAACAAATGCCAAATTGCCCGATCTGCAATAAGGGACCATATAGCAAAAAGCATGTAATACTTAAATGTAAAACACTGCAAAACGATAGGAACGCCCTAATAAACAATATAAAAACATTATACATTTTCAACGAAAAACAACTATTATATACAGACAACATAGGAAATAAAAACATATACAACAAAGCCCGAGTTTTTATAATCGATGCGATGATGAAATGCGGTAGAATAACCCCAGTAAATCATAGAACAAACAAGATAAACGTAATAGGATATACGAACAAAAAATAACGGTCCCTATAATAGGGTATACAAATAAATTCCACACTTAACTTTTAAATTTAGAACTACCCCTTACTCGCCGCCATCTTAATTTTTTTAATATATACTACATATATATATATATATATATATATATATATATATATATATATATATATATATATATATATATATATATATATATATATATATATAGACAGGTACATGTGTACATGTAATATTACCACTAAATTTAACATGTTGGAAAGGCAAACCGAGCGGAGAGTCTCTTGCTCTCCCATCTCAATTTAAATTTATAAGACGCCTGGTCAGACAGAAAAGTAAAATTATATTGGAAGAAAGTCCTAAACTTTAGATAAAGAAGCCACCACACCCTTTGTGTTGACTTCTTAGAAGTCCGAGTATAACCGCTGAGAGCGAGACGGGCTGGTAAAATAAAACCCACTCGTACTCATGTTAGAAAGGAAACTCACAAAATCATGAACGGTGTCTAAGATAAATATCTATCAAATGTACACACATGTAAAATGTAAAGACACGGTTCATAAACAGAGACACTTCAACTTTCCAATAACAGACGGAGGATGGAGGGGCTCCCCACCACCACACCAGACAGCTAAAATATCAGTTTCATTAAGGGGACTCCACTTTGGAATTGGGATTTAAGGGATAAATAAAAACTGAAAAACAAACGTGAACAGGGGTCGGAACTCTGAACAAAAAGAAATGTAACAATGACTCACCAACCACACAGGCACAGGGACTCGCAGATAGGGGGAAGTACAGGGTGTAGATACTGCAGGGCTATGCTACGAGGCTCACGCGAGGTAGACAGGCCTGCAGAGGAGCCCAAGAAAACCACTATCTGCGATAAATATACATACAAAACAAAAACAAACAAGGGAAACCAAATACAATACTCCTCTCTACCACTATCTTTCACCTTTCACCTTTATAAACAAAGAAGACTTTAGAATCCAACAACTGTAATCAAATGTAACCAAAATCTTCATATTTACACGATTGAGCAAAAACAAAATCCACTGTAAATATAAGTGTATGCATACGGTAAATGTGTATGCGTGCATGTACGCATGTACACGCATGCATATACAAGAGAATGTACAAGCGCATATGTATCCTTTATAACACCTTTTGACTTTAACTTTGACCGAGAGTCCCAAAAAGGGCAACAAAAAAACCCCACCTCGTTTTCAAAATTATACAAGCAAACCCGAAGAAGCCACTAAAGAAGAAAGATGCTGCCTCTAATAGATGGGCACCAGTGCCACATAAGGAATTAGACCGAAAACCAGTATGAATGTGAATAAAGAACACTAGAGAACAACTTATTTATACGGCAAACAAGCCGCATATAGTGCCGCCGGGGCACATAGCGAGGGTGAACGCGTGGTAGAAACGAACCCACACCCACCCTCCGTAAAGGAATAAGAGACTACACAAAAGGAAATAAAGGAACCCCTCTCTGCACCTGCAAAGAGAGACAGCTCTCCAAACAGGAAGAGAGAGAAACCAAAAAACGCAGAACATACACACACAAAACAACAGTACTTTATATATATATATATATATATATATATATATATATATATATATATATATATATATATATGTGTGTGTGTGTGTGTGTGTGTATACGTACGTATGAGAAGAACGAATGCCAGCTACAAAAGAAGAAATCTCCAGCAAACTGAAACCAAGAATGAAGACACCGGATACAGAATAATAATAACAACAACAATAACAACAACAACAATTTTTACTGCTTTTCTCTTTACTACTGCCTTCTCTTATAAAAGTAATTAACAACTCAAATGATTTGACCTCTAGAATGCTGTCCATACAAAAAGCTATCGTATATCAGAACAAAACAAAAATATAGCACAAACACATAGCACACACTGGACAAAAAGAGTCCCTAGCAAAGACCCACAAAAAAGGGGATGCATGGAAAGGAAACCAGCCGAAAGGTGTAATGCCTGAGGAGGGGAGTACGGGCCATAAAATAAATGAAAACATTTTTAGACCTAGGGGCGGAACGTCTGGGGACCAGAGAATGGAACCCGAGCAAGTACACCCCCATCAAAAATAAAAAGAATACCAAGAGCAAACCGAATCAAAAATATATCTAAATAATTTTTTTCCAAAATTCTATTTATTTTTGAAAATACCCACAACAACAGACCTTCTGGGGATACATACAGATATCAAAACCCTTTATTAACCTTTAGAACCAATGAGGGTCTCCTCAAAGGCTTTCTAGCTTAAATAGTTAGAGGTTCGAGAGGGGTTAGCAAATTGAAAAAAGAAAAATGGCTACCATACCTATGTGGTTAAGCATGTCCCGGGAACCAGTAATAGACGAAAAGACACATTAAACAAGCAAGGCAGTTTACAATATAGTAATTCTGTATAAAATAACTACCTAACAGTTAATCGTAATGCAGTGACGGAGTACAAAAATCAGCACAATTGATGAAATGAATGCCGATCCATCTCAGCCAAAGCAGGGACCGTCTCAAGACAGTGTAATGAAGTGGTGGAAGCCTCAGGTTTTCTGTTTCTTAGACTAAGAGCCACATTACATTTCTCTCTCACATTTATCACATTTCCTTCAACAACTGTGGTGATAAACTGGTTCAATTCTTCCTCTGGCTCCTGACCTCTTTTCCCAGATAGGTGGGCAAATCGTTCAAAATCTTCTCTTCTTGCTCTATATGTGTGGGGGTTGTCATTTCTGATAAAAAGGTTGCAACCGAGTTTGCATTTGTAACTGACACTTGCATGTTGTTCAGTCAGGTGATTAACGCACTTGCCTCTGGTTAAAAAAAACACGATATCTTCACATATTCCACATCTCCAGTCTTCACTCTGCAAATCATAAAATTTAGAAAAACATTGATATATATATATATATATATATATATATATATATATATATATATATATATATATATATATATATATATACATGGGTCAAGCTAGACTTGAATTTTAGGGAGGAGTGACTTCTTTTTTTGGACAGAATAGGAAGAAGTGAGAGCAGAACAGGGAGAATTGGTAGCATAGCAAGTAATGCAATATATATATATATATATATATATATATATATATATATATATATATATATATATATATATATATATATATGTGTGTGTGTGTGTGTGTGTGTGTGTGTGTGTGCTCTGGTTCTCTTATAGAAGATGTGTTCTTTATTTCTCATTATGCATATTTTCATTTAATATTGGTTTTAAGCAATACTTTATCTTCAAGTAGATAATTCTCTATGTTGTATGTATATTATAAACATATTGTATAAGTGTATGAATGTATCATACTCATATGCGGTGAATTCATACTTGAAAGTGTGTATGTTTAGATGGAGAAAAATATGCAATATATTTTGGCCATATGACTTCAAAAAACCATAGCAGAAACAATACATTGTAATTAATTTTAACTGAAATGAGTGCCTAGATTACAGTATTGTAATTACAAATAGGTAAAAATACTTAAGCAACTGCCACTTATAGAATAAATTTTATTTTTTGTTAGTTTCTTCACTAGAAAAAAGCAGTCGAAAACATTTCTAAACTAGTTTGAAACAACCCCTATATTAGGTTATAGCAATCACATCAGCAAATGTACATGTGTTTTCAACATCATTGTGTTCATACATTCAAACCACAGTGGTCAGTGATGAGTAATCTCAACTTTACAAGTGCATTTTGAGGGAGTTGATTCTAAATTAAATGTGAATCTTTTGACTGTCATTTTTTGGTTAAGTTTTTAAAAGTAGATGCATCTAATTTTAGAAGCAGGGATTTTCTTCTTATGACCACTCACTTTCCACAGGAACTCGGTATCATTGCTTATAATTTACCTATAAATCATATATGTACAATATAGTACTACAAGGGAGGATACTTATCTCCCTTCTCGCACGACCTATTTAAGAATCAATGCTGATATTTCAAGTGATGATTAAGTTTCGAAGCACAAGTTAAGTTTTCATCATGATATGATAACTTGTGGAAATCGGGCAGCGATATCTTGCAGGGGGAAAGAGTTAATTGGTCAGTCAGCTGTTAAAACACATGCCTGTGAATGTGCAAGAGTTTGTTTTGTTGACGCAATTGATATGAGCACCTGCTAAGGCAACATGCAATCCATTTTGCCTTGGGCTTAATACTAAATACTTGTCTGGGTTAAAGGAGCATCTCAAAACCCATAAACTAATGTTGCTCTGTGTAGATCTAAAAACAAAATGACAGAGCAAAGTCAGTTTCGTTTTCCTAATACATGTAGAAGAAAGGCGACGTTTACATTTTTCCGGCGATTTGATCGCCCACTTCGCCTGGTTGCGTGACCTATATATATATATATATATATATATATATATATATATATATATATATATATATATATATATATATATATATATATATATATACTTTGTTATAAACTTGTTCAATTCTCCAATCTTGTTGTTTTTTAAATCAATAATTTCTTGTATCAGCAGAATTAATTCTCCCATCTTTTTTTTTTTTTTTTACATCAATAATTTCTTGTATCAGCAGAATCACATTGTCAATGCCAACTCTGAAAAATTGTTGGCCTGAAAGCACTTCATTTTTCACAGTAGTTACTAGTATTGAACCAAGGGGAAGTAACTTCTCCATGAAATGATTTGAGTTTGTCATAATGTACAATCTTTGGCTTGTGCCTTGGACTTTCTTGTATTCTGAATAGCACATCATTAAGTTTTGAAATGAATTTAAATGGAACTTTCCATGATCTTTGCAATTTTGGATTCAATCCTCTTATTCTTTTGGGGTAAAAATACCACACTTTTTCACCTACATTGTAGTTACGGAGATTGACTCTCAGATCATAATTCTTTTTTATGTTTTCAGCAGAAAGATGCATTTTTGCTTAGGACAATTCATGTATTTCATTCAGTCTCATTTTCAGCTCATTTGATAATCTGTTTTATATCTCAGACTTTCAGAGAGATGACCAAGGATGAGATCTATGGGCAAAGTTATCTCCCTTTGAAAGGTCATGATGGACTTGTTCCAGTAATCGTGAACTGAAGACCTATATACCATCATTACCAAAGGTACATATTCATTCCAATTGCTTGATGATCAGACACAAAAGCTGAAAGCGTATTCAATATGGTGCAATTGGCTGTTTCAACCCATTCCATCAGATTGAGATCTTGCAGTTGTAGTTCGGGTTTTCTTAATAGCTAGAATCTGATATATTTCTTGAAATAAATTACTTTCAAAATTTGATCCCTGATTTGTAAGGTATGAGTATCGGAATGCCAAATCTGGATCTGAAATTTTCAATCAATGCTTTCGCTACAGTCTGTGCTTCAGTATTTGATAAAGGAATGGCTTTAGTCCATTTTGTAAAATATATGTAATCTGCAACTACAATTAGATACCTTTTGCCCTGCTTTGATTTTCGTAAAGGACCCATAAAATCAATTGCTATTCATTCCATGGGTAATCCTACATTGTATTGTTTAAGGGGGTGCCTTTGCTTTCATTTTAGGCATTTTTCTTGATACATATTGTAGTTTTTGCACCAATTCTCTACATCTCTTCATATGGCATACCAGAAGAATCTTTGCCTTATTTTATGTAGGGTTTTGGTTATGCCAAGATGTGCACTGCTGACACTATTATGCATCTGTGTTAATACAAATGTTTGCAGGCTTTTGGGTATCACAATCTGAAATGTGCTTCCTTTCACATCATCAATTTCCCATTTTCTGTATAAAACGTTGTTGAGACGCAGAGATTCACACCTGTACCAAAAGTACTTAATCTCTATGCCATATTTAGCAACATCAGCCCAATCAGGTTTACTCTTACTTTTTAACCAGTCAAGTACAGTTGTTAAAATTGGATCTTGTAATTGTAACTTGACTAAAATATTGAGGTCCAAATTTTCTAGATGTAAATTCTCTAGGTCAATTTCTGTACCATTACTAATTTTGGAATTACCAGCTTCATTTATTTGAGACTCCTCACATCCATGTGAGTCAAGTTTCTCAGAATTAGCATTTGATGAATCAGGTACACATTTATTCTGTTTATATCTGTTATTAGTCTGCTCTGATTTGGTACTAACCTCTTTAGACATATTACATAATGCGTTTTGACCTTCAATGAATTCATCAGTGCTATAATTTGACTTTGCTGTACTATTCTGTTGTTGAGTTACTTTCTGAACCAGATTTTTCCAATCATTCCTCTCACTTTCTATTCTTTTACACAGGAGTTCTACCAAGATTGAGCTCATTCAAAAGAAATGGACAAAAACTGATGCCATCATATTTGAGGCTACTTGGAGAAGTGTTAGTATACATGGGATCATACTATAGAGTAAGTTCTGTGTACACATCTCATTTATGGTACTTTGCTCAGTTACATCAATACTAAAGTGTAATTCATCCTCACATGTGATACTGTTCACATTGCCAACTATTTTATTTCCTTCTACACTTCCCTATTGAATAGAAATACTTTTGACATTGCAGATTTCATTCTATTTGTTGTCGTTTTTTTACCGTTTCATTGCAATGTTCTTGAACCCTATCAAAATATTTACATAGGATATCATAACATGGTCTTCTTGACAATGCATCAATGAATTTTTCCTTGTCTGTACTCAGTTTGAAAGTCATAAGCTGACAGAAATGTCAACCATCTGGCCAATTGTCCTTCTACTAATTTAAAGTGTAAAAGCCATTTCAAACTACCATGGTCAGTTCTCACTGTGAACCTACGACCATACAAATAATTGTGACAATGTTTAATGGCATTTACAATGTCCAGTAACTCTGTTTGAGTTACACAGTGCTGTCTCTCAGTTTTTGAGAAGCATTTGCTGAATTAACAGATGACCTTCCCTTTTCCATCTTGGATTTGGGATCGGATAGCACCCTGTCCAATATTCAAAGCATCACAATCAAGAATGAATGGGTCATTCTCAGCTGGAAATGCAAGTATTGGCACATTTGTTAAAGCTTACTTCAGAGTATCAAATGACCTTTGACATTCATCAGTCCATCTGAAATTTACATTCTTTTCTGCCAATTGGTGAAGAGGTTTAGCTATGTCAGCAAATCTGTGGACATATGATATGTAATATGAACAAATAGTTTTGCTTCTTTGGCATTTCTTGGCACAGGCTATTCATTAATGGTTTTTATCTTTTCGGGCAGTGTCCCTACACCTGACTCAGTTATCAAGTGACCTAAGAAAGAAACTTGTTTATGAAAAAGAGAACACTACTTTGGATTCAGCTTCAAAATGGATTGTTGCAACCTCTCAAAGATAATGTTAAGATTTTCAAGTTGACCCTCAAAGGTCTTGGAGTAACAAATCCGATCATCTTGAAAGAGTATCAAAATTTTCCATAATAGACCAGAAAATACAACTTGTGCCAATCTGGTGAAAGTGGCAGGTGCATTACAAAGACGAATGCCTTTCTTTTCCACATCCACTGTTCACCACCAGGTATTGAAAAAGCAGTTTTGGGTCCGTCTTCTTCCTTAATTTCACATTACCAATAACCTGATTTCATATCAAGGCAAGACCACCATTTTGAACCAGAAAGTGCATCACGACTATCATCAGTGCGACATAAAAGTTGTTGAGTCCTTTATTGTTACATCATTCAAGTGTCTAAAATCACAATAAAATCTAACACATCCATCTGGCTTGTTTACCATTACTACAAGAGCATTCCAAGGACTTTGGGGACATATTTCAATTGTGTCAGCTTCTGCCATTTTCTTAATTTCTTCTGCAATGTTCCTGTTTGCTAGGGGAATTCTGTATGGATAAAGTCTAATTGGTTTAGCATCATTTGTGTTAGTTGTATGTTGCATTAGTGTCGTGTGGCCTATGTCATTAGAATTTCTGGAAAAAACTACCTAATTTCTAATCAGAAATTTCCTTAATTCATTTATTTGTTCCTCAGATAGATTGTTTGAGGACCTTTCAAACATGTCATCTAGGTGTTTGGGCATTATCTCATTTATTGTAGCATCTGTTTCTGAGATCTTGTTTATTTCAGAGGTAGTACAATCATTTATTGGTACAGGGTGATATTCAGCTACCGTATCTTTAAAACTTTTGCATGGTTCAGTTCCAAAATTTGCTATTCTAATAGGTAGTCTGTTTCTACTAGGGTCAACTAGGGCTTTGGCTACCAACAACCCTGTCTTCTCAGCAAATTTCACTGCAGGTTCAATCAATCCATAGGAGCTTTCTCCCACGCTGTCTAATGGTTTACTGTTTAGTATTATTTCAGAATGTGGAGGAACCTCAACAGTTTCAGTAATTGCTACCCCGGCAACAGACAGGTCCCTGTACATTGTTAAAGAAACAGGTAACTTTTTCTCCATTTAAATTTTAATATCCCTTGCTTATCATTAAGTCCCATTGTTTTCCAGCATGAAGTCCATACCCAGGATCCCTTCTTGTTGAATTTCTGCAATAAGCATTTCACGTTTAAATGTTATATTATCAAGTTTTATGTCCACATTTGCTTTACCATAAAATGGTAAGTCTCTTAAGTTACTGTTAGTAATGTACTATTTACTGGGTTGACTTTTGGTGGTTTTGACCATTGTTCCACTTCACTTTTCCTTAAAATAGACACACTTACACCTGTGTCACAAAATACTTTCATTTCATTGTTGTTTATTCTTGCCAATACAAAGTATCCTTCATCCTTTTCCAGGATGTTAAGCTTTATTATTGGGGACCTACTGTGAGAGACGGTCAGTTTTTGTTCCCTACACTTGCCCCATTCCAGTTTTCCTGGTTTTGCCTTTGACCTTGAATTCTGTTTCCTCTCCAACCACCCTGAAATCTTCTTGAATTTTCATAATTTGACCTGTAATTTGGATTCTGACTGGAGTTACCTCCCCATTTATGTTTGAAATCATTGTGCTGATAGTTAAAACCACCAGATCTTCCCTTGGACTGGTTTGTGTCATTTCTTTCATTGTTCTGATTTCTTGGACCTTAATTTTTTTTTGATCTGTTGCTTTGCTGAGTCAGTGTCACTTGTTGATCAAGTTCATTTATTGTTGCAGTGAAATTTTCAAAGTTTTGTTTTAGTTTATCACACCCTTTAACTACATTCTCTTGCACATAACCTACTGCTCCGTTTCTGTGTGCTTCCAGTTTTACAGCCAATGTTCCGGCCTCTGACATAGTCTTTGGCCCATGTTCCCTATGTCTCAGTCTTATCTCAGAGTCATTGATGGCTTCAGTGAACCAATCTATTGCTTAGATTTCCACCACATCACTACTTGCAGAATGATATGCTAATCTGGTAAGTTTTCTGACATTCTGAGCTAGTTCAGGAATTGTCTCCCCTTTCTCTGTATTAAGAATTTAACTTTGAATAGAAGATCTCTGCCCTATGTATAGAACCAAATCTGTTCATGAGTGCTCCAACTAGAGTATCATAGTTAGTCTCTGTTCACACTCAAGTTTACTAAGCAGCGAATGAGCTACACCAGACAAACTGCTAGCTAGGTAAAGTGTTTATACATGATTATTCCAGCCATTGATTTCAGCCACTATATTAAATTGGGTGAGATATTCATCAATGTCTACATTTCCTTCAAATAACTGAGGTTTTATTTTAGTGATTGTATTTGTTTCACAATTCTGTTGGGGTTTATGCAAGGTTTGTACATTATGGTTTGAAACTTTTATTTGAGATTCTTTTGCACTTAGAATTTCTTTCGAGTTTTCTTTAATAGATGGGCAACTTTCAACTTTGTCAATCTTTTCCTGCATTTAATGTAATTTGTGGGAAATATTATCAAATTTTGCACACATTGTCTCACTCAGAGACAAAATTGTATCTTTCACGTCATGTACAAACTGACTTGGATTTCTGTCTGACTTTTCCTCCAAGTCAAGTAAGGGAGTACTCATTTCCAAGTTTTCATTCTCATTTTGATTATCAGTTTCACTGGAAAGAGATACACCTCCTAAAACACTCTGCTATTTCCATCCATTTTGCTTCCACCACCAATACCAGGTTAACAATTAAATATTCTAAACTTAGCTTATTTAGTTTAATCCTTTATATTTCCAAAAATTTTGTTTTAATTTCATTTTTCAGGATCCCATCTCTGACACTGTATGTTATGAACGTTTGTTAGGGTTCTTCAAGTCATAACACATTCTGGATTCGGCTGATACTGGCTTGAGGTGAAAAGAGGGTAGAAATGTGCAAGTTGTGTTGGTGATGATATTTCTGTCTAATAAAGTCTAGAAAGACAGAAGAGATCTCAGAGAAGAAAGAAGAAATATATGCTATTTATGCTAATATAAATAAATGACTACATTATGTTTTACTTTCTATTATGTTCTCTCTTCTTTTTCTCTCTTATATATATATATATATATATATATATATATATATATATATACATATATATATACAATCAATATTATTATTATTATTATTGTTATCATCATCATGCCAATGATACAGGTTTTAAACCGGCCAGCAATGGTAGAAATAGATCAGATTGTGAAACAGGACTGGGTCATTTCGGGAATGTAGATAGACAAAATCGGCTTGCTTTGGAAATGGACTGGCATGGTATGATCGATAAACAGTGCTACTCCAGGATGTAATTTTACAGGAATCGTTTTGGCAAAAACTGCCCATGCTCTTTAGTCAGCATAGATAGCGCATGTCAATAATGCTCTAATATAAACCTACAACTTTCTGCTTCTCTCTCTCTCTCTCTCTCTCTCTCTCTCTCTCTCTCTCTCTCTCTCTCTCTCTCAATGATTCATAGTTCATTGTTGTTGACTGTTCTGTCATATTCACAAAATAGTGAAAGCTCTCGGTGAAAACATTCTAGTTCCCTGACACTCTAGTAAACTCAGTTACTCGTTTTGCTACTTTCTCAACTTTTCCTTTAAACAGAACTACACATATTATTTAAAGGGAATGTTTACTATTTTATTGGAGTGTAACATAGAAGGCTATATAGAAAACGACTTATCTTGCCATACATCATATAGAGATATGGGCTTTTTGTTAATTACATACTTGTAAACTACACAGTAGGAAAAGCTGTAGTGTTCAGATAACAAAACAAATTTAGCTTACTTTTGACCTAATGCCAAATGTAAATGTTGGTGCCTGCGTGGTTGCCCTCGGTGCATAGAAACTTAAATAAACCGGCACATCTGTCTTCGAAAACAAATGAGTATAGCTTTTACCTGTATTCAGAGGCATATGAACATATTTAATTTTCGCAGAAAATGAGTAATTTCCATGGATATTGAACTATAAGTGTACAGAGCATTATCATCATGAACATTTATCTAACTGGTAATGAAGATACACTTCAGTTATTCTAAAGGCTGTATGTGCTAAGTATTGGTCCTGTAAATTTCTTTCCAAGTGCCCTTGGAGAGTTAATATTCCAATCCGAACAAACCACAAAAAAACACATCGAATGTATGACGCGAATTGATTTCCCAATTTTTAGAGAGCTAACAAAATCTAGCAAACCAAATAGCTCAAAATTCTTGCGCAAAAAAGTATGATCTGTTTGTCACAGGATGAAGCCGGGTTGGGACTGGATTAGTGAAGACACCGAAAGCAACTGCGTTAATAAGATGTTTATTTATAAATGCAATTTAAAGATGAACAAATCTGACACCATTATAAAAAAGATAAGGAAAATTATAAAGTTCCCAACATGGAACTATCAACAACAAGTAACTCAACGAGAAAAATCAAAGATGAATTTAAAGAATGGAATTTTAAACAATCGTGAATAACATCCTATCACCAATCAACAAATAGGAGTATATGATCTACACCCTAATGTAAACAAGGTCTTATTAAGTACCAAGGGTGACCAAAGCATGTGATTTATGCACTTATCAATATGATACTCATTTATTCATCAATCTATTAACTCATCAAGCGATATTGTAATATGTATGAATTTATGGATCTGTCGTTCATATAACGATATTGAAATGGGAATGCATGAAATTATGAATCTGTCGCACATATAGCGATATTGAAATGTGAATACATGTAATTTTGCACAGATAGCAATATTGAAAATAACAATAAAATGAAACACGTAATATGTATAACTATCGTGGCGCCCGTTTGACGACCAAGATGTATCTCCGGTTCCACCCGCTCTAGTCAATGGTCAAGGAGCCACCACGCATGGTCCACCCCTCCCAGTCTGTTGAAGGATCCCTCGAGAGCCTTCACATTTAACACAGACCCGCTGGTCGAGAAGCCTTGGTCCCTCGCATCGAGAAAAACCAGTACATTCTTCCGAACCAACGTCAGCAGACACAGCGTACACGTCACAAGAAACCACACAGTTCTGCGACTCCACAACAACAAACCATATATAAGGCACAAAGCACCACACAAGGCACCACACAAAGCCACCACACAAGGCAGCACACAAGGCACCACACAAGGCAGCACACAAGGCAGCTCTACAGCTGAAGATTTGCTCCCGTAAAGAGGTAAGCTTTCTGACAAGACTCGTCGTAGTGCAATTTGTTTATAGAGAATTTTCTCTATATGTACCCTAGCTGTGACAGATATGCGCAGCAGCTAGGTACATAGGTTTTCACTGCAGGCAATTTGCACGTGCAGCATGGGGTGAATCGCGCTCAGTATTTCAAAATAACTAGAGCCGAAAAAATAAACAACCCTCGAGTAACGCTCTAGTCGGAAACGAAACCCGAATACATTTTTGATCACATATACATATTGATATAAATCATACAATTCCGTGACACTGTTTCCTGAACATATATGGACTAAAGTCCATTAAACAAATCAATGACAGGTATTCAAGCTGAGAAATATATTGTTAACTGAAAGTAAAGTTTGTATCTTTTTTCTGTTGAATAGCGTGATATATTCATTTTTTTTAGCTCTACTGGTCATAGACCTGGAGAGCTTATCAGATGGTCCGTCGTCTGTCCGTCCATTAGCAAAAGTTTATTATCGCTACTCTTCCTAAACTACTTGAAGGGTTGCCATGAAACTTAACACACTCATTCATCCCATGGCCAAGTTGGTTTTAAATGAAAATGGTGCTGATCAGAATCCAATATGGCCACCACAGCGACCATCTTGAAAATCTTTTGATTGCTACTCCTCCTGAATGGATAGTCATATCAACATGGGGTTTTCACTAAAACATTTCGTATGATGTCTGGTTGGTCCTAAATGAAAATGGTGCAGATCTGATGTCCAATATGGCCACCACAGCAGCCATCTTCAAAATAATTTTATCACGAAAAGTCATTAAATGGGATTTTTACCAGAAGACATTGTATGATGTCTAGTTGGTCCTAAATAAAAATGGTGGTACATGCACATCCAATATGGCTGCCACAGCGGCCAGCTTGAAAAGCTTGCAATCGCTACTCCTCCTGAATGGATGGCCATATCAACATGGGATTTTTACTAACAGACATCTTGTCATGTCCAGTTTGTTTAAATGAATATGCTGCCGCTCAAATGTCCAATGTGCCCGCCACAGTGGGCATCTTGAAAATCATATTATCACTAATTCTCCTAAATTAATGGTCATATTGACATATTGCTTTCACCAGAAGATTTCCAATGATGTATAGCTGATCCTAAGTGGAAATGATGCCAATTGAATATCCAAATGGGCTTCATTGCAGCCATCTTTAAAATCTTGTTATTGTTGCTTCTCCAAAATGGAAAGTCGTATCAGCATGGGGTTTCCACCAGATGACTTCCTAAGATGTCTTGTTGGTCCTAAATTAAAATGGTGCCAATCTGATAGCCAATATGGTCACCATGGTTGCTATCTTGAAAATCTTGTTATCGCCACTCCTCTTAAATGGAATGTCATTTTGACATGGTATTTTCATCAGAAGAGTTCTCTAGGTATCTAGTTGGTCCTAAATGAAAATGATGCAAACTGACCATCTTTAAAACATTGCTATCTCAACTCCTCCCAAATGGATGGCCATATTAAAATGGGGGTTTTCACAGATCAACTTCTTATTATACCTAGTTGGTCCTAATTGAAAATGGTGCAAATTGTGCATCTAATATGGATGTTACGGCTGCCATATTGAAAATTGTTCTCACTACTCCCCCTGAATGGATCGTCGTATTGACATGGGGTTTTCACCAAAAGACTTCTAATGATTTCTACTTGGTCCTAAAAAAAGCAGTACCAATCTGACATCCAATATGGCCCCCACAGCAGCTAATTTGAAAATATTGTTATTGCAGAATATTCAAACATTCCTTTGTTTAAATATTGTGACTATCTCCCTTAGGCTATGAACGCCACAACAAAAGCTGCTGTCTTTTGTACTTAAGTTTAGAGGAATGGCCATGGAAACAAACACGTGGGCCCTTGTATATTTCACTTGTTCTAGAAAGCGTTGTTTAATAATGGATTTTTAGACTTTTTTTTGTTCATCTTACTCTGGTTGATCTGGATTGTTATCTTTTTTACATGTCTGTCTGTCTTCATGTATGTATGTATGTATGTATGTGTATGCAGACAAGGAGGTTGGTAGCTGGGTGTATCTTTTTGATTTATAATTTTACTAAAGAATTTTAATACAATTAGTTTTGAATAAATTAGTTAATTTGTGTTCAAATTCAGCTGAAAATTAATAATAATAATATTAATAATAATACATGTATGTGTATACTGATAACTGGATACTATATCGAGAATATTTAAATCACTTATTTCTCTCCATTTATAAGTGACATTTTTATTTTACTTTATCATTAAGTAACCACACAATTTTATATATATATATATATATATATATTTATACATATATATATATATTTATGCATGTATATATATATATATGTATATATATGTATATATATATATATATATATATATATATATATATATATATATATATACAAAGGCTAATCATATTTAATTGTTTTAATTGTTTCAAAACTTTCCAGCTATCAAACTGGGGGACAGTGAAAAAAGACAAGTTTAATAAACTGATTCTAATTTAGGAATAAAATGCTCGCGTTAACACTAACAGAAGAAAGGGTGTAACTTCTAACCGGGCATCACTTTGTCACTTTTGAGAGAGAGAGAGAGAGAGAGAGAGAGAGAGAGAGAGAGAGAGAGAGAGAGAGAGAGAGAGAGAGAAGTATGTGAAAAATCCTTTTCAAAATAAATCGATACAAGAATCTAAGCAGCACTGTCAAATAAATTTTTTAATATGGCTATTTAAAAAGAATAAGTATACTATGCCACTTCAAGTTGCGGAAATATGAGCAATACAATACATTTAATGAGTAATATACGATGAAGAATTATAGTGTTGTAAAAGTATAATAAAATCAGAAGGCAATGACATTACCGAGTATTTTTATACATAACTGTTTTTTCAAACTTTACATCAAAACCATCAAGAAAAGCTGACTTTTTATTTTAAAAAATAACGTAATGTAGATCAAACCATGAGGGTACTAGAGCTATTGAGACCAACTATTTGAAACAAAATTTAGAGTCTCACTTGAGTGGAAAGTATAGCAGCAGTAAATGTAACCGATTGACTTTGACTTATGTAACACCTTTTATCTTCCATATTTACTTGTAAATTAACTTTGCCACAACCACTGATGCCAATAATTGATGAAAATATTACAAATGAAATAACAATAGCTGAAGATACATTTACTGAATCATAAAAAACTATATGCCCTTGCAATTAGTGTACTAATAATGGAATTTGTGCAGGTCTTTACTGATATGCACAAAGTTTATATTTGTGTCATGACTTTTTCTTGCCCTCATAGTCAGTTGTGATCTAATGGAAATTATATTCTGTTCTAGTGCACAAGGTTTAGCCTGGGTGTCTCTGTATCATTTGGTATATATCAATTACAAAATCAGAAAAAGTTTGGGTTTATACATATCTGATTCAAACTGTATGGACAGAAATGAGTGCAAGCGATCAATATTCAACTGTAACTATAAGCTATTATTCATAATACATACAAGCACACACAAAGGCAGGTCGCGATATTTAGAAACGATTAAAAAACTATTGGTAATTTGTTATGCCTACTACATAGATACATACATACATATATACATACATACAGAAAAACAAGCAGCTAGTCATACAGACATACGTTCATACATGTATGTATCCATTCAACCATCCATCCATCCATCCATACTTACGTAGCTGTACTTGTCAAGTAATATTATTTATTTAGCAGTGACTTATTTATTTAGAGTGACTCTCTTAAATGACTGATTAAGAAATGTGCTTTAAAATCTTTCATGTTTGAAACTTTATGCGGAAATATTGAATTTTCTATAATTATTCCATGCAGCTGAGATCCACAATCTCCTTACCAATTTTAGAAATGTAATCACAGTAATTGGCAAAGCTATATTAATGTTTTTGAATAGAAATTCGTCTTCTTTAACAGATTACCAGAAGAAATCATATTCACTTGGGTGGAATAGAGAAATTCCAGTCCAGGGTCAGAATCTTTGGATTTTGACAAGGTTTTGCAGAGTTCCTGCCTGTAAATTCTGACCACAAAGGCGGAATATCTGATCGCATGCCAGCACACAAGACTGATTATTTTCTCTTATTCCTACGTTAAATAATATCGTTAGAGTTCTAACAGTTGATACTCTGCAATATGCTGCATTTGTGCAGAATATAGACATCCTTTTGGTAATAGGCATAGTAGCATAAGTTTCCTTTTCTATATACAAACCAAAACATAGATTCTATTAATCCCACATGGCTTTCTCACACGAGCAAACTATAACACTCATGTACAGGAATGAGAAAATAATAATTCGTACATGACAGGGCCGGTTACAGTTGGATTGAGCTGTGCGATTTTCTTAGTCAGCTTTTATAGAACATAATTATGGCAGGTGACTGTTGAGTACAGTTTAATTTTGTTATACTTTACAACTTTTATGAGGAAACTTATCATTTATTTTCAGAAGTACTCTTATAAGACTTTAAATTCTTGAACTTTGCCCTCAGGCTCACAATCTTCCACATTGCTATGGAAAAATGTCACATACAGTAAATCTTGTATAATCCTTATATGCTCTTGCTGTGGGTCCAATGCAAAGTATTCTCATTTAATCGTCTGATAAATACAGCTGTCATACAAACCAAAAAGCTGTTAAATTAACTTTCCCATCCTAGCGTCGTTTCTTTTTTTCAATCATTATTTGAATGTGCTACAAGCATGAGACGAAATTTAGATCAATTCCTATTTTTTATCTTTCTTTTCTTCTTTCTTTCCAGCTATATTCTCTACGACAACACTGCTGAAATTATTAAAATAAAAACACATGGAAAAATGTTTTGAAAGAAAGCTAAATAATAAATGCCAAATTTTCCTTGTCATTTAAAAGATAATACCGAAAGAATAAAAACAACTTACGTCATTGATGTTACAATCTATAGACCTGCGTGGAAAAACGTTGGTTACTGTGACCTGCTTTCCCCTGCATTGGTTCAAATTGATGCTGGCAACACCGTGATTATATTCCATGTGCATTGTAAATAACATTACAGATGGAGATATGCCAAGAGGACAAAACTTGTACACTGGGAATAAGCTACTAGGATTAAAGTCGTTAGGATAGAAAACGTAGGTCACTGTGGCGAATTTTCACAATGGATGGCTAAGAATGACACAGGGATTACTCTGACCAAGTTCCAGGAATATGACATAACTGCAGTTTGATATTTGCCTGTAAGCCAAAACTTTAACATTAGGGTAAACTCTAAGCAAGATTCATTCGTAGAAAAAAAGTAGATCACTGTGACCTTAATTTTCCTGGGATGGTACAGAAGGATGCCAGAAATACCCTGACCATACCATGCCTACAGCAGTAGATATGCCAGGAAACCAAAATGTTTACACTGGGATTAACCTTAAATATTAAAGTCATTCGTGTAAAAATGTATGTCATTGAACTAGCTTCCGCTGGGATGATTCAGAATGATACAAGGAACACATTGAATAAGTTTATTGATGATATAATTCATACGGCTGGCAGTGGAGACAGAAAAACAACTTTTAATGTTTTAACCTGAATGCAGACGCCGCTGAAAATACTGCCGCCGTTGACGACCAAAAACATCGGGTGTATAGCGTAACATCTACCGTGCTTCGTACAGGTGACCTGAGAAAAGGCAAAAAGTGGCGCATTTTGTAAGGCTCGACGTAGATTTTCCTTTTTTTTTTCAGAGAACTCTGTGTGCAGGTTTTGCACTTCATTTTATCTTTTTTCCCGACATCGCTGTTTGCCACTTTTGTATTTACAGCGAAAGTTAATTGGTGTGATGTATGCTTTTTTGAAAAGAAAGGACATTTTTTGAATTTAGTTTCGAAAAAAAAATAGGTTGTAGAATCGGGTATTGCGACTCAATCTGGCATCAGATTTGTGACCATGAAGCTATAAATGAGTAAGCTGAGACCGGGAAACTGTTATAATTTATTCTTCGCAGTGATTGTGTTATTGCTTTAAATCGATTTATCGACATGATGGCCCCATGCTAATGTACCCAGACTTGTCCATCTGGTTGTCACCAGCAGTGACTCTTATGAAAAGAAGATGTTTTGACGACGAAATTCTGGTCAGTATAGTACACAAATCACGTCCTGTTTCTAAAAAGCGTACCACTTGAAACAAGCGTAGAATTGCATACTGAAAAGGTGTCCTGCTGTTCTACAATAAATAAGGCGACAGAAAATTCCCCATACCTCATAAAATAATTGGAGATAGCTGCAATATAAAAAAAAAATATTTTATTTTTCAATCCTTTGTTTTGATTTTATTTTGTTTACTTCATATACACAATGCTGTTTCAGCTTTTAAAGATATACTAGTTCTGATGTTGGGCAATTCGTAACAGGATGAACATAAAAGAGACGTCGAAATTTGAGGATTCAAAAATTACAAACAATACAGTAATTAGCATCTGATTGCAAATATCAATAACTATTTGAAACTTATTTTGAATGAACGTAAATTATTTGTGGGAAGCTAAATCAGTTTTCGACCAGTTACTATTACAAGTAAAAATCTTCGACCGAAAGACCCCTCGACCAGCTCTCTAGAAATTTCATCGAAGTGGAAAGCTAACTTGGGACAGGTTTCAATTTCAATCGTGATGAATTCCATTTATATTCCTGTTTAACACGGATTTACATAAGTGGACCCATAGTAAATATAAGCCATCTACAGGATTTTTATTTTAGTGGGTTCCAATTAGGCGGTTTTGAAGTTTGAAGAGGATCGCGGGAACTCTTGAAAGATCCTACACCCAAATGGGGGTGGGGAGGGGGAAGAAGAATAAAACTTGCACTCGGTTGAGGCTGTTTGTCAAAGACAGCTCAAGTCAGATAGAAAATGACATAGTTATGAAAAACATTCTATTACCGAAGACATTTGTTTAGCAAATATATGCTGCGCAAAGTCTTCATTTTTACCGGTCGACTACAACAGAATCAAACCAGCTCAAGTTATTGATGCATACTGAGTCCAGTAATGCACGAAAGATAATTGCAGTGTATTTTGAAACAAAATTTAATCCAATTGTGTCATAGTAACAGCGTTAATGTTTAATGAGTTTATAGTCTCATTTGGTTAATTTAATGTTTTATTCGCTAATATGTTGTAATTATTTTTAAAAAAAACGTTTGAGAAATAAACGCATTTATTAATTATTAGACGAAGAACAATTTGTATTATCGAGAAGAACTGCAAAGCCTTTGTATTTTTTTATTTGTTGTTACGAAAGGGTTATAATTTAGTTCAGATATATTCTATTTTGTACCTGGTATGCAGTGAAAATGACCAGTGCTGGATTACCCAATAGGCAGACTAAGCACGTGCTTAGGGCACCAGCAAATCAGGGGCACAAAAAACGAATGAGAAATTATGGGGGTGGGGGTTTAATAACATGGGGGGGGGGCACCATTATATTTTCATTGCTTAGTGCCTCTATAGGTCTTAATTCGGCCCTCAAAATGCCTATATGTAAACAGAACTGTAGAAAAAGAACAAAAATAAAGGACTTTAGCACTTTTTGATAGCTTTTTTATTCTTCTGCATGATTAAAATACAGCGAATACATTTTCTAGTCTGATATTATTTTGGGCTAGTATGCTTACATATGTTAAATGAAGCTGTCCAATAAAAATACAATGGCGCTTTACGTACATTGGCAAATTTGTTTCTTTTAGAGTATTATTATTAGCTATTCCGTCTGTTACAAAGAAGGAAAGGAAAAAGAAGGCACAATTAAATAAGTTTGGGTATGAAGATCGATTAATCGATCAACAGACATACACAGATAGAGATATACATAGATTATCTATAGTACTTACCATTCTGCAGCTGTATACGTAGTAGCAGCATTAGTAGCGGTGGTGGGTGTACAAGGATGTTGTTATTGTTGTTGTGGGTTTAACGCCATTTTTCAGCACATGATAGGCGATACACGGCGGTCAGTTTATCTGGTGGAGGAAGAAGCCGGGAAAACACCGGGAAGAACCACTGACCCACGGGAAGCTACTGGCAAGCTTCTTACATACAGAGGTGAGATGTCAGTGATCGGTACAGACGAGCGCCTTAGACCACTCGGGGCCCCTGCGTGTAAAAGGAGCCATATATTTAGACGTTGTTGTTGTTGTTCCTGTTTGCGTGTTGTTGATATCTTAAGTAAGGACTATAGTACTTAATTTTTACGGCATACATTATTCTTTAAGTTCCGAATGTTGTAGGTGCATTATGTTGTCTAAAAATTGTCATTAAGTTCATTATTCCCTAAAGCAGCGTAAATTCTTGTAAATTTAAATAAAGAGATAATTTTGCGGCTCACATTATGAGTAAAAATAAAAAAATATTAAGAAAAATGAAAGAAAAAAGGGAAAAACAATCGAGTCACGTACCCATCAGCACAATAATTTAACACGTAAATGAGTTAGAGTGATTACCAAATACGCTGAACCTCATGAACGTGTATGCGTATTACAATGTAAACAAACCAGCAAATACATCAGTGATTCACCCTGAATTGAAAAAAGACCACCTACTTTTACTATAGGGCTTATAAACGCATTTTCTTTCGCCATTCCAGTATCCGTAACACAAGATTTTCATGATTATTGTATCACAAACTCCATACCTATTCAACACAATATGGTGTAAGGGAACCAATCAAAAGTAATTATATGCACACGGTACCTAATAGCAGTCTGTGACCTGGTCAAGCAAATATGTCTCTTTTCAAAACTGTCTCGTCACTGAGTGTGGTTAGAACAGTTTAAGTTCGCAACACTGGAGTTTCCATGCAAAAAGCAAACAAACAAACAACATTGGCCTTCAGTGGTAAGACAATCGTATAATGGGGGAACTATTAAGAACATGTTTTTTATATCAGCTTGATACTGGTTTTAAGAGACATTGCATCCCCCAATGATGTGTATATCCCCAAGTCTCTCTACTGCGGAAATGCGGATATAATCGCTGGTGTACATATAATTGTCTCACATGCTTATTTATGCTCACCGGACAATATAGCTGTTACTCAATAGAACGTGATGTCGATAGGCATTGATAACCGTCTACTTTCAGAGTGATCTAAAGTAGAATATAAAGCCTGTTGACAGAATGTTAAAAAGAAACTGAAAATGGCGTCAGCAGCTGGTGACTCACACACTACAGAAGGATGGGCGTGCCCCATCTGCCTCTATGTGTTCACTTCACCTCGTCAGTTATCGTGTCTGCATACATTTTGTGTGTTGCCTACAGTCCTACTTGAACGAGGCGTATCATGTTATCGAGGGAGAAGGTAAGGACATTTTCTGTCCGGTATGTAGAACAGTGATCGACACACCAAAGAAAGAGCGACCTGTGGAGGAATGGGCGTTATCTTTTCCAATAAATGAAATTTTACAACTCGCATCCTCTAAATCGAAAGTAGAAAGGCTGTGCAATTCATGCAATTCTGAAAACGTGTCTGAGTCCGTAGTGCAGTTTTGCGTCGAATGTAAAGAGGGTCTTTGCGCAAAGTGTTTTAAATTTCATCAAAAACTGAGCGGCACCAAAAATCACAAAACTATTAATATTAGTGAAATTAGTAACAATTTTGAGAATGTCCTGAAAATTGGAGATGGATTTGGTTGTCCCAAACATCAAGATAAAGAAATCGAATTTTTCTGCAAAAACCACGACATTGAATGCTGCGCGACATGTTTATTTAATGACCACAGAGATTGCAAGCTTGTGCTTGACTTAACAAATAATACTGAGAATCTACTTCGCGATATCAACACCAATGAAATCTTGCGAAATTGAAAGTGATCGAGAATAATTTGAAACAGTTTAGGGCTCAGAGCAAGACTGGCATTTCTGATTTAACAGCGAGAGTGAATGACCTCACAACTGAGATACAAGACATCAGGAGAAAAATCAATGAAAAACTGGATGAATTGGAGAAGGCTGTAAAAATGGAAGGGAACAGACTGTACAAGGAGGAGATGATTCGGCATCAGGAGGAGATTCAACAATGTCAGTCATTGATGAATGCTGTACGGAATTCCCACACTTTCATTGAGACAGTCAGCAGGCATGGAAGCAACAAACAGCTCCTTGTTGTTTACAAGCAAAACGAAGACGCAACTTACCTCTTACTTTGACAAGATCAGAGAGAGGATCAGCAGGTCACAGTCTATCTTAATAATTCTGGAACTATCAAGTCATGTGAACACCATATTGTCGCAAGATGTAACGTGCATTGGGCGTATAACATCATCAAAAGTGAGCAATCTCCTTTCCCTTGTGGGTATTGATGCACCTTTGAGAGATATGAAGGTAGAATTATCGAAAAATGTTGTCGATCTAAAATGCCCAGGCAAAAACAACCCTTGTTACACTGGCATTGCTAGTTTGCCTGACGTCAGGATAATATTAGCACGTTGGAACGAAAACAAATGCTTTTTTATTGATCCCTCATATAACTACATTACAAGTTGCACATTGTCCTCTTCGCCATCGGATGTATGCGTTGTAGAGGAATACAAAGTGGCAGTAACAATGCCTAGAATTAACATCATAGAAATCCTGTCTATAAAGGACGGTTCCATCACCACCAACAAGTTACTTAAGACAGCATCTACATGCTACTCTGTAGATTTTCTTAGTACAGACAGATGTGTAGTTAGCGGTTTTGATGGGACGAAAAAAAATTGGAGTGTCGTCACAGTGGAAGGAAAGGAAGAATGCCGTCAAAATTTAAAGTCCCCGGGTTCCTTTTCATATAGTTACGTCGCTGTAAAGAACGCAAAAACACGTGTTTATGTCTCTGTGACTGAAAGTCATGCTGTCCATTGTTTCAGTCTTACAGACAGAGGTCAGCTTTTTGTCTACGTGTCTGATAATTTACGTAGGCCATATGGAATCGCACTGGACAGAGATGGTACTGTCTACGTCGCGGGACATGATTCTGGCAATGTTCACAAATAATCACAAGAAGGAACACTTCTTCAGATCATTTCTTTTGATGTTCCCAAAAAACCACTGGGGATTCCCTTCAACAATAGAGCAGATAGATTTACTCTATCGAACGAATCACAGCACAAGAAGTTGCACGTGTTTCAACATAAAGTTGTGCCTTAACGAAAACCTTATTCAACGTCACTTCTTTTGTTCTATAATAAAAGTGCACCCCAATGCAAGTATTAAATAGTAGTTATAAGTGATTGTGATAACATTTTACTACTAAATACCACAACGTCACTCACGTACATGTATATTACATTTTGGACTGAATACGGCTGATTCAAGTTGCAGGTATTCAGATTATTCTAGGATAGTTTCCAGAATATAATTAGTTGTAGTAGTGTCTAATATTGTGAAGAACATAATATTTTTTTTAATGTAATAATGACCGTGTCTACTTAATTAAGACATATTCTCAATGAGAACACTGGTGTTTTTGGTCAATACGTGCATGCGCGAGCTGATTGTGTTTGCTATATAGATACGTATACGTGAATATGTGTACTTATCATCATTATTTGCGTATAATATTTTTCTAATATCAACAAGTTAATAACTTGGTGTACATATTTATCTGAAGATATATTTACTCAGTCATAATAAGATATGTGTCCTTGCAGATAATGCATTAATGATTGAATTTGTGCACGCATTTACTGATATGCACACAGTTTGTATTTCCTCGTAGTGAATTGTGACCCGAGGGAAAATAAGTTCTGTTCGAGTGCATGGGTTTGTCTGTATCTTTGGCATTTATCAGTTATGAAATCAGAGAAAACAAAGTGTGTTTTTACATATTAGATTGAAATGCAGTTCAGTCTGAAAAATGATAGTAATCAATTTCTAAGACATAAAGCACACATAGAGGTATCTTGCAATATTTAGAAACGTAACATATAATGGTGATTCGTCACACATAATGAATGCATACATACATACATACATACATACATGCATACATACATTTGCTTGGTTCATATTCACTGTTCATGAATTTAGATTTGCCGACCGTACGTATATGTACTTGGGCACTAGTCCTTCCAGATTTAGTTCGATGTGATTTGTTGATTTAGAGTGGCTCTCTTAAATGGCTGGTTAAGAAATTTGCTAATAATTCATATCTTTTATTTAATTCCATGTTACAAACTTTATGTTGAAAGATTTTATTCTTTATGGACGTTCCCTGCAGCTAATATCTACAGTCTCTTTATTTATTTTAGAAATGTCGTCACTGTAATTGGTAATCCTTTTCTCTTCATATCCCTAATTTTTCAGCAAAATATCTTCCTGTTTTTAAATTGAACATTTGTCTCGTGTACAGATCAATATAATCAATCATATTCACTGGTGTGGTATAGGAAACTTCCACCCAAGGGTCAGAATTTTGGGACATTAACGAGGTTTGTCGAAGTTCCTGCCACATATTCTGACCCCGAGGACGGAATATCACTTATTCCACACCAATGCACATGACTGATAATATTTTTTTCCTTATATATAATATATAATAATATGGCTAGGTTCATAACGGTGTTACGGTTGATACACTGCAATATGCTGCATATGTACAGAAAATCTGCATCCTTTAGATCAAAGGCAAAATCATGTCAATATCATTCATCATGTTTTGTTGTTGTTTTTTTTTTTTCCATTTCTATACGTGTATGATCGTGTGTTTCAGTGTGGAACACCTGTGCAAGATTTATAGGTTACTGTATTTGTATGGGAAAATATGAAATCTCTACTTTCAAATGGCACAAACATTTCGCTTAGTTCAACCATAAACAAATCTAATAAATCAAAAGCGTCTGCGTCTGCGTCTGCTACATGAGCGTCCATTGTTTGTTTACAATAAAAAGTAGTTTGCTAACACTCCATAGTATTTTTAGACACACATGTCGTGCAGTATAAAGCAATGCAGTATGGAGAAATACTGCACGATTCTGACAATAAAAAGTTAATGGGGAAAAAATGAGCTATCGTGCCTCACACGTGACCTTTATCCTGACTCGTGGACTATTTTGACCTTCTATTGCGAGCATACTGTACACAAGGAAGCAAAAACTTCCCAATATCAATCATCACTTGAACATTCTTTCACAATAATCAAGATAAACATTAATTGTAACATATTTACGTACTAATACGAGCAGTAGTTGAAGTTAAGTGTTCCACAAACAGGCCGTTTGGCACTGATCGACCTAGCTACATGTACGAATTTTTTAGTCTATTTCGAGCCAAAAAAGCTGTTGTGGTATGTTATTTTTTAAACATTCATATTCTTCTTATTATTTTTGAAAGGTAAATCAATTCTAGATCAAAGTTGAATCGATGGCTATTTCTTTATTTTTTGTCTGTCTTGATTAATCTTATGGATAAAAGCGAACATTATTTTTTTTACCTGTTCACATTTGTATCATTGTGCAAGCTATCTGCATTACACAAATCAGACGCTGTGAATTACCATTACATGTCAATTTCCACCCCTGTTTTTTCAAAGCTAAAATGTGTTTAAATGTCAGTGAAAACACTGAATTTTTCAGTTTAAACCTAACTTTTTACGCTCTGTCTTATGGTAAGGAAATTTGCAATGGGTGTTCTGCCGTTTGAAAGTTACAGCTGTATTGACAATACGCCATTTTTACATGGGCCCTCAATTTTCGTTATAATATGTGAGAAAAGAATCCATCATTATGCTTCAGTGTATGATAGGAAACTTCCACCCTTGGGATCAAAATTTTACGTCAAACACTCGGCACAGCCTCGTGTCTGACACTAAATTCTGACCCTCGGGTGGAATTTTCCTATCCTACACAGATGCATATGATGGATTCTACTATTCTCATCCATGTGGAAGAATTATATAGCCAAATCGCGATCTTTACTTTTCTTGTCACGGTTCGATTATCTCAGTCTTCTCGTGAAAGGGGTACCTGCTAACAGGTTTCAACAATCTCCAGTATATGTAATTCACAACACTCGACATGAGAGCTTCATAATGTCTGTGTTGTTTCAAAATTATGTTGATTGCATGCCAACAATTAATAACACTCCTATAATTAAAATGAATAAATAATGAAATAAAATAATCAGCATATAGGTGAGAAAAATAATCATTGTATGGATCGACAATGAGACAATTAAATCCAAGTCGAGTAATTAGTAGTATTAGTGTTTAGCGGCACATCAGCACAATACTGGCTATATGGTGCCAACTAAAAGTAGAATTTGAAAAATGTGAAGAAAAAAAAATTAAAAACTGCACAGAAACCTTAGGAAGATAAATCCTGCCAAATAAATATAAACATGAAGTACAACATGTTAAAATTCTGTAAAAAGTATACAAACAAAAGATAAAGGTAACACATGAAAAATCCTTAAACATCTGGTAACAGTTTGTTATACAAACAACATTCCCTCTAAACGTCGAATATCTTTTCGGTTGGTACATGATCAAAAAGTTTCATCATCGAGTAGGCATCAAAATACTTCTGTATTACTGGGTGGAAGTCGAAATACTCTACAAGAATATGTTCCACTGTCAGTGGGCAATGACATGGTATGCACTCTGGTCGCGATATTTAGGGCGATTCTACCTTTTTTTTGCAATTAAATTGTCTGCAATAAAACTTCTAAAATTATTAAAACAAAATTTAAAAAATATAGCAGAATCGACTCAAATCAAACTAGATAATAGATGCTAAACCTTCAGTGTGATTTAAAAGATGACACCCAAAATAATACACACTTAGGCCTTTTATACTTAAATCTATAGACCGGTACTAGCAATGTAGGTCACAATGACCTTCTTTCCCCTCCAGTGGTTCAGAATGATACCAGAAACAGGTTCATTATAATCAATGTAAATTGCCCAGACCGGGGCTGCTGCCTCTGTGTGTCCCTGGAAAGGCACTTAAATCCCATTTCTTCGGCATGATACAGTCAATAATGTGTCGAATGTGCCGTTGAAACAAACAAAACGAAAAAAAAATAATTCATGTACATTTATTCCCGATCTTTGATAAAGATAGTCTTCACTATATAACGCACGTAATACTTCAGCTCAACAACTCAGACAAAACATCATTGTTTAGAGTAACAACCTGAATCTGTTAATGCCTCATAATTCTTTTGAGGCACAAGGTTTCTAAGCTGGAGTCACCGTGCTTAGTGTTTAAAACATGTACACCACATGTGAACACGTGTTTCTTTCAATGATTGCCGTTGAGATCTTGTACAAATTAGCAGCTAAAACCTTTTCCATACAGATTTCACTATGAAAAAGGCAAACATAAAGGTGAAAGATAGCGCATGCCGGTTTGGCAAAAAGTCAAATTCCTCTTCCTCTTCTTCTTCTTCTTCTTCTTCTTCTTATTATTATTATTATTGGTAGTAGTAGTAGTAGTAGTATCGTATTACCGTCGTTGTCCATATCACCACTAGTGGTATTATCATCTTTACTTATAACCCACCACCATCATAACAATTATTATTATATTTATTATTATTATTATTATTATTCATAATCACCATAAGAAGAAACAACGATAATTTCGTATTCGTCAAATATATTAATAAAATTCATTACAACATACCGATACATAATATACGAGCATGAAGTGTAGTTGCACAAATTAATGTATAAAAATATAGGTCACAACAGGACGTAATTTTTATTTTAATGAGAAATGCAATACGAGGAAATAGTAGTTTCAAGCAATAGATGATAAATCATTTGTTCTGAGGACCCAAAATAACGCACAGTAAAATATTAAACTGCTTTTCTAAATCGTTAATACATCCCGCTAAATTCAGCTTGTACGTACACTTAATACAACATACGTATATTTACAAATTATTGTCTTTGACAAAATGTGTGTGTGTGAGAGAGAGAGAGAGAGAGAGAGAGAGAGAAGTACTTTATCTTGCATAAATTATTTGATGTATCACAGAAACAGGAGATTTTGAATTTATGTATGAAAAGTGAGGGGTGATATGAAAACCATTCAAGGTGCAACTGAATATATTAAATGTTATCGTCAGAAAGGCCTCTACGGAAGGAAGGAGGAGACCGAGGATTTGACAGGGCGTATAACGTTGTCTATGTGTGTGAGAGAGAGAGAGAGAGAGGGGGGGGGGTAGGGTACAAAATCATGACAGCTCTACAGGGTGGAAAAGGTGGATGTAGAAGGTGTTACGGAATTATGTATCATTTTGTTTTTTAAATAATGATATAGTTTTATGATCTCTGCATAATAGTCTAACAGCTGTCGTCTTGCAGAAAGTACATATACGGTATTTCAATGTGACTCAGTACATTGGTCTTGGGAAAATATTGTCGGTGGATGCATGAGTCATATCACGTGATTCAGCGCGTGAAATTTGTCCCTTTGCACTGCATTCAATGTTTTGACCTGGATTCTATGTTCAATAAGAAGTCAATACTTTGGTGACTGGTAATAACATCAGTGCATAGGTACTTTAGCGGTGTCACGTATAACCTAGTCTCTAATTGGTTCGGAGAAGGTTGTTTTCCCGAAGGATTAAATTGTTTTTAAGTCGCAATTACAGAAAATGATTCATTTTGTTGACCAGAAATTAGAATTTAAGATCACAATTCTGATGTGTTTGTTTGAGACGTAGAATAATTGGGTTTTTATTTGATTTGCGCAGTCAGAGACTATAAATAAAATGTAATAGCAGCGTTCGTCATTCTGTCATAGTTCGTCAGCCTGAGAGGTCATAAACGAGATTGGTTCATTTTGTGTGATTATTCTGCTTCAGAGATTAGTATACAGTACATTCTGGATTTAGTACTGATACTTCAAATTTAAGTATTATTCAGTTCCGTTGGAATTATCGGAAACATTTCTAGATCTTGTGTGATATCCATATTCACAAGGATTATTTGGAATTAATAATATTTGGATATAACTGATTCTTGTAGACACATCAATACTTTAGTGGTTTCATTCGGAATACCTCCATTCGGAATATTTGGATTAACTTCCGGATCAGTAAACTTTAGAACAATTTAGGACTTTTAAGGATATTCTATACTGTAAGTTATTTTTAATTCTTTCACTTTGATTGTGTGTTGAAATATGTTAATATTTTAGGAAATTAAATATTGGTATTTCAAATCTTGAAAGTTTGTTTGAGTCTTTTCTTTTGTTACATTTACCCCTAGTCTTAAGAAATACTATACATATATCCATAGCTTTAGATTTTTAAAAAATAAATAAATAAAACAAAAATAACAAATTAACGAACGACTGACTCGTGCAGCGAACTTGATGCACATTATACCTTAGCACTGACTGGGGTATGTAAGTGTGTCGATTATTTTGCGTTTTGCTAATTTCTCCTGCCGGTCATCCTGTTAGATTGTTTTCACAGTAAGGGATTCAGATTCGAAATGATGAAGTGTGTATTCTCTGATTAACAATTGGCAAGTGGGAGGCTCGAGTGGGGGGGACCAATTGCCCCCGGACACCAGCCAAGTTTTTTTGTTTTTTGTTTTTTGTTTTTGCTTCTGTAACAAGGGCTATGATGGGGCGGGGGTAGAGGTTGGCAACTGACATAAAACTGCTCTCTGGTTCAAAGTTGAGGGCGCCACTAAAGAAAATTGCCCCCAGGTGCCTTGGTAGGGGCGCCACTAAAGAATATTGCCCCCGAGCACCTCGAACCCTCGTTCCGCCACTGGATTTTGTTTTTAAAGTGGGTAATCATATGATTGATTACACGGATAAATTCAAGCGCCTATGGGTATTTTTATTTTAATTTCTATGGGGGTAAAGGAGTTTCGGGGTGGGGGATATCATTTGTACAGCAGATGATTTTGCAAAAATCAGGTGGAAGAGTACATGAAACAATTATATCACAAATTCATTCATATAAAGACATTTGGTATATAACGTTCGATAACGTGTGTAATAGCTGTATTGATGCTGATAAAGATCGCTGGTTAGCAATATGGGACTGTAAAGCATTCAATAGTATTGATATGTCCAAGCCTGAGCTAAACGGTATCTTCTAGGTGTCCAGATATTTGTACCGACTTTAGCGACTAATGGTGCCGTCGGTTGGATGATATGAACTCACAGACGATTGATACATATTATAATATATACTAATTGCCTTGTTTCCATCGATGCCATGAAATCTATTTTTAAAGTTCAAATTATGAACTAAACGTTTTAAAATTGATTTTAATTTGTGAATATACAGTCTACAAGACTAAAACTTTTCAAATGGACTGTATAGGTAGAACTGACTTGGAAACTGAGATCTTATGTCAGTGTCAAAAAAAATACATTATTGAGTCATATGTACAATGTCAAAAAGACAGATATTATTGAGTTACATGTACAATGTCAAAAAGACATACATTATTGAGTCATATGTACAGTGTCAAAAAGACATACATTATTGAGTCATATGTACAATGTCAATAAGACATACATTATTGAGTCATATGTACAGTGTCAAAAAGACATACATTATTGAGTCATATGTACAGTGTCAAAAAGACATACATTATTGAGTCATATGTACAGTGTCAAAAAGACATACATTATTGAGTCATATGTACAGTGTCAAAAAGACATACATTTTTGAGTCATATGTACAGTGTCAAAAAGACATACATTATTGAGTCATATGTACAGTGTCAAAAAGACATACATTATTGAGTCATATGTACAGTGTCAAAAAGACGTACATTATTGAGTCATATGTACAATGTCAAAAAAGACATTATTGAGTCATATGTACAGTGTCAAAAAGACATACATTATTGAGTCATATGTACAATGTCAAAAAGACAGACATTGAGTCATATGTACAATGTCAAAAAGACATACATTATTGAATCATATGTCAGTGTCAAAAAGACATTCATTATTGACTCATATGTCAGTGTCAAAAAGACATACATTATTAAGTCATATGTACAATGTCTAAAAGACATACATTATTGAGTCATATGTCAGTGTCAAAAAGACATACATTATTGAGTCATATGTACAGTGTCAAAAAGACATATAATATTGAGTCATATGTATAGTGTCAAAAAGACATACATTATTGAGTCATATGTCAGTGTCAAAAAGACATACATTATTGAGTCATATGTGCAGAAGAATTTCAATAGACAAAAACGCTCATTGTTTAATTAATAAATGCATGGAATTCTCCCTATAAAAATTTAAAATGGAAGGTACTGTAAGGAAAAAGTAAAAGATAGAATTTGTACAATGTATAATGATAATGTCATCCAAGATGAATTAAATTTTTTTTATTAAACTGCCTGAAACTGCTGTTTCATCTTTGATAATCCTACTGAGTTTAAGCTGTAACAGGTGATGCAAAGATACCAAAGACGGACAGTACAGTGTATTGTAAATGCTTTCTTAAGAAATAAAAATTTACTATTGAGATAAGTCAATGATGTATGTATGTATGTATCTTTCTGTGCTTTTCTTTTACGTCACTGAATGTTTTCTTGTGTGTGTGTGTGTATATATATATATTTATTTATTTATTTATTTAAAGTGACTTATAGGTCCACTGGTCTGTATGCATATTACACATTTCATGTTATTAATGTATTAAAAAGAAGGTTTTATAGCTTTATACTGTGTAAAGTATATGTCACTATAATAAATGATTACTTACAGTAACACAGTATCGTTAAGATCACTACGAGAGACAATTTCTTTACATTAGAAACAAATAAATCCTCCATAGCACTACAGCCTTTTTTCTCTCTGATTTAAACCATAGTTTAACTACTAGGTAGCATCCACTTTCCGGAGTGTGACAAGAAAGCACCACTTTTTTGTACTTTCGATGGGTTTTTACATTGAACAACAATGTACATCCTTGCAAGTATACTTCATTATTAAAGAAACAACAACAATAATAATAATAATAATAATAATAATAATAATAGAGTGACAGTTCAGGTATTGGGGGAACTATAAAGGAACTTGAGAAAATATATCAACATAGCATCATCATCATCATCATCATCATCATCATCATCGTTGTTGGTAACCCTGTTGTAGTTATTGTTCGCCTTCACTAATAATAATAATAACTATTATTATTATTATTATTATTATTATTATTATTATTATTCCGTTGTAGAAGCTGAATAAATTGATATTTCTCATTGATAAAAAGATCTCGATTTTAATCTGATTTTTGTTGGAATCATTTAACTTTCTGGCAAAATGTCAGTTTGAAAGTGATGCGTGATTTAAATACAATAAAGAGACATCAACAACAGAAAAGGAATGAAAGATGGAACCATTTGTTAAAGAGAGAGAGAGAGAGAGAGAGAGAGAGAGAGAGAGAGAGAGAGAGAGAGAGAGAGAGAATACGGACATGACTTTCGTGGCGATATTTGAGTATGGTATGAGTGGTGATGAACAAATAGCTGAATTTCAGCATATACTTTATCTTTTTTTCCTTACTTTTTTAGCTAAATATGTGCCGAGATACTTTACAGAGGGAATATTCTTCATAGTGATTTTCATTGCTTCAATCGATTTATCGACATGATGGACGCCTGCTGCTCTACCTAAAATTGTCTATCAGGTTGTTACCATCAGTTTCTTATGAAAAGAAATTGTTTTGACCACCAAAATCTGGTCAACATAGTAAAAACCATGAGGTCATTGTTATTAGAAATAAACGTGTCATTCGAAACAAGCAGAGAATTGCAAATAGAAAAGCTTACCCGTAGTTGCACTGATGTGCTAGAAAATCCCCCATATCTCATACAAGAATTAGAAACAACTGCAGTAGACTAGATATTTATTTATTTCTCAATCATTTTTTTAAAGAATATGTTGTTTAATTGTTAAACACAACATTGCATCAGCTTTTCAATACGTTATAGTTCTGGTGATGGACAACTCTTGTTGAATGGGCGACTCTTGTTGAACTTTCATCGGACTTGGTTCTTGTTCTTGAATGCTTATATATAAAAAGCAACCTGTATGGAGTCCCTAATTAGATCAACAAGCTTTTACCACTCCGTCGGCAAAGGTGTACATGTAAGCTTGGACTAACAAACTAGATGTATTAGTCCCAAATGCAAGGTAAATGTGAGAAATTTCTCAAAAGTGGCTATAGGACGAAAACTTCGCCATTCCTACCCAAGACATATCCGAAACGACAAGACGCCTCATTAAAGGTCTGTAGGGTTTTTCAGTACTCTTGTACTTTTTTAAGAATCTGTACGAAGAACAATAAAATGGTATGTCTTTCAAGTTCAAGGTATACGTGGAAAATTATAGTCGATATTAAATATGGCGTCAAAAAAATCTCATCTGCAAGCTCCATTAGTAGATTTCTCTAACCTTGTCATCGAAAAATAAAATCTAGTAAACGCTTTTAAGGATAGTGATCCGCTATTAAAAATCGGTTAACTGTACTTTTTGTTGTCTATTGACTCTTTTTGCGCACAAACTGATAGACTACCGAAACATCTCAGTTTTTATTCTGGTGAGTCTAATCTAAAGATAACTTCCAAATGTTCATATATTGGCATCGTTTCCGCCAGCAGAGACTTATTAACTGAAACATATAAAACTCTGGCTGGTCAAGCATGAAAAAACCTATTATTAAATTAAATAAATATTGTATCGATTCACCAATGGCCCTTTAAGTCCTAAACTTGATATTTTTAATGATCGGTTCTGCAAGTTCTAAACTAGTGGACAACTATTGTGTGCCTTAATAAAGCTAATTGTATTGTAAGAGTTAAATTGCAGTCTTGTAAGCAATTATTAGATATAAGGTAATGTATCAAAATGATTTTATTTAATGTGAACACAGGTCGACGTTCTTATTTGATAGACCATGCAGTATAATCAATGACTGACGAACTTGAATGCAAATGATACGAAAATATTAGAATTTGTATTTTGTTGGTAAGTGGCATGGATCATTTCTCCGACAAATATTGCTGAACTTAACAAGCGCAAGATGTTCTATAATTATTATTCTTATTATTATTATTATTATTATTGCTGTTGTTGTTGTTGTTATTATTATTATTATTATTATTATTATTATTATTATTATTATTATTATTGCTGCTGTTGTTGTTATTATTATTATTATTATTATTATTATTGCTGTTGTTATTATTATTATTATTATTATTATTCCTGTTGTTGTTGTTGTTGTTATTATTATTATTATTATTATTATTGCTGTTATTATTATTATTATTATTATTGCTGTTGTTGTTGTTATTATTATTATTATTATTATTATTATTATTATTATTATTATTATTATTGCTGCTGTTGTTGTTGTTGTTGTTATTATTATTATTATTATTATTATTATTATCACATGAAAAGCTGTGTGAATATTAAAGGTATCTTCACATCGTTTGGAAACTGAAATTGATAAAAGGAGAAACCCAATTACTTCTCTCTAAAATAAATATTGTAGATATTGCACTGAAATTGACAATGATCATTTTTGTGCTTGCTTGTCCTTGATATAAGAAACTGAGAAAACGTTATCCACTAATGAGATACTGGAAAAGACATATCACCTTCTGATTTAATGAAATGTTGAATTCTTAAAATACGAGACTGTGCATCTTTGTTTACAGAAGTTTAATACAAAGGAATAGTATTGTATTTAAGCAATTATAAATAATTATATACCTACCAATTTCCTATCCAACAAAGAGCCAGAATTTTACCATCATTTCCTACAAGCAGGAAAACGATACTATCGTTTTATAAATTCGTATAACTATACTCTCAAACGAGGCTGGAACTTCTTTATCCTCGAGGTTTCCTGGTGACAATAGCAGCGCCCCTAGCGACGGAATGCCAACACTAGCAATAAATAACGCTCTCACAGCGACGTTAGTTAAGTTGTTGTTGTTGTTATGGGTTTAACGCCATTTTTCAGCACATGATAGGCTAAGTATGGCGGCCAGTATATTTGGTGGAGGAAGAACCCGGAAAACCCCTGGAAGAACCACCGACCCACGGGAAGCTACTGGCAAGCTTTCTCACATACCCACATTGGCCAATTCCGAGACTCGAACCCACGCGTTAGTTAAGAAACCTTGCGTTATTTTGTAAAATATCTGAAAGGTCTAAACCATGCTTTTGTCACAACAACAAGAATAAAAAACAACATTTATTCCTTTATTTTGAAGTAGTAAAATATAGCCAAAATGTTCGTCTGAAACAAGATCATATTCGGAAATCGCGTACCAAAACATTACAGTTATATACTACAACCCATTTACGGGAATTCATAAATGATAACGTTAGTGAGTTTCCCGCATATTGGATGAATTTGAAATTATAAATGAGTAACATTCTCTGCAACAAATCTGTACCATCAAGTTCCAACAATTTCACCAATCCTGCTGTAAATAACTGTGAAAATAATATTGTCATTCCCATGTCAAGTTCCCATCGGAGCCTTTCACAATGTCTCACCAGAAGCAGTTCAACCGCATTCAACCTGGTCTCTGAAAGAAAATTCCAGTTATTCAGCTGGTGAAATCTTCCGTGATGCAAAATTTGAGAACTGCACAATAACTGTAAATCACATAGATGAGTCTGCTGCCCCCAAGCGTCGAAGAATTCGTGTTAGTGACAGTGATGGTAGTCAAACTGAGTGAGCGTTGTTTCACAAGCTTCATTCATAAAACTAATATTCATGCGCATGTCAGCCTTTCAAAAAGTAATTCTGTTTATGCTTTAAGATGAAGTTCGTATTAAAATGTTTAGCAATTTCTTGTGTTTTTCTGCTACATACAGTGATTTTATTAAATTATCTGAAAATTGATAGGTATATAACAAAAATATCATACTCACAGTAACGCGATTTTGATTGCAAGATCATGTCTCGTAATGATCCGGATTTTCTAATGCTGACAACTTGACGTAATCCAGCAAATCAAGATCGCGTTACTGTGATTATATATATATATATATATATATATATATATATATATATATATATATATATATATATATATATATATCCCTCAAGCTAATAAGTACATGTAGAATTTCAATGCTATTTAATTTTGATTTCATATATAATCTAGTGTTTAGCTGAATTCATTGTCAAATTTTTCTCCATATCAAATTTCCAAAATGTGTACTTCCATTTTGTTTTCTTAATATTTGTTTTGTTGTTATATCGGGATTATGAGTTTTCAAACTATTAATGTTCGTAATTTATGTATCATTTATGATAGACTGAGTTTTCTCTGTCTTGAAAATCTCTTTTTATTATTTTGCTATTGCTGTTCGTTTTCAAGACAGAGATTGGTGAGAAGTACTAATTTTACAGTGGGATTTTTGTAGGGCATACACACTATTTTGTAATTAGCCCGAACATCCATCTTTACTTCCAAATTGCTGTCGTTCTAATCTCGTGTGACTTTTTCTACAGATTGCCTTATTTGGTCAGTTACCCAAACCGTCTTCCGGGTTTCAATAGAGTTCAGCTCTCGGGTCTTGGAGTACCGCTGAAAGTGTGGATGTCTCAGGGCAAAGTTATTTGCTCTACAACTCTCATAATGAAGAGTAAGTTAACATGTACTTATATGTCTGTCATTTACTAGGATTTGCATTTATTTTTAAAGCAATTAGGAAAACCATGGGCTGTCTGAGGCAGACAGCTGATGAAAATAACTGCTTCTGTGTGCTGAGGAAATGTACGTGAAATGGCACAAAGTACACTAATCTTGCCAGTCACTGAAATACAAAAATGAATTTTCACAGTGTAGACATTAGTATTTTCTGAAAATGCACCTACAAAGTTTTAAAATATGAGCAATTTTTTTTTTTTAAAATCAACTTTTTTTGTCTTTTTTATCTTTGTTTGTTTGTTTGTTGTTTTTCTTAGCAATACAGAGCTAGCAATCTTATATGAGATGCACACCAGAAGTAAGTCCTAGCTGTGTAGTCTCAAACCCTAATCAACCACAATCATTCAAATATCAAACAAACGATAATTAGAAGAACTTTAATCTTCCCTCAAAATATACGCATATCCCTTTTCATAACAAGGGTTTCCAGTGGGGATATCCAGAGGAATACCGTTTCTTTAAATTTTGAGCCCTGTACAAAAACGCGAAACTCCGGAACGGTACATATACATTCTGTATCTTGCGCCTAATACTAAAGGTTGTTTACGTCCGATCTCGCGCCACAGCTCATAAGGACCTTTACAATCCATATTAGACTTTACACTCCAGAATGGGCTTTATTTACAAAAAAAGTTAGTAATGAATGTAACCTTATATCGTTTGCCATGACCCGTACCAGTTGTGACGAGAGATGAAAGTAAACGACCTTTAGGATTAGGCGCGAGATGTAACAAGTATATTGAACCGCTGAAGATGGTTTCGGTAGCTGAATAAAAAGTTCAATCTGCAGAAACGTTCACGCTGGATTAAAACGATAGCAGCATGGTAGTAAAGATCGATGTTCAGGCTAACCACGCAGTAAAAATTTGCTTCCTAAATAATAGGTAACCTTTAGAAACTCCAAACATAAAAAACGCTGGAATATTTCATAATTCTCAACATGTGATTTATATGCACCACCATGAACTTGGAAAAGACATCAATAGCCGTTGTAATTAATCTATTTCCAATGGGATTTCCAAGACATGAAGGAATGTAAAGATTCGAACTTTTCTGCAAAGCTCGCGATATTAATTTCGGTGCTGTTTTTCATGCAGTAACCACATAAAGTGCGAATGCGTGATTGACTGAAACACTAATTTTAAAGATCTCTTGGAAGAACTGAACTATGACGAAATCTTGCAAAAATGAATGCACCGGAGAATCATTTGAAGCACATTAGTGTATGGAACAGGAGTAACGACTCTGAGTTAGATACTGGAGCGAATGACCTTGTAGCAGAGACAAATTGGTTCAGAAGGAATATTGACAAAAGACTGGATTAATAGAGCAGCGGTGAAGAGAGAATAGAACAATCTGTAAAGAGAGGATATGATTCGGCCTCAAAAGGAGATTAAACAATGTTTATCATTGATAATAGATGTACAGAATTATCACGCCTTACTTGATGTCCAGATATGGAAACAACAAACAGTTTCTTCTTGTTGCCAAAAAAAAAAAGCAAAAAAAGAAAGGAAAGTCATAGCTCGCCTTATACAATGATGAAATCAGAAAGATCTTTGAAACGTCACAGTTTCCATATGTTTAGAAATATCAAGTCATGGCACGTATATTTATTTAAAAGAAGAGCTAGATCTTTCCACTGTGTAGTGCTGAAAAATTTTAAGAGTGATAAAGGCAAAATGAGCTAATTTCGTCGATCTCCGCTATCCATACCAAGGAATTCGTCGCTACACTGGAATTATACATTTAATTGGCGACGAGTTAATAGTTGTGGATTGGTCTCAACATAAATGCTGACTTTACGATCCCTCATATACGTATAAAATGAGCAACACATCTTCCTCTTTACAACTTAATATGTTTTGTTAATAGTGACAAGACCTGAAAAGAACGCTATACAAATCCTGTGTATGAAACACTGTTCCATTAATATCTCCACTTCCTTTCAAACTAGAGGTAAATACTCGGGTGCTGCTGCCCTTAGACTTGACAAAATTATAGCCAGTGGTCGTGCCGGGATGCCGACATACTGGCGCATCGTCACGTTGGCCGGAAAGGTAGAGTACCGCCACGATATAGATTATTCAGGTTCATATAATCATGTGACTGTAGAAAAGCAAATTCACTTGTCTATGCCTCCATTTTTGGGAGCCACAAAGTATCTTGTCACAACGTTCAAGATGGAAGTCAGCTGTTCGTCTACAAATTTGATCACTTACTATTACTTATTACGCTGTTTAAAGAGTGGTACGAAAAGAGGCACGCCACGAGCCAGTCCACAATGATGTACGAACACTTTATAGATATTAGATAAATAAACACTATTCATGTAGATTGCCATTTTCTTTTTAGCAACATCTTTTGAGTATAATCAGGTCAAGATTTACAGACGTTTTCTTTCAAAGCAGAATGATTAATAGAGAGCAAACATTCTGACGGATAATAAAATGTGCTGCTTAAAAGAACATCTTAATCCTCGGGATCTTATTTCAGCAGTTTGCAGTCAATGTACATTTGTGAAGATGTGTCGCGCACTAAAATGATTCGTTGTGAAATTGATACTTTTAAGGGATTACTCAATATGTAATCGCATTATTATTCATGTATTTCTTTCAAATTTGCAATCTTCGGATGAATATATATCATCCGTTTAAACTTAGTCACTGTGACTTACATTTTAAGGTTCATTAAACACTGCTTAAAAATACTCGCACATCTGTGAATTCCGTAATTGTATCTTGTGGGTTCCCGCTCACTAACAACTCCATTTTTCTTTCAGTTATATTTTCCTGAAGTGTTACACTCATTGGTTTGTGGAAGTATATAAATATATAACGAAGTGTTATACACGTACGTGTATTTAAACAATCGATTCTGATTTCGTATTTAGTGCAGACTTATTGTACAAGTGTATTATATTCCAAGAAGAAACGTTGTAAATTACTGAAAATAATAGTTCCTGTTGTAGATGGGTGTATTGTTGGTTTATTGATAACTAAAGACAATTATTTAGCGTAACGTATTCACTGTATTTTGTTTATACCGTTTTATATGACTGACAAAGAACATTATTCGAGACATCTTTACTACGATCCTGAAATTCCAGTTGCTCACTGAAATATCGATTAATTCTGGGAACAATTTCAACGCGACAAACATAAAATAAAATACGCTCAATTTTAAAAATGGTTAACTAAACAGTCTACCTATACATTACACAAGGGGCATAAAGGACGATATCCCTGCAGAAGGGTCTATGTTAGTCACGTGGATAACCAGTGGCAAGAAGACATTTTAGATATGGAAGCATGCAAATAATACAACAATGATTACAAATACATTTTGATGGTGATAGATGTCTTCTCAAAATATGCATGAGCTGAGAAAGTAAAACATAAATAGGGAGAAGACATACACGGCGCTTTTAGAGAAATCTTTAATAAGAGAAAGCCTGAAAAGTTACAGTTTGATGAAGGAAAAAAGCTTTACAACAAATAATTAAGGATTTGTTGGAAAAGGAAAACATTTAATACTGTTCAACTTACTCAGACAAAAATGCATATGCAGTGGAAAGGTTAAACAGAATTCTGAAGACTTGAATGTAGAAGTATTTAACTCAAAATAAAACAAATTATGTCAATAAGTCGGTACTTGACTGAATGATTCGAACACAGTGAAGCTTAGCTCAGAAACTATATATTTCCTAACTCTTTGTACCTTGCAAGTCCAAATCAGAAAAAGTCCAACCTTCTCCCTCTTATTTCTTCACTATTCACTATAAAATATGCATATTGAGGATGCACTCTCATTCGTCAGTAGGTTCGATTACTATTAGGCGTCCAAAAATGCGGCAGAGAAGTATTGTTCTTCAGCGGACGCAGTAGATTATGAGAAACATAAGATATATTTTCCTCTTAAAGCTTTCTCTGCTAATATCACCACCCCCACCCCACCCCCGCCATAACAAGCTAGAGATAAATGCCGGTATACAGGCTTAACTTATCAAAGATGACGATAAGATATATAGACTGCGTCCCGTATTTTGTAGAAGAAATATAAACATGTCCAGGGATTTATCGCTCATTTAAAAACTGTTAACAAATTGGATGACATTTAAATTTCTCATGAGAACTGGTAAATATATGTAGGTGAAATGCCAAAGCAATGTGCTCAGTTTACTCTGTGGAATGTTGGAAAGTAGCTATAATGAGCCGCATTAATACATTAAATGATGCTATCTTTATCCACTAAAAAAATGCCGTGCCATTAGTAATCGAAAGCCGTCCCGATTCTATATGTTGATTATCGAAAGCCGCATAACGAAAGTTATTCTTTTCAAACAAGAGCAGAATTAAAAGTTAACTATGATGCTTTTGAATCACAACTGCAAGAGCACCAGCCCTTTAAATCAATAGAAGCTTAAAGTGTATAGTTTCATTCCTCTCTCTCAGCAGCTTATTTTAAATTAATATAATAATATTCTTTTGTGAAAGTCTGGATACAACTCCCAAACGTTTAAACATATAACCTTGAAATGTGTTACTATGTTTATTTATGAAAATCTGAAAATTGTTATTTTTTCTCACTCATACTTGAGAATCTTACCAATTATCCCGCTAAAATGCATCCGATGAATGCCGCATTGCTTGATCAAACGTCCAACTACTTGGAACAATTTAATCTAGTGCATACCTTCTCAATCGAATGCAAAAATCACAAATGGATGTTTACCTGTACAAAAGGAAACGGTTTGAAAGGATTTCTCCAATAAGACAAAAATAATTCGACAGTAGTAATTTTTCTAAACATCTAAAATTGGCACTTTCTTGATAAATATTTAACGTGACATTGAATCGCTTTTCACAACTTCAAGAGTCCGAGATATTTATATTATAGAATACATTCAGAAACTGCATATGTAGTGCTTTTGGCGACATTGTTCTTGTTGTGGATGATATAATATATTGTAATTAACAGCACCAACACCATCAACACCACTTCAATATCATCGCCACCACCACAGTTATAAACAGCGTCAACAACATAGATATAAAATTGATCAGATTTGGCTCCAGTTCCAAAAACACCCATCTCTGTGTAACTCTCGATAAACTCATAGGATCACGGGTTTATTATAACAACAGGAACAGCACCACCAACAACAAAAACAACAACAATCATTGCATTCGAGTTCATTAGTGTCGCTACAAGACTCGGATCAAAATTATTTTTGTTTTATATAGTCGCTACATTTGTTTGTCAGTACTGAACTTTCCAGTGTGTCCAAATCCTAATAAATCATATCTTAATCTAAAGTATATTCAAAGATGAACTCACGGTGAAGTTCTTGCCAAAGGTTATCTCTCATTATTTTGAGAAACTGCACTGTAAACAAAACAACGTGCAGTGGGTAACAGATTTCACTTCTGGACCAGCAAGAATGCCTCATTACTCACTGTGCACTGTCGCCAAAATAAACACAGACAACCACACCATAATGCTCATATTCTAAAGAATAAACAATTTCCTTTAAATCAATACCATGAATGCCTAAATCTAACTCAAGTATCAAAATTAGAGAGGAACAAAAACTTAAAAAATAGACTGGGACTATATTCTTGGGTATTGATCCAGAAGTATTAATTGTGACCCGAGTCCTATTCTACACCAACGGAATTATAAATGCAACACGCGTATTATTGGTGCGGATTATCTCCCAGATTATCTCGAAAACAACTCTCATCTCTTATCTTATTTTTTATGGAATATCCTTGTAAACAAACAAATTTGTCCTCGACTATTCTGCGAACTGAAAAAAAACATTATTTAATAATGTTTTTTCATCATTTTCTCTATTCTTCCTACTCTAGTTGATCGGGATCTTATCTCTTTCGGTATGTCTGTCTGTCTGTCTGTCAGTGTATATGTATGTATGTATAACTCTATGTGTAGGCATACAGTCAGTTTTTAAGGTGGGTGTATCATTTGTATTATAGTTGTACTCAAGAATTTCAATGCAAATAGAATTTAATGACTTAGTGAAATTGGGTGCAAAAATTAGGGTGAAAGAAAAAGACAATTTCGTAGCACATGCAAATGTATAATGATAACTGGTTACTAGAGGTAAGAGATACTGATTATATCTAGAAAATTTAAATCACTCGATTTCTCTCCTTTTATATGTGACATTTTTATTTTTGAAGTATCATTATGCAAACAAAAAAATTTAAATAAAAGCTACTCATATTAATTTATTTTGAAAACTTTGGACAGTGAAAAAGACCAGTTTGATAGACTGGTTTAATTTAAGAACATAATGCTCACGTGAACACAGAAAAATAAAATAATTTAACCTCTGACCAGGTATCCCTTTTAAATGAGAGAGAGAGAGAGAGAGAGTGAAGCATCTGAAAAATGTTCAAAGTAAAGAAATAAAACAATATAATTGATAAACAATGTTTTCAATATGCTTATTTAGGTTGGCTATGTATGACTTGAGTTGATATTTGAGTTCGATAATACTATATATATATATATATATATATATATATATATATATATATATATATATATATATATATATATATATATATATATATATTGGTATTGCTGGAATGAAGAAGGTAGTTTTGTCGCCCCCGTGCTTGTTTACAGACTTAACAAGAGAAAGGGAATTCTGTACAACATTCATCAATGACCGACATTGTTCAATCACTTATTGATGCCTCATGATTTTCTCTTTGTTGAGTCTGGCATCTTCACATTTCACTGCTTTCCCCTAATATATGCAGTTATTCATTAATCTTCCTTCTGAAGTCCTTTATTTCTGCTATGAGATGATTTGCTCTTATTTTTAAAATCGAAATTATAGTCTCGCTTCTAAAGGTAAATTGTTTCAAATAATTCTCCAAAACTATTGAGTTTTGAAAGATTTCTTCGATATTCATTTCCTGTAGGAGACAAACACAGTGAATTTTTATGTCAAATATACGATTGCGATTTCAGTGATCTGCAAATTAACACGAAGTGCAGCGAGCAATATCATCATCTTCGCTGCAATCTTCGATATCTTTCTTTTCGTGTTTAGGACAACAAAATAGATATGATAATGTCAACATTTTCCAGAGACTTTCAGTTATTTCATCTATATTGATCGTCTCGTAGGTTTTGGCTGCATTTAGTTTCTGATGCACCTTCAAACACATTTTGCAAAGGCCCTCCTTGCCGTCGACACAAAGTGAACTGCGGACTTGGATACATCTTTAAAACAACACGAAGTCGAAGTCGATGCTGTTATGGAGTCTGAAGCTTGTAGAACTGCACTCAATGTTAACCAAGGAGCCCATTCTTCCACAGGTCGATATTTCTTTCTGTGATCAGTTATTCTCCTACATATGGAACAGAAGATTTCCCAGAGCTTTCTTTCATTATCATGATACGCTTCGTTCAAGTAGGAACTGTAGCCTTGATATAATGTATGCAGACACGATCATTGATTGGGCGAAGTGAACAAACAGCATGGATTGTAAGCAATAGATGAATGAGAAACATGCTTTTATTTATTTATATTTTAAGAGACGACTGGAGAAGGGGTCGCTCAATAGCTTTTGCTTAATTTACTGTTGCAGTACAACACAATTTAGTGAGAAACTGACTTTTACTGTTGCGATAGCACACATTTTAGTGAAGAAACTGACTTCTAATATCGCATTTTCGCATACAGTTTAGTGAAGAACTGACTTTTACTGTTGCAGTAACACATACGTTAGTGCTAAAATTGACTATGTTGCAGTAGCACACAATTTAGTGAAAAAACTGACTTTTACAGTACGACACAACTTCATGAAGAAACTGACTTTTACTGTTGCACAGACTTTTGTGAAAAAAACTGACTTTTACTGTTGCACACATTTAAGTGAAGAAACTCACTTTCAATATTGCAGTATCATACCATTTAGTGAAGAACCGACTTTGACTGTTGCAGTAGCACACAATTAAGTGAGAAACAAATTACTTTTACTGTTGCGGTAACACACAATTTAGTGAAGAAACTGACTTTTACTGTTGCGGTGGCAGTGAATATTTACTTTTAATTAAGTGACGTCGCATCCTTCTTAAAATTAGTTCGTCTGTTTTCACTACTGCCCTAGAAATATTGGCCTTTTTATTTTATTTATCCCTATACGAGTTAGTTGGTGTCAAAATTCAAACTGCTTAAATATCTACATGCATTCACTACTTAGAATCATCACTGTCAAATATTTAGAAGTAGTTGCCAAATATGTTTAACAGTTTAAAAATAATGAAGGTCCTTTCTCTTGACAGACATAACAAGTATTTTGACTTTTATCTCGAGAGGAGTAGTCTGGAGTTCCTCCAGAAGTATTGTTTGAAATGTATCTTCAAATGACTCTGTAAATCTTTAACCAGAAGTATCATCTGTTGTGTCTCTTCCATTGTTACAGATTGAAACTGCATGAGTGTATTCTCGTAGGTAGAGGGGTCTCTATATATAAGGGATTGAAAGGTAACTTAGTCAAATCGCACTTGAATCAACAATCTTCATAAAAAGATCACACCTGTCCAAGGAGAAACCGGAAGCTAAGCGATAACGACGTTCTGCGTAGCCTCATACGATGAGAGAAGTGCTAGCAGAAGTTCACTTGAGCGATTTTGAAGAAGACATGAGTGATCGTGATCCAACACCATCTTCCTCCATGTGACCCAGAGAGTCAAGATCAGTCAAGAAAGAAAGTCTTTCGGTAGCTCCTGAAGATTTTTTTTACATTCGAGCTAATCACAAAGTGACTTCCAGAAACTTTAGAACGACGGCTTACACTTACATAGTCAAATTTAAATAATGCAAGTCTCATGATCCAGCAGAAAAAGCAACTATCTTCGTTGTGGCTTTATTTGACTCATTGTTAGAAGAATTGAAATGACAGTGCCAAGCTAAAGATCACGATCTTTTGAGACTGTCAATGTCTCACGACAGTTTGAAATCCACTGTGTGGATCGAGTTTAGTACACCTGCAGAATTAGCTTCTTTCAAACTCTTGGACAAAATTCAACACGTTCAACAATTCAACGATGAGTTTGACATTACCGATGGAAAAGCTACTATTCACATGACGCACGTTTCACCTTCAAGACACAGCGCAAGACGCAAAACTTTATTGGTGGATAAACTTCGCAGTACCAAAAAAAGTATCATCAAGATTAACAACCATCAAGAATCTATGTGTTTAGCTCGTGCTATCGTGGTGGCCCAAACTTATGCAGAGAAAAAGGATACAACAGAATGGAAACGATTATGAACAAGCATTAATCAATCTGACAGAGCCAAACAACAAACCGAAGCAAAACTCCTTTTCGAAGAAGTATACAAGTCCAAAGAGACCGTGTGTGGAGTTCCTGAAATGCAAAAACTTCAAGACATATGGTCCCTCGTTATACTTTTAATGTGTACCCTCAAGTCCTTTGTGGAGATCTCCTGTTTCGAGGACTTTATTTCCCAGGCGGAAAATACATTAATGTTTATCCTTACCAAGATCATTTCGATGCTATTACTACCATCACATGATTTCTCAGATACATTTACTTTTGCGACAAATGTGACCTTGGATTTACTAATCGGGAGCATCATATTCATGGTGGAGAGAGATGTCGTGGCTGTTTTGCCTCCAGACCTAGCATTCCTGAAGGACCAAAAAAAAATTCGATCCTCTATTCGCATGCAAATATTAGCAAATATTAGTCAGTTCAATGTGTTGCGAGCGATATTGCACTAAACAATTCCAACAACAGAAAAGTGCTTGTAAAGTATTAACAATGTGTTCTACTTGTGGACAGCATGTTTGGGCGAATAACCAAACGTTTCATGTTTGTGCAGGAAAGAATCTTATTCTGTTTTTGGTTGGGGTTTGGAAAACCCGCAGATTGTTTACGAGTTGCAGGGATGTTTATTTCATGGATGCCCTATTCCTCAACAGGACACAAAAAATCCTTTTTCAGAGTCCACCCCTATAGAAGAGTTGTACGACCAAACATACCAAACAACGCCAGAGATTAGAAAGACAAGTAACAAGTAGTTTTGCAACAAGTAGTAGAAATGTAGGAACACGACTGCGATCGAAGTTTCAAAACAGATCCAGAATTCCGACGCATCGCCGAAGAGTACGACATGGTGGACTTAGAAAATTTGAATCCACGCGACAGAACAAATCAAATACATCGATGTGTGTTCGTTGTATCATTGAGTGTGTAAATATGCTCGATTCCCCACCGGTCGCCCTTGAATTTTGACAGAAGACATCGACGTAGAACACATTTGCCAGTACGAGGGTATTGATCAAACATCAAGTTTTGCCACAGACGAACTTGTACGATCCCGTCTTACCTCATCATTGCCATGGAAAACTGGTGTCTCCCTCTATGTGGTACGTGTGTTGAAACATGTCATCAAGACCAGCCTTGTTGCCAAGAGGTCCAAGAACGAGCTATGACAGGAACGTGGGTGAGTGTCGAATTGTTTCATGTTCTTGATCGTAGATACTAACTGATAACATTGTACGAAATTTGGCACTTTCCTACAACAGAGCGATACCGACAAGATTACGTCGACTCCAATCCATGGATTCTTTCCGGGATTAGCAACGAATTTCTAAAATTGAAGCAAGAAGCTAGTGGCAATCCTTAATGCTGCCGCACTCCAAACAACAAAGACAAATTGTAAGAACTGTTCCGATCCTTGGAAGGCATCACCTTAGAACAAGACGAACAGAACAAAGGAAGAAGATCGTTTGCTAAAGTCATGCTGAATTATTTTTCGGGAAAACAGTCTCAACGTCCGACATTCACAAAGACCCAATACTTGGTAGTCTTTTTGTTTAGAAATATGTCGTAAAACGTGAATAATTCCTAAATACAATTTACAATTATACACTAGCTAAATAAATTTTGAAGCAATTCACGGGGGTAAAGCTTCTTTTTAAAAATCGCGAGGAAAGCATACCTAAAGACACATTTTTTCGACTGTTTAAATGTAATTCATTTAATTACTTTTCTATAAGCAACTTTATGAGGTAGCCATTAGATATAACTTAGTGAATATACTATGTCGTTGGGAGAGGGGGTTTTTTTTATAAATATTTATAGCGATTGTTTCATTATCTCTTTTATGTGGAAAAGGAGTTAGGAAGAGGACTTACACCGTGCATTGTTTGAGTTGTGCTTTTAATACCTATTATCTCAACAACTTTGAATGTAGACATAATAATGACTGAAGACTGATTTTTTCGGACTTGTGTGTGTGTGTGTGTGTGTGAGAGAGAGAGAGAGAGAGAGAGAGAGAGAGAGAGAGAGAGAGAGAGAGAGAGAGAGAGAGAGAGAGAGAGAGAGAGAGAGAGAGAGAGAGAAAGAGAGAGAGAGAGAGAGAGAGAGAGATTTGGAGGGGTTTCACAACAGCTACCCATGTTTCCAAATTGCACGTTTTGGAAATGAGATAGGCCAATGTTAGGAATCACATGATTAGATCCGGCACACAAAGGCGTTTAACGTTTATTGGCGAAGTTGCCTCCCATAGACCATGAGTATATTAGCGAATCCGTGTGTTAACAAGAAAGAAAGAAAGGAAGATAAAGCACCAATTAATAAACGGCCTAGGACGCTCGATCGGTTGATCAACAAACTGACAAATAGATAGGCAGCAGTAGTAGTAGTAGCAGCAGTGCATGTAAAAGGACAAAGATTTTTGTACCATTTTCAAAACCGGGTCCATGGAATTGGGAATATTTATGTGTAAAAGAGTCATATTCGAAATTTAAAAGCTTTTTTATTTTTTACACAGTGTTACCAAATTTACAAAAATTTGCAAAGAACAGATTCTTGAATATTTATATAATTCAATAGACTAGGTTATTTTCACTCTTTAGATCCATTGCTACACTCATGATAGTTGTTTTCAAGGCAAATTGCATCAGATTTCTGACAAGTATCTTCCACTCAAATTAGCGAAAAGGGAAAGGATTTTTTTTGGGGGGGTGGTGTATTGTTGTTGTTTCCCCCCCCCCCCCTTTTTTGCATTGGGAATGGGACCTAATTTCGACCTCAAAAGAAGCACAGTAAAATCAATGAAGGAGTAATATATTTAAACGTTGTTCGTTTTGTTCTTGTTTGCCTATTGTTGATATCTTTAGTAGAGACTATGTAGTACTTATTTCTACAGCATAGATTGCTCATCAAGTTCTGTATACTTTATTTTTACAGCATATATTACTCATTAAGTTCTGTATACTTTATTTCTACAGCATAGATTACTCATAAAGTTCGGTATACTTTATTTCTACAGCATAGGTTACTCATAAAGTTCTGTATACTTTATTTCTACAGCATATATTACTCATTAAGTTCTGTATACTTTATTTCTACAGCATATATTACTCATTAAGTTCTGTATACTTTATTTCTACAGCATATATTACTCATTAAGTTCGTATACTTTATTTCTACAGCATAGATTACTCATAAAGTTCTGTATACTTTATTTTTATAGCATAAATTACTCATAAAGTTCTGTATACTTTATTTCTACAGCATAAATTACTCATAAAGGTCTGTATACTTTATTTCTACAGCATAAATTACTCATCAAGTTCTGTATACTTTATTTTTACAGCATAAATTACTCATCACGTTCTGTATGTTGTGGATGCATGATGTTGTCTAAAAATTATCATCAAGTTCATAATTCCTTAAAGCAGTACTCCCTCAAAAATACTTGTAAATTAAAATAAAGGGATAATTGTGTGTCTCACATTATGAGTAATAATGAAACATTTTAAGAAAAAAAGGAAAGACAAAAGGTGAAAATAAGGGGATTAATTTACCTATCAGCCCAGTAATTTTAGCAAGTAAATGAGATAGGCCGGTGATTACATGTACGCTGCACCTCACACATGCGTGCGTGTATTACAATGTAAACAAACCGACAAAAAAGTCAGCTTTTCAAATGCGACCAAAAATAGCCCACCCATTTTTATGATAGCGTTGATAACGCACATACCGTTCCAGTATTAGTATCACACGATTTGCATGATTGTCTCACCACACTTCATACCCGTTGAGTCTAACAGACAAAAATAATTATGTACATATGGTGCATATTAACATCATTTGACCTAGGTTAGAAAATGTGTCTCTTTTCAAAACCATATCTTTACTTAGGGTAGTTTCAACAGTTTCAGTCCTCAACACCGGTGTTTCCATATAAAAGCAAATAAACAACAACGTTTACCTTCACTGGTAAGGCAATCGTTTTAAATAGGACTACAAAGAAATGTGTATCAGTTTGAAACTGGTTTAAGGAGACAGTGCATCCCCTAATGATTCGCTTATGCCTAAGTTTTTGTATTGCATGCGGATATAATCGCTGGTGTAAATAGAATCGTCTCACACCGCTCACTTATACATACCAGACATTATATCCGATACTAAGTAGCCTATGCTGTCAATTGACATTGTCGCCTTTCAGGATGATCAGACTGAATTTTCCACTGTCAGCATAGGAACGGTTTTCGAAGATGCAAAGTAGAATGTAAAGCCTGTTTGATAAAATGTTAAAAACAAACTGAATATGGCGTCTGCAGCTGGTGATTCAGACACTACAGAAGGATCTACGTGCCCTATCTGCCTGGATGTGTTCACCTCGCCCCGTCAGTTATCGTGTCTGCATACATTTTGTCAGTCTTGCCTACAGTCCTACTTGAACGATAATATTAGCGAGGACGAAGGTAAGGAAATATTATGTCCGGTATGTAGAACAATGATCGACACACCAAAAAAAGAGCGACCTGTGGAAGAATGGGCCTTATCTTTTCCAATAAATGAAGTTTTACAACTGACTTCCTCAAAATCGAAAGTAGAAAGGCTGTGCAATTCATGCAATTCTGAAAATCTGTCAGAGTCCGCAGTGCAGTTTTGCGTCGAATGTAAAGAGGGTCTTTGCGCAACGTGTTCGAAGTTTCATCAAAAACTGAGCGCCACCAAAAATCACAAAACTATTAATATTAATGAAATTAGTAACAATCTTGAGAATATCCTGAAAATTGGAGATGGATTTGGTTGTCCCAAACATCAAAATAAAGAAATCGAATTTTTCTGCAAAAACCACGACATTGTATGTTGCTCTACGTGTTCATTTATTGAACACAGAGATTGCAAGCTTGTGCTTGACTTAACAAATAATACTGAAAGCCTACTTCGCGATATGAACACCAATGAAATCTTGCAGAAATTGAAAATTATCGAGAATAATTTGAAACAGTTTAGCGCTCAGAGCAAGACTGCCATTTCTGATTTAACAGCGAGAGTGAATGACCTCACAACTGAGATACAAGACATCAAGAGAAAAATCAATGAAAAACTGGATGAATTGGAGAAGGCTGTAAAAATAGAAGGGAACAGACTGTACAAGGAAGAGATGAATCGGCATCAGGAGGAGATTCAACAATGTCAGTCATTGATGAATGCTGTACGGAATTCCCACACTTTCCTTGAGACAGTAAGCAGGCATGGAAGCGACAAACAGCTTCTTCTTGTTTCCAGCAAAACGAAGACGCAACTTGCATCTTACGTTGACAGTGTCAGAGAGAGGTTCAACCGGTCACAGTCTATCTCCGTAAGTCTGGAACTATCAAGTCACGTGAATGCCATATTCTCGCAAGATATAGCATGCATTTGTCGTATTATACCATCAAAAGTGAGCAAGCCCTTGACCCTAGTGGGTGTTGATGCACTTTTGAGAGATATGAGTATGGAATTGTCAAAAGTTGTAAATCTCAACTTCCGAGTCACAAGAACTAATTCGTTCGTTGGCATTGCGCATTCGCCTGGCGACAAGATAATATTAGCAGAATGGCACTCCAAGAAATGCTTTGTTCTTGATCCCTTATATAAGTACATTACAAGTTGCACATTGTCCTCAAACCCATGGGATGTATGCGTTGTAGACGATGACAAGGTAGCAGTAACAATACCTCGGATTAACACCATAGAAATCCTGTCTGTAAAGGACGGTTCTATCACCACAAACAAGTTATTTAAGACGGCATCTCCATGCTGGGGTGTAGATTTTCTTAGTGCAGGCAGATTTGTAGTTAGCGGTAGTGACGGAAGAACGACTTATTGGAGTGTCGTCACGATCGAAGGAAATGAAGAATACCGTCAAAATATAGACTCCTCGGGTTCGACTAGTTACATCACTGTAAACAACACAAAAACACGTGTCTTTGTCTCCGTGACAGAGAGCCATGCTGTGCATTGTTTCAGCCTTACAGACAGAAGTCAGCTTTTTATCTACATGTCTGATAATTTACGTAAGCCGTATGGAATCGCGCTGGACAGAGATGGTAATGTCTATGTCGCGGGATATGGTTCTGGCAATATCCACAAATTGTCACAAGAAGGAACACCTCTTCAGATCATTTCTTCCGATGTTCCCAAAAAGGTAGTGGAGATTTCCTTCAACAATAAAGGAGATGAATTCACTCTATCGAACGAAAGTTCACTTGGAATAAAGCTGCATGTGTTTCAACATAAATAAAATAGTGCGTTAACGAAAACCTTACACGATAAATCTGAGTTCACCGCTGTATATACTAAAGAGTATTTATAAGAGATTGCGTTAACAGTTCGATACTAAATTGCTACAACGAAACTTATGTCGTACATATTGGACTTTGTTAAGTTACATGTATTCAGATTATTCAAAGATATTTCCAGAATAGAAACAGTTGATGCAGTAGCTGAAGATGTGACTATTCTTAAGAACGTACGATTTTCTGAATGCAGTAATGCTTGTGGCAATTTAATTATGACATATTTTCGATCAGAACTCTTGTGTGTTTGGTCATGACGTCCATGCACGTGCTGAGTGTTTGCTACATTCATACGTATCTATGAATGCATATATTTATATTCAATATTTTGGACATGCTTTTTCAAGATAATTAAGTGAATAGTTTGGGGTAAATATTTTCCTGAAGATATATTTACTCAGTCATAATAACCTGTCCGTCCTTACAATTAGTGTTCTAATGATGGAATTTGTGCAGGTATTTACTAGTATGCACAATGTCTACATTACTCGTAGTCAATTGTGACTTAAGAGAAATCAAGTTATGTTCTAGTGCACAAGGTTTAACCTGGGCGTATCTGTATATTTTGGTGTTTATCAGTTTTAAATCAGAGAAGAAAGTTCGTGCCGATGAATATTTCATTGAAATTATATGGACAGAAATGTATACAAGCAGTTCAGCTAAAAATGCAAGTAATAATCAATTCATAAAACATTAAAGCACAGAGAGAGTCATCTTATGATATTTAGAAACGATTAATTGAACTACATTGCATACATAGATAAAAACAAGCAGATAGACATAAAGGCATACATTCATGCTTGCATGCATGCTTCCATTCATCCATACATTTTCTCTTAATGCCCCAATAAAAGATCTTAAAATAAGAGTGAAGATAACGAAAGTATGCTGATCTTTATTATACGAGGCTATCAGTCACTGCTGGATTAAGGTGGGAACGCAAGGGGCACATGACCCGGCCCGGCCCCCCTCATGCCCCCGCCCCCCACCCCCATCCCCAACCCCCGGTTGCCGTGGATAAAATTACATGTGTTTAAATAAACCATATCTAGGTCTAGACCGTCTAATACTTAGCCTAATAAAGCTATAATAATTATACACATATAAAGGACAGTTTAAGGACTGCTTTCAGGGTATATTTATAAATCTATATCTTAAGTGTCCCGAGCCCACAAAAGCCTTATTCCGCCCCTGCTATTAGTTATTTGTAGGCTGATCAAGACATGCACACTGATAAGTCTTCAATGCCAAGCCACCTTTAAAGACTCATATGCGGTGAATGTCCCGATGGAAGCAACATGGTCTTTACAATGTTGTCGTTGTAGCGTCAGTTCCATGTCATATTCTCCCCCCCCCCCAATTTACCATAACTGCTAATTTCATGAATGGGTTGTTACTAAATAGGACATTATTATTTCGTCTAAGAATATTGCAAATCCCTAGGCCAAAAGCCAAGGTCATAGTGGCGGCAAAACAATGAATTATAGCGTTAGTTTTGGACATCATATGCATCGATGTTATTTTCTTCAACTGATAACGATATATTCCTCGAAGCCGGGAAAATGACATCTTGAACTAAGAACAAATTGTGACGACAAAATATGCAGTAGTTTTTGTACATTGGAATTTGATTTCGCCAAGAATTTTGTATTGTCAAAAATGAAACCTTTTAATCCGAGAATTTGAGAGCTTTGGATCCGCAATGCCACAGTTGTTAACGTGCCGGACTTGCGAACGAAAGGATACTTGTTCGAATCCTACCTTTGGAACCGGCCGGGTTAGCTACCATGGTGTGTCCCTGGCAAGACACCTTACTCCAAATGCTTGGTATTAAATAACATTTATATGTTGTTGCGCTGTATATATAAAAACACCGACCCAAACCAAACCAATTTTCCATTCATTTAAACTCAAAATCTTCTCTATAATGTTCGTATTTCTGTCATTTACATATATACAGTAAATTGTGCATGATTGTACCTGCAGAGTTTTGAATTTTATTTTCTTGTTTCAAATAAGTATATTAAGGCAACTCTAAATAAATTTTAACCGATGGTTCCATTCTTTTCTTTTGATTGCTCGCCGCTTCTGTTTCACAGATACATAATACACAAACACAAGCTCTTACATTACATCAGAGGTATCTGAATAACGTGACCACATAATTATAAAACTGTGAACACTCAACTCGGGCTCTTATACATAAACTTTATAAAGACCGTTTTTCAATTATTATTTCTTCTTTCTTTCTTCCATTATTTAACTATTGTTTCTAGATCCCTCCGTCATTCAAACATATGGGAGTCCATATTTTCTCTTCGCTTTTGTGTTTAGTGCTTGTTTTGTGGATGTAAGTTGTTTCTTTCCCAAACGAAGAACTTAATTAGCTCGAAACGTTGGGAAACTGTTTTGTTTTTGCGCTGTTACCAATCTGTGTGTGTGTGTGAGAGAGAGAGAGAGAGAGAGAGAGAGAGTATATATATATATATATATATATATATATATATATATATATATATATATATATATATATATATATATATATATATATGCAAAATAATTGACAACAAACAGTGCAAAACTAGTCTTTAACTAGCCTAAGTGCATTTGACTCCAACTAAACCTTTATCAAAGGGTAACACAAAACAGAGACAAGACAAACAATAAACAAAAAATCGTTGAAATTACAAAACTTTACATAACTATTTCTAATGGAATTAATGAAAATGTTTGATGTTTCGTATAGTTGTCTTCAACTTGACTGATGATGGAAACTAGCTGGTATTGACCTACAAAGGTAGGAGCCATAGCGCCATCTGTTATTTAATGTAAATTGGTGTAACCGCAAATTATATCCCGGATATTTCATTGTTTCTGTAATGCGAGTAATGACCATAGCAATAATAACACCAGGAAGAACTACAAAAACAGTAGTAATTATAGGTCAGTGAGTGGATAATAAGCAAAATTAATTAATTATTTAATTGAAAAAATGGTGGCTGCAAACAGATGATGATTTTATTTGCGTTGATTGCCGTTTTCCTAGTCTTCTTGGTTTAGCCACTTGGTTTCAGTGTTCTAATGCGGTGTATCCAGTAAGATTCGTTTTCTTTACTGGTTTCGGAACTCCAGTTGGGGTTGTGAGCAATTGCAGTCAGCGTTACATCACTGAAAAGTGTCACCAGGGGAAGAGAATTGTTCTGCAACTAGACTTCTGTCCACCTTCTTTGTTATCCAATCAGATCTGTGAAGATTGATCCTTTTGTGTAGCTTTTCAGTTTCTCGGACATACTGAGGGCCACAGATCTTACATGTGATGAGATAAATTACATTCTCTGTTTTGCACGTTCTGTTTGGACCATGTATGTTCAAGTTTTCGCTCGTCGCTGTACTGGTCTCTATCATATGTTGACAGGTTTTGCAACTTTTATTACCACAGGGCCCAGATTTGCTAGGATGGTCTTGGCTTGTGATTGGCATTAGCTTCGCTCTGACTAGGATGTCTTTGTGGTTTTATGGTCAGCGGTAGGTTTATACTGGTTTGTTTGGGAGGATTAACTTTACTGTGTCACAAGATTCTACGATAGGCCAGTGTTTCTGGATGATTCTGCCTACTTTGGGGTTGTCTGGATGGTAGGTCAGGATGAATGGTATCCGATCAACCTTTTCCTTCTCTATATTTTAGTAGGTCATTGCGGTTTGTTTGTTTAGCCCTCTGTGTTGCCTCCGCTATCAGGTCTTTGTCGTCCCCTTGGTTCATCAGATGTTAAGATAACTCTTCAGATCTTTTTTGGAATGTTTCATCGTCGGAGCAAATTCTGCGTATCCTCGGTGCCTGGCTATACGGGATGTTCCTAATGCAATGTTTTGGATGACAGCTGGATGGGAGAAGATACTGGTGTTTATCAGTTGGTTTTGAGTAGATGTCTATATGGAGTTTGTTTTCTACCAGTCTGGTTGTTGTTTCCAGAAAAGCGTGGTTTGAGTTGGAGACTTCTGCCTTGAATATTATTGAAGGATGAAAGTTGTTTGCTTTTGATACGAAGTCATCCAGATTTTCTCTTCCATGTTGCCACTTCATTTCTGTATCATCAATGAAGTGTACCCACTGGTATGGTGTACATTCCACCGATGCTAAAAATTGACCCTCCAGTCTTCAAATAAAAATATTAGTATACAAGGGGGCCATTTTTGTACCCATTGCGGATCCATTGATTTGGATGTAGTTTTCTTCATTGAACACAAAGTTATTGAGTTTTAGGACTAGCTCCAGAAGTGAGTGGGCGGATCGTCCACATTTCTTGTTTCGCATGCTTCCTTACACGCCTGTATCCCTTCACTGTACTGTATATTAGTATACAGGGATATGACATCTAACCTTTTTATGTTGATTTTTATTAGTCATTCTGTGTAGTCCGGTATGTCCCTGATCCAATTGCAGCATGTTGTTGTTAATGAACAACTACATGCTATAAAATTACGGCTTTAATAAGGACTGGGTTTAAGTCAGGGGTGTCAAAGATACGGCCCGCCAGACTCATTATTTATTATTATTATCTATTATTATTTATAATAATCTTATCAAATCTGGCCCGCCATAGCAAATGAGTTTGACACCCATGGTTTAAGTGTTCGACCACACATGGCCAAGGAATAAGATACAGTGAATCACGGGGATTTAGGCTAAAATAGATACCGTAAACTCGGAGTTCACATTTATTTCAGAACCACCACCGTAATGATTATTATTTGTAGTAGTGGTATTTTACTATTATTATTATTATCATTTGTATTATTATTATTATTATTATTATTATTATTATTATTATTAAAAAGAACAAAGATTTCGTACTTTTTATTTCTTATTAAAGTTCATTAAGCCATACTGATACAGAATCTTCGAGCATTATCTACAGTCGTACAATTTAATCTATAAATAATTGACACAAATACACGTATTTGTAATAATTTTTTGGAAAAATTGAATACGAGAAAAACTTAGTATGCAGTGAAATAAGATAAATCAAATTTTGTAAGGACCCACAATAACGCACGGCCAAGTAGTAAACTGTTTTGTGTCGAGCCTACCTGGGTAGCGAGACAGATTAGTCACTTTTCCAGCTGCTGCAACGGCGTCAACATTTTGTTATGGTTTTGGTTAAGATAATTCATTATACGACATGTTCGGTTGCCCCTTTCACATTAGGGTCAAGGTCACATAAAATATGCGTCAACTTTTTGGTGATTTTTTTAAATTTTGTTATTTTTTTCATTTGATTATATTTTCTAAACCCATGTTAAATTCACATCATGCTTGGGATGAATCATTACGAAGTTAAGACAATGCATTCCACGAGACGTTTGATCGCCCCTATGACCTTGAAGTGAAGTCTACAGTCGTAGAAAATGTACGCTGAGGTTTTGATTAAAGTTTTATATTTCATTTGCTTATATTTTCCTAACAACTTGATGGATTATATTTATAGTTGGGATGAATCAATATAAAACGAAGACAATTCATTCTGTGATACTCTTGCAGACCTCTATGCCCTTGGTAACAAGGTTACAGTCCTAGAAAATTTGCATTAAAGGTTTTGGTTAAAGTTTATTCATTTGCTTATAGTTTAATCAGGTTTGGTTACATTCTATTCATTTGCTTACATTTCCTAAACTCCTTGATGGATTTTCTTCATGCCTTGTCTGAATGATTATGAAGCTAGAACAGTTCATTATGTGACATGCTCGCTCATCCTTTTATGCTTGGGGTCAAGGTTGCATGTTTCATAGGACTCAGTACACATTTTTTTTCTACATATTCTCTGCGGGTTTTTTTCAGTACTGAACGTTCCGGTGTGTCGAAATTCAAATAAATCATATGTTAATCAAAAGTATCTTCTTGGACAAAAATACAGTTAAGTTTTTGTCATATGTTAAACTGGCATTGTTTGGAAAGGATGAACTGTAAAGAAACCAATGTGCCATGGGTCATATATTTAGCTTTTGGGCCCGCATCAATGCCTGATTATTAACTGTGCACTGTAGTCAAAATACACACAGACAGTCACACCATAATCCTTATATTCTAAAGAATAAACAAAAAAAAATTAAAATCAGTACCAAGAATGCCTACTTCCAAGCCAAGGATTACCACGAAAAAGGGAGGAAAAAATATTCTAAAAATAGATTTCAGACTACATTCATGTGTACTGACCCGATTTAATTATTGTGATCCGAGCCATACGGCAACGCTTCATGGTGGGTTCCACGTGCAGGCCCCTTCTTTCTTATCTAAATGGGTAATCCTTATTGTTGTATTCATTCCGCATCACATACAATTACGGGCTAAATTCAACCTGTATGTACAGTTAATGCGCTAAACATAGATTGAAAGATAGCTATATCCCATGGACGAAAGTGTGTGTGTGTGTGTGTGTGTGTGTGTGTGTGTGTGTGTGTGTGTGTGTGTGACTGACAGAAAGAAATTGAGAGAGAAAGAGAATATTCAATTGCGATTGAATATATTATTAAAGGTAATTTGACATATAATCTATAGTAAGAAGTCAGAGGCAAGAAGATATGACGCAAAGCGCACAACACGATCCAAATCGAGAGATTTTATTTTTAACGGCATTTTCATCAGAGTATTGGCTATATCACGCCTAGGAAACGGAAGCTGCGTGTCTTTCCATAGGACACACTGTAACAGCCGACCCAGGCTAGCCTTGGCTGAGGGGGAGGGGGAGTTTGGAACCCGGGACCCTTGGACTACGAGTCCGACTCGCATTCAACAGAGCTAGCGCTGCTCAGAGAGAGAGAGAGAGAGAGAGAGAGAGATCATGATATAAAACCAGGACAGCCCTACAAAGATGTAAAGGGTGGATGTAGAAGGTATTGCATGTATCTATAGCTTTTGATAATAATAACAATCTCGACTGACTCATCAAGCAGATTTGATGCACATATCTTTGTACTTAAGTGCGGTATCGATTGCTAAGCGGTTTGCTATTTTATGTGCAGACAATACTGTTTATGATAGTCAGTGTCAAATATATCGCTACAAATTGCATCTGCAAGCTCCATTTATAAGATTTCCCTGATCACGCAAGCGCAAAAAAAAAAAAAAAAAAAAAAAAAACCGGCAAGGATTTTTAAGTCAAATGATCCATTATTAAACAACAGTAACCGGAATATTTTCCTGGTGACCATTTAGAAGATTTCTCTAATCCCGTAAGCGCAAAAACAAAAAAAAATCCGGTAAAATATTTTTAAGTCAAATGGTCCGCTATTAAACAGCAGTAACCGCAATTGTTTCCTGGTGACCATTGTCGCACACAAACTGCTAGTCTATCGCAGCATCTAAGTTTTTATTGTGGTGAGTCTAATGTAAATATAATTTCTAAATGTTCATACCTTGACATCGTTTCCGGGACAGGAGGCCCATTTATTGAAGCACATCAAACTCTGGCTGTCAAGCCCAGATAAACAATTATTAAATAAGTAAATATTTATATTAATTAACTAATTTCCCTTTTGGACATAAAAGAGATCTTTGTACATGAGTTTTGCCAATTCTAAAAAATTATACAGGTGTTTGGGGGCTTTTGTCAAAATGTTAAAATCACACAGGCATTTCGCTTTATTTAGAAACAATTAATAGAACGATATTGCATATATATATATATATATATATATATATATATATATATATATATATATATATATATATATATATATATATATATATATATATATATATATATATCGTTACGACTGTGTGTCTGGGTTCTTCAAGTCATAACACATTCTGGGTTCGCCCGGTACTGTCTTGAAGTGAGAAGAGGGTAGAAATGTGTAAGTTGTGTTGGTGATATTTCTGTCTAATAAAGTGTAGAAAGACAGAAGAGATCTCAGAGAAGAAAGAAGAAATATATGATATTTATGATATTATAAATAAATAAAGAATAAATTATGTTTTACTTTTTAGTATGTTCTCTCTTCTTTTTCTCATATATATATATATATATATATATATATATATATATATATATATATATATATATATATATATATATATATATATATTCACAATTTCATATACATACGATGATAGATTTTAATTCATTACCATATTACAAACTTCACAAGCAAGGCTTTAACAATACACCACAAATTCATTTGTGCTTCAAAATAATATATTTTCTTATATAAATATTATGAGGGGATTAAAAATAAGCAAACTATATATATATATATATATATATATATATATATATATATATATATATATATATATATATATATATATATATATATATATATGTGTGTGTGTGTGTGTGTGTGTACCAAATTTATATATTTTCTAAATTAAATTTGGTAAATGAATAATTCTGTTTGTATTATCAGGGTGCAGTCAACTTATTTATGTTTGCTATATGGAGACTTGTTCACTTTTTACTTATATGGAAACTCTAAAAACTAGAGCTTCCAAAATCTGGGCAGGTGAAAATCTGAGAATCTGAAATTTGGTATGCAAATAAATATTGAAATCCTGTCAAACCAGGTGTATAAATGATATTGAAGAAATATATCAGATATTTCTTTAATTAATTATATAGTGCAATATTATTTCTTAGAATTATTATATACAAGCTAAAATTTCTTTTGTGACTCAAAATCTGGACAAAATCCAAAATCTGGGCAAATCCCAAAATCTGGTGTTATAATAAATGATAATAACTATGAAAATAACAATGTCACAAATGATTTTACCTGATTCAAATTTGTCATACTTTTTAAATTTCCAGAAGATAAAGGTCTAAATCTTGTTCCATTTCCGAATTTTGATTTAAGACCTAAATTTCAAATTTCAATTTGTTGACGCAAATGTTTTGTGTCTTAGATCTGGTGCGACTGGGCCCTATGTATACTCTCCACACCTTCGGGGAATCTCGGATGTTTACGCGAACATACTTAACGGAGACAACCCAGGTTCTCCGGTTCGGGCATTAGAAACGGGAAAGCTACCACCTCGCACTCAGTAACAAAGAATACTGAGAAAAATGGCTACCTTTCCTGTGTAGCGATGCATGTTCCGGGAACCAGTAATAGACGAAAATACACATTAAACAAGAAAGGCAGTTTAAAATATCATAATTCTGTATAAAAGAACTACCTAACAGTTAATCGTAATGCAGTAACGGAGTACATGTACAGAAATCTGCACAATTGATAAAATGAATGCCGATTGATCTCGGCCAAAGCAGCCACGTGCTTTAGACGAGGGACCGTCTCAAGAAAGTGTAATGAATGCAAACAAATTGACATGTATTGTAAACATTAATAATAAAACGATTTAAGTCACTTTTGTGATAAAATTGTGAGACTGGCATAGCATTACCCCCAACTATTGGAAATTGGTCCCCAATTGGTGAGAAACGAGATAGTGTAATATATGTAGAGTAAAGAAAACAATTTTAATTTGGCAGTCTCACAATATTTTGTACATAATGAGTGTTCATAACTAACATGTAGATTGAAAAGTTACATTGTTAATATTTCAGTGAAGAAAACAAAAATATAGTCATGGATATACATCATCTGAAAATTCATACTTAAACAAAATTTAAAGAATTTGTACAAGAACCATTTTTCATTACGGCTAAAACACGGTATTGGTGCTGATAAAGGAATTTTCATGTTATATGCATGAAATAGAAAAATTAAACAAGATATGAACCAATTTTAAAGATTGGTAAGCCTGGCATATACCTCTCTTACTTTCCTGAAAATTTCAAGAGGTTAGTGTAACCCATTGTTGAGATATGCATGGAAACAAGCTCTAAAAATGGCCATTTTTGAGCGTTATGTAGTCTCACTCGAAAAAAGCTTGAATATAAAATAGAGAATTCTCTAAATATCATACTGAAATTATGCATTTATTGGTCTGGTTTTATGCGGAATTCTATCCTGCAAATATTGCTTCTTGAATTAAAGAAATCGGTAAAATATTATGGATTTTATAAGCAAAATACCGTCAGTAGAAGTTTTGTTTCAACACTGAAATTCAAACACTAATCTGTTGTTATATGCCAACATTTTGTACAAAATAACATTCATTATAACTTTTATTGACATCTAGAACTCGACTTTATATTATAATAAGTAGTAAAACCATTTAAATCACATGGCTAGCCAAGATATTCGATTGAGAGCTTGTTCTTTGTCAAACTTTCCAGTTCTAAATTTTGTAGTGTCTGTAACCTTTACAAGTTTATATGGCAATAATTTTGTTGTTTCATTATGGAAAAGTATAAATCCTACAAAGGCTCATGTGTATCCATGTGATGTCCACGTTGGCCAAAATTGGTGGTGCTGTATTGTACCATTAAAAAACAGCAACTCAATAAAAAAAGTTACAGACACTACACAAACAGGTATAAAAATGAAAGATAAAAGTATTGTTCTACTTGTCATTAAAACATTGTTTTTCTCAATAGAAAGTTCCATCTTATGTGATGTAATGTTGCATCATCTATTTACCTCTGCAGCCAAGAGCAAAAAAGTGATGCAATAACTCTCTTGATTGAATATTGCATCATTCTTGCAGCACTGTCTGTTTGAGTAATTTACTACAAGACAATGTAACCTGAATTTCTTATCCTAGAAGAAGCTGCCTAATTACTTTTTCTGTTCTTTACCATGGTACATCCCTAAGACATGGGAAGACGACAAAAGCAAACCTCTGGGAACAACTCTGGTAAGTTTGTATTGAATGGTAAACCACACTCTTAAATTGTAGTGTCTGTAACCAATATCCCCTTTTTATACTGTCTATGACTTTATCCCTGTTTTTTTTTAAAAAAATGAAGCCAAATTATGTTTCCTATTACAGTATTGATGTGTAAGGCTAAATTTTGACATATTGTCTGTCTGCAATTTGTAATATTTTGGTATATTTATAGTTTCTTTCATCTAGATTTCTGATAACAGGCAACATTTTCAGTGATTTCTTACAATATGCAATTGAAACTGAGTATTTTTGCATTCCATATCATTAGACTAGTAAATTCAAACAGAAATATTATGAGAATTCAATGAGCTCAGACTTAGTATTGGATACATTGCTGATATTGTCAAATGGTTACAGACACTACTAGACATGTGAATTGACCCGACTGTTGTTTACATTATTAAGGAAAGTGTGCAATCATTGTAAATGCTAGAACATTGAATAATCATCAGGTTTTATGCTATTTCTTTTTCAATCAGATACTTTTCTTTAAGAATCTACAGGTTATTCCAGTTTGCTTATGTATGAAAGCATATTGCGTACTCATTACAAGTATGTTTTGTAAAGTCTAAATTTCATCCGTATACATAGAGGAACAAAAATGAGAATGAAGTTGTTTGCTTTTAGGAAGCAAAGATAAGCCAGAAGAAGATGAACAGAAGATTAAAGCTAGAAGGGAGAAGACGAGGCTAAAGGTACAAGCCTGGAGAAAAAAACAGAGGGAAAATAAGGCGAAACATGAGGAGCTAAAAAGGGTTGATAGAGAAAGAAGAAAAGATGCAAGACTACTAAAAAAACAGCAATCACTTTCCGATTCAAATCTTCAACAAGAATTAAGAAGGAAAAAACGTGAAGAAATGAAAAGGTATCGCCAGAAAAAGAAAGAAAAAGCAGCCCTGGCAATATCGGTTAATAAGAGTGTTGATTTAAGAAGTCCGAAAACTGCTGAATTAAGTAGAAAGAAGAAAGAAGCTGTGAAAAGAACCCAAGCATGGAGAATGCGTATCAAACTGAATGAAAGTATACAGCAAGAGTGTATTCAGACTGATTGTGAAATAGGAAATACTGGGTCAGCCAGAGATTCACCAATGAATAAAGTGTTACCTAAAGCAACTCTGTACAGACAATTAAAAAAGGTAAAGGAAGTATTACCAAATACCCCAAAGAGAAAAGCAGTCATCATAAGTAAATTAATTGAATCTCCATCAACATCAAAGTTTCTAAATAGGAATATAATGAATATAATGATAATGACACCGGATTGCAGAAAAAAACTTGAATTGACAGATACTGTTATACAATCTGTGTCAGAGAGCATTTCAGAAGTGAAAACAAGGAAAGGGGGTGCAAAGAAACATGCATACAACATCATTTGTGACGCATTACTGAAGAAATATAAAAGACACAGACTAAAAAAGTATTTCAAAGTATCAGTGAAAGGGCAAAAACCTAGTTCTACATGGTGGGAGACGAAATAGAAATAGCAAAAGATGATAAAGTAAAGCGTTGCGTCTCCTGTGTGCCTAAAGAAACAGACATAAAAACATTAATTACATGCTTAGAAACTGACATGCAAGAGTATCCAGAGCACGTTTTCAGTGCCAAATGGCAACAGCAACAGATGGGAATTTGTGTTGATAGAATTGGTGAGGGTTCTATTGCTATGGTCATGGACTTTAGTGAGAACTATGGGTGTGTTTTTCAAAGTGAAGTACAATCTGGATTCTTCGACAGGAACCAAGTTACAATACATCCAATCATGTGTTACTATACAGAAAAACAGGGAGAAAAAGAATTCAAGATAAAGCATGCCATTATTGGCATCAGTGAAGAAACCAAACATGATGCAGACTTAGCTATCACTTTTGAGAACAAAGCTATAGAAATTCTGAAGAAGAAAGGTGTGAAAGTAGAGGAGATCCATGAGTGGACAGATGGCTGTGCTGCCCAGTATAAGGGGAAGAAAGCCTTTGCTGACATAAGTCTGAGGAAAAAGCCATCTGTAACACGAAATTATTTCGAAACATCACATGGAAAGAGTGTTTGCGATGGTCTCGGTGCGACAGTCAAGAATGCTTGCTACAGAGCTGTAATCAGCAATAGAAAGGTGATAGGTTGTGCAGAAGATGTATATCATTTCTGTACAGAGAAACTGAAAATGGAAAATACAGATAATGAAGCTAAAACAGTTTCGAGAAGGGAGTTCATCCTTGTTAAAGATGTTGAGAGAAATAGAGAAGAAACTGATGTGCAAACACTGCAAGGTACAAGAAAATTACATGCTGTAAAGTCAGGAAGCAATGATTATGAACTGAGCATAAGAAATCTGAGCTGTTATTGTGAGCAATGCATGAAGGTTGACGGGAGATGCAACTTCAGCGAAAATGTTAATGCCTGGGAAATGAGAAAGTTAGTACTCAATAAAGATAATTTAAGTCAGAAAGGAAAACAACTTAAAGACAAGAATCCATCAACAATAGAAAATAATGACAAGAAAAGAAAACAAGGAAGTAACCAGAAAGATCATAACTCAGCAACAAGCGAAAAGCCTAATAAGAAACGGAAGTCAACAGAAAGACAAAACATTGTGACAAAGAAGATCAAAGTTGACAAAAAAGCACCAACCAACACAGAGAAACCAATAGAGAAATACCACCCTGGAGAATTTGTTGCTGTAGGACTTAAGCCAAAGAAGGGACCTCTAGATGTATACTTAGCAGAAGTAATAGACATTCTTCATAACGAAGTTAGACTTAAATACATGAGAAAGTCTGGCAACATGTATGTTTGGCCTGAAAAAGATGATTATTCACAAGAGGCTCTAGATGCTATCTTGTACAGGGTAAAAGCTCCACAAATAGTCAATGAAAGGGGTCATTTCAAGTTTAATGCAGCTGAATTGTCTAAGCTCAAGTCAAATCTGGAAAAAATCATAAGCATTTCTATTTGAAATGACAATATAAAGTCAAGGTTTAATGTGTAGTGTCTGTAACCTTAAGATCAATCACATATGGGTCTGTGTTTGAGTCAGCACCTTGGGTTGAACAATACTTTAGTGACTATGATTTATTGAACATTCATTATACTTCAATATTTTACTCTTACAAACACTATTTAGTATTAAACTTTCAAGTGCTATTTACCAGTTCATAATTTTAACACAAGTATTGGACATATACCTGTTACAATGTGGTTTTATCATTTTATTAACTAATCAACATTCATTTAATGAATAATTCTAGTCAATGTGTTCATGTTGAATTATTTTTGAAGTGAATTTTATGGAGATATGTATGGTTCTGCAGCTGTATTGAAATGCTATAGTTTTGTAGTGTCTGTAACCAATTTTATGGACAATGTACTTCTGACTCTTATGGAAGTTTGCAATACTTTTGGCCAGTATTAATGATTTTGTTTGTTTAAATATTCTTCTTGGTGTTAGATAAATGCCTAAATAAGATTATTCTATGTCTTTTATGTTTGTTATGCAAAAGTTTCATGGTTAGGTTTTTTTTCTTAGTGATACCTTTGTCATAGATGTTTTGATTTTGTTATTAAGTTGTTTACCACTTCCAGTTATGTTGTTTACTTTAAATGTTGATATCCTGTTACTGATGTTACTGTGAAAAAAAATAAAGTTTTAAAGTTTTCATGCTGTTTTTCTTGCATGTTATACACCAAGTGTAGTGTCTGTAACTGTTGTTATACCAATGAATTGAAATAATGGTTAAACAAAATCGCATGCATGTTCAAGCTAAATCTAACTTGATCTGACTAGGGGACACCCTAGGGTATATAATGAGCTTCATTGAAATGTTCTATCAAACATTTCAATTTTTTAAGTGAGTGAGACTACTCTCAGCACCAATACCGTGTTTTAGCCGTTAATATATACTGTTCATGTCTATTGTTACTACCGTGACTGACCAAGGTCAGCCCCAGTGGGATTCGAACTCACCCGATTCTCCCCGGAAGATCACTACCATCACTTTTATTCATCATTCCATAGTAATATTAATTTTAACGTGTAGGAAAAGTAATAAATGAATTCAAAATATAATTTGTATTCTTAACATTAAAATTCCAACACAAAAATATATTGATACATGTATTGAAATCTACCAAGCACAAAATTATTTCACAGAATCATAAGATATTGTATATTCAGCATGTTTTTGAAGACATGAAATAATTTTGAAAATATTGCATATATGTATATATAGGCGATAAAGTTGTATAGTTGAAACTTTTGACTTTTTGCACACACAAAAAATATATTTTATACACATCATGTTAAAATATGTATATGTTGAATTTGTAATACATATATCCCAACTATATATTATTTTATAGGGATTACATAACCATCAGATTTATGTGGATTGACACGAAGAAAAATCGTGGAATAGCAAAGTTACCTCAGGAAAGAAGTGATTATAATATGCATTAAATAGGTAAGTATTCATCATTGAAATGTACAGTAAAATTCATTTATACATTTTTGGATGTAAATCTAGATCATATATTTAATTTTATGTATTTGCTAACAAGTTCCATGTATGGATGTATCTGTATAGTATTCTGTAGATTTCTTTAGATCCGTGTAAGGTTATTCTTTATAGTTGCTCAAACCAAATCCAACCATTTCACCAATTTCCCCAAAAAATCCTAAAATTCTATATAATCTTCCAAAAAGCTCCATTTGCATTTATTCAATCTCAAAACAATTTTTTCTCAATAGATTTCATTCAGCAATTTTTAGGTTAAGGTCCTAAACTTCTCCCCATTCAAGTAATATTCATTCTTCTCCAAAGAAGCGAAGAAAGGCCTTTTAAATTATAGTATTCGGCTTCATGGAGAAACTCTGTCAAAATTTGCCATTCTCTGGATATTAAGGCCTCAGGCATAGAGCCATTGTATCTAAGGTAATTTAAGATAAACTGCATGTGTGTTGGATCTCGATCAAAACAAATCATATTATTGTTTGAACAGCAGTGATCACTAGGCTTTATTGCCTTTGCAAAGAGGGACTTGGGGTCTTTCTGCAAGGTAATATTGCTAGTTTCCATCTTACATCCTCCAATATTCAACATTATCTTCCTATTTTGCAGTAACTGTAATTCTTTTAATCTGGCTTGCATATCCATACCAACAATTCTCACATATGTACACCTGTCTTTCTTTCTGTCTACTACCTGACTAGACACCATGCTATCTGTTTTCTTGTTCACATCCTTGTTTGCTACTATCCTCTCATCACTAACTTTCCTCATTTCTTCCACATCAACAACATTCTTCTCTTTCAAAACTTTCCTAACATTCTCACCTTTCTCCCTCATATTCTCTGATCTCTTTCTCATACTTTCTATCTACTCTTTTCCTTTTTTACATTCTCTTTATCTTCAAACTTTTCTTCCTTTCTTCTATTTGCTTTCTCTACACATGTCATTACTTCTCCTCAGGCCAAAAAAATAATATGTGCGTTTCCTATTGCACTGGTTTTAAAATTAGGGTAGGCAGGTATTTTTTTTAATTTTTTTTTTAACATCATATATAAGTCAAATAATATTTCAAGTGCTTGAAAGTACTGGGCAAAACTGGCTCAGTTAGATGCACAAATCAGTTTCAGCAAAACTGGCTCAATTAGATGCACAAATCAATTTCGGCAAAGTGATTTTCTTTTGAGGGGGAGTGCTAGGGTCGGCAATGAGAAACGGATGGTCTGCCAAACAGAAACACATTTTTTTTGTTGTTGGCCTAATACTATTTCATCTTCTTCATCCATCTCCAAGAAACTGTTTGTATCATCCACTCCCAGGATTTCTCTAAATATTTGTGGTGTTGGTGTACTTTTAGCTATGGCCTTTTCTGATGTTTTTGTAGGGATCTGGCTCTACTAATGTGATTACTGGAAGAACTTCCAGACGAACTAGAACTTCTTGTTGATGAACTCGATTTTGATCTTGAACTATATGGAGTGGACAAAGCATGAGATTTTTCTTGGCTTCTTGATTTTTCCATAGACTGTCTGCTTGATATTAAGAAGGTGGTATCCCTGTGGGGGTGGAGATATGCTGTCCAGTTTGAAGTGGTGGAAGACTCCAGTTTTCTCTTTCATGGACTAAGAGCCAAATCACCTTTCTTTCTCACATTTATCACATTTCTTTCAACAACTGTGGTGATAAACTGGTTCAGTTCTTCTTCTGCCTCCTACGTCTTTTCCCAGACAGGTGGGCAAATTGTTCAAAATCTTGTCTTCTTGCTCAATAGGTTTGGGGGTTGTCATTTCTGATAAAAAGGTTGCAGGAGAATTTGCATTAGTAATTGACACCAGCATGTTGTTCAATCAGGTGATTAACACATTTACCTCTGGTAAAAACATGATATCTTCACATATTCCACATCTCCCGTCTTCACTCTACAAATCATAAAATTTAGAAAAACATTTATAAAAATATATATATATATATATATATATATATATATATATATATATATATATATATATATATATATATATATATATATATACAGGGGTCAAACTAGACTTGAATTTTAGGGAGAATTGACTTCGCCTTTTGGACATAATAGGGAGAAGTGAGAGCAGAATGGAGAATTGGTAGCATAGCAAGAAATGCAATAAATATATATATATATATATATATATATATATATATATATATATATATATATATATATATATATATATATATATATGTGTGTGTGTGTGTGTGTGCTCTGGTTCTCTTATTTAAGCTGTGTCCTGTATTTCTCATTATACATATTTTGCATTCAACATCGGTTTTAAGCAGTACATGTACTTTATCTTCAAGTAGATAATTCTCTATGTTGTATGTCTATTATAAACACATTTTGTAAGTGTATGAATGTATCATACTCATATGCAGTGTATTCATACTTGAAAGTGTGTATAGATGGAGAAAAATATGCAATGTATTTTGGTCATACAACTTCAAAAAAGCATACCAGAAACAATACATTGTTATTAGTTTTAACTGACAGGAGTACCTAGATTACAGTATTGTAATTACAAATACCGGTAGGTAAAAATACTTAAGCAACTGCTACTTAAAGAAGAAATTTTATTTTTTGTTAGTTTCTTCACTAGAAAATGGCAGTAAAAAACATTTCTAAACCAATTTGAAACAACCCCTATATTAGGTTATAACAGCACATGAGAGCACATGTACATGTGTTGTCAACATCATAGTGTTCATCCATTGAAACAACAGTGGTCACTGACGAGTAATCTCAACTTTACAACTTAATTTTGAGGGAGTTTATTCTAATTTAAATGTGAATCTTTTGACTGTCATTTTTTGCTGAAGTTTTAAAAGTCTAGATACGTCTATTTTTTAAAACAGGGATTTTCTTCATATGACCACTCACTTTCCACAGGGACTTATATCGATGTTTACAATTTACCTATAAATCATACATGTACTATATAATACTGCAGGGCTGAGCAAATCTTTTTTTCATCCATTTGTCCAGGACAAGTGGTTTCAGAAAATTCACTTGTCCCACCTACCTTTTCACTTCACCCAATTTAAATCCCTTGTCAAGATTTGATGAGATGTTTGCACTTTAATCCATCAAAAGAACAAACGAAATAATGTATAATATATTTATTTGTTACAAGAATTACATTTTTCAAAAACATAGGTTGATATTATACATTTTCTTACATCTGAGGTTTTATCTTTGCCATTGTCCAGGTATCTTATATGCACTATTTCTTGCTCCAATATGGTAGCATCAGTACATGTACTTCCATCAGCAAGAATGGGAAGGAATTTACTGGAATTCAGACTTATCCTAACTGCACAGGCCTTGTGAGGTCCAAAACTGTCATAAGACTTGATTGGTTTAATCCTGAATTTGTTAGTTCCATTGACAAATGCACTGGTTGAATTACCACCTGTGCCAGTTTGGGATATTGTTTGCAATAACTGCAAAATATGTTTGCTTCTGAGTCAATGAATTAAAGCCAGGGATAACTATCAACCCAATGTGGCTGAAAATTTCTCAGTCTCTTAGTAGTGTAATATTTGACATTTATTTGTTGCCACATAGTCTGGCTTATATTTCTTTGGAGAAATAGTTACCTCATGCTCAGTGGCAGTCTTACGTTTTACCCCTCCACATTCACATTAATTTTCCTTCTCCGGCTCTTCCTTATTAACTTCCTTTAGAAAATAATTGAGTACACTCATTTTATCCACATAGAAAATATCACCTTGCTTGACAAGTACTTCTAAAGTGATCATAACATACATTTTGCCCTTTAAATTGGAACAGAGACAGCTCCTTAATTACCGTAATTGTTTCGCTTCAAACGCAATATCGGACATGGAAGTTAATCCTCTGTATAATCAATACAAAATTCAAGAATTTTCACTGCCATTTCATCAGTTCATAAAATGAACTGACACTAATGTCGGTAAAGTGTCTTTCATTAATTTAATTGGATTGATTCACTGGATTAATATCATAGGGTGAGTCGTTCATGAGGATCTGGTTTAAGTAAACACAAGGAAGCCGTTTACAACACTGCTAATTAATCATACTGGCTTTGTTTTGTCTCACGTGTTTTGATTGGCCAATAATTGAGTCGCTTATCCCAGTATGCAGTCAAGCTGTCATATAACGTGTGCACATGCAAGAGTTATCAATGACCAACGGTAGGTGTGATACTGGCTGTAAATAAATACATGCAGAGGGGTAGAATCAAGCATTCAGTACACCCAGAGGGCATGAACGGCTAGACAAAGGTAGATAAAATGATTATGGCATGAAAATAGGCACTTGCCCAACTTTTTTTAAAATAGGAAAAAAGCACTTGTCCCGGACTAGTGACTTGGACAATTTTACTTGCCCGACTTCGAAAATGAATAGTCTGGGACGTCAGGTTATGGGATTTGCTCAGGCCTGATACTGCAAGGGAGGACACTCTCCCGTCTCGTGCGACCTGTTTAAGAATCAGTGCTGATGTTTCAAGCTGCACTTCACGTAGTGTAATAAATTTGGTACCAATGTTTAGCTCAGGTATTCGACTTGTTATGCCTACACAAAGTTTGACTTACTATCACACTTTGAAGGAATGCCAGACCATTTTACCACGCTACTGGTCGACATGGCCATGATCACGCACGCTTAATATGCAAGTGCAACGAGCTGAATGGAATACTGCCCTCTCATTGATCGACCGAAAATAACATACTGTGCCTTCTGATAACTTGATTTTCAGTCAACCAGTAAGGGGGCAGTATTCAATTCAGTGCGTTATATGTGATTCCTTTCACATCATCACTTTCCCATTTTCTATACCAAAAGTACTTAATCTTTACACCATATTTATTCTTACTTTTCAACCAGTCAACTACAATTTTTAAGACTGAATCTTGTAATTGTAACTTTGCTAAAATATTGAGGTCCAAATTTTCTAGATGTAAATTCTCTATGTCAGTTTCTGTACCATTACTACTTTTGGAATTACCAGCTTCATTTATTTGAGACTCCACACATCCATTTGAGTCAAGTTTCTCAGAATTAGCATTTGATGAATCAGGTACACATTCTGTTGTTATTAGTCTGCTCTGATTCAGTTTTCATCTCTTTAGACATACTACAGAATACATTTTTACCTTTACTCAATTCATCAGTGCTATAATTTGACTTTGCTGTACTATTCTGTTTTTGAATTAGTTGTACTATTCTGTTTTTGAGGTACTTTTTGGACCAGATTATTCCAATCATTCCTCTCAGTTTCTATTCATTTGCACAGAAGTTCTACCAAGATTGAGTTCAAGCAAAAGAAAAGGACAAAAACTGTTGCCATCATATCTGAGGCTACTTGGAGAAGTGGTAGTATACATAGGATCATGCTATAGAGTAAGTTCTGTGTATACATCTCATTTATGGTACTTTGCCCAGTCACATCAATACTAAAGTGTAATTCATCAACACATGTGATACTGTTCACATTGCCAACCATTTTATATCCTTCTGCTCTACAGGATTGAATAGAAATACTTTCAATATTGCAGATTTATTGTTTTTGTTGTCATTTTTTACTGTATCATTACAACGTTCTTCAACCCTATCAAAATATTTACAGATTATATCATAACATGGTCTTCTTGACAATGCATCATCATTCTTATGAATCTTTCCTTGTCTATACTCAGTTTGAAAGTCATAAGCTGACAGAAATGTCAACCAGCTGGCCAATTGTCCTTCTACTAATTTAAAGTTAAAAAGTCATCTCAAACTACCATGGTCAGTTTTTACTGTGAACCTATGATCATACAAATAATTATGAAAATGTTTAATGGCAATTACAATGGCCAGTAACTCTCTGCGAGTTACACAGTATTGTCTCTCAAGTTTTGAGAAGCATTTGCTGAATTAACAGATGACCTTCTCTTTTCTATCTTGAATTTGGGATAGGACAGCACCCTGTCCAATATTTGCAGCATCGCAATCAAGAATGAATGGGTCATTCTCAGTTGGAAATGCAAGTATTGGCACTTTTGTTAAAGCTTACTTCAGAGTATTAAATGACCTTTGACATTCACCAGTCCATTTGAACTTTACATTCTTTTCTGCCAATTGATGGAGAGGTTTAGCTATGTCAGCAAATCTGTGGACATGTGATCTGTAATATGAACAAAGAGAAACAAAGCTTTTTACTTGTTTGGCATTTCTTGGCACAGGCCATTCATTAATGGTTTTTATCTTTTCAGGCAGTGTCCATACACCTGACTCGGTTATCAAGTGATATAAGAAAGAAACTTGCTTCTGAAAAGAGTACACTTCTTTGGATTGAGCTTCAAATTGGCTTGTTGCAACCTCTAAAAGATAATGGTAAGATTTTCAAGTTGACCCTCAAAGGTCTTGGAGTAACAAATCAGATCATCTAGATACAATATCCAAATTTTCCATAATAAACCAGAAAATACAACTTGTGTCAATCTAGTGAAAGTGGCAGGTGCATTACAAAGACCAAACGCCATTCTTTTCCACATCCACTGTTCACCACCGGGTATTGAAAAAGCAGTGTTTGGTCTGTCTTCTACCTTAATTTCACGTTGCCAATAACCTGATTTCATATCAAGGCAAGACCACCATTTTGAGCCAGATAATGAATCAAGACTATTATCAGTGCAAGGAAAAGGTTGTGAGTCCTAATTTCACCTTCTACAATGTTTCTTCTTCTGCAATGTTCCTGTTTGCTAGGGGAATTCTGTATGGATAAAGTCTAATTGGTTTAGCATCATTTGTGTTAATTGTACGTTGTGTTAGTGTATTGTGGCTTAAGTCATTAGAATTTCTGGAAAAAACATCCTGATTTTTAATCAGAAATTTTCTCAATTAATTTATTTGTTCTTCAGATAGATTCTTTGAGGACCTTTCAAATATGTCAGCTAGGTGTTTAGGAATTATCTAGTTCATTATAGCATCTGTTTCTGAGATCTTGTTTATTTCAGAGGTAGTACAGTCATTTATTGGTACAGTGTGATATTCAGCTACCGTATCTTTCAATATTTTGCATGGTTCAGTTCCAAAATTTGCTATTCTAATAGGTAGTCTGTTTCTACTAGGGTCAACTAGGGCTTTGGCTACCAACAACCCTGTCTTCTCAGCAAATTTCACTGCAGGTTCAATCAATCTGTTGGAGTTTTCTCCCACACTGCCTAATGGTTTACTGTTTACTATAATTTCAGAATGTGGAGGAACCTCAACAGTTTCAGTAATTGCTACCCAGCAACACACAGGTCCCTGTACATTGTTAAACAAACAGGTAAATTTTTCTCCATTTACATTTAAACATCCCTTGCTTATCATTAGGTCCCATTTGTTTTCCACCATGAAGTCCATCCCCAGGATCCCTTCTTGTTGAATTTCTGCAATAAACATTTCATGTTTAAATGTTATATTACGAAGTTTTATGTCCACATTTTACTGTTACTAATGTACTATTTACTGGGTTGACTTTTAGTGGTTTTGACCATTGTTCCACTACACTTTTCCTTAAAATAGACGCACTTAAACCTGTGTCACAAAGTAATTTCATTTCATTGTTGTTTATTCTTGCCAATACAAAATATCCTGAATCCTTTCCCGGGCTGTTAAGTTTTATTATTGGGGACCTACTGTGAGAGAGGGTCGATTTTGTGTCCATACACTCGCCCCATTCCAGTTTTCCTGGTTTGCCTTTGACCTTGTTTTCTCTTCAACCACCCAGAAATCTTCTTGAATTTTCATAATTTGACCTATAATTTGGATTCTTAATGGAGTTACCTCCCCATTTATGTTTGAAATCATTGTGCTGATAGTTAAAACCACCAGATCATCCCTTTGACTGATTTGTGTCATTTCTTTCATTGTTATGATTTCTTGGACCTTGGAAATTTTGTGATCTGTTGCTTTGCTGAGTCAGTTTCACTTGTTGAGCAAGTTCATTTATTGTTGCAGTGAGCTTTTCCAAGTTTTGTTTTAGTTCATCACACCCAGAATTTTGTTTTAGGCCTTTATACCCTTTATCTACTTTATCTTGAACAGAACCTGCTGCTCTGATTCTCTGTTTATCAGTTATTTGGTGTGCTTCTGACATAGTCTTTGGCCCTTGTTTACTAAGTCTCATTCTTATGTCAGAGTCATTGATGGCTTCAATGAACTAATCTATTGCTTAGATTTCCACCACATTACTACTTGCAGAATGATATACTAATCTGGTAAGTTTTCTGACATTGTGAGCTAGTTCAGGAATTGTCTCCCCTTTCTGTATCTAGACTTTTTCTTTGAACGAAAGATCTCTGCTGTATGTATAGAACCAAATCTGTTCATGAGTTCTCCAACTAGAGTATCATAGTCGGTTCTCTGTTCAGACTGAAGTTCACTAAGTAGCAAATGAGCTACAGCAGACAAACTGCTAGCTAGGTAAAGTGCTTTTCCATGATTATTCCAGCCATTGATTTCTGCCCCTATATTAAATTGGGTGAGATATTCATCAATGTCTCCATTTCCATCAAATAACTGAGGTTTTATTTCAGTGATTGTATTTGTTCCACCATTCTGTTGGGGTTTATGCAAGTTTGTACATTATGGTTTGAAACTTTGATTTGAGATTCTTTTGCACTTAGAATTTCTTTTGAGTTTCCTTTAATAGATGGACAACTTTCAACTTTGTCAATCTTTTCCTGCATTTCATGTAATTTGTGGGAAACATTATCAAATTTTGCACTCATTGTCTCACTCAGAGACAAAATTGTATCTTTCGTGTCATGTACAAACTGACTCAGATTTCTGTCTAACTTTTCCTCCAAGTCAAATAAGGGAGTACTCATTTCCTCCAAGTCAAATAAGGGAGTACTCATTTCCAAGTTTTCATTCTCATTTTGATTATCAGTTTCAGTTGAGGGAGATGCACCTCCTAAAACACTCCACTATTTCCATCCATTTTGCTACCACCACCAATACCAGGTTAACAAGTAAATATTCAAAACATGGCTAATTCAGCTTAATCTTTATATTTCCAGAAATTTTGTTTTCATTTTATTTTTCAGGATCTCACTTCTGACACTGTATGTTACGACCGTTTGTTAGGGTTCTTCAAGTCATAACACATTCTGGGTTCACCTGGTACTGGCTTGAGGTGAAAAGAGGGTAGAAATGTGCAAGTTGTGTTGGTGATGATATTTCTGTCTAATAAAGTCTAGAAAGAAGAGATCTCTGAGAAGAAAGAAGAAATATATGCTATTTATGCTGTTATAAATAAATAAAGAAAAAATTATGTTTTACTTTTTATTATGTAATCTCTTCTTTTTCTCATATATATATATATATATATATATATATATATATATATATATATATATATATATATATATATATATATTCACAATTTCATATACATACAGTGATATTGATTTTAATTCATTACCATATTACAAACTTCATATATATATTTTCTAAATTAAATGAATAATACTGTTTGTATTATCAGGGTGCAGTCAACTTAATTCTTCTTACTATATGGAAACTTGTACTGTTTACTTATATGGATACAAAACACTAGGTTTTTAGAGCTTCCAAAATCTGGGCAAGTGAAAATCTGGCAATCTGAAATTTGGTATACTAATAAATATTGAAATCCTTTCAAACCAGATGTATAAATGATATTAAAGAAATGTATCAGATATTTCTTTCATTAATTATATTTTGCAATATTATTTCCTAGAATTATTTTATGCAAGCTAAAATTTCAAATCCAAAATCGGGACAAATCCAAAAATCTGGTGTTATAATAAACGATTATAACTATAAAAATAACAATTTCACAAATGATTTTACCTGATTAAAATTTGTCATAGTTTATCAATTTCCAAAAGGTAAAGGTCTAAATCTTGTTCCAATTCTGAATTTTGATTTAAGACCTAAATTGCAATTTAAAGAGGACCAGATGACTGGTGATGCAAATGTCTGTCTGAAATCTGGAGCGACTGGGCCCTATTTATACACTCCGCACCATCGGGGAACCTCAGATGTTTACACAAACATACTTAACGAGGGCAACCCAGGTTCTCCGGTTCAGGTGTTTTTATTCTTCAAGTAGAAGAGTACTTCCTTGTTGGATTCTCTTTCTTATATGTATACAAAATATATAATGTAATAACTGAAACTGTATATGTCGCACCGTGTAGATTAAATAGAGTAGCCGACATATATAGAAAAGCTCATCTCCCACGGTGTGAAACAACTGGATTTCTTTCAGCTTTCTTCACTGAATGCTAGCTGTTGAGTATGCACAGCACTGCATCTAATGAGCTGATGTGTTTCGTTCATATTGCAGTAAAACTATACCCACCAACGGAAGCAGTGTCGGTAGATACAAGTTCTTCTTATTTATTAGTAGAACATATATAAAGAAATAGAGACAGGCAGTTTCATTTCCCTTTAAATATGTATAATTGATTAAATATTATGAATTTATCAATGAACATTATAAATAATCTTATAATTACAACTGCTCAAATATGTCTGACAGTATCCAAACGGTGAATCCAAATGTTTCTTTAATAAATGTTCCATTTCAGAATTCATATTCAGTTATGCCCCTTTGTAGAATTATTGTACAAAGATTTAAGATCAAATTTTAAAATTAGGGATAATATTAGCAAATTATTTTTTATTATTTTTATAAGTGAATGGTTCAAAAGAAAAACCATAGAGTGGATGGTACATTTTTCAATTGCACAGTACTTTTGTATTGATATTTTAGTCAGTTTTCTAACAATAATAAATAAAATTATAAAAATTCAGTTCCATTTCTATCAGTTAGGCAGTTTTCATTATATATACAAGCAGTAGGGAAACGCTGTGATTTAGATATTATTATGGATACAAGTTTGTATTTTTATCATGTAAATAGGACAATAAAATTTTATGAAAAACAAAATAAAAAAAACAGCTGTGTTGTATAGCTTACCGTTGAGAAGTAGAAATATACAAATACATTGTAGGAAAAATTCTTTAAAGCAGGTTCTTCCCAGATAAACCAGTTATTGAGAATGTGTTTCTGACCCATACCAATAACAATAGAAGGGACCAAATACAATACATTTATCAATCGGGTTTGAATATAATAGAATTTAAACCTATTGGATAGATAGTACCCAGATGGTGAATCCAATATGTTTCTTTTAACAGACGTTCCATTCCGAATTAACAATATCAATTGCCTTAAATGAAAAATCTGGTAAATTATGGAAACCGTCACCAAAGTGTGTCAAGACATGAGATTAAAACGATGGATTGATGAAGTTATTTTTGTCAAATCTGTTCATGCGTTTATGTACTTGCTGATGGGGTTTGTCCAACATATTTCTTTTTGTTGTTGTTTGTCCTTCGAGTTCAAAGATGACTATGACATCACTAACTGGTTTTGTTTCTGTGTGTACGTGAGTGGCTGATCAGGCCAATTTGTGCTCTGAACTGTCAGTGGCACACTTGACAGGAGATGCCGCTTGGGTTGGCTTGAACAATAAAGGACGTGCTGCAGTTCTGAGATTTACGCTGCACTTGTGCACTGCCTCGGCAGTTCCCCGTTCAAAGTCTGTAGCTCCAGTATGGATGAGACTACGCCAGGTGGAGAGATCCTGTGTGAGATCTTCCCAAGACTCGGGGGGTCAATGTTGAAGTGTTTCAAGGATGACTTGAGGGAACCTTTGAAGTGTTTCTTCTGACCACCCTGAGATTGCTTTCCCTCCTTCAGCTCGCCGTAGATCTTTGGTAGTTGATCTTCTGACATCCTGGTGACGTGGCCTGCCCATCTTAACTGTGATTTCATCAGCAGAGTGTGGATGCTTGGAATGCCTGCCCTTGTGAGAACCTGTGTGTCTGTGACCCTGTCCTGCCATCTTATCCTCATCAGTTTCCTCAGGCAGACCATGTAAAATTGTTCAGCTTCTTGGCATGGCGACTGTACACCGTCCAGGTTTCGCAAGCATACAGCAGGGTTGGCAACACAATGGCTTTGTAGACGTTAAGTTTTATTTGTGGACTGATGCGCTCCCACACATTTTCACATAGTCTGCCAAAGGCCACACTTGCTTGAGCAATTCTGGCGTTGGTTTCATCAGCGATGTGGACTGCACGTGACAGTTATCAAATAAATAACATTAGATTTGCACAGTACTACCTGTGACTGTTGATCCAGAGTAGACAGCTGCACCTGGCTCCCTCTGGAAAGTCCCTTCTGGTGGATCAGGCGGCCGAGCATATATGCTCATCCGCCGGCTGTGAAGGCAGATGGCAAGAGCTGTGTGGACAGCGCAGGGCATCAGCTCAGGTGCAAAGGAACTGATGACCATCCACTGCATCTGGACGTGTCTCCAGACATCTTGACATTGTCGTGCCACTGGGTTCAGACAGGCCTGGACGAGAGAGTGAGGGCGACTGCGCAACTTTCCTCACCTAAATCCAACTCACGCGCAAGTCATGACACTATTCCCCTCCCCCACCAGATACCTTCAAGTCCTCTGGCGATGGGCGAGCTGCAAAGTAGCAGGTGTGAATACACTGGGAGCTGTAGCTGCAGACCTGCACACAGGCGACTCAGGGCATAGGGTCGCTTTTCACTGGACCGAAGCAGCAGTGGAACTCGGCAGCTCCTGAGTGACAGAGAGCAGCCCTTTTTAGGATCACATTGCTCACATCCGCAGCATGAGGAAGGGGCTAGAAAAGATCCCCTAAACATTGCCTGCTTCACACCCTAACCCTGGTCAGCACACCGCGGCTGACGGGGATCCCACCTTAGCGGTTGAAAATATAACAAGAAGACAAAGGTGACGCAACTCGCCATCGGTGCCTGGAACGTACGCACACAAATTAACAGTACATCAGCAGATAGACCTGAGAGAAGAACAGCTCTTGTTTGTAGAGAACTGGCCAGATTCAACATCCAGATAGCAGCCCTAAGTGAAACTAGCGTAGCTAAGGAAGGACAACTCACCGAAGTAGGAGCAGGCTACAATGTTCTGGAATGACCGAAGTAAAGAACAGCGACATGAAGCTGGTGTTGGGTTTGCCATCAAATCACAGCTAGTTTGCAAGCTCACAAATCTCCCAAAGGGCGTGAATGACAGACTAATGCAAATGAGACTATCACTGTCTGGAAAAAGACACGCAACTATCATAAAGGCCTATGCACCAGAGATGCTGCCAGAGTGCGCGAATCGCGCAAAATTTATACGAATTCGCGCACTTGGAAAGCAGTGATGCGCGAGAACTCCCGCAAATTAGTTTAAAGTCGCCCATATAAAAATGTACTCTGTGCAGTATACTTTTTTTATTTAACTGTTAACCCTTAAAATGCTGCTCGCGGCACAAGTCGCGCCGCCAGTAGGGGTCTCGTAGCGCTAGTCTCGTTATCTGTCTTCTCCGGTAGTCAACTGTTTACAGATCTGAGTACTTCGGCTTGACAAGAACGGTTGTTAAACTAAATTTGATTGGCACATTTGGGCCCTGGAACAAGCATCGTCAAGGTTGAACATTGTATTCATAAAGGAAGTTTTACAAATGCATATTTAAAGTAAGGGCTGCTAGAAAATCAGAAATGGCTGACTCACAACATGGTTCATCTTCAAATGACGATTTCGTTCGGCAAATACTGACTGATGAGAGCGATGATGGCAATGATTTTTAAAGTTTTGAAATAAACGAGATTACTGGAACCTGTAAAGTGTTACTGGAAATACCAGTGAGTAATTTTGAACCCGAAAATGATGTTGAATACGAGTCCGATGTACATGCTGGATGGACAAAAAGAGACGGCATGCCGGTCAACCCCCTATTAAGCGGTATTTCGAAATTAAGTGTAAAAATGGCAGAAATCTAAGCCTAATTAAAATACAGGAAATTTAAAAGTGCAATTTTCATTTCTTTTATTAAACAATTCAGCCTTCAGGGATCTTGTGCTACAAAATTATATACCACTCTAAGGGTTAGGATAAATCGAATAAATAAGAATCAAAAATGAAATTAAAAGGTAAGGATATTTATTTTTGATCAAAATACCTCTGTCTGAACAAGCTGACTATGGCATTGATGGACTTAAAACCCTAATACAACATTGTGGAACAGATAAGAAATCTGGCATAGTAGTAAGAAAAGCAATGATTCAAAATAGTGAAACTTTGGCAGAGCTCTTGTTAGTGAAAAAATTAAAATAGTATTTTGGAGCAGATATATCCAAGAGACAATACCTATGAGCTGTTGAAAATTGTACATAACAACCATAAAGAACAGTTTTCCAACTTGTTCAAGCTGGCTTAGCTAGCTACACATATGTGAAAGGGGTTCTCAGCACAGAATAATATTCATACAAAGATAAGGAACAAATTAAGCTCAGAAATGATCAACAGATTAATTTTTATACAACTAGAGGAGACATCTTTTGAGGATTTTGATTTAAATAGAGCAGGAAGAAAGAAAGAAAGATACGGATATTTATGTGTTAGGTCAATATTGAACTATGGCCCTTTCCTCCTTCCCCTCATTTTTTTTATACTCCCAGATTATTATATTGGTGGCAAGGGCGGGGGAGCTCCCACATTCAGATAAAATCCTGGCAGCATCTCTGTGCATCCACCATGACCAACCCAGGTCAGATCAAGGAGAAAGCAAATGAAGACCTGGAGTCTCTTATTGCAGAAGTACCAAAGGCAGACAAGCTCATCATACTCGGTGACATTAATATTAGAGTTGGCACAGATCACCAGACATAGCCAGGTGACATTGGCACAACTGGATTTGGTAAATGCAACAACAACGGACTCCTCCTACTGAAAACTTGCGCTGAACATGACCTTCTAACCAACAACACAGTATTCAGCCTGCCAAACAGCAACAAGACATCTTCGATGCACCCACACTCCAAGCAATGGCATCTTATTGGCTACGTCATTGTCAGGACTGACCACAGACTAGTAGTCTCCAAGCTCAATATCGGATTCAGCCTAGCAGACGAACCCAAGGCAAAAAAGTTCCCAAGAAGCTTAATGAAACAGCAGAATGTGAAACAGGCATTTGTCGAGGAACTGTGCAGCCAACTGGATACAGTCGATACAGACTCCGAGAATGTTGAGGAAAATTGGTAATCCTACAGAGACTCTGTGTACTCAGCTGCATCCACACCACAACACGTAAACATCAAGATTGGTTTGATGAGAACGATGCTGCCATACAGAGACATCTGAATGAGAAACGTAGGCTACAGAAGGCCTATTTAGAAGAGAGCAATTCATCATCTAAGAAGGAAGCCTTCGACAACATCAAGAGGACTGTCCAATGCAAAGTCAGAGATTTGCAAGACTCGTGGATGAGCAATAAAGCAGATGAGATTCAGTCCTAGGGAGACAGAAATGACATGAAGAACTTCTATGATGCTTTAAAGACATTCTACGGGCTACAGTTATCAGAAACATCGCCAACACTGTGTGCCGACAGCGCCACGCTGCTCACTGACAAAGAAAAGATATTTCAAAGATGAGCAGAACACTTCAACAACATCCTCAATCAACAATCATCTATCAGTGAGGAGGCAATTGATCGATTGCCTAAAGTGGAAATCAACATATAACTTGCTGATCCTCCAACGCTGACTGAAACTGTGAAAGCAATTCACCTGTTGCCAAATGGCAAAGCACCTGGAGCAGATGCTATATCAGCAGAAGTCTACAAAGCCGGAGGCTTGCACACGGCAAAGAAACTAACTGAAATCTTCAAGTAAATGTGGACTCTGGGAACTATACCCCATGAGTACATGGATGCACCCATCGTTCACTTGTACAAGCGGAAAGGCAACAGACAATCCTGCGACAACCATCGGTACATCTCCTTACTGTCAATAGCAGGCAAAATCCTTGCCAGAATTCTGATGAATCATCTTCTGCATCACATCGAGCAAGGGCTCCTGCCAGAGGGTCAGTGTGGCTTCAGGAAAGGACACAGACATGGTGTTTGCAGCTTCTCAACTCCAGGAGAAATACCAGGAACAGAACTCCAACCTGTATACGACATTCATTGACGTGACAAAAGCCTTTGACACAGTCATCCGTGGAGTCTTTGGAAGACCATGGCAAAATTTGATGGTTCAGCGATTCCATCATGGTATGCTCGCTCGTGTTGTGAATGACAGTGAGTCATCTGCACCATTCCCAGTCACCAGTGGAGCCAAGCAAGGGTGTGTATTGGCCCCATCCCTCTTCATTATGATGTTCCCTGCCATGCTTACTGATGCCTTTCATGACTATGATACTGGGGTCGACATGACGGAAAGCTGTCCAATCTGAGAAGACTACAGGCGAAGACGAAGTTACAGGAAGTGACTGTTCGTGATGTCCTATCTGCTGACGACTGTTCCCTGAATGCCAAATCTGAGTCCGACACGTGACAGTTATCAAGTAAGTAACATTAGATGTTGCACAGCTAGTATCATAGCGTATCTTAAATGTTTCTTTGGTATTACTGCTACTGAAGTAAGTATTTTTATTAATGAAAGAACAGTACGAAGATATGACCCTATTATATATAGTTGATGAACTATAACTGTTAAACATTTAACAACATCATTTAGTATTGAAATATGCGAAAATTGTGAAATCTGATGTCAGAACCAACATGCCCTACACTCCAGTTATATTTTTCATATTTAATAGACATATTTATATTTCATCTTCGCCTCCTATTATTATTTATGCTTATGTACATATGTTCTTCCATTCAGCTTTATTTCATCACTGTTTTCCTTATGGAATTTATATACACGTACAAGGCAAAGTTTGTAGTAGTCACCTATCCCGTCTGTAATTACATTTTTCCTTTTACTTCTGCTTCTGTCATACTATTCTTTATGTGATTATAAAACTTTCTCGTATGTGTTACCAAATATGACTTTTCTGTCCTATACCAAACAGCGCCATCACTTCATATGCAAAATAATGTTCGAAAATACCATTTAAAAAAGCATTAAACAACAACAGTATCTGTGCAACAAATAAACTAAATTCCTTCCTTTTGACACATTTCATGCATGTTAACCTCATTGACAACTTTGTCACACGCCATTACTCTAGCGTCCTCTCTTGGTGCTTTTCTAAAGTGCCAGTCTTATTCTTGTAAAATATGTATTTCGGATAAGTTAATCGTGTAGCGGAGAGCATACAAGGCAGGGAACCAGACTAATGGGCGCGGTGCTTCATGGGAAAAAAGTACGGAGATTCCATACTTTCACTAAGATGGAGGATGAACGTTTCTGCGGTCTCACAAACAATGCAAGTGTGACGCAATTGTCAGCGAAATAGTATGGTTAGGTTTATTTCGGTTGATACTCTGTAATATGTTGCATAAATACAGAAAATGCATATCCTTTCGGTCCAAGGCAACATCGTGTTAATTTTATGTCATCTGGTGAACTCATGTTTAACTCGTCCAAGTGACAAAAGATCTCGCGAAATCGCGATCCTTACTTTTCTTGTCTCGGGTCGATTATCTCAGGTCACGTATATCGATCTACTTGTGAGAGGCGTGCGATAACAGGCATCAACAGACTACTGTATATTTACTTGTCAACTCTCAGCCAACAGACTACTGTATATTTACTTGACAACGCTCAGCCTGAGAGCTTGTTGATATCTATTTCATTAAAAAAAATTGTTTATTACATGCCAGCAAGTAAGACTAATAATAGAATTAAAATGAATTTATATGAATAATTCATGAAATAAAACGTTGAGCAATTGGGTGCGAAAAGTAATCAATGAAGGGCTTGGCACTGAGACACTTACTCCCAATCGAGGAGATACATTGTCTTTTGCTCAGCTGAGCCTATCAACAAACAAAAAATGTAACCCCTCGACTTGGATTTCCTTGTCTCGGTGCCAAGCCCAATATAGATTCTATTAATTCCACATGATTTTCTCACACAGGCAAATTACATCACTCATGTATCGGATCATGACCGTTACAACTGGATTGCTGAGTGAATCTTTGGTACTCCAACTGCTCTCTAACATCATTCTCGTGTTAGTGTTTATCTTTAATACATTTTTTTGCTAATATTTCAATAATTCATCATTTGTTCTCTGTTTGAATATGTATTGTAACACGCAGGGGTTCATAAAGCGTCTCACAACCGAGCGAAATAAACAACACCTGCGTGAGACTGGCTTGAGGTCGATGTTTCCATATTTCCAAGGACCTAAAGATAACAGTCGTTGTCAGCAGAATGGTTCTTAAACGCGATAATACCACAAATATTTTTCTAATCAACTTATGTCCACACATTCACGTGAGCCTAATTTAACACTTGCATGGTTTTTCATGTTCACATTTGTATGATATATCAGTATACTTTTATGAGCCGTATATCGGTATTTCATGCCACGTAGTACCAAACATTACCAAAACGCCTAATACACAAATTAGTCCGATCTCAAATGCTCAAACACTTATACGTGAGAATATCTCGAGAGTTCCTTATGATAATTAATTAGGGAGGGTCCATTGTACGAAACAAATCCATGCTGTCATAACGTCTCGTGAATAATGTAGATATTAAGACGTCTGTTCATAGTAACTGGCTAATTACTCGGTTTGAGAAATATTTTCCAACATGGCCTCCCCATAATCAAACAAATAATCATTAAAATCTAACAAAGCTATAAACCCAGACGTAAATATATATATATATATATATATATATATATATATATATATATATATATATATATATATATATATATATATATATATATATATATATATATATATATATATATATAGCATATACCCTAGGTTTGTTACAGTATGAATAACAATCATACAGGTTTGGCTATGTGCAGATATTTACATGAGTACTCAGTAAAGATTTTGTATTCTCTTCCCAGTTGGTATGGAAACAAATGCCCCATACAGTAAGGATCATATGATCCTTATATTCTCTTGCTGTCATTCGAATGCAAGACATTCTCGTTTAATCGTCTAATAAACACAGCTGTCATAGGAACGGATAAACTGTCAAATGAGCTCAGATTCAACGTTCCTATCCTAGCATCGTTTCTTTCGTTTGAAACATTTGGTTGCTTTTTTGTTAAAAGCACTGAGCGAAATTTAGGCCGATTGTAGCAATTTTTTGTTTGTTTATTTTTTATTTAATTTTTTATTTTCATTTTTTTATTTTTTTTATTTTTTCTTGCAGTTATATTTACTGCTGTAACATTGCTGAAATTATTAAAGTAGAAAACGTGGAAAAATACTGACCAAATCAAACTAGATAATAGACGCTTAACTTTCCATGTCAATTAAAAGATAACACCAAAAAATTATAAAAACTGACGTTATTGATACTACAATCTGCTGTTGTTGTTGTTGTTCTTATGCGTTTTACGCCATTTTTCTGCACATGATAGGCTATACATGGCGGCCAGTATATTTGGTGGAGGAAGAACCCAAGAAAACCCCGGGAAGAACCACCGACCCACGGGAAGCTACTGGCAAGCTTTCTCACATACCCACGTTGGCCGAGCCGAGACTCGAACCCACGCGGACAGAGGTGAGATGTCAGTGATCTACTGCCGCTAACGGTGTAGGTCACTGTGACCTACTTTCCCCTGGAGTGGTTCAGAATGATACGAGAAACAACATTATTTTATATTCCATGCACATTGTGGATAACATGACGACAGCTGGAGATATGTCAGGAGGACAAAACGTTTATGTTGGGCTTAACCTTCAAACAACAAAGTCATTAGTATAGCGAAAAGTAAGTTACTGTGCCCAGCTTTCACCCATGGTGATTTAGAATGATGTGAGAAACACCCTGATCACGTTCCGTGATCATACCGTGCCTACAGCTTGAGATTTGTCAAAAAGCTAACACTTTTACACTGGGAGTACCGTAACCTTTAATAACAAAAGCGTCTGTGTATCACAGTAGGTCCCTGAACTACTTTCCTATGGGATGGTTCAGAATGATGCAAGGAGAACCTTAGATAAGTTCCATGATGATATAATGTCTGCAGCTGGCAGGGGTGGCAGTGGAACAAAACTTTTACAATGTTAAGCTGACTTCGGACGACCCAAGTAATGCCGACACCGGCAGACGTAGGAGGGTGTATCATAACCTCCCCTTACTTCGCACAGGTGAGCTGGGAAAAAAGTGAATAGTCTAAGACTACGCTGTTTTTGACTGATTTTGTTTCTGACAGCTCTGTGTATATGTTTTGCACTTCATCTGGTCGTTTTTAGGGGATTACTGTTTGCAGCTTTTGTCTGTTATCGAGAAACTTCAAATGATGTGAAACATGCTTCTATAAAAAAAAGGGCGAGTTTTGATCACCATAGTTTACAGAATCAGTTACGGTGCTTCAGTCATGTCATACAGGGGTAGATCCAGAAATATCGTTTAGAGGGATCTTAAACAAGTAGGCGAAGATCTGTGGGACGGAACCCTCGATGGGGTCCAAGGGTGGAAAGCCTCCGAACGCTCCTGCATTTGAAGCGTTTCCATAGTATAATTTTCACCATCCAACTGTAAAGAAAACTTACTCTAGGAAACTTTTCAGTTGTTTCGCGCTAATGTTTTTTTCTTGTTTGTTTTTTTTTTGGGGGGGGGGGGGAGGAGGGGGGTAGGAGGTGAGTGGTGGGGCGGCGCTGGCTCTTCACCCGCTCCTGAATCTGCTGGGCGCCGGCTCAGTGCCCACCCTACCACCCAGAACCGCCCCTACTATAAACGACTAAGGTGAGACAAGGAAATTTGATAAGGATATTCTTCACAGTATTTTTTCACATTCAACACTGCCACACAAATAAAATGCCATTGTTTAGACCAGCAACTTTAATTTATCTATATCTCCTTACTCATTTGAGACATAAGCTGTTTTTGAAGCTGGAGTCACCATGCTTAGTATTTAAAACATGTACAGTATATGTGTACACGTGATACTTTAAATGGCTGCCATCGAGACCTTTCACTAGTTAGTTAGCTAAAACCTGTTGGTAACATTAGCTATCAAAAAGAAATAAAGGAAATGTAAACGCTAGGGCATAACGGCAATCAATGATGGTGTGGGAAAAACGTCTAATTATTATTATTATTATTATTATTATCGTGATCGATGTCACCACTACTGATTGTATTGTCATTACTACCAAACAACCACCACCGTTGGGAGTAGTAGTAGTATTTTATTATTCTTATTATTATTATTATTATTATTATTATCAAAGTTCATTAAGTCATACTGATACAGAATATTCTAGCATTAGGTGCAGTCCGGACAATATAATGTATAAATATTTGTCATAAATATACGATTTTTATTTTATTTTAATGAAAAATTGAATACGAGAAAAAAACGTTGTTTAAGGTTATACAAGATAAATCATTTGTTGTAAAGACCCAAAATAATGCACGGCAAAATAGCAAACTGGTTTTTTGTCTGCGTGAGAAGCGAGACAGAGCAGTCAATTTTTCAGCTGCTGCAGCGGCGTCAACATTTTGTTATGGTCTTGGTCTGCAATACGCTTGCTCGCCTCTATGTCCTTAGGGTCAAAGTCAGTCATGGAAAATTGCGTTAAGTGTTTGGTTAAAGTTGATCTATTTGCTTATATTTCCTAAACTCCTTTATGGATTTTCTACATACTTTGGACGAGTCATTATGAAGCTAAACCAATTCATTCAGCGACATGCTCGCTGAACCTCTTGACCTTGGGATCAAGGTCAAGTATTATATAAGATTTAGTACACATATTTTCCCTATATATTCTCGACATTTGCTTTTCAGCACTGAACGTAGTGTGTCCAAATCCAAATAAATCATATGTTAATCAAAAGTATCTTCCTAGGCAAGCTTACAGTTAAGTTCTTGTTATAGGTTATCCAGCATTTTTTGGAGTGCCTGAACAGTACCCAAAATGCTTACATTCAAGCCAATGATCACCAACAAAACATGGAAGGAAAATACTCAAAAAATAGACACGAACTACATTCGTGGGTGCTGACCCACAAGTATGATATCGCCAATACTGTGCTTCGAGTGCCGTTAAAACTAACAACAAACAAATCAGGGACTGAATTCAACCAGTACGTACAGTTAATGCGCCTAAAGTAGATTGAAAGAAAGTTATCTCGCTTGGACGAACTGTGTGTGTGTGTATATGTGTGTGTGTGTGTGTGTGTGTGTGTGTGTGTGTGTGTGTGTGAGAGAGAGAGAGAGAGAGAGAGAGAGAGAAAGTATTTCTTGCACAAATTATTTGATATATTAAACAGGAAAAATATATTTGCAATCTACATGTGAACGCAAGGGGTGATGTGAACGTCACTCCAGGTGCGACTAAATATATTATTACGAATATATTATTCAAGGTATTTGACATACATACCTCTGTATGAAGAAGGAAGAGGCGGAGGATTTTAAACAAGGTGCCCAACGCGATCGAAATCGAGAGAGAGTTGTTTTTTAACGGTATTTTCAACACAGTATTGGCTACATTAAGGCAATCGACAAGGGCTGGCGTAGGCGGGTATCGATCTCGCGACCCTTGGATTACGAGTCCTACACACTATCAACTGAGCTAGATAGGCTCAGAGAGAAAGAGAGAGAGAGAGAGAGAGAGAGAGAGAGAGAGAGAGAGCATGGTACAAAATCAGGACATCGCTACAGAGGTGTAAAGGCTCCGATAATAAAGAAATAATACTAATAATAAGAAGAATAATATTAAGAGTGACGGTAGAGTTATATGTAGGCAAGCTCCATCATTATCATTATCATCATCATCATCATCATCGTTGTTGTTCTTGGTAATGATGTTGTTATTCTTGGTCTATTATTATTATTATTATGTTGTTGTTGTTGTTGTTGTTGTTGTTGTGGTTAAACTTTCTGGCAAAATCTGTGTTTGAAAGCAATACTTGCATTAAATAAACGCAAGAGACAGAACGAACAGAAAAAGGAATGAAAGAAGGAAACAGTTATTAAATACAGAGTGAGAAAAAGGAAGAGTGAGAGAGACAACATACATGACTTTCGTGGCGATATTTGAGTGTAGTAGGAGTGGTGAAGAACTGTTGTTGAATTTGAGGGGCACTCTTTCGTTCTTTCCATTTTTTAGTTATGTATGTGTTGGGATAATTAAAAGAAGGAATATTCTTCATAGTAATTTTGATTGCTTCAAATAGACGTGTCAGCATGGTGGCTACATGCTAATGTACCCAGAATCGTTTATCGGGTTGTTGCAGCAGCCACTCCTATGAAAAGAAAACGTTTTGACAACCAGAATATGCTTAATGTAGTATATAAATGAGGACTCGTTATTATAAATGCCTGCAGTTTGAAAGCTCAAGTAATAAGGAACTAGTGGAAAATGTTTACAGTATCAAATACGTCGTTACAAATTTCATCAGCAGGCTCCATTTAGAAGATTTCTCTAATCACATACGCGTAAAAAGAATAAAATCCGGTAAAAGCTTTTTAAGTCAAATGGTCCTATTAAACAGCATTAACCGCAATTGTATCCTGGTGACCCTTTTCGTACAAACTGATAGACTACCGGAGCATCTCTGTTTTTATTGTGGTGAGTCTAATCTAAATGAAATTTCTAAATCCTCATACCTTGATATCGTTTCCACCACAGGAGGTTCATTTATTGAGGCACATCAAACTCTGGCTCTCAAACCCAGAAATTTTTTTTTTTTAAATTAAGTAAATATTTATATTAATTCACTAATTTCGCTTTTGGACATAAATGTGATCTTTGTACATTAGTTTTGCCAATTCTAAGCAATTAGACAGCTGTTTGGGGGCTTTTGTCAAGCTAATTGTATAGAAGGAGTGAACTTGCAATTTTTGTAAATGGTTATTAGGTACAAAGAAATGCACACAATTATTTTATTTATGGTCAACACAGAAGATTGACGTTAATAATTGATCGGTTGTAGAATATAATCAATGATTTAATTGACTTTATTAATTGATAGGCTATAAGGTATAATCAATGACTGAAGATCTTGAATGCAAATGATACCAAAATATATAAGAAATTATTTAGAATTGTATTAGTAGGTGACATGGTTTGTTTCCCCAATAAATCTAATTGGGCTTCATTAGTGAAAGATAAACATGCTACTGTACCCATAATCGTTTCTCGGATTGTTACAGCAGCCACTCCTATGAAAAGAAAACGTTTTAACAACCAAACTATGTTTTATGATATTTGGTTAAATCAGGAATTATGGGATCAGAACACATTATTCCCAATCATCTAAGGATATATTATATAAAGAAATTGCAAAGTTTGGTTTTAAGTTTTACATGGTACAATCTACAGGCTATAATGAATTTCCAACAGTTCTCTGTATTTTATGGCTGTTTGGACATTGATAGAGAAATGAAATTACTTCTCGCGAAAATAGATTTTGTAGATATTGCACTGAAATGGAGAAAATAGGGAATCCTATTGTGATCTTAAAATCGTTAACTTCAAGGCATTATTGGTGTGTGTCTTGGAACACACGCTCAACAACTGGTTTGGTTGGGCTGAGCCCGCTGTAAGGTTTGGTTAGGCTAAGCCCGTTTTAAAGTATTTTGCCTATATTTCTCAGCAAACAGCGAAATATTATTAATCCGCCTATTAAAAGACCAAAGATTAATTCGTTGTGAAGAGAAACCAGAGTATTGATAAAAGTTTATTATATTAAATCTTGTTGACTACATTATTGCTACTGTTTAGTATAATTTATATTTTTATCTTCTTTTCTGTTGTGACTATGTGAATTCTTAATTTAATGTCTGTTTGTGGAATTGCTTTTTTTCCAGATAGATAGATATATGGATGGATGGGTAGGTTGATTGATTGATTGACTGATTGATTGATTATTAGTTTTGAAGCAATTGCACTGCACACATTATCAAAAAAGAAACAACAATTATATATATATATATATATATATATATATATATATATATATATATATATATATATATATATATATATATATATATATACAGGGATCGCGCTGGGCATCGCCAATGTCGCAAATTGCGATTTATTTTCCTGATTGGCGACAAAATATTCCATCTGGCGATTTTTTTGGCGACAATGTTTTTGGCTGTTAAAACTTGTATATACAATCTTGGGTTTGGAGTGGAGGAATTCAAAGGCACCATGAAAGGAAGCCGCAAACTTGGGAATAAAATGCACTGGAATCTATCTATTGTTACATAAACAAATCCTTTGTTCATATTGACCGCTTATGCTGACATCTGGCCCAAGTGCTGTATGCGGTGATACACTCCAGTAGTCACACCGGACATGCTACAATCGACCAAACGACCGCTAATCCTTTTTTTTTTTTTTTTTTTTGAAAAATGTACCAAAAATAAAAAAGTTTTGCTGAAACTTCAAAGAAAACTGATTACCTTTGAAGCAACAATCGTTCTGTATAAATACAAAGTAAATGAAAAATAAAATTCAGTATCAATCCGAACTATTTACTGTAATGGGTAAACGTAAGTTAGACTTTTCATGTTTATCATCTCATCCTAAGATTAAGTTAACAAAATTAACAGCATCTGGATTGAGTGCATTTCATACTTTTCGGACACTCTTCAAGAATTTTACATTCAAACGATTAGGTCCATCCCAATTGAATATTTCCAAGGTTACCGTTTATTCTCATACATAAATTAATTTTACGCAAATGTATTCATGTATAAGGCTTTCTTGACCTATAAGAGGTCAACTATTTTCAATAAATCGTATACACATCAGAGCATACTCTCGATTTTCCGTGTGCTGATTATCCGTGTGTCAGTGCGGGCCAAAAAAAAAAGAGAAAATATTATAAAGAAAACTAGTCTTGAACAGTAGTCTTTAGAAACTTTAGAAAACTATATTGAAATATGTACATAATAAGGCTTTGAGGCACACGACAGGATGTATCAATCACACCCCTGTGACCCTATGACACTGAAATATACACGGTTCTCGTCTAGCTAAGACAGGCAGCTTAAGATTCTACTGTTCAGCCGACACAAGAAATTTACAAATACTAAGTCTGTAATAAACTGGATACAGTGTATCATTTAATATGATAAAAAGTCGGTCAGTTTATACAACTGTTTAAAGACAATTAAAAGGTAAGGCGGTCAGATATAAACAGACACCTTTCAGAGATTTAGTGAATTGGCTCACAATAGCTAGGGTGATGTGTCATGTCAAATCCTTTGAGCACTGCTGAGGGGGAGCCCATTAGGCTAATTTGCATAGGTAAAGTACACTAAGTGGAACAACCCAATTTGTCTGAAGTTAAGTACATCAAAGAGAGAGAATCTAATGAGAATCGGCACGTACGAATGTGAAATAGACTTCAACTTTGAAACTGCATTCAGCAAGTGAGCAGCCGTAAAATCACGACGCATACTCGTGTGACATTCGATTTTATTATTTTTATGAAACAACATTTTAATAGTGCAAAACATTATAAATAAGTAATAAATACTCTATCTTTTTCAATTTTCATTGCCTACTACATTAATAGACATGGAAAAATACTTACTCCTTGCTTGGCGACACTTTTTGAAAATTGGCGACAAAATATCGAGATTTTCGATTTTTTTGGCGACAACATTTTTAAAGTCAGCACCATCCCTGATATATATATATATATATATATATATATATATATATATATATATATATATATATATATATATATATATATATATATATATGCCAGAAGATTTGTATGATTGATGGCAGTATTGACAAGACTATGCATTGATTCGCAGGGAAGTCTAAGATCGTGAAATTGTCATAATGTACAAATGTGTGCATTTTTATTTCTCTTCGTGCACACTACACAAAAGGATTCCATATTTTTACGTAGTAATAGGTATTATACAACTTTCTAAGTAAAATAATTAAAGTTATAAAAGTGTGCACATTGTGCAAATATGCCCAATAGAACAGCTCACCCATTTTTCGAAAAATACGGATCTTCGCGAGTTTTTTCCCCCTTAGACCGAGGGAGAATTTGCTGACAGCAAGTATTGTGCGTACTCTTGTTGGATTGACGGTGATGGTACAAACGCTAAGGAAGGATAACTCAGAACCGCATGAATTTATGATAAAACCATCACAGCAGATGATTTACAAGTTTTGTATTTGAAAAGGCACAACAACATTAGTCTTAGGGTTACATATATTCAGTCAAACAAAGCCCATAATTCAAGAGAGTTGAAACATCGCGTCTTCGTGAATTACTTCGAAGTTTGGTGTAAGTAAAATTAAATCGAAGGAAGGTGAATTGACGACGCCATAACAGTTAATGTAGGACACTCGTTCAAAACATTTCATGCAGACATAGGTGTCTCTTTAGATTGGAATTTTTAGTGGAAAATTGACACGGCTTCCGGAGATTGGTCAAGCTGTTTGAAAATTAAGTGTCACTTTTAATGAGTCTTAATGAGTGTTAGAGTAAAGACAATAGTATAGTCAAATGACAGAAAGGAATATGGCGAGTGATGATATTATTTTATATTTAGGTTTAAATTCAAAAGATTTATTTGATCATTTGTTTGTTGTTGTTGGTTTTTTTTCTTTTTTTCTTTTCTTTTATGTTTCTCAAATATAATAGACTAATAATAACAAATGCATAGCTAGGATGCGACGAAATGTTCGGTACCATTGACATCCTATTTCGTGTCTATCGCCTTATAAATATGTATATAAATCATGGTTAAAGAATTAATTTTGCTTTTTCATGGATTTCTAAAAGGCTTTTGATCTGGTATATTGTGACATTTTATGATTCATGCTATTTAAAGCACAGGCATTTATCGTGTGAAAAACAAACAAACCGTGTGTGTACTGCAACAAAGTGTGCATGCGCAGTTCCTTAGCAACTCTTTTGAAGAGTGCAAAAAACACTAAGAAACTAGCCAAGCTCTGCATGAGGAAATACTAGATCTGAGGTCCCATCAAATCGAGACAATTCAATTCAGTCTCTATTGGGATCCATGAAACAGAGAGTGATGACTTAACTTTTGTATATGTGCTGAAAAGTTTCATTGGTAAGGAGATGACAATTGAGACTGAGAGGATTGAATTTGAACGAGTCCATAGGATGGGAACAAAAAACCCTCAAGACGTGAAGAAACCCAGACCAATCGTCGCTAAAATCACAAAATTTAAGGACGGTCAACTCGTGAGAAATAAAGCCTTTTTAGATTGAACAAAAAATGCAATTCAGAGTTGTGGAACATAGAAATGTTGGGAGAGGAAAAAAATATTGATTTCTGTTTACAAAGCTTTGACATAAAATTCCTCAAAGTCAACTTAAAACTGACAATTGCTTTGTTAATTTAGATCATGTACCGTCTGAAGAAGCAAAAAGATGTACAAAGCACTACCCAAGCAAGGAATATGTGGAGTCAACTTCTATACTCAGCATCAACACCCAAAGCAGCGTGAAGAAACGAAGGAAAGGACATTGAACTTGTACAACCAGTTACCCCAACAGTCCCATCGGTACAATTGATTTCAACAATTCAGTAGCTGGGTCAAGTTTACAACTAATGAACAAAGGAATCCCGTGCACTGCACCAGACCGGTTCGGTCACCTTGCTAACACCATGACGATATCCATTGGGGAGGATGTTAGAGTCACATAAGACTGCAAATTAATTGACAATCTATAAATAATAGCTCATTCATTTAATTCCCGCCACCACCCCCCCCAAAAAAAAAAAAGAAAATATATTGCAACTTTTATTGATGTATTTTCACTCAAGCCAAAACCAGAATGTTGGAATAAGAATCTTGTAAATATTTTATATGTTATAATCATATAAATTTAGCATCAAAGTGGATCATATGGTTAAATGTAGATAGCATTTATTTAACTCGGACAATAATGCATATTATACATATATACATATGCAACAAACTGACAACGAACAGTGTAAAACTAGTTTTTAACTAGCCTACGCCCTTTCGACTCGGTGAGTGTTTGTCAACGACAAACACGAAACAGAGGCAACATAAACAGTAGACTCAAAAGAAAATGTTGAAATTACCAAAGGTTACATGACTATGTCTAATGGAAGTATTGTTTTGAAAATATTCGATGTCACGCCTAATTGGCTTGAATTCTACATACATACATATGTATATATATATATATATATATATATATATATATATATATATATATATATATATATATATATATATATATATATATATATATATATGCTGCCAGACACTTATAATTACAGTACTGAGGGAAATGTTGTTCATGTAGAAAATGAGTCCAAATTATTATTAATCTTAGGTGATCTCAATGCACGAACTGCTGAATACGATGATTTTGTATTCATAGATGAATATATAGTAGATCACCATAGTTATGGTGAAACTAGAAATTTCGTTAACGATGTGAATAGACTTGATACTTGTGGAGTACTACTTAGACGGAAATCAGAATACGACATGACAAACCAATATAGTATCAAAATAATAGACCTTTGTAAAATTAGCAATGTATATATTACAAATGTTAAGTTAGGAACTGATATGAACGTAGTAAAAGCCACAAATAAAGTTAAATGTTTTTTGGATTACCTATTGTAAACTTCTGAAGTTTTAATTAAATAAGTTCTTTCCAATAGACAAAATATTCCAGTTCATAGGAAATTTAAAGAATGATGTCTATAAAAGATTGTCGGATCGATACTTACAAATTAGAGTTCATCAGGTAAACAGAGAAACATTTCAGTAAATTCAGATCATCCAATTACAGACTACCCATAAAAGTAGGCAAATGGTACAATGCAGAGTGAATATGTAGACAATTCAATTCAAATGATACCGGTGACGAATTCACTAATTTTTTATGTTCACATTGCATATAGAAAAATCTATACATACCTAAACTGTATTTCAGTTGGGTTAATATATATATATTTAGGATGAAAGAATTGTTTCAGAATAGCGGGAGAAAATTGTTAGACAACCATTGCAAATTTATTCAAATTGAAGTTGAAAAAATGTAGTCCCCCGAAAATTGTGTAACATTTGTACTGACTTTCATCTGTTACTATTCATAGTATTTATATACAACAATGGTTCCACTCGTCCAGCATCTTACTAACCTTTTTATCCTTTATATGAATATATTTTATACACAATAATGGTTCCACTCGTCTAGCATCTTACTAACCTTTTTATACTTTATAATAATATATTTTATATACAACAATGGTTCAGCTCGTCTAGTATCTTACTAACCCATTTATCCTTTATATGAATATATTTTATATACAACAATGGTTCAACTCGTCTAGTATCTTACTAACCTTTTAATCCTTTATATGAATATATTTTATACACAACAATGGTTCAACTCGTCTAGTATCTTACTAACCTTTTTATCTTTTATATGAATAGATTTTATATACAACAATGGTTCAACTCGTCTAGTATCTTACTAACCTTTTTATCCTTTATATGAATATATTTTATACACAATAATGGTTCCACTCGTCTAGCATCTTACTAACCTTTGTGTCCTTTATAATAATATATTTTATATACAACAATGGTTCCACTCTTATAGCATCTAACTAACCCATTTATCCTTTATATGAATATATTTTATATACAACAATGGTTCCATTCGTCTAGTATCTTACTACCCTTTTTATCCTTTATATGAATATATTTTATATATCATGACTACGTTTTACTTCCATCCACACTGAGACTATTGTAAACTTTGTAAATATATATTCAAGTACCTCATATGTCAATTACTTTTTGACCTGATCTGAATAAGCTAAAGTATTTCTCTTTCTGAAATCCGGGTTTGAAAGGCAAATGAGGACATTTAGAGTTTCAAGTGGTCATTTTTGCGGTGTGTTGTTCATTCTTCATTTCTAAATTTAAAACCTCAACAATAAAGTATATGTTTGCTTCTTTCCTAGTATATCCTAGATATTCAGCATAATCTATGGTCAATTTAGTGTAAAACCGGGGAAAAAAGATATAAAGCCAACAGACTAATAAATATAGTACTCGAGTTAATGAGCTAACGGGTTTGTTTTGAAGTGTGAATATATTCAATATTGTAAGTAAAAGCCTGAAAGAGAAGACGACTAAAACAGATGGCATCTAGTCGTGAACTTCGGTCAAGTGCAAATAAGCAAAGACTTTTTAATACACATTAACACATAGGTGTATATATATTTTCTTTTTCAAAAGTTTTGTGCATAACTGATATGGAGAGAGTGGAGAGAGAGAGAGAGAGAGAGAGAGAGAGAGAGAGAAAATCTTTACATAGTGTGTCTAGTGTTTTACGTGAACATACAGCAATAATCTGTCGTGAATTTGGAATGTGTGTTTATTCAAGGAGGTCTCTAAAGTGCAAGCAGGTATCCTATTAACTATCTATGAATTTACTTTTGACAGGTAATCCAATAGAGATGGGTCGATGTATTTGATTGATATTGTGTATATAATATTCAACATTCTTGATAGGTCACTTTTCTCACAGTATAGGTCTAGATGAAAAGCAATTATTGTGACCTATGGGGTCTGTTAAAACCTACTTTATGTTGCACATGAGACTATTTTAAGGCTTGACTACATTCGTATAAAGTAAGCCTTCGTCCTACATAATTTTGAGAACAATGTTTCATTTCTAAACAATGATGGACTTTCTAGATGTCCCCCACTCCCATTTCAGTTTTATTAAAGCTATGTTCTTAAAATAAGGTTCAACATATAAACGTTTCCAAGCTATGACGATTTTTTTAAACATTATTACCAATGCCACAAAAAAGTTAGTACGGAATAGAGATACAACAACAGTGACAACAGCAACAATGCTAATAATGATGATGGTGGCTGTGATGAATATGTGGATGATGTTTTTAATGATTATCAAAATTAATGATGATTATGCTACAATAATAATAATCAATCAATCAATCAATCAATCAATCAATCAATTAATAAAAAATATAAAAAATATAACGCAGCGAAGCCACATGTTCTCGCTTTAATGCATATGCATTTTTCATCATTGCTATTGCTAGAAACCACACATATGATAATAATTTTCTCACAGTCCTCCTGTTTTCCAGTGTAGAACAACGATGGGGAATACCTCTATTTGTCATCAGGTGAGAGCTGTCCATGTTTTGTTACCCCTGTAACCTACAAGAACCAAGGTGTTGTGCATGTGGACACAAGTGAACACCCCGTAATGATAGACCCGTGTTTTTTACATTGGGTTATCGAGTTTTCTAGTTACTACCTTGTTTTTTTGTTTTTGGTTTTTTTTTTGTTTTTGTTTTTGTTTTTTTTTTCTTTTTCGCAATTTCGGCCACATCTTTGAAGGGAACTTTGTTGTTGGTAGTCATGAGGAAAAAGCTCTCACAAAGGCCCTTGACGTTGCATTTCCAGGTGCATCGAGACTGTTATGAACAAAAAACCTTAAAGACAACGTGAGGCTGAATTAGGGCGAAAAGGTGGGATCGAACGTCACGGACTGGGAAATATGTTCAGTGTTATTTTTGGCCATGAAGATGTAGTCCAAAACTCAGATCCATTAACATTTTGCTCCAGAATTGATGATTTAGACACTTATTTTCAGAAATATCCTGTCCTCCATACATATTTTGAGCGCAGGTTGAAACGTTTAATTTAGAATTATGTTGGGGTTCCTTTTCAGTACAAACTTGCGGTTGAACTTTGGACTAATAACAACGCCGAGTCAATAAATAATTTGCTAAAAAGTGTGATCGATTGGAAACCTCAAAAACTGCAGGATTTAATAGAGAAAATAATGGAGGTGACTAGACCTAAAATGATCGACCTTAGGGGATCTCTTTTGGGAAAAGGAAAGTATAGGCTGTGTGATCATATGACAAAATATAAAGTCGCAACCGAAGTTTGGGAGATAAAAATGAAAGAGGAAAAACTAAAATATTTTAGAGATTTCATACAAGTTTCGAAATATAAACAAGATTTTAAAACAAGTAGAGCATCCACCGAACCTTTTTTTTTTTCATTTATTTTTATACCACATCCCAAAAATAAAGACCTGGTACTTTTTTTTTTATAGGTTTTCAACCGATCCATACGTGTATCATTAAAGTCCTTTCCATTTCGTTTACTTCATTTTTATGATTGTTCTAAATTAGGTTCACAATACCAATTGATGTACATGTATATACAAATAGATGCATGCCTAACTGCATGATAACTCACTGTTTAATTGATAAATTGTCATTTTACAGTTTTGTTTTATCTTTTGCATACCCAAACACATCTTGTGGTATCTTGTAGTCATCTTGTTGTTAACTAAAGCATACACAAACACATCCTGTGGACATCTTGTGGTTACATGTGGTATCTTGTGGTGACTTGATGGACCCCTTCTTCAGTAAAACACCATATATTGTCCCATGCATCAAAGTGTTTTTTTCATACGGAATCCAGCTGGTTAAGCTAAAAGATGGCAAGTTGTTCAGAACCGCGAATACTTGTCAAGATAAACATTAATTGCAACACATTTAAATTTCAAAACGTTCATTGGTTGAAGTTAGTGTCCCGCAAACAGGACATTTCGTACTGATTAACCTAGCTACAAGTATACATTCTTTAGTCCATGTTCGAGTCGACAAAGCCGCTGTCATTCTCTGTGTTCCTAAATTCATCTTTTTGTTACTATTTATGAAAGCAAAATCAGTGTTACATCGAATTTGAATTGAAGATTGTATTATTATTTTGTTGTTTGTTTTGTTTAATCTTAGGGATAAGAGATTTTTTACCGTTCACATTTGTATGATCGCGCAAGTTATCTTAGATACACAATTCAGACGCTGTGTATTGCCATTACCTCGACCACTGTTATTTGAACGCTGATATCAGTTCAAACGTCATTTAATGTTTACACTGTATTTACCTGACTTTTTACGCTCTATCTTAGAAATTTTCATTATGTGTTTCCTGTTTTAAAGTTGCATCAGTATTCAAAATACATCATTTTAACATTGACCATCACTTTTCTTTTAGGAGAAAAAATAATCCTTCATTATGTATTAGTGTTGGATAGGAAGATTTCACCCTCGGGATCTGACCCTCATGTGGAATTTTTCTATCATATATCGATGCAAATGAAGGATTCTGTTAAACTCCCTCCAGGAATTACTGTGCATATCTATATCCCTTCCTGTCTACAACTTAAACGGTGTCTATCTTAAACGTTATAGATGCTGCGTAATAAACACAGGAGAGAGAGAGAGAGAGACGTTGTTGAAGTTCCCCGCATTTTGACGGGAACTTATATATAATGTCTACATTATGAAACTAACCAAGTACACGAAAATGTTTGCTTGAGATTTTTATGGTAATATATGAACACATATTGTGATTTTCAGTGGGATATTTTAAGCTTTCTATCCATGAAAAAGGATATACATGTACATGAAATCTGATCAAGGCATCTACTGTGTTTACCCGTTTGTCAGTCTGTCTGTCCGCCCTCCATATCTTGATGAAACAAAAGCATTTATTTATGTACAGAATAACTCCCATACAAATATACAAATGACTGATTTATCTACTATTCTTTTCACGTCTGTTGACAGAAATGGAGGAAAAAGCACATGTGTGACATTTATTGACAAAATACATATGCAAAATTATAGCTGTATCATGGAAAAAATACCATTTAGTTTGTTTGGTTTGGTTTTGTGGGGTTTAACGCAATCTTTCAGTACATGATAGGCTATACATGGCCGCCAGTATATTAGATGGAGGAAGAACCCGGGAAGAGCCATTGAGCCAAGGGAAGCTTCTGGCAAGCTTTCTCATATATCCACGTTGGTCGAACCGAGACACGAACTCAAGCTGACAGAGGTTAGTGATCTGTAAAGGTGAGAGCCTTAGACCACTCGGCTACCCGGGGACACACCATTTAGTTTATGTGCTGAAATATATTATTAAGCTTGGTAGTACTCAGGTAGTGAATAGTGCCGGTTTATTTTCTTTTTAATGAAATAGGAATGAAAACTTGGCTTTATCTTGTTTTGAAGCCGTGTTTCTGCTAGAGTAACGGCCGTAGAATCCTTTCTTTTGATAGGAACACTTTACAAATTGGAACATTTTTGATACTTTATCGTCACTGTCAAATGGAAGTTATATTCTAAAGTTTTGCTTTCTGGTGGGAAAAAGAAGTTTGATTTTGCTCAAGGTTTTGTTTTGTATATGGATTCCGAGATAAAGATAGACGTACATTAATAGCGCGTGCAGAATGGCAGGTAAGATAAACCCATATGGAGAGAGAGAGAGAGAGAGTTCCTTTTAACAAATGTAATAATAACAAAGAATAGCAAAATTCACATACTAATAACAAATACAACCTGCAATAGCTGATAAAGCTTTCAAATTACAAGTATCGACGTTTTTGACGCGCCTAACCTCCAGTCGTATTAACGGAGCGTATCAGTCACTTGTATTTTATATCTGAAAAGTATATCCTGAATTAAGGTCACTGAACAGTTCTAAAAACGAACTTGTATATTTCATTAATTAGATGTTTACTTCTCATTTCATTAAGTATAACAAAATTGTGAATACTTTTGGAGCACCACCCATCAGTGGCGGCGCGAGGTTTCGTGGCGCCCGGTGGCAATGTTCTTTAGTGGTGATCCTACTTTGCCTCAGAGAACGGTTTTTATGTCAGTTGCCAACCTCTACCACCACCACCCTATCTAAGCTCCGGTTACAGATGCTAAAAAAGCTCCCAACGGACCCCCCCCCCCCCCATCTCGGTGTCCAGGGGCAATTGCCCATCACCACCACCCTCGCGCCGCCACTGTCACCCATCCAACTCCATTGTATTTAACTAAGATCCTTTTTATTCTACTGCATAGCATCCGAGGATTTCTATTTCTCAACTTTTTCACTGTGTATCGTTTCGCTAAAGTAACTTAGAAATTTGTAAGCGCCTCTTTGAAATAGAGCATCATCGTTTAGAATACCATTTCACATGAATTGTTGTTCAAACCTAATCTAAATCTCCCTGGCAGATATAATTAATGACTTCACAGGGAGACCATCTAAATCTCCCTGGCAAATATAATTAATGACTTCACAGGGGGACCATCTAAATCCCCCTGACAAATGTAATTAATGACTTCACAGGGAGACCATCTAACTCTCCCTGACAAATGTAATTAATGACTTCACAGGGGGACCATCTAAATCTCCCTACAAATGTAATTAATGACTTCACAGGAGGAGAATCAAAATCTCCCTGGCAATATAATTAATGACTTCACTGGGAGACAAGAGAATTAATTCTCGATTAGAAAATGTAGTTTTCGATTTCGTTACAATACCAAGATTAGCCAACACAATATGCATGCCATCGTATACTGACATTGTTACATTTCAATTTAATAAAGGGGTAGATTTGTTGGCGAAGGCAACAATTTTGTCATAAATTATTACGTGCAAGGACATTGATATCAACCCCGAAGACCTAGGTTTCGACATGTCAGATAACGATATCATGAGTTCAGATTTTGTATATATAGCTTTTCTTGCTATTCTAGATAGACATAAAACTTAGATACTAAGTCCTCAGCAACATTACTGAACAAGTATTCATAACGTTTAAATTAAAATCTTCTTTATAATTCTTCTTGTAAAATAACTGTTTCTTTTAAGAAAACACTGTCATGACCGAATGAGTTGGAATAGAACTGGAATATGGATATATGGCAGAAAGAGTGGGGGGGGGGGGAGGGGAGGGGAATGGATTTTAAACAACTAGATATATACCTATTCCTTAACCCACGCACAGAAAAACGAATACACCACGTTTTCTTAGATTAGGGGTTCCAACCCCCTTTTACAGACCTCTTCTTGGAAGCTCATCTGTCCGTCCATCTGTTTTAATACTTCTCTTCTTCCTTCATATATCCGCACGACGAGATCATTGTGACAATGATGTGAGAACCAAAAGGTGAAAACTTCTTTTAAAACATACATACATACATACATACATACATACATACATACATACATACATACATACATACATACATACATCATACATACATACATACATACATACATACATACATACATACATACATACCATGGATATGTCCTACTTGTTTAGTGATTTATAGCGCTCATTTTTATGGCAACTAATTTAATTACTTTATAAACACATTTTTTTGAGCTCGAGAAAATAAAATAATACAAAGAACCAGAATACTGTCGGAAAAAATAAGCGAAAGGGATTGAAAGCTTAACTACCCTTGGGTATTATATATATGAACTGTGCAAACATTTGAGCCCAACGTCTTGTCGCCTATAATACGTTGTATACATACGTTTTGCAAGTATTTTACATGGTGCCCTAAGGCAGTATTTGTAGGTTAGTATGTAAGTTCACTCAGTACGACAAGATTCATATCAATAGGTCAAACTAACTTATTTCACAAAACGAGAAATACGATGTGTGTGTGTGTGTGTGTGTGTGTGTGTGTGTGTATGTGTGTGTGGAGAGAGAGAGAGAGGCTGATTGATTGATTGGAGCTTTATTTGTAACTTAGGCCACAGGACAATCATACAACATTTCAAACTATATACTTTTTACAGAAGTGCCAGGTTCTACGTCAAGATATAGATACTTCCATGTCATCGTCAAAGCCTTATCAACTTACAAACTACGGCTATTTAATAAACTTTGTTCTAGGGTCAAATGCAAATAAATACAAGTAATATGACAAATGAAATCTTGCAAGTCATTGCTGCAGGCCATAAAGAAAATAGTTTCTCATTAGTATGAAACACATAGTAAATATCTTTTATATATTCAGTTATTAATTCATCATGATATCGGCAGATAATTATAGTCATTTCCAAAGAAATGTAATTTTTGGTTCAAGCATACGTGGCAGCACCGGTCCTTTCTCTAAAATTTCTTTTGTCTTCTAATTTCAATATTTCAATCATCAAATTATAATTAGAGCATCTAAACTGTTCCAGCAATTTACTAAAGTGTACGGTATAACAAGAGATAGATATTTTCTTGTTCCAATAAACCAATATTGTATGTTTGAAGTTTCATAAATTCTTGTAACCCAATTTAGAAGCATCAAATTGTCTAAGCCTTGAACAAAAGTAGGAAGAAACATACGTCATATGTCCTCAACATCTTGCTCAATGCATACATATATAAAACTACACATTTTCACTTTTGTTGCAAATGGAGTTCCGTAAGCATCAGCTATCTTTATGAGCATGCATATATATATATATATATATATATATATATATATATATATATATATATATATATATATATATATATATATATATATATGAGAGAGAGAGAGAGAATACATTCTGACAGAAAAAAATTAATGAGACAATCAATCAACCGCTGACCAATCCAATCGCCAGCTAGGTGCAAACCTTTATATAATCTGCTGGCCGGACAAGAGCTCCTCGACCGTCTAGGGCAAATAAGCAGAATCTGCTATATAGCATATACAACGTTAAACCTTCATTATTCTGACATTTTTATCACATTTTCATAAACTATACCTTTAAAAGTGCAATCAGGTACACGTTTACACCTGTCTGGGAGATTATACTTGTCAAAGGGTCATTGGAATGTTTTGGTATGCAATGGTTGATTTACATATGTCACGCCAGGCCAAGAATTCAATTAAAAATATCAGTTTGTACAGTGCGAATTCTGTTCAAGTATCACCTCTAGCAAAGAGTGATACCACAAAAAAATAACAAACAAAAAGAAAAAAAACAAACAGGAGAGATATTAAGCATCACCCGACTTTAATACACATACAGTAACGAAAGGTGATGGGTGGTTCAGATACATCCGCAATGAAACATATCACATCGTGATGATCTCAAGGAAAGCAAAGTTTTCCACTCCTTACAGTCCGTTTTAATATGGAGAGGTAAGTTTTCAAATATGATTTTGTCACAGAAACATGCAAATCCATCTTAAAATATTTTTAGTTGCAACATGCCATTAAGTAGAGAGATACATAAGGCAAAACATAGACAATAATTGTAAAATTATTGATATTTCTCATATATTTTCTACCTAATTTCCTGAAAATTCCGAATCAATGGGTTTAAAATAGCACTTCAGAACTTGACAAGATCCAGTTTACCTGACAATAAGGTCTGAATTTTTTTTATTTTTTATTTTATCCAACACTTTGTTACGAAAATATCACATAAAATAGGTTATATAGTTTGTGATACGTAACAACTTTCAGAAACTATAATATAAATTTCATGTGAGGGCAATGGAATGAGAATCATGCAATGTCCATCCTTTAGTTGCACAAAAATGCCACCAAGGACTTGCACTGGTCAAGCAGTTCGGTACAAGCGTATCATGTTTATAACGGTCAAACCAACAGAAGATTTGAGCAGTATCTTTCAAATATGATCACCTAATTACAGTTGATTTATTTACAGATAATCCTAGAGATGTCCGCCAATGAAGTTTAGCGGTTTTCGTCAAGAAACCTCGTTATTGTATCCCGTAAATGTATAATTTCAAAGACAATTTTCTTAAATGAAAAGTTTCAGAATGATCAAACTCGATCCACGACTACTTCATTAGGACATGTGGGCGTGTGAAAACAGATTAGCCAGAATGAAGCACAAAAATGAAATAAGGTTCGATTTGCCGTTCCTTCTGGATAAATATTAAAAGTAGCTCTTGCGTAAATCCAATGCCTGCACGGTGCGCGCGTGCATCATGTAACTTATATTATACGACCTAGAAGGACATGGCAAAGTCGGGCACTACATCGCAAGATGGCCGCTTTTTGTCGACGTCATTGTCCTTTCTTCCGAATATTGCACCAATTTTTCTGGACATATTTAAGAGAGAGCTTCTCCTTCTGCGTAAAATATTTGACCTCTGAAGCTGAATAATCTTAGCGTCCCTCAAATGCGCCTGGAATGCAATACTTATCGGCAGAAATGTTTCTGCTGCGGACACCTCGTAAAATTGGCAGCTGTTTTCCAAAGCCATTTCATGACCTTCATCAAGGCCAACCTGACGTCTGTGATCTAGGTCCTTCTTGTTGCCAAGCAACAGAATCGGCACTATAAATGGAGATTTCATTTTCTGCAGAGATTCCAGAATATTTTTACATTTCTCAAAGGATTTTCTGTCACATATACTGTACACCAGCACAAAACAGTCCGCCCACTGTACATGTGACTCACATGGAACCTCAGAATTCCTCTTAAAAGAAAGAATCACAGTCATTAGAATGGTGTACTACAAACAAATTTGTATCTGAAAATTTTGTTTGTTTATTTTTCTAAACAATCAGGTTTTACTTTCCGATGGTTACATTTAACTTGAATCAATGTGTGTCATAAATGATCAGTTTTATTCGTCGGGAAAACTGATTACGTTCTCGACATTAATTAGAAACAGAGGTTATGAATCTCAAATAAGGAAGACAATTGAAGTGAAACTTGTATCAGTTTCTAATGCTGCAGGTTCCTTGTGTATACACGCTGCAGTGAAACAATTACAGTAAGTGAGAACATAGGTCATCATACTAACACAAGGCAGGGCTAGTAACTAATAATTACTATAAATGAGAACAGAGGTAATCATACTAACACAAGGTAGGGATAATAAATAGTATATAAATAGGTGCTTATATCAGAACACATTTGTTTACATTTCATGAACACAACCTGTACGACAATTGGTAACATGCGTACAAGCTGTTGTTTTTTTAATAAATATTATTTTAATCTCTTCAAATATAACTTCAAAGATCTGGATTGATTTATCATATTTAACAATACTGTCAAGATTTCAAGATAATTCGGCTTTTACTTTTCTCCATATTTGGGATTTAACGTCGATTTATCTTGTGACCAAAACCTCCAGTGACCATTCTGGTCCCTTTGTACGGATGTAAAGGGATAATATCCCATGGTAAATTGTACAGGTTATGTAAAGCTTGCTGTTGGTTATATTTGCTCTCTAACATCAGGATAGAAATGTGTCAGTGAGTGTCCGGAACCGAGTAGCCATTTTGTGGCCATTTTTTAAATATGCTGCACACTTCCTAGCTTATTATTTACACATATTAGTTTTGTCATGGCATTCCAACTGACATATGAACAGTATTAAAGCCCGGACTTCATTAATTATATACTTATGCCCAAACGTGCACGCTAAATTGCTTTACTGAGTTACAGTTTCTTTTAATAGTGTTAGGGTTATTTGCAGTCACATCTTAACGATAGTCGACTTATTTTTTCTTACTTCGGCTTGGAAGATTACTTCAAAATATTGTTTAACCATAAACATAGATCAGCCCTGCCAAAAATACAAGCATCTTCCCATAATCTGAGAATAAAACTGGGAGATTTGGAAACAAAAGAATCAATAGAAGCGAAATAAATGTTATGCTATGTGACAACCATGATATTGAAGATGAAAATCATTTTCTGTTAGTGTGTCTAGTATATACTAACTTACGTGTAAACGTAATTATAAAAGTACTTCTGGAACAAACCATCCCTGTATACTCAAACCATCCCTGTATACTCAAACCATCCCTGTATACTCAATTGTTAACTGCTTACAATAAGAAAACAATATTTACACTAGCTAAATTTGTTCACGAAGAGTTTAAAATAAGAGACAGATTATTTTTACAGTAAATGTGTTATAAAGATTGTTCATATATGTATTAGAATAGCCTCTCATTTCCAACAGCTTTTGTTGATTACCTTTTCTTGATTTTCTATTTACAGTAGTACGTATAGCATTTGATAACCACGCACTATTTGTAGTATTTACTCCATGGTCATATACATAATTATGAGAATAAACTATTGAATTGAATTGAATTGTTTTATTTTAATTAGAAAGTGGACTTATTCTGCGACAGTCTCAGACTATTTACTTTAGAATGTATCTTAATGGATGTCATCCATCGAAAGAAAGAGAGTTAGAAAGTGAATTTTAATATTTACCTTCCGCGAACAGGTGTCAAGGATTTCAAGTTCAGTGAAATTGTCTTCCTGTTTAATAGATGATCGGTATAAAAGGTCTGAAATATATTTAAGAAATAAATAAATATATATATTTCAACAATATAATAGTGACGATCTTGACAGTTTGATTGAGTGTTTAAACCTCTCTGACACTTAAACAAATAAATGTATGATATGTTCCCTCCATAATATGAAATTAATTTAATAACATTTATCATTTATTCCATCATACTTTTTTTCACAGACAGCAGGGAGCCCTTCTGCTCAGTGATCATGGCGTTCGACTCCTGACTAGAAGGATACGGGTTTGATTCTCACCACTGGATCAGCCCGGATCGGCTACAGTGGTGCGTCCTTGAGCAAGACACTTTACTTGCCTCAGCACGATGTAACCTTAGAAGTCTGACAGTACTCTAAAACACCAAACCATTACTGTCAATTTTTCTGTTATTTAAATTACGATATAAGAGACGGGCAATAGTCTATATAAACATATAAACAAAAGTGACAATGTTAGTGAGGCAAATATATTGAAACTCAAATGATAGTATCACTGCAACTTTCACTATTTCGCTATGTTTGTATTTTCATCGTGGTTAAAATCGCAGACACATGGCCTAATCATCTTCTGTCAATGTGATTTTTCTTATGTATATAAACATCACATAAATAATAAACGAAGATCAAGATAATATGTTAAAGAAGCGAGCAAACAAAGAACAAGCAGACAAGTAAACATACTAGTCAAATCAATATAGTCATCAAGCATGCAAGTGAGGAAGCAAATTAAAATATTACGGAAACAAAACTTAATAATAATAATAATAGGTACAGAAAAAAAAACAAATTTATAATAAAGAAGAAGAACACAGAGAAAACAAACACGTAAAATAAATCCAGGAGTTACAAAAATGTTCATATTTTTAAGTTCAGTAGATGGAATATATAGAGCTCGAGAATAATCCATACAATAATATAACATAACACACTCATATATTCACAATAAAAATCATTTCTTTGCTTCCAAGTGTAAAACTTATACAGGAAACTTAATCTAAATACAAAACGCAATATATGCATCCAAACTTTTCATCAGGATAATATGGTTAATGTACTGTACATTTTTACACTATCAGTTTACTAGACGCGTAGGTCAAGATGTACTATCAAAAGCATCACATTACCAATTAAGGTATCCATACATTCTATATAAATAGACAAACAGCAGTCACATAAGGTATCAGCACATGGTTCAAAAATATAGTACCTGAACACGAACAAAGTACATGTATATAATTTTATCCTTTATTAGCCACACATACATAACGAAGTTCATAAAAAAAAAAGGTTGCAAATATTCTAGCCGTTTTAACTGGGTGTGAATGTGTAAAATGGACTAGAAATTCACCTGCAGAAAATTGATAGATAAATCGAGTATCAAAACACATCTTCGTCAATATCAGTAACTGATCTTGTAGATATCTGATTAAATTTATATCTACTTCTAAGAAGTACAACTGAAGGCCACCGTTACGGTCATGTTCTGTTGAAGGCCACCATTACGGTCATGTTCTGTTGACCTTTTCATTCAGCAAACAAATTACAGTTTTCATATTTAGGAAAGTGAAAAATGTAAATGGGAGCATATTGTTACGAACGATAACTCTCCCTAAACACAAAATGCTATGCTTTATCTGATATACTACTAAAAATAAAGCAAGGGGGAATTCCAAAGGTCACCAGAACATGAACTTATATTGGTGCATATCAGATCTCCGTTAAATCAGAGATCTCGATTTTTTATCAGATTAGCTCATGTAGCTGACATTGCATCGCACATTATTTCTTAGATGGAATGTTTTCTCTTCATCACTTAAATTAAAGAATAAATGAAATAAGAGAGGGTGTATGCCACATCTTTAACATTTGATTTATATTTATTTTAAAAAATACAAACCTTTGTCTGAGTTGTATTCCCCGATAAATCTTCGTGTTAAAAATCGCACTGTTACCGCTGAAAATAAAGTAAAACATTATAGTTATTATTTCTAAAGAAATATCATATTTGTTTGCCGTACACACGAAAACGTATGGAATATGATGTATGTGAGACTTTTTAAACGACTGACATGTGTAAATAAATAGCTAGATAAGTTAATGCTTAGACACAATTCGCAAGATGAATGTATTAGTTGTATAAAACACATGTTAGACGTATGTATAAAACACATATTAGACGGTTGTATACAACACATATTAGACGGTTGTATACAACACATATTAGACGGTTGCATACAACACATATTAGACGGTTGTATACAACACATATTAGACGGTTGTATACAAGGTGAAACCTGGTTAGAAAGGATTCTCTAAGGAATAAAAAAAAAATCCCATATGGGCAGGTGCGCCTAATTAAAGGTTGAATATAAATGAGAAATTAAGATAAAGGAGTATAGCCATCGTCCTTAATAGGCGGGTACCATTACATGGAGGTGTTCGGCAGAACAGGTGTCATTTTATTCCAATAAACCAAAAGTATGGCACTAGTTTCCTCGCAAATTACTAATGGCAGTGAACACAAGAATCATTCAGAACAATTGCAGCTCAGAAAATACGCTTTACAAAAAATAATGAATACTTTCCTCAACATAGTAACAAAAAGGAAAACTTTTCCAATATTTAAACTAAATATTGCTTGCTTTTGGTAAAGAAATTCTTCTGAGTTTTACAGCACAGCAACAATTTGGAGGTTATAGCCTATCTGGGCAAATCCGATGGTGGAAATCGAACCCGCATCCTTCTAGTAACGACTCCAACGAATTAACCACTGAGCCACAGCGGTTTTAAATTTAAAAAAAATAAAAATAATATTTGCGATCAGAAAATGAATGTTGTATATTATATGGTAAATTTTAGGGCATACTTTCTCTTTGAACCTTTATACATACAATTGGATTAGAAAGAAGTGAAGTAATTTATCAACTAACACTTGACACTTTTTGCAGGCATCTTCGCGATCTTTTACTGAAATTCCGAATCAAACTTCACTCAGCCATCGACTCTTCGACGAAACAAACAATAGTAAATGAAACAAAGCATTCAAAGTAATTAAAACATTTTAAGATTCAGAGACACCGACAAAAACTAGATAAAAACATTCCCTGGACCTCGCTATGCAACAAGCTAAGAAAAGTGTTTTGTCCGGGAGGGTTTTCCGTCTAGACATAAAGGTGGTGACCCGGTACATGAAGGGTTTATGAGTAATTTATGATGAATCATTTATAAACCTATATGTCATATATCACCTCGCAAGTTTATATAAGAATTCACCACCTACAACTTGAACGTGTGTACCTTGAATGGAAATATATGAAGCTTTCTGTAACGTGGAAATATTTCATAAATATAACGTAAAGGACCGTGTGATAGTTTTACCTAAATAGTATATATCAAGAGCATTACATTAGTTTTTTAATCTATCAGAGATAACCGCAAAATATGGATACTTTCAAAACCCCAACCCAGGTAGGAACATACGAATACACTGATTATAAATTAGCTTGATTAAAAAGATTAAAAACTTTAATCCTCCTGTTCTCCTCATGCTGCAATATCAATATAAACCAAGTACAATGACGAAGACGATGAAATAAACAATATTTTTTACCTACATGTACGAATTCAAAGATCCAAGTGCTCATATTCCAGTCAGTGAATGAAATACATCCTGCTTTTGAACAATGAATAGTTATTGATTCTTATAAATTAATTATTTGTCAACTTAAGGGCAACTTTAGATCATCATTTCAGAGAATTTGGGTGATTAAGATGTCCTCAACGAAAAGAATTATTTTGCCCATCTAAACAAGCAATGTTGGTTATATAAAACTATTAAGAGATATGTCACAAAAATGTTGTGATTCACATGGATATCAATGGCATATTACTAGTGATTAAACGCGTTTGGCAAAACCGATCACTTATAAAGCAGGACTTCAAAGTCCATATGGCGTATGCAGGTTCCGAATTCCGCATTGAAAGTTCTGTTAATTACCATAATTCCCGGACAAGACCCTTTGATGTAAAACCCATTCACACGGACACTAACATCGAGGTGCGGTATATATTTGGTTATTTTTGCTCTCTCCTGGTTCAGTAAGTTTCAATGAGAAGTAGACATTCATTTTAAACAAATCTAATTCATGGTGTTTGGGTTAGTGTTCGTTGATTGAAGTCTTTATATATATATATATATATATATATATATATATATATATATATATATATATATATATATATATATATATGTATATATATATATATATATATATATATATATATATATATATAGAGAGAGAGAGAGAGAGAGAGAGAGAGAGAGAGAGAGAGAGAGAGAGAGAGAGAGAGAATTAGGCGCTGGCCAGAACTCACAATTGAAATCTACTCCCGAATCGCCAAACAATAAATGATTAAATAAAGTTCCACTCTGCTTTGTTACACATTGTTCAAATACGAATACAAACAGTTTGAGCATAAGGTGTAATGATACTTTTGATTCTTTAACACCTCTTTCAGATAAAAAATCAAACTGTCATTTTAAGAACTGCAATCTCGGGTTAAAATTATAATATCTTTCTTTGCAAAGAGTAAATATACTGAAGAAAAACTGATCTCACAGTAACATATAATATACTGCTAAAGTCATGATTAAACCATTCACTCTTAAAACCTTGCACTTTTCAAATAGAGCCTCTGTTTTGATTTATGCACTTTAACATCTAAAGGCATTTTGGTACAAGTACACATAACAAACTACACATCAAAAGCAACAGAGGAAATGAAAGCTATATCAGTCAAACTCTGATATATTTATAGTTTGTTTTCTTTAAGTCAAGAATAATATACACATATAAAAGATAAACAGAATTTAATAGAGCAAGCTTTTTACGACATCATTGAGATCAACTATAATACATGTTGATACCAAGAAAAAGAAAGAGAATATTCAGAAATATAACAGCTGACTCTGAAAAAGGTTTATGGGCCATTTCACCCACGTTACCTTAGATCAAAGTAATTAAAAAACATATCAATCATCTAGATTTTATCTTTTGACCACTAGCGTAGACCTAATGAAATTCCTAAAAATATATAGCTGCATGAACAGATATAAAAATAAATTTGTATATTTTGTTGATGTAACAAAGACAACAACTCCTCCTCTGTTTCACCCAGGTACAACGATATCAGAGTATGTATCCATGTATGTAGTACCGTTTTATGGCGCCTCGGCACAATAGTGGCTTTATAGTGCCAACTAAAGGTAAAGTTCGAACAATTTAAAATTAATTACACAAAAAATTTAGGAAGATAAACCCTTCCAAATAAATATAAGTACGAAGTACCAAAAAAAAATAAAAAATAATAATAATATATAAAACATAAGATGCTAAAATTCTGCAAAACGTATATAAAAGATAAAGGCAATATATGGTAAAATCCTTAAAACATATAGTATTTTTTTATATAAACCGCAATCCCTCAAAAAGTACAAGATTTCCTCAGGTGGTACATCATCACACAATTTCTTCAAGTGGTACGTCATCATACAATTTCCTCAGGTGGTACATCATCATACAATTTTCTCAGATGGTACATCATTGTACAATTTTCTCAGGTGGTATATCATCATACAATTTTCTCAGGTGGTACATCATCATACAATTTCTTCATGCAGTTCACGTAAAACTACTTCTGTCTTACAGGCTGGACATCGACACACTCGACAAGAATGTGTTCCATTGTCAGTGGACACTGGCATAGTATGCACTCTGGCCATGACTCACCCATAAGGAGTTATGCAAGAGTCAGGTATGTGTGTCCGATACGCGATCGGCACAGTACCACCTCATCTCTGTGATTTGTTCTATAGAATGGATGCCATTCTCCAATACAGAGTTTGATGTTCTTAAGTTTGTTGGTAGAGTCTGCATTCCAAATGCTTGCCAAGTATGAATAACATGCTGATTTTTACAATATTTGAAGTCAGTATATGGAATCTTCCATTGTGTGACGGGTGAGAGCAGGGCAGCTTTGGCTGCTTTTTCTGTACTTTCATTACCCTTTATACCCATGTGACTAGGCAGTCAACAGTACACAATACTTTTCCCAGATTTTATGAGCACATTATGTTTCTGTGATATCTGTGATATTAACGGGCTATCAGGTTTAAGGTTTTGCAAGGCTTTCAATGTGGAAAGGAACTTTGTCTCCATCTCTCGAACCGTCTGTATACAAGTTAGATATATCGGGAGTTCATTTTAGTGTAAATGTTTTTTCATGGTTTCATCTCTTTAAATCATTCTTACATAATCAGGCCAGTTTAACCTGGTTTGAAAACATTCGATTTGTTTACGTCAGCGTACTCAAACATCGGAATAGCACGTGCCGTTTGAGTACAGTTTTTCCGTGTTTAAAAAAAATAAAAATAAATTTTTTTTTTAGGGATTTGGCTTATAATTTATTAATTTATGTACTTAGCAATTGACCATGTAAGAATGACGATAATAAAATGATTTGCTGTGTGCAAATGTTCGCCATAGAAGTCAAGAAAGAATTGGAACTCTTGAGCTCCAACTCTTTCTTCTAGCTACAACAAATGTTTGCATAGAATAAAACGTGTATGGTCCTTGTACACTGGATTCAGTCTCAACAAATCAGTGATAGGGAGGACTGAACATGCATTTATCTGCGTGGCACCAAACTTTAACTGATATTCTTACTTTTCAATTCAGTTCATTCCCCAATCTATATATTTCAAACTTCTTATCGTATCATGCATGGAAGCATATTGAAATATTGAAAGCACTCAGTGACATAGTGAAATCAATATCATGAGCACTACTTTTAGTAAACTGTTGTTCAGCTGTAATCTTCGGTTACTTGGGAAAACCCCTTAATCAGTTCAACGGGAGATAAGAGATTGTATTCTAAAGCGGAAATTAAGTTTTGAAGACTAGGACACAATATTCAATATCAGTCAACACGATATGACAATCATTATTTAAGAGTCTCGTTATATTAAAATTGAATTTGAAGATAGATTAATTTGCCAAGGCGACAGTGATATTATAAATTATTACAGGCCATTCCATTGATGTCATGTCATAGAGATTGGGGTCCAAATATTTTGGACTATATTATGGAGCAAGTTTATTTAAACATATTAAGCCCAGTTTTAGTTTTTCTCAGATGGAGATAAAATTCAGAACTTGGATAATCAAAGTATCGTAATTGTCACAAAGTGCCAACCTTGTCTACCATAAGTAATTTATTTTGGGCAAACTGACTGGCAACTGTGTGTAAGGAGAAAATGCCGAGATTTTAAAATAAATAAAAGGCATCTATCAGTTAATTCTCAAGATTTTTCAGAGCAAATATACTTAAAGGAACAGACAGACAAACATACAAAAGGACAGAGTTAATAGCACAACATTAAGCACAGTGAAATTGGGTAAACAAATGGACTTAAACGAACGAGTTACAGAAAGACATACATCGACGAAATTCTAGAAATGACAACAAACATGCCCATGCTCAAAAGTGGATGGATACTTTCTTATCGCTAAAATTATTAGACTTTCTTTGAAGTTGTCTTCATACCTAACTACTGTACATACATATTTATCTAGTTACCTAGCTAACTACACGTGTCGTATATAGTCACGCTCAGCCACGAAAGTTAAATTTGAAAACCTTTTTTTACCCACAAAGGTCATTGATATCAACTTTAGATGCAAAAAGTTCTGATAAATATCAAAATGATATATAGCTCATTCATTTGTCAATTCAGTTAGAGATAAAGGGAGACAGAGCGTGAGATAGCGTACAACAGTAAAATGACTTGCAAAATGAAATTGTAAATTAAGATATGTAGTAGTAAATTAACGTACCATTTTGCAATAATATATATATATATATATATATATATATATATATATATATATATATATATATATATATATATATTACCGTATATTCTCGCGTATTATCCTGTTCCAAATGTAAACACCATAGACCCTGATCTGCCGTCGCATAATGCGCCGGCAGATCAGGGTCTATGTTGTTTCTTCTACAAACTGTTTTACAAACTGCATAGACCCAGATCTGCCGGCGCATAATGCGCCGGCAGATCTGAGTCTATGCAGTTGGTATTAGTTTTACACGAGTATATACAGTATATTCTTTACACGTTTTTTTACAATCCACAGTGTACATTAGCTCTGTGTAAGAGGTGGCAATCATGACAAAACATCACAAAGTAGATTTTATGCTTTTTTGTAAACAAGAAAAGAACCGGAATACTTTTTTCTCGCGTGTTCATTAGTTTTATGTATGATAAATGCATTTTACTACCAATATCCTAAAGTGAATAGAAACGGTTCTAAAATGGGTACGAAAATGTTTTCCTTAATTTTGATTTTAAAGCTGTATTCCCTTACCATAAACAAAATATGAATTGAGATAATAGCATGACATGATTTTGTGGATGTCCTCATGAAGAATAATAAAACATATGTCGTGAAATTGTACACCAGTGGATGGAAATCTGACCTGGGGCCTATAATGTTGGGCAGTTAAGATAACAGGTAAATGAGCGAGAATAATTGCTATACCAAGTTTCCACTGTCTTGGAGATCATTTTATTATTTGGCGATTACCATTTCCAAGACAGAGAGTGATGCATATAAATCATGTGTGGCGAAAAACATAATTTGCCTGCATTTTTGTATGACAGGTGTTTTCAAGGGCTTAGTTCAATTCATGAAGCAATATTTTAAATTGACCTTATCATCTACCTCCCTTTTCAGAAAGCTATCGTTCCAATCCGGCGTGAATTTGTGAATTTTTCGCCCGATTGCCTTTTATCTAATCGGATACCGAAGTCGTCTTCCGAGTTTTCGGACATACGGCATTTCTACACGCGTTTGTTTACACTGGTCGTTTTTTATCCGCAAATGACTCACGTGCATCACGCTCTGTTTTGAATATGGATAATAATAACCAAATAATAAAACGATTTCCAAGACAGAGGAAGCTCGGTTTGGGGTAATTTCCAGTACGTTCTCCCAGACGCGTGCGTATCACGACGTTAACAAACCAGCGACAAACGGTCAGCGTCGTAAATTTAACTCGACGCAACCCGCTCGTAATTAACTCGAAGGGTGGCAAAGCCAAGTGTAGTGCATGTGCGCTCGCTGTCCCCTTGTCACTATCGGACGATTGTGCGCGACTTAAAACCTGCTCCACCTCAAAATGCGCATTAGACCAAATCGAAAACAGGAACACTCATTTTGGATTGTGTTTTCACGATACTTTTTGTATGAACATGTTTCATTTTGACCACCGGTTGGCAGTTTTGACAATTGGCAGTGGTCATGTGACTTTGTTTTTCAAAGTGTAACAGGGCCTTACCATCGGTTATGAACATGTGGCAAGATGGTGGAGAGATGAGTGTAATTAAGCACAAGTACAATGCATGTAGCTAAAGAGAAGTTTAACGATGTAATAAATGAACAACGTTAATAAAACATAGTCTTTCCTGATAAGAAGTGTAGCACAGACTTTCAAACAGAAATAAATTTGTGAAAATTGCTTTCGTGTCTAGTTTGATCGAAGCTGTTTTCGCACGTAAACGGGATCATCATTTGTGTCACTAAATGACGTGTCAGAACAGGCTCATTTGGTCAGACCGCCAAAACTCACTCCTGCACAAAGTGGATGTTTACAATCTGGGTTAAGTCAGTCTCGTTGTCAACACCTCCATGTCACAGAATGCAGTCAGTACTATGATCATTCTGAAATACCGGAGGAGCCGAGGTAACTCCGTTGGTAGAACGTCGGATTCATAATCCAAGGGTCGCGGGTTTGATACCCACTCAGTACAGCCCGGGTCAGCTTCCTCATTGTGCCCTTGAGAAAGGTACTTAGCTTCCATTTCCTCGGCATGATATAGCGAATAATGCACTAAAAGTTATGTTACCTCCTCCCCCCCAAACAAATTATATATATATATATATATATATATATATATATATATATATATATATATAATAATAATAATAATAATAATAATAATAATAATAATAATAAAACAAAAGATATCGGAAGTTCCCAGGAAATAAACAAGTTGAAATGGACGATTCGGGTGGATGTTCGCGTTTCCCAGAAAGTAAACAAACTGAAATGGACGATTTGGGTGGATGTTCGTATTTCTCAGAAAGTAAACAAACTGAAATGGACGATTTGGGTTGATGTTCGTTGAATAGCGATCGTTATACATACTTTTCTTTAATCTTGACGAACATACACACCTAGAACTTTTAAGTTCTTGCTCAGTATCCACCACAGTCAAAATTTTAGCTGCTTATTTCCTCCATTCTTCTCCTTAAAACAAATCAATATATTGACAAGAAATTTCTTATGATATCGAAATTCGTACTTGCGATACAGGTAAGATAATTTCATACAGTTGTTTTGTTGGTTGGTTGGTTGGTTGGTTTTAACTGTACTGTTAACACAATAATGGAGGTTATATCATGCTGAGGAAATGGGAGACAAGTACCTTTCCGACGGACACACTGAGGCAGCCTACCAAGGCTGGACTGGTCGGGGTTATGAACCTGTGATCCTTGGACTACGAGTCCGGCGTTCTACTAACTCTGTTACAGCTGTTCTCCACCATTGTATGCATAGTACAGGGTAATGATTGAAGAATATAACATCAGTTTAGAGTACTATACGATTGCATTCTTCTATATATAATTAATACACAAGTTGTTATTTAACAATAGCAACTCCTAATTCTTCGCAAAACAAATAACAGAATCATATAACCGAAAGAAATTTTCTTCATGGTCCCTTAACATGTAATCTATCTGTCTATATGTTCATCTCTATATCTTCTTTTCCCTCCACATTAATAAAAAAAATAAGATGAAACTTAAGGGATAAAACATCTTTTTCAAAAATCTACCTACATATTTACATAGACAGAGATACCGATCACCACAAACATTTTCTTTTTCCCACAATTGATTTTATTTCATTACAGACACTTTCAACTCATTAAAGTAAACATTGAAGGAAACTACCGACACTCGGGTTTTATTTTGAGAAGGGATCGATTACTCAACAATCACTGGGGCCTTGTATAAATGTCACCTTTTTAAACAATTAAGCTATGTGTGCCATCGCCTTGCCTACATTGTGTATATTCAATTATGTATTCTCCAAAATGACATCATACACTTTTGTAGTGTTTAAAGAATGTATGCCAACATTATAACTATAAGGCTATATAAATCAATATGTACTTGGAATATATTTAGAATCGATTTCTTATGGTGGTTATATATATATATATATATATATATATATATATATATATATATATATATATATATATATAGAGAGAGAGAGAGAGAGAGAGAGAGAGAGAGAGAGAGAGAGAGAGAGAACAAATAAGTATGTAAACGTAATGGTCAAAACATTTCGTGTCAAGGCTTTGTTATTCCTTTTCCGAGTCGTTTTATATTTACAAATTATTCTGCAAAACATTTACAATCTAGGTATTTTGTTTAATTATTTTTTTTTTTTTTTAATTTTTTTTTTTTGCTACAGAAAGCTGGGGCAAGTTTATAGCTAAGTTAACTGAAAGTACATGTAATAGATATGCAATGCCATATACACTTCAGATAACCACAGATGTGCCGGGAGTGAAATTCTGTAGAAAAACAGAGACAATAATATATCTTTAGTTTCTTACCAGATTTCCCAACAGATTCTGGGCCAAGTACAACCAATCTCAGAGTTGTCATTCCGTGCTTCATCAGATCATGGATTGAATCAATATGTTCCCTATTAAGTCCGCCTAGATGCTTTCATTCAGGTCCGCTCACTCGCTGGGGGTTAGTGTGATGATCTAGTCAAGTATTTCCGTTTTGATACGCCTCCCCGCATGAGTACACTGATGTTCATGTTCTCTACAGGTAGACTGTCACATAGAAAATCAAACCGACGTTATGTCTCTAAGATAACGCAGATCGCACTTGTCTGTTGGTTAGCGAAAGTCAGGCCGTGCACATTTTCTTTGCTTTTGTTGTTTTATTTGCATTAAAAATACAACTACTCGTTGTGATCTAAAAAAAAAACACAACAACTCTAAGTCATTAAATAGCCGGTATATAATATTGACAGTTTTTGTTTCTCCACAGATGTAGATCAAACTACCAAGATATGCTATATCTCCACAAATCGAGTGGCACATTCAAATTTCGGGATACAGTTGAATATCTTATTTCCATGCACCTTTACACAACTCTTCGTACAGTACTTCTAGCCCAGGAACTATCTTTAAGATTGTGTCCCATAACATGCTTATATATGGTCCACCAGACGACAGATCACACATAAACACTCATGGCACGTGACCTAAAATAAACAGCAACATGTGCATATCTGTTTATCCAGGAACCTCAACAAGATTCATCGATTAATCCCTTCAATTTTCCATACCACACTACGGACAAAAATACCTACATTAGCACACTGCAGCGTTCATATGATACTCTCTAATATTTTCATATCAACCCTATTTTTATAACTTGAGGTTTGAAGCTATTTTATAGCTTGAGTTTTGAAGTTTATAATTCTCACAACAACAAAAAAAAAAGATGTTTAAAAAAAAATGGTGTACATGACAAAGACCTTTAGTTTAGGCATGGAAAATGAGGTGAGAATCTCTTTGTCGGTGTTGAATGCATTTAGAGGTAGACGTAAATGATTTCAACACAAAAATGCTTAGTCATAGAATAGAACGTTTATAAAAGCTCCAATAAAATAAAACTTGATGTCTCCCTAATTCATATCACTTGAAATAAGTAATTAGTTATTTAATACCATACATTTGTCATCGAAAATCTGAAAGATTGCTTGCACAACGGTCAGTCTGAATTGAATTATCTTCAGAGAATTGTTTCATTGGAAAAATTAAAAATCCAGTGATGCACGATATAATGCACTGCACAATTTAATCTATTTATCCGTTTCTATCTATCTATCTATCTCTCTCTCTCTCTCTCTCTCTCTCTCTCTCTCTCTATATATATATATATATATATATATATATATATATATATATATATATATATATATATATATATATATATATATATAGCTTTCTAGTTGCATACCTTACTCTATCCACCAACAGACAGAGTTATGCCAAGTTTTTCTGCAGACTACATAAATCTATCTTGCATGTACACCCGGCTAAATAAGTTCACGCGCTACCATTGTAACGTCGTTTACTTGACGTGATCGATGCACACATTGTAACCTGAAAATTGTAAACGAATTTTCATATTCTTTAATGCTTTCGGTAAATAAAATGCATGTGCTGGGCAAGAACAATGCTCTTCCCCCGCCTCCATGGACAACATATGGAAAACTAAAACTCGGGAAGTAAGATTTGTCTCAAGGACTGCACAATATATCTCTATGCAGAGATAAAAAGTTTAAAGTTTCGTCATCTGCAAGAAGTAATTACTTCCAGGAATTACGGACAAGTCATCAGTTTATGACATAATATGCTCCATTCAAAATCTTAGAATGTTTGAGTTAATAAGAAATATGAACGAAAACGTTTGAAACATCTGATGGCTAAAATTGCAAAATATTTACAGTTTTAAAATTTACTGTAAAGTTTCCTTACAAAGTGTGAAATTGTGTATCTTTTTATACAAAATTTAATTCAAATGATTTCAAACATTTTTAATTTTCATTAAAAATAATTGAATAATAGGAATAACTGTATTATAATATGACAAATATTGCATCTGAGGATACGGGTATAATAAATCTCTTGCTCCAATTTTTGTTACCTTTTTAAATGGACTTGAAGATTAAGCATTTTTCATTTCACGCGATCAAATTTAACAAGAAAATTTTTAATGCATTGACGAATCTCATGTGAGAACAAACGACTAATAAAGCAGACAGCTATTTTAAGATGTTCTCATTGTTAGCAAACTTTGAACATTAATCTTAACTTGAGACAAGTATGACCATTCGCAATTTCGAGGTCAATCCTGCGGATCATACCTCGATTATATTCCGATAGCTGCCATTCAGATCACCTCAGCTATTTACGAAACAAGGGCTGACCGAGAAGTTGCGAATGCATCGAACTATTTTTCCATTCGCAACTTCTCACTGAATCCTGCGGTCAATCAAATTGTAGAAATAGCCGAAATAGTATGAATAGATTGCGGTTTCTTTCTTGCGAAAACATTTCGGGTGAACAAAATGTATGATTTATATGTAAATTACTGCGCCTACATACATCTGAGGCATATGTTTGACTCGCAGAAATAGCCGGGGTGGTCGGAATGACATATGACATCAAAGAATGGTGCATCCTGGGATAACTTTATTGTCAGGCCGAATGACTAACGGACGTTTTCAGTGCCTATAATTTTCTGTTTTGGTCAAAAATCCAGATTGTTTTCAGTTCTGAATTTCTTCAAACTTTTACATTCCACTAACAAATTGCAGAAAATTGTTTCGTGCATCACTTAAATCTATGTACGAGTGTCAATAACAGCAGGAACTTTTTATTCTTTTCTTAGATGTTTGACACTAGAATTTGCATGAATTTAAAGTCTGCATTGAAACTAAAGACAAGAACGTTACTATTAATCGTCTTCCAGTCTCGTTGAATAAATGCTCCATATATTTTCTTTCGTGTCAGGTGTGTCAATTTTCTCACAGGTGGCCTTGCGCTGAAATACAAATGTAACTAAGTTATGTATGACATCTTCCCTCCCTTCATACGATCTTATGCATTTCAATTTCGTGTCAAGTATTTTTTAAGTTGTCTTGAGTTGTAGTAGAAAATGTTTTGGTGTTGAATCTTTTCTGTAAGTTAAGTAAATTACTATTTTGATAGGCATTTAAACTGTGCAATATTTTGGAAGATGAATTTCATTTTATTTTTGTCTGTCCGTTGTGTATACATTTACGGAGAGAATATATAGCAAGTAGATTCTGTATACGTCCTATTATGTTTAAATTTCTAGATTTTTTTTTTAAATTTTAGAAAGCCGAAGTCCTAAAAAGTGCTGGTTTTTATATTTACAAAAACATTTATACATAGAAATAATATTGTTTTTCAACAGACATAATCTTTCTTTCTTTTATAAATATTCATATTCTCATTTTAAATATACACGCATCATACGATCAATGCTTCACAAGAAGTTTGATTAAGAAAAAGCAGACAAAATCTGCCGGTTAAATATACAGAAAAACAGAGAAACTTAGTAAAGGTAAATTTGACTTATCAAAGTGAGTTGAAAATACGATATATTAGTTATATACGATTCACGGTTTGACTCTATCTATCTATCTGTCTATCTGTCTGTCTATCTGTCTATCTATCTGTCTATCTATCTATCTATCTGTCTATCTATCTATCTATCTATCTATCTATCTATCTATCTATCTATCTATATGTCTATCTGTCCATCTGTCTGTCTATCTATCTATCTATCTATCTATCTATCTATCTACCTATCTATCTCTCTATCTATCTATCTATCTATCTATCTATCTATCTATCTATCTATCTATCTATCTGTCTGTCTGTCTGTCTATCTATCTGTCTGTCTATCTATCTATCTATCTATCTATCTATCTATCTATCTATCTATCTATATATATATATATATATATATATATATATATATATATATATATATATATATATATATCAATCAGATGTTGAGGCAGGTCTTTGCACCATGTATTACATTATTGTCTTATTTCTGACTAACTTAATTGTACAATATTTGGACGTATTTAGTGTAAATTTAAATGCCTTAAGCATGACACTCACGTGTTCAACCCCTTTCTTTCAATAATCTGCCAGTTAAATATACAGAAAAACAGAGAAACTTAGTAAAGGTAAATTTGACTTATCAAAGTGAGTTGAAAATAGGATATATTAGTTATATACGATTCACGGTTTGACTCTATCTATCTATCTGTCTATCTGTCTGTCTATCTATCTGTCTATCTATCTATCTGTCTATCTATCTATCTATCTATCTGTCTATCTATCTATCTGTCTATCTGTCCATCTATCTATCTGTCTATCTATCTATCTATCTATCTATCTATCTATCTCTCTCTCTCTATCTATCTATTTATCTATCTATCTGTCTATCTATCTGTCTATCTATCTATCTATCTATCTATCTATCTATCTATCTATCTATCTATCTATCTATCTATCTATCTATCTGTCTGTCTGTCTATCTATCTGTCTATCTATCTATCTATCTATCTATCTATCTATCTATCTATATATATATATATATATATATATATATATATATATATATATATCAATCAGATGTTGAGGCAGGTCTTTGCACCATGTATTACATTATTGTCTTATTTCTGACTAACTTAATTGTACAATATTTGGTCGTATTTAGTGTAAATTTAAATGCCTTAAGCATGACACTCACGTGTTCAAACCCTTTCTTTCAATAATTGGTACCCTAAATATGCACACAGTGCGAACTTGTATTAATAACAGTGAAGGATAATGCTGTTACAAAACAATTTATTATCGGGAGGTAACACTGCGCCATTTTTCTTTCGCGACGGATACAACAGTTTTATCACATGTGATCTTGCAATCAAATACAGGTGAGAATAAGGTATGCGCTGAATGTTTACTTGACACCATCTTAAGTGCTTCAATTTCCTGTGAACAAAAATAATAAAGTGCAAGAGAAAGAAAATATTATCGACTTGTACACAAGTTTGTTTTTTTCAAGTGTGCTTGAAGCGTAAGAAATTAAATCCTTGTAAAGAAAGGAAATGCATAACTCTTTTCAATAGTAATTTAAAGAGCATATATTTCTTTTAAACTTAAAGAAAACTTGTGTTTAAGATCAAATATACTGATTAAAAGAATGAAATAGGTGAACTATCTACGTGTAAATTTGACAATGCGATTCAAATGAAATAATAGATATACGCGTTACAGGTTTAAGTTTTTTCACAAATCATCTATATTTCTTTTCTTTTTTTTTTCTTTTTTTGAATGTCTTCGTGAGCCTGTGATCTGTCTATCTATCTATCTATCTATCTATCTATCTATCTATCTATCTATCTATCTATCTATCTATCTATCTATCTATCTATCTATCTATCTATCTATCTATCTATCTATCTATCTATCTATTATTACTGTCACTTTTCCAATTGACTTTTGTCTAATCTATTTGTGCATTTATTTTGAAATTGAATGCCTTATTTTTACGTCTTATGGAGGACGCCTTTGTGTTAACTAATGTTTTTCTTTTCTTAAATTATTTCCATAAGAATTTACACAACAATAAATATGGTATAAACGTTTATTTTCGCGTGTGTACAATTTTGCGATTTTGTTCACAAAGAGTGGTTTTTCAATTTTGGTGATAATTTTTATAGCTATGGCAGATATAGGAACATAGCGGAACAACTAGAAGTGTTTCTTCCCCTTTACAAAAATTATTTGTTAGTGTATGTTGAATAACTCCCAACTACACAAGACTATTGCGTCAGGTCAAAATAGCTTATTTACCACTCAACGTGGGAAAAATCAAGAGGAGAAAAAAAATCCAGCATGCAGTGAGTTAGATCACCTTACCATGGACTCTATTGTCGGACTAGAAACTCACTCTAGATAGACTGGAGAGACGTCATCAAGAAACTATGGCCTGACCATCGAGACCCGTGTAGTTCTTCTAGTTCCCCAATAGCATAGATAAGAGAAAACTGTATCTTGTGACTGCTTGAGTGCTAAAATTAACACCAGATATTATAAAACAAGGTGGAATTTCGAAAGTAAAACGCTGTACTTTTGTACTGAACTTTACAGGATGAGTTGAAAATGTATTTAACATGTAATAAATACCAATTTTCCTGTCTTATACCAGAAAGCTTACAAAGTAACATGTTACGGAGGAGCTTCTATTTCCGATAATTAAATCGCAGAAGTTAAGGCAAACTAATTGCTTTATGAATTAAAATTTATTTCAAAACATTTTGTTGCTGTTCCTCTCAAAAAGAAAGAAAAAAGTATTTTGAACAGAAATTGAAACACCTCTGTCAGCTTGAAGCAACTAAAAACTACATATACCAGACCCAACACATGGGTCCACCCGACATGTTCACTTTAACTTCCGGGACTATTATATGGTCGCACGCTCCTCACAGTTCATATCCTTTCAGAATATATCGCTGCATGAAGGCTGTTTTGACACCGGGGTCATCTAAACTTTAATATATCGTCTTTGCGCGTTAATACACGAGTACGTTCACTGGGTCCAATCGTTTATCTATTATCACATGTTGAAATCCAATCAAAAAAGAGGCATAAACAACCAGACTATGTAAAGCGGTTCAGATGCGCTTCATTGTGACGTTATCAGTCGATTGTGAGGTATGCCGCGTGCTATCTTGTAACGTCACCAGCCCTGTGCTCCGTCTATGCAAGCAAAGAATTCGTGACATTTTCCTCCTATGTATTAGGTAAAATCTTCACATTATGCACTAAAGCCACTAAAATGCGATATGAATTGTGTAATGGCGTTATCAAAGCGTACGGTTTTCTCCAGGTGGCACTTTACCACCAAGTTTACATTGTTGTGGTAGTGGTGTTATCTTTGCAAATGGAGGTAACTCACTGTGTGGAGTATGCTAAGGTCGATGATTGAACTTTGCTGACAACTGCGTCACACTTCCGGTACTCGTGAGACCGCAGATAACTATCATCTGTCATCTGCCATCTTTGGCAAGGCAAGGAGATTTCTTTCATTTTACCCATTATGCACCGCGCCGATTTGAAGTTACCAACCAATCACTGCAATTAAGGGGCGATTTTCTAAACTAGCCGGATTGGGCAAGACGTCACTGTTTTGCTAACAACGTCACTGACTACCCAATACGAAGACACTGATATTACTAGTTACCGGCCTATGATATTGGCTTGCCAGTTTATTTGCAGAAAGGCCCGAGCATGTTTCGATTGGATTATATCATGGGGACACTTGATTTAGAGTTCCTAATGTGCTAGACATTGCATGTTTCAATCAAGTCGCAATCAGTTCATTGTGGGACACTGTTTTTCTGCTTCCCATCGAGGGGATGGTACGCTCTGGGCTGGTAACATAAACAAAATGGCAGAGAATGAGAATGAATGCAATAAATTCAAACAAGCAAAGTATAGGAATTTATTTGTTTGTTTTTACATTAAACTCCACAAAAGAGATTGCTATGAATGGGGTGGTACAAGGGTCTAAACTGTCTAGTCAGCAAACGGTACAGATATTGGATGTAACTTATATTTATATTTCAAAGCAGAAAGAACACAGTTCGAAAACAAAATCAAGTGCTTTGGGGATTCTACTACTTCCTTGATTTGATTGATTTGATCTGATGGGAATAGGATTCCATAGCTGGATGCAGAACTCTAAACCAAGTGCGCTTGATCATTATTTATTGACGTGCCAGTTTGATCCATTAGAACCAGTGGCGTACTAAGGGCAAATGGCGCACAAAGCAACGATGATGGCCCAAAGGACCAGAATACGAGGCCAGAATTTTTTGGGCTGTTTCGGCGCCTCAAGACCTCTGGCGCCCGAGGCAACCGCCCCCCCCCCATCCCCTCCCGTCTGCCCCACCCCCCGTTAGTACGCTACAGATTAGAACAAGGAACTAACTAATACAATACCATGATTAGAAGGAAAGGAAGTAATAGTTCAGTATTTTTACGTTAATCCAGGAATTAAATGTGTTAGGCTCCGTGGTTATGAGGTGTTGGCTGGAATTATAAATAAGAATAATCATTGCCCTCCGAACTTGATTGTTCACATTTGCTAATCAAAGTGCATTTCGTCAACAAAACTTAGTATTGTCAATAGCAGTACAGTATTATATAAAATCACAGGGAGGAGGAGGAGGAGGGGTGCAATGGGATGATAGAGCTATAATCACATTTTAGTCTCGGCTGGTAATGTTCTAAACCAAAGTGTTTACGGCAGGTGCGACGATTTTGCCACAGGTGATCTTGCTGTCAAATACATACGAAACTAGATATACACGTAATGCTTACTTGATACTTTCTTAAACATTTCAGTTGTATGTGAAACCATTTTCTAGCCTATTTGATTCCAAAGAAAACTCTTTTTAAAGTTCTATAAAGACACCAACTCGTTGAAGCAAACCATCAAAGGTTGCATAGTCATTGCTACTGGCATACGTAACTGGCCCATAAATGTCCAACTTTTATCATAATTTATTTTAAAGCGTTCTTCCTGTGATCTATATTTATAATATCAAACTGTAGCCTCTTTCTACGTAGGTCAAGTCTTCTCTGGATAGGCAGTTCTGACCTTTGATTGACAGCCACATTGCTTTGTGCCATGGTCAGTATGGTACATGAATACATGGTGTATGTGCATGGATGTAATTATAGAAGGGATCAATTCGAATGTAGATAGGGATAATTAAATCATACAGTAATGAAATCAGGTTTACATGATAATCTTACGTTGTAAATTGCACACTGTGTATTGCCGTGAATAAATCAATGTACTGGAATACAATGAGAATTGATTACGAAAGACAAGAAAATATAATTTTGAATTTAAAATTTCCTGCCAAGAGTTGATTTGTCTTGTCACATCGCAGGTATTAACTGTGTACTGCGTGACCAGTACATGAATAGGGTGGCATGTCCTTAATACAGGTCAGGACCCTATTCCAGGTGCAGAACAGTAAACAATGGTATGTGTATACACCTGCATGAGGTCAAACACGGCTGTGTTAGGAAGTGAACTCACCTCATATTTACAGAGAGCACTCTTTGACAGTTTAAATATAGACGCCAAATAATAAAAAAATTTAATTGATATATGAAAAGTTCAAATTTCTTGTGTAGTTATGTTACACCTTTTAGACCAACCACTTTTGTATACAACTTTGCTACACTTAGTGGACTTTTAAGAAAAAGTTGAAAAATTGGGTGATAATAGGAATCAAAAAAGACTGTAATAATACTAGGAATCAAACACATTGTAATGACGCACATCAAAATATTGTATAAGTGACTTGTATGCTATTCGAGTGTTTTAGTTTAATTGTTTGAAACCGTTTTAATTTCCAGCATAAAGAGACCATTGTCTTATTAATAGTAATTTAAAACACATGTATTCAAATCGAAATCTACAGGAAACTTTTATTTAAAAGTAAATGTGCTGATTGGAAGAAAGAAAAAGGGAAATGTTCAAAATGTCATCTAAAATTGCCATACCACTGCTGTAAAGATGCAGTTGAATTATACAACATCGATAATGCATTTTATGTTGCCATCAGTTTTATATCTACCTACATGTATTAATTTGACTTGGAAACTAATGCCTTAATTTTTATAGCTTGAGGACAATTAGTTTAAACGTTTAATAATCTTGTTTTCCTTTCTCAGATGTTTGGCACCTTAATATGCACGAAACTGAATTTTATTTAGAAACCGGTGTGAAGTATATTGCTATAAACAGCTATTTAGTTCGGTCATGCTGCACACCTTTTCTATCGCGGTAGGTACTTCAATTTTGTGACATGTAATCTTGTAATCAAATACCTGTAAAACAGGTATGTGTGGAATTTTCACTTAATGCAAGTGTAAACATTACAAACCCGTGTGAAATAGATTATATGTGGTAACGCAGACAGAAAGATAATTAAATTCTAAGAAGTTTTAATTTCTCTTTTTGAAGTGTCAGAAATTTAATCCTACTCCTCAAATGAAGTGCATTACAAGATTAATAGTCACAAATGCACACGTGATTATGTGTTAAAATACAAAAAGCTGCATATTAATAGAGAGAAATAATGATATTTGGGATTGCTAGTTGTCAGTGCTATAATGGGAATATTGAGTGCACTTTATTTCATATGCATGCATATACTTTATTCGAACGATGGAAAGCTAACTGAAAATGTGTTTTAATAACCTCAAGTAATAGTTAGAATGTCTACTAATATTAATATAGATTAACTATGGCCAGTCATCAGAATGTATATATATATATATATATATATATATATATATATATATATATATATATATATATATATATATATATATATATATATATATATATATATATCCACGAGATCAAGGATGTAGTATTATTTCAGCTATTCAGTTTTATGATTTTGTTATGCATGGAGTAAAGGGAACAAATGTGGATCCGTCTTACAAATGTGAATCCTTCCGTCTTAAATTCTCAAGTTCATTTATTTTTATGTTGTTTTATGGTTTTTTATGTGCAGGACGTTTTCAACCATCTTCTATCTTAACTACTGATGTAATTTACTTAAAATATAGTGACAATGAAAGAGTCAGCTCATGACATGTATAATTTAGCTCGGAATGCCTATATATGTCACCTACGATGCTTCTACAACCGTGAGACACAATTGGTTTTGTTAAGGGTTCTTTTCCTATTAGATCCAACCCAAAATTTATTTATTTGAATGCGCTTTATTCACAGAAGAACATTTAAATATAAATTTAAACATACATAATTAGACCCAATTCATTTAACTAAAATGAACTTTTTCAGTCAATTTGTTATATGGAATTCCTTAATTTATTTAAGTATTTTTATAACTTATTGTCATTGTGTGCACCGATTAGGGCGCAATAACTTAGCTGTACTGCGGTCTGCTATACACACTAGTTTCCTATCTTATTTGCAAGAGTATTTCTTTCTGTCTTAAATCATTTTTTTTTACTTATTTATAAAACTAATACTCAGTAAGTTTTATGTGGTTATACAGTAAAATCTTTTGCATGCTAATCCAAATGTCTTTGATGTAGTTTACTTTTTACACGAGTTACTATCACTCCTGCCACATGTTGCTTTACCTAATGTGCTACGTATTGACTTTAAGTCAAATATAGTTTTGTATTTTTAATCTACCTTTAATTAATAAGCAATTTTGTCCGAATTCCGTCTCTTGCATACCTATAATTTGGAACTTCATTCTCCTTCCATCTTGTTTAGAAAGCTTTTCTGTCATGTCACATGCATTACTCACAGTGCTGGATTACCCAATAGGCAGACCAAGCACGTGCTTAGGTCACCAGCAAAGCAGGAGCACAAAAAAAAAAAAAAAAAAAAAAAAAACCCTAGAAATTACGTTCTTTTTTTTGGGGGGGGGGGGGAATTTACGGGGGGGGGGGCACCATAATCTTTTCAGTGCTTAGGGCCTCTAAAGGTCTCAATCCGCCCCTGATTACTCACTTTTGTACCATCACAACTTAAATACTCTATCTATCTCTCTCAAAAGGGAATTTTAGCATACTTATTTTTTAACCACGCATGAAATGATACCGAAATTTAATACGAGATATCTCTAAATATTCCAAATATTCCTGGACGCTTTTGTTTTAAAGGAGGTTGTGAGAATCATGATGATTTTTGACGTTTTTAAGTTTTAACGAATACAAAATTTTCAAAATTTAGTTAAATATATACAACCTATTTAACGAAAAGCAAATTAGTGCGATAATTGTCTCTACACGTTTTGTTCACTTTTAACTGCAAAAAGTACCAGGGACTTCGGTATCTACGTCACATCCGCTAAAATGGTATGGTTGGAAAAACTCATATTTACAGTATTCTATAAAGTGAATTCACTTTGCTGTTGTAATTGATCAGCATGGTAGGAAGTACTACGTCGTTTCATAAAGGCAATAAGACTTCAAGATGAAAATATTCACTTCCACAGTAAATATTTTAACAGTTTTCAGCTTGCCCTGGGCAACTCGCCTAAATGAACCAGACGAGGTCAAACATCGTAATCTTAAAATGTCCTTATTCGCCCTTTAGACCCCGGTCTTACAAGGGGGATATTTGCCCAAATTACTTCCTAATGGTGAAATTTTCATAGATATAATATTAAACAAGATTTGGAATGTTGTCTGAATTCATGTTGGGAAGATAAATCAATTGTGGCATATTTCCCTTTTAAGGTGTGAAATCTTCGTCTGAACTTATCTCAAACCGCCGTCCATAATGAAGAATGCCACTTGAGTGTAGAGCTAGGTTTGTCCAAAGTGTCAATTTCATTGATAATTCTATCCCCCTTGAAGTAATAGGAGTGCATTGTCCGATAAAGATTTGACAGAACTGGTTTAGACACAATTGTTCGAAAACAAACGTTTAAGTGGTTTAAACTTATAGCGTCTTTGATTATAATTACTATCTATATAAAGGTGACAAAACAAAGACGTTTTATCATATAACACTGTTCAACAGAACCGAATATTCTTGTCTTTTTCATCAGACTTTGGCAAATCGGAAAACATATTCTTTTGTAAATGCATACAAATCACAATTGTATGAAAGTATAATTACACAAACATATTTCCAGAAGAAAAATTAGGCTTTAAATAAAGACCAAGCATGCAGAGTGCTCAGACAAAATTGTACTGCATTCGGCGATTCTCCAACAGTATTCTTCTTCTGCATTATATAACGCTGACACTTTTTATTCAATCTTACTTGATTAGTTTTTGTATTTCTGCTGAGGAAGTTGTTTGTGAAAATTTGACACTATTCCTAAGTCGTGTAAAAATTTAATGAAAGAAATTCCTACCAGAAAAATTTAAGATAATCTGCTTTCTACACAAATGGAATTTTTCTCTGTCGTTCTTATCCTGTTGCAAAGCAAGTGCCCAATAATTCTGTTGCAAGGCTAGTGCCATTATTTATGTTGCAAGGCTAGTCCCCATTAATTCTGTTTAAAGGCAAGTGCCCATTAATTATGTTGCAAGGCTTGTGTTCATTAATTATGTTGCAAGGCTAGAATCGTTAATTCCGTTGCAAGGCTAGTGTTCATTAATTACGTTCCAAGGCTAGTGTTCATTAATTCAGTTGCAAGGTTAGTGTTTATTAATTCTGTTACAACGCTAGTGCCCATTCATTATATTGCAAGACTAGTACCCATTAAGTCCGTTGTTGCTAAATTGTCATGTTGTTGCCAAATTGTCATGTTGAATTGCTATAAAATTTCAGATAGATAGCTCGCGAGCGAAATTGAAGAATAAGTAGGAAATTACAGTTTTGTTCCACAGATATTGATGTATGCCAGTTACCTACATTTCTTTTTAATCATTTTTAATATGGCTTATTATTCACCTGGTACAAAACTTTTGTCACAACAAAATATCTATAACTTGCCTACTTGGAAAAAAAGCAGATGTAAAACTCTCCGAGCTGCAACAGACTAAGGAGTCTCGTGCAGGTCATTTATTTGACTAAGGATAAGACGTGTCAAACTTGGGAGTCAAACGTACCTCTCTCTCTCTCTCTCTCTCTCTGTATATATATATATATATATATATATATATATTTATATATATATATATATATATATATATATATATATATATATACGAATAAATAATATTATCGTACAGGTAAGAGAATTTTTAATTCCTACTGTACGGAGATTCGAAACCGGATCCGCGGGTTACGGCACCCATCGCCTTACCTGTAAGCACCACCCCCTATACCAGTGGTTCCCAAACCCCGGGGTCGCGACATAAATGAGGATCGCGAGGACCCTCGCGATCCTATACTGGTACGGCATTTTGGGTCGCAAAAGATGGTCTTTAGGGTCGTAATCAAAAAAGTTTTGGAACCACTGCCCTATACCATCTCGACCATGCCAACATCACCAAAATATGATGCTACAAAGTCGGTCGTATAGGCATTCGTGCGTAGCAGACATACTCGCAAGTCGACCCAGTAATTAATTCTCATCTAAACACACAGTCCATCTGGATTCCTACTACAGCAATCAAGGTATATAGAAGTTATTATAGAGAATTACAAATATACACCAAAAAGAGCGGAAAGTGGTCTCCCTCGATTCTACAGGAGAATGCTTGATAACATTAACAGAATTTTTAAATACGAATAAATAATATTATCATCCAGGTTAGAGTACGAATAAAATATTCTCGCATTTCAAGCGGGTGTAATGAAAGAAATCACTATAAAGTTCCTTGAAGAGACAAAAGAAAAATCTAAATCCTAATACCTTTCAATTGTTACTATTAGACAATCTTGTTTTTAATAAATTGATTGGAGGTAATGTGTACATTTTATTTGTTTTAAATTTAACATGCAACACGTACATGTAGATAACGCATGTTACCCAGTCTGTGTCAGACAAAATACAGACCTTTTTGGTAACAGACACTATGTTTCAATAAATAAATAAAAAGGGAATAAAGACATTTATTATTATGAATGAAATATTTTTATTAAATCAGTCTTTATAAGTCATACCTACGTAAACTGTAGTAAAAAAAACACAACAGGAAACAGATTTCTCATCAGGCATTTTGTAATCATAAAACATATGACAGTATAAAATTAAAGTAAAATTACAGAACTCTCGTATGGTTTTGTTGAAACTGTATACTCTACCGTCATGCACATACCTTTTTCATCATAGTATAGGCTTTTCTCGAATGGACCCATATATAGGTTTGTTAACTGATCGAGTGTCAGACACCCTCTGGGATTTTTCTTGTGCCCTAGTTGCAGAATGTGTTTAAACACAGATACGAATATTAATCATTGGTCTGTTGCTTTATCCCCCACCCCCACCCCCACCCCCTTCCGTTTAACTTGCCTGACACAAATTTTCACAAAAGTTGTTGGAATAAACCGAAGTGTGTGGGGCGAGCAGAAAATGTACATGGGACTAGTCAAAATAAATGCTCGGGCAAGTGCGTCTCGGGCTCCTTCAGCACTGGGTGAAGTGCCCTTATTCCTTATGTTTACAGCATAAGTGCTTATTTATTTATAGCACTCTGTTCAAAGTTTTAAAATAAGTTCTATAATGCAGATATCAGGCTCTTTTTCAAAGATTAAAAATGGATTAATCGTCATATGATAGGGTGAGTGGCGGCTCTTCATAGTTCACTGGCAGTTTAATACCATCCGGGCCTAGCTGCATGCTTTCAAAAGAAAATGAATTGCATTACATCACGATCAATGTCAACAATACAAAAGAGACGACCCAACAAAAACAAACAGGCCGAATGGCTTGTACAGGGTATAAGTAAGCATGGCATGATCATTAAATAAATCATAGACATTTGCCAAGGCAGCGGTCCACTTGAGACTCAGCAACTTTTAAAGCTAGTATGATTCTAGTTGCTTTATGTGCATGTGATATGGAACCCTCTTCCCATGAGATCAAATCAAATAATTCCTCTTTATGTTTTCGTACAATGGACGCGTACGCTGTTTAATGTATATTGGGATGTATATAGAGGTCTTTACTTGTAAGATCAAAAACGAAATAAAGGCAACTTAAATACACTCTGGAAGATATACGTTTTGTATCATGTAAATGAGAGATTAAGAAGTGTATTATACCATTCTGTACATTTAATTAACAAGAGGGTTTTCTTCGAGAGATTGAATCCCCATGCTATTTTAGATCAGATGATTTCGAAGCTACAGCGTTTTTCTTCAGTCGAAATGACAGAATAATTCTTTTAATAAACGGCAACCACTGACTACCACTAACTTTGATGTGATAGATATGTTGATGTGATAGATATGTTATGGGTACTGTTACGACTAGGGGTAATGTAACAAAAGAAAAGACTCAAACAAACTTTCAAGATTTAAAATACAAATATTTAATTTCCTAAAATATTAAAATATTTCAACAAACAATCAAAGTGAAAGAATTAAAATAACTTACAGTATAGAATATCCTTAAAAGTCCTAAATTGTTCTAAAGTTCACTGATCCGGAAGTTAATCCATATGTTCCGAATGTAGTAGGTTCCGAATGAAACCTTTGCTGTACTGATGTGTTAATAAGAATCAAGTATATCCAAGTTTTATAAATTCCAAATAGTCCTTGTGAATATGGAATAATACAAGTTCTAGAAATGTTTCCGATAATTCCACGGAGCTGTATTATTAAAGTTTAAGAAAACAGTACTAATCCAGAATGTACAGTATACTGACTTATCACAAAAGTAGAATATCCACACACAAAAAGAACCAAATTCGATTATGACCTCTCAATCCAGTGTAGCTATGAAGAATGCTAAAATGCTGCTATAAATCCTATAATATAGTCTCTTACTACGTAGAATCGAAATAAAACCCATTGCGTCTTTAATAAACAACTGGGTATTTCAAAATATTACAACCCTCTCCGAACCAATCAGAAACTAGGTTATGCGCGACATCGCCAAAGTGCTGGTGTCCTTATATTATTAACAGTAAATAACGTATTGACTCTGAAGAATCATAAAATCTAGGTCAGAAGTTCATACCCTCACGCACTAAATCACGTGATATACTAATGTTACAAGCGACAATTCTTCCCACGACCTTATGTACTGAGTCACATTGAAATACCGTATATGTACTTTCTGCAAGACGACAGCTGTTAGACTATTATGCAGAGATCATAAACCTATACCATTATTTAAAAGAAAAATGATATATAATTCCGTAACAGTATAAAAGTAGTATATCTCTGGCATCACCATAAAAGTCGCAGTATTCTTAAATATTAATGTGTTAGCATTTATCTTCAACGCGTCCATTTATGTTTTTTTTTTTTTTTGTTAAATATTTATTTACTTGGTAAATGTAACAGTACTTCATGATTTTCAGATTGTAGACCATATTCTAACGAAGTTTACACAATTATTTCACTGACGACAGGTGAAAATACATGCTCAGTGCTCTTACTTTTTCGTCATTTCTTTGACAGTCTGAATCTGTGATCAGATGATTTTTAAATCCCGTCTACTTTTCGTCCCTCGAATTTCATGAACTAATATTTGAATTTCCCCAAATATTAAAGGACAGAAAAAAACTAACAGACAGACATGTTAGATCCCATGATCTTGTATTTATTTATTCGTGTATTTGCAATAATGGACAATTTTTTTCTAATCCACTGAGGAACCGTTATATTTATGATCCCATAATTTTAAGCCATATTAATGTAGATGCCGTACATACCCACATATAAGACGCAGATGATTGTGAATTGAATTAAAAGATACCCGCTAAATAGCAAAATCAGCTGGTAAAGCAAGTTTGTATTCCCAAAACCTTTTGAGCTTAAATTTCAAAACCTAAACACCTAAACATGTGATATTCTGTGTTTTTATATAGCATAAAATTATAATATAGAATGTTTGTCATTATACGTATCGTTGATTCCTCATTCTACGCCCAAAATATGAATACATAATCTTTGTGACAAACTCTGCTACAGGGATTTTAAGCTTTTAGTTTAAATTTAAAACTCAACTTTACTCGAAAATATGTTAAACCAATCTTTTTTGAAAGCATACTACATACACATCAATCTATCAAGGATAATTCTATGGCAGCCGGATGGCAGAAGAAAAGGGACTGCGTCTTTTACTCTGTTGAAAACAACAAAACTGGACACTGGTGGACCCATGGGTTCTTTTCGCCTGCGTTTGAAAAACCTACATTTCATCCGTTCCAATGGTTTGATTACTAACTTAAATTTCAGACCAGATTCGCATAATGATTCACCCGCATCGGGTAAGAAAATGAGTACCTTATCTTTATTTATTTACAGTAGACCCCAGGTGAACGTGCTTTATTTTCAGGATCATGGGGCGTTTGCCAGGGGATTATGAAAATTGGCTGACTTCGGTAATGTAATTGGGAACTTTCTCATGATACATTAGCTTTTTTGACATTTTTGGGGGGTAAACTCGTTTCACAATTCATAAATTTAATTTTATTTAAATTAATTTCAATGGTTAAATTCGTCGTTTTAAATCTCCACTTATTTTTATTCAATCATGATTGCTTCCGTGTATGTCTAAGTGTCATTGTTCTTTTACTGACTCTTTGTTTACCCATGACGTCTTAAACGATCTGAATGACGGTCAAACAGACAAAAACGTGTGCTGTTCTAAATTAAAAGAATCTAATACATATTTAAAAAAAGGTCGCATTTCATTAACCAACCAAAAGCTGTGCGAAATGAATTTCAATTCTATGGAGAAGTAATCGTTTAACATTTATTATTCAGCTTTGAATGGTTCTTGATGCCATTACATGTATAATTACGAAAATACTCATCTTAGTCAGTGGCGGCGCGAGGGTTTGAGCGCCCGGGGGCAATGTTCTTTAATGGCGCCCCCTACTTTGCCACAGAGAACAGTTTTTATGTCAGTTGTCAACCTCCAATCCACCCCCCCACCCCCATCTAAGCCCTGAAATTGGTGGCTTAGATTGGAGGGGGTGGGGACAACTTCCCGACGGCGTCCCCCCACCCCACCCTTTCCCGGAGCCTGGGGGCAATTGCACCCCAACCCTCCTCGCGCCGCCACTGATCTTAGTTAAATCACATTTACCTTGTATTTTTGAAATAAGTCCATTTGAGTATTGTCTGTTTCAGAGAGAGTGAGAGAACGGGGGTTGAGGTGGGTATTACAATGCAGTATTGATCACAACAAGTGACATTTGCTTATTATTTGCCCAACGCCAACGACCACTATAAGGAAACACGATGTCTGCCTGGTACGATTATGCCTTAACTGAACGAGAGCAGTAGTCAGACCATAACGGAAATAGGAGGCGACTCTCAAGGGAGCTATTTTTTTTTTTTTAGCTAGTTTCGGAAACTGACCATTGCGTATTAGCTCTCCTTCGCAGCAGTGGGGAGGTACCATTTTGCTCGATCAAACGGAGAATCGATAGTATGTAAAGAGAATATTTTTAATATCAATGTAATATGCAATAATAGAGTAAAGACAGCTATATGGTTTATGACTCATATAAACTTGCACATCTGACGTCATGATTTCTTTGTTTTAAGTACTTAGGTCGTAAACAGGCCAGCCTTCTGCGCTGCTAGGAAGAACTTATCAAACAAAATCGACATATTCTCTTTTATATCCTGTGCATAAATGACCGATTTGCTGTGTATACTGACTATTGAGTGTGCATTGACTATTGAGTGTGCATCGATGCTAGTTACTTATATCGCTGACAACCCTGTCCAATCATTATCAGTTACGTTAAGAAATTTATGTTTTTGTTACTTTCAAATAGAAACAAATTGATTACCCTACCCACACAAACTTGCTTTATCTAAAAGCAACAGAATGAAAAATTTTCCCTCACAACTCTGTATCAGATCGATTATAACGTTTTCGTTGTTATCTATTGCTTGGTTGCTCATTTATTTCCAATAGATTTAAAGTTTTCATAACCTTCTCCGAAAACGAAAATTCTTTTTGGATCCTATCAACATGCTTATCATAACAGGTTGTCTGAATACATGTATGTGTACATGAAGATTTACTCGAGAGTTTGCATATTTTATCATAGTCTTGATATTAATCCTAATCTACACTAGATAAAGGTCAAACATGTGCAAAAAACTCTGATTCAACTAAAACAATGTAGTTTAAGCTATACTATTGTTTAATAGACATCGAAGCAAGAAAGCTATACTATTGTTTAATAGACATCGAAGCAAGAAAGCTATACTATTGTTTAATAGACATCGAAGCAAGAAAGCTATACTATTGTTTAATAGACATCGAAGCAAGAAAGCTATACTATTGTTTAATAGACATCGAAGCAAGAAAGCTATACTATTGTTTAATAGACATCGAAGCAAGAAAGCTATACTATTGTTTAATAGACATCGAAGCAAGAAAGCTATACTATTGTTTAATAGACATCGAAGCAAGAAAGCTATACTATTGTTTAATAGACATCGAAGCAAGAAAGCTATACTATTGTTTAATAGACATCGAAGCAAGAAAGCTATACTATTGTTTAATAGGCATCGAAGCAAGAAAGCTATACTATTGTTTAATAGATATCGAAGCAAGAAAGCTTTCATTGTTTCACCTATAATTCTCAGCAATGAAAATCAAACCTGTTGTTCCAGATTCATAATTATGATGCAGTTTTAAGTTCATGCATTAGGATGTACTGCTTTTATTTCCATTAACCGTTTTTTTTTCTTCAAGGTGTTTACACTGTTGACTAACAAAAGGAAATTTAAACCATGTACATACGAGTACTATCTCCATATAAGATATTTAATTGTGGGTCTTGTCCTGATACCGACTGGTACAGATGTGCTACTTGCCTATTTATGAAAGATTTATGGCTATAGAAACTAAACATATTGTACATTTAATAGCACACATAGCCTTACACCTGACGTAAACTGATATTGTAATTAGGCAAGGTAGATTGCACAATATTTTACTCTTAAAGTACTTTTATATATTTAATGCTTCCCAACTTAAAATTGAGCTGGTTAATTTCCACGTGTTACGTCCAGGAGTGAGGAAATGCTCTTTATTGTGGACGGCTAAGTGTATTGTGTTAAAAACAGTGTACCTTTGTCAATGTATCTGTACGTCTCCAGTTAGATGCACAATTTAAATGCATCACAAATCAGCTTTATATTTCATGACTCTCAGTATACACAATTCAACCAGTATACATTTATTTTTTTTAACACAGAGCTATATATCTGCAAGAATTAAAGATTATATTGAATCGTAGACATTTTATAATTTTGTTTAAATTTATGCGCGGCTGACAAACTCCTTGGTCACAGAGGTTTTTAAATTATTTACATATTGTAAAAAAAATCGAAGTCGATGTAATACTATAGGAATTCATTGGTATTTTGCCTTTTATTGATTGCAGGAGTTTTATCCGCCCATCGGTATGTATGACTTACAATCTATTTAAAATCTAGATCTACTTATAATAACAAATCTGACAGACACCGATAAAGGTTTGTGTTCTGCGACCTCTTGAATACTCGGTCCACTTATTTTTTTATAACAAATAAAACGTTGCATATCGCGCTAGAGGGTTCTCCTTAGAAACGATATGTTCTGAATGACGTATCTCACTTTCATAAATGTGAAAGCTGTAATCTGATTGGCGATGATTACTCGATGTCCGTTAGAGCTACGTTATGTCAGCGATCTAGGTATTAATAAGATTGATATGACCCGAATTGCACAAACCAATCGTTATTTTAATTAAGATTTACTTTTTAATTTACATGCTCCTAATTGCCTATATTTTTATATATGAAAAATTACCACTCCTCATACTTATACTAAGTTGAAAATATATTGTGGACGCTAAAACAAACATTATGAGACTGTTTATGTTCTAATCGTTAATAGAAGTCATATTAGTAGAAGTAGTAAAAGTTGTAATAATAGTTGCAGTCTTCATTGTCATTGTCGTTATTATTGCCTTTTAATATTTTGGTACATAGCAAAAGTTGTGATAGTGAAATAACTTTCCATAAATAGAGGATCTTATATTGGTGCTCATTTCAAATGAAATTTATGAAACGAGTCGAAATTCTTTTTATATCTTTTTCTAGCCTTGGCGAGTAAAAGTTTTAAATTATTCGGCTTGTTTCATAAAAAAAATCATTTGAAATGAGCACCAGTGTAAGTTTCTGTTGATTGCATGACGAAAAATACACGTGTTACATATATGAAAATTATAATATGAGTATATTACCGTAAATAACATAGTAGTTATATGATACATTAATATTTACTATTCTTTTTATTAGTATTATTTTTCCTTTGGTAGTAGTTGTTGCAATTTAAATTATTGATAGATCCTTCATCATGTTGACTATGGCAAAATAAATGTCACTGTCATGTAAATAACCAATTTTTATTTTTGAAGATTTTTTCGTAATTAGGTCATAATCATGTCAAAGTTTTGGAAATGCGAGTTTTAATCTTGTATTCAACTCTGTGCCTCGTGCCCAACTCTCATCTAATCCCCCGTATAAATGCTAGCCAATATTTCTTCAACGTAAATATCTGTTGACCCGGGTGCTCAATTTTATCTATATCTATAGTAGGAACGGAACCAATCAAATGCGGTAGAGCTGTTCTGCATCTCGTGACCCAGGTCAACAAGATTTGACATCAATGCAATAATCTGTTAAAACACATATCAACACCAAAGCCTTTGCAAATAAATTTACCTCCTAATTCAATTTTAATGTAATAAGACCCACAACTAAAGGTCGGCATTACGACCTAACTGATACGAGCTATTGTACCAGGTTTGAAAAATTTAATTTCCACCTTAATATTACATATCTATATCTCACGTTGAATTGATTAAGATTATTTACCTGGAGACTTTTGAATAGGGTTCAAATAAAATGAAAAATGGTAGCCTTAATATTGATTTCGTCTTTCACTGAGCGCATACAACTTTATTTCAAGTTAAAATACAATGAAATAACACTACAAAGTTGGCAGACATAAACTGGGTACGTAGTTCATAATCTGAAAGAAAACAAAATCAGTTGGAGATGAAAGGGATGATGAAAAGGGTGCGTATTTCGTGTTCCTTTAAATTAGCAACTGCTTATTAAAGTTATATAGAGAAATTTCAAATTTGGTGGCATAAACTACATGACTACCTAACATTTTGAGAGGTTAAATCTTCATTATTTCAACCCTAACCTCGAAGGACACAAAAGTAAAATCACGCAGAAATGAACTGGTTTTACACTAGAAGTGGGAAGATCAAACATAATTAATGCATGTGCCGGTTACATATTTTAACCGAAGGTCAGGACGTCAAAATGGTCGGTAATTGCCACTTGAAATTCAGGAGTTTCAGTTATCATATATATCATATGCTTTCTTTTCCTTATGTTACCTATGTCATCGTTGATATCCTTTGTAGTTTATACAAGAATTCTCTCTCTCTCTCTCTCGTTTCTCTCTCTCTCTCTCTCTCTCTCTCTCTCTCTCGTTTTCTCTCTCTCTCTCTCGTTTTTTTTTTCTCTCTCTCTCTCTGTTGCTCGTTCACTCAATACCAAATGGTTGCACATTTGTATCTTGTAATTTCTTGCTTCTTGTTAGAATAATTCAGGTATTTGTTATTTTAGTGTAGCATACATCAAACAAAACTTGAAAGAAATCCAAGGTTGAAAATAAATTATATAACTTCAATACCAACAGTTACAACTTATATCGTCTTTCTCACCTTAGATGTGTACATAAACGTATAAACCTTCTATATTGGTAGCAAAAACTAAATAGAGTCTACTCAGAAAGGAATAAACACTTACTATTATATATTATTATAAGGTTTGTTAGCAGCATAGTATTCATTTGGAATATTTACTTAGTAAGATATCCTCTTTGAAAAGAAGACTTTGTAATTTGATCAAATGTATCCAAGCTTACAAGTGTTTACGATTTCCCTCAGCTAAAATGACAATCTAATATTAAAAGGACTGTACTCATTGATGCATTGCTTTGATCTGATTTTGGTCTTATATAATGCTTAGTATTCAACTTCTTCCATTAACCGACAAAACTCAATGGCATTGCTTTTTTTTTAAGAACTCCAATAAAGGATCTTGGTGGAGTCTAAATTTGTTTCTTTGCTTGCTTTTCATTTAAAATGCAAAGGGGTTCAGTTTGGTCGTTTTTAAGCTTTCATTTCAATACTAATTTATGTGGCAAAATTTTGACCTAATTGTTTCATTGTCATAATATAGGTTTTTTTGAAATGTGTATAATGTGGAAGAAATTGCGTGGCCTTACTTCCCTTTTTAATTCAACACGTGATCCTTTCTTATATTCATGATATATATATATATATATATATATATATATATATATATATATATATATATATATATATATATATATATATATATTCTTTTTTTTTTCTTCTCATTAGCTCAACGCTGAGTGTGAACCTAAGGCTGGTAATATTTGCTCGTAGATGCTGAAAAGTAGGTATATGGAAAAAGAAAAAAAATTGCTGTCATATTTAGCAGCTGATGCCTCAAAGTATTACAAACAATAATTTGAAACTGGCTTTCTGCATAAGCAACGCTTCCCAGACAAACTTTTAGGTGTCCGTCAAGAACAAAATGTTATGAATTTCCAGTCAAACGCTTGAATACGCTGATAGAATAAACGATGCGTTACACAGCTCGTCAACTAATACATATGTCCTACTGATTAGATGCTAATCATCAGTGAAATATTTAATATATTTAATCAGCCTCGAGGGAACTTGTACTTTAGGATGTTTAATTATGGAGACTTTCAACAATATCTACTGACCCTAACTTCTTAAATGGGAAGAATCCTCACACACACACACACATACACACACACATATATATATATATAAATATATATATATATATATATATATATATATATATATATATATATATATATATATATATATATATATATATATATATATAATCTTACACGACTGGATAGGTTTTTATTTGTTTCAGGTGTGCATTTTATTTTTGTAACGTGTTGGGCTTTTGTTTTCCTTATCACCCCGGGGCAGTCTCACGCTATTTGCAGATGCCAGTTCGACAAGATGGACGCAACATTGCTATTTTGACCGAAAGTTGCCGAATGAATGATTTTTTCCTCCAAACGGTATGAGTATGTCATAATTGAAATAAAAATACCCTTGCCACGTTTGCATTCTCCGATGCAAATTTACTGCTGGGTCGCAAGGTCATGACACGTGTTTAGAAACGTGCTTGGAACAACGGAGTTTAAATACTTTAGTGACTTAATTCTTATGTCAACAGTGCGGTAAGAGTTGTTGTTGAAAATTACTAATGGGGATTACTGATTATTTAAGAATAACAATCAAGCATGGTTTGTTGTGTACACATGTAGGACGGAGCTTTGATGAATGACTTTTAATTACGCCCTCCTGATCATATGTATCACGCATGCTCTGGCAAACGTTTGCACATAACGCACCGTATACGATCCCTATACTCCATATCGTATCTTTGTATGAGATGAACATGCTTTATATTAAAATCATGTGTTAGTCGCAGAAGATTACATAAAAATTAGCAGTTATTGAGATTTGAATTTGGAAACTTATCATCATAATATGTCAAATATAAAATCTTGGTTTACAAGTTATTTGATAGACACTTTTCCAGACTCGTTTTTATAATTATGAAGTATATTCTGAATCTTCCAAACGTCTGAAGGGCATATTTCAATAAGGGCATATTTCAATAAGGGCATATTTCAATAAGGGCATATTTTCAATAAGGGCATATTTCAATAAGGGCATATTTTCAATAAGGGCATATTTCAATAGGGGCATATTTTCAGTAAGGGCATATTTCAAAAAGGGCATATTTTCAATAAGGGCATATTTCAATAAGGGCATATTTCAATAAGGGCATATTTTCAATAAGGGCATATTTCAATAGGGGCATATTTTCAGTAAGGGCATATTTCAATAAGGGCATATTTCAATAAGGGCATATTTCAATAGGGGCATATTTTCAGTAAGGGCATATTTTCAATAAGGGCATATTTCAAAAAGGGCATATTTTCAATAAGGCCATATTTCAATAAGGGCATATTTTCAGTAAGGGCATATTTTCAGTAAGGGCATATTTCAATAGGGGCATATTTTCAATAAGGGCATATTTCAAAAAGGGCATATTTTCAATAAGGGCATATTTCAATAAGTTCCAACGATAACTTATCACAGACCTAGTAGTCTCAAGTACCATATAGTAAGTGCCACGGTAATTTCAAATAAGACTACAGATACAGGCACGCAATGCTACAGAGACAAGCGCTGCTTAATCTGCAAACATATACCCTAGACCAAATCGTTCCGAAATTCGACGACAGGAATTAGCTTCACTATCAATCAGAAGATAGGATGTTGAACCAAGAATGTAATCTATTTTCTAACATGGAAGGTCCGTGCCATTCAATATGTTAGTGAAAGCGTTGATTTTAGAAAACGAACGAATCAATAGCCATATTCGCAACAAAATCAACGCGAAACTCGCCTGCCACTGGAATTCGACAGGACATTCAGCAGAGTCTCTCAAGATGCTTCTGATGGAGTCTGTACCAGGAAGTGGACAGATATAGAACACACACGTATGAGACGATACTGGATACCGCAACTGAAAACTCATGGGGAATATGGCCTAAATGAACAAATCTGACCTTCCCAATGCAGATTTATCAAAATCCAGCCAGGCATCAGTTTATCATCCGTACGCAAGTCGAACGATGATATTTACCCAAGTACATATTCCATAACTATTATTATTATTATTATTATTACATCTCTTGTTCGGTATCCCCTTACAACATTCTCTTGACATATTTCCTTTACTACCGCTTCCACGCATAACTTTACCGGGATATATCTTTGGTACGTATTGTAGTATCTGGTCTTAGATGGCACTGATCTTCGCCACGAATAGTTTTCATCCGTTGGCCTCAGCCTGGAAGTAGGTCAAAACAATATGGTTCTATGTACTAAACACGTTCACCCCATCTTTGATTTGTGTTATAAAACTATTAAACTTACAGCAAGATAAAATAGGCATGATGAAGTTTGTTCATTTTAAGACCATTTTCAATTATTTCTTCTTTCTTTCTTCCATTATTAACTCTTCCTTGTAGATTCCCTTTGTCATTTTAAGATGCTATAGCCCAGGTTTACTCTTGGCTTTTGTGTTCAGTGTTTATTTTGTGGATGTAGTAGTTTCTTCCTCAGTCAAAGAGCTTGTTTAGCTCGAATGGTTTGGATACGGTTCTGTGATTGCGCCGTTACCAATTTCATTATAAGCACTGATGTGGAATCGGGAAATACCACCCGAAGGTCAGAAGTTGTGAGCAGGAATATAGATTTTCCGAGTTCCTATCCAGAGATTCTGATCCAGAGGGTGGAATTTCCCTTTTACTGAGTTCCTTTTCAGAGATTGTGATCCAGAGAGTGCGGTTTCCCTTTCTCAAACTAGCGAATACCATGGATTACTTTTATATCGTTTCTTATTAGGATATAGAGTCGGAAAAAAAAGGATTGTGTATCAGTGATATGAATATAACATTACAGTTTACAGGATACTTGTGAAAAAGCTTTTACGCCGTTAGAAAAAGATTGAAAAACTACGTTTCAACAAATTTTCTCTTATAAACAAGGCCAATACACTTTGCCTTGTTAATACTAAAGCTTTGCGACACACTGACACAGAGGTTCGTGACGTCATAAGCATAATGATGTTTTCCACAGTGTCAGGGATATGCTTACACGTGACTTTCTTACAGACAAGCTGTATCACATATATTTAGAAAAGACAGAACATTTATATTTATCAGACTGTGTAAGCAGCGGGAAAAAGGTAAATTTTGAACGGTTCTGACAGTCCTCTAAGTAAAAACGAAAAAACTTAGTATGTACTTTCAATAAAGTAAGTCCACAATCTAAGGATTACATGATTACATGATCGTCATGCTAGTAAGCAGTGTTCAAGGTATAGTAACATTAATAGCCTCCTATGCACGTTGACAAGCATTAATAATTTCCCTACTATCTTTGGATGAATAATGTAACAAAGACAATTTTAGAGATAGATCTTCAAATTATTCTGGCATCCACCCGTCTTTGCCCGTTCTTCTTTCAAAATAGTGGCACATGCAGGAATAATACTTGTATTTATAAAAAAGAACAAATCAAAATCAAATTTTCATTAAACCGAATAATGAAAACTATGTTCATTATTATCGTGTCTGTGTCTTTAGGTTTAGTTTATTTCAAGCCGATAAAGTGCGATTTTTAGACTAAAATTTACATTGATTTATCGAAATGTTTTTTGGTATAAAGCCCTCTCTGTATCTAAATGTTTTACAAAGTCATCATTGCTATACAAAATAATTTATTCAGATAGTTCGTAAAAGATCTAAAGTATATTCCTCTAAGCAAATACTTCATGTATAAGTATCTGAAGCGTGTTTTTTTGTCACCCATTTTTTCACATTCCTGAGTGAATCAAAAGGTATGAGGAAGTGTTACTTTTATTTTTCAAGGTGTGACTATAGATGACTAATAAAGGACATGTACTGATATTTCACTATGGTATTAAATTACACAAAAGCATGTTACTCTTGCCGGCTGATGCATTTATGATGTTGGTTTTATTTAAAAGTCAATATATTTCGAGCCTTCAAAATGTAATACAGTTAATAGCTCGCCTTACTTTATACCCGTGGTAAATTGATAGTGCAATAAAGCATCGCGCGTTACACGACATTTTCCTTTCGAAATAGAATATGTAGTTCTTGTTTGTTAAATTGAAATTAACAGGGGCATTTTTAGACGTCATTCATCAAAGAGCAATAGGTTATCTTTTAAACTGGCATGGATGGATAACCATACTTTATTTACCATTGTCTGACAAAATGACCCATTTTCTGCCTTCATGAACAAGGGTGCATAAATCTAGCTCGGATGCATTATTAAGTTACGTCAAATATCAGTCTCACGAAATCCTAGCATTAGGTACAAAAGTCGTGAAATAATTTGTTTATTGTATGCGATCTCCATATTTCTAAAATGACGAGTATTTCGTATTTAAATGACTTTTATATTTGGTTTAATCACCAAAGCATAGCTAATCGCATCTTCTATGTATACACCGGTATCTATATTACATCTGGATTGAAACCGAGGTTTTTGATCTTTGCTGTAACTGATCATGCATCTTTGACTAGTCGCCAACTGAAGTTTGCTGCCGAGGTGTGAAACAGTGTTGAAAATAGTACAGCACTATACTATGATCATGCAGTAATTAAAAATTAGTGAAAGCTTTCTTTTATCCGATATGGATACCACTCATTTTCTGGCTGGAAATGCTCACATTGTATTAGTATTATTTCTTTGACTGTTTAAGCGTATTTTTGTTATTTTCCTATAAGAAGACACAGCAATACTAACGGATACAGCGCCAGCAAAATTAACAATAATAATGAAGAATAATATTGAAAAAAAACCTATACAGTTGCAATGATAACAATTACAACAGTTGATTAATGTAGTAATATTATTTGAATGGGAGTGAGAAGAAGAAGAAAACATGAGGCACAAATGCATGTAAATTAAAAATTATATATTTGAATATCACCTTTAGTTATTTCTATTATTGCCTGCGTGCCAAGAAGAGGAGAAAGGGAAAGGTGGAGGAAAAGCAGGTGGAGAGGGTAAAGGAGAAGCTGGAGGTGCTTCAATATACATCGACAGCAGGGTGGGTGTTAAAAATAAAGCAGATGACTAGATGCGGTACACGCCGCCGACTGGGAATATTGATTTGAAAATTAATCTCTCTTGAATTGAAGCGTCTAAAGCTGAGCCCACCCAGTAATGTGGACCGGTCCCACCTGGAAAGAATTGCTGGAGTAGGTATCTTCTGAGCATAGTCCAGAGGCAATTAAGGAGCCCGCTGTATTGGGTATTAAGGCAGAACCACAGAGAGAAAGTGTGAGAAAGAGGAACGCAGCTGAACTCGACAACAACCAGCACAGAATCTTCAGAGACGAGAAAAGAAATCTGAAAATTTTTATTCACCCCTACTCAATCTGTGCTGCAGATTTATTATTATTATTAGCCCATGCTGCTTCACAGAAACAGTAAAATCTTTCGAAGCAACATTTTCACTTCATTGGCTTATTTTCTCGTCCTAGTATCGATACGTTTTCAATAGTTTCTCATAGGCTGCAATTATTGCTTTTCATCTAGATATAAACTGGTCTTAAAATCATATCAATGTGTTTACATATAAATAAAGAAATCAATCATTGCTTTGTAATCAGCTGTAGATTAAATGTATCTACAGTTAGTCCAACATCTTGTTGAGCGTAAACGTCATGCAATTTGCGTCCAATTATATGCAAACTTGCTGGCAGATTATCACCGGTATTCGCAGAGTTGTCTCCTGTATCGTTGTATAATTGTCTCCAGCACAAGGAATGATGGATATTTAAAAAGTTCTGAATATTAGTACGCTGTACAACAAAATTCTTGATTAGTGAACAGTACGCCAGTGCATCTCCTCAAAGTACCCGCCATGCACCTCTACACTTTCTCAGTCTGATTATACAATTACTAAATTCCATTTATATTCAATTTTTGGTATGTTGTTCATACACTGAAAAACTGCATGGCGGCTTTTAAATCGTCTGCCCTCAGCGAATCTTTGATAACGTGATTCAGTCAAACATCACTTGGAGCTAAATTAGGGTTGTATAGAGGTTGAAGTGTGCTCCTTCAAAAAGTCTGTCATGACGGCGGATTTATGTGCCGGTGCGTTGCCGTGGAGTAGATGGATAGCTCGGGTGGCGGTGCTTGAACGGGTGGTTCAGTAATGTTCCACAAATCTTGGCACACTTTGGAAGCATAGCAATGTCCAGAGAAACTTTCAGAGTCAAGCACAGGTCTCTGGACTATTGAGTCTTTTGCATCGAAAATTATTGCGTATAAAACTATCTTGACCGTCCGACTAAGTCCCAATCCATTTTTAGAGTACTTTTCCTCTGTTCTTTTGGTGGTGATCCTTGGCTTCAATTTACACATTCTTGGTATTGGTTTAAAGGAAATTGTTCATTCTGTAGAATATGAGCGTGTGAATGTCTGTTTGTATTTTGGCGACAGTGCATAATGAGTAATCTGGCACTGATGCATGCCCGGAAGTGAAATCTGTGACCAATGGCAGGTTGTTTTGTTTACAGTTTATCCTCTCAAAATAAATGCAGGTTAAGCTATAGCAAGTACTTCACCGTGAGTTCATCCTTGAAGATACTTTAAATTAACATAAGTTTTATTAGGATTTGGACACACTGGAAAGTTCAGTATTGACAAAAAATGTAGACACAATATAGGGAAAATAATTGTGACCTGAGCTCTGTCTGTGTGTAACCTTGAAACTTTAAATTGGAATGGCATGTTTATTAATTGAGATAAAGATATGAACTTTTGACATTTTATCTATACCGAGATTAACAATAGAACTAAACAAATTAGAAATTACACAATTTTACTTTTTCTCCTAAATGTAAATTTACATTTTTTACAAATTAAATTTTTTCAAAGTTTGCAAAAAAATGCACATTTATGGTATCTGTGGGAGCTAATTATTATCATGTATGTATACCTACACCATACAAAAGTTCAAATGGTGGATATTGTTTCAAATTCTATCAGAGAAAATATCTTTGAAAGTCAGAATGATACCTTTATTCAGAACATCTTTCAACATGATATTGCATCTATAGGTCATTTAAACTATTCACTATGGGTCCAAGCAGTTAGTTTATGTACTTATGATGGTGTGATATATGAGTAACACATCTCTGCTTATATGGCTTACAATAATTGTTTATAAGCATAGTTACATGGTATTTAATGGGAGGATGGAGATAAAGACTCAACAATACAGCCCACTCAATCTGTCTACCAAGCTATTTTAAACTGTCACAGAATGAAAAATGTGAAAAGAAATATCATTCAAAGGGGCAAAATGCACTTACCCCTGGTCTTATTAACTTAGATGTAGGAAAAAAGCTAAACCAAGTAAGTCTAACACAAAATTCATACCTTTTTATTGTTAATTTTGGTTGATACATTGACTGACAAAGTGCAGCATTGTAGCATAAGCTGATGTCACATTCTAATGAACCATTCTACTTTAAGTATTATTAATTACTAATAATAATGTTTAACTGACACTCTAAGCAATACACCAGAAATGTTCAAACAGCTCATTTTGACTTAACTTTGCACAATTGATCTTAACTTGGTTACATGTTCCACATGAGGAAATGCCCATACTGGTTTAAACGTTTTGGGATCAGAATTTTACATTCAGTTGATGATATAGGATCTGACTGTGTCTATAGTTGATGTATCACGCACATCATTGTCTCTATGCATTTTAAATATCCCAAAATGTTTTTTCCATCATGAATTAGTTTACTTATGGTAATATCTTTTAATTTAGTACTTAGACAGAGTGCGATATTGTAGCACACGCTGATATCACATTCTAATAAACCATTCCATTTAATAATTGTTGACTGACACTCTTAAAAATAGACCAGAAATATTCAAACAGATCATTTGAATTAACATTGTAATAATTGATCTCAAAATGTACAGTTGTACATGCCCCACATACGCAAATGTCCATCCTTGTTTAAATGTTTATTACGGGATCAGAATTTCACATTTAGTTGATGATATATGATCTATTTGTACATAGAATTGACCTGTCATGCACATAATTGACTGTATGCACTTGAAATATCCAAAAATATTATTTCCATCCATCATAGATTACTTACGGTAATCTTTAATTTAGTACCTTGCCACTCAACTTCCCTGTATACTGCTAAGTACTAATTATTGCGGAAATGATCAGACCTCATATGTTGCCTTAAACTTTATGATAGCTAGTGTACCTTATTAGTTATTAAGTCTGTAATTGGCTGAACATACTGTGATAAATATGCTTTCTGAGACCTCATATATTTTTGGGATGAATAGTCACTTAAGTGCATGTCCATTGCTTCATATTTCTGAGTTTCGCTATGTCAAGTTTAATGTTTTTTCCTATGCTTGCACGCTCAATGTCATTTGGAGATCTCCATATCTAGAACCTTTTCACTTCATTTACCGAAATCATACTGATCTATGAGATTAAAATACATATGTTATCTCTTTTCAGATCTGGACCTGCTATTTGGAACAAGGTGTTAGTGTTGGATTAGCTTGGGTGCTCTCCAGCAGTCAGGTGGTGATACCAAGGCCTCTTTAAGACATGTACAATGTACTCAGCAAAAGTCACCAGGATTAGTTCAAATAGCACACTGATATAAGACCTCCAAGACACGACTTAGGTCTTCATGAGAAAGATTAGCACCACTTTTCAGTATGGTAGAGCCTCCCTGGAGCTGTATTTTCCTATTGTAGGGTCACCTTTTCAGTATGGTAGAGCCTCAATGGACCTGTATTTTCCTATTGTAGAGTCACCTTTTCAGTATGATAGAGCCTCACTGGAGCTGTATTTTCCTATTGTAGCGTCACCTTTTTTGGTTATTGACATTGAAACCCTTTACAAGTGTGCTGTAAAACATGGCACTGGTCCAATTACTGTGGGAAATTTTAGTGTGCTATTATCTATACTAGCAACCAGCTGAGCACATGCAACAATAAAACTGGAACAAAGCATTTGTCATTGGTTTTTTTTAGTGTGTACACCGATATAAATTAGAACAGGCATATTGCAAATTGCCTCAAAATTCAATGTGAGCTATCGTGCTTCACTACACTGGACAAAATGTTATAAGTTGCACAGATCCAAGCTACTACTTGTCTAAAAATATATTATCTATTAATCAACTTTGTTGTCTGAAATTAGGCAGGTTTTGTTTGATATTTGTATGAAATTTACTTTTACTTTTAATTTTCTTTTGAAATCCCAATTTTTAAAAAAAATGACACTGAAATTAAATTTATCCATGTTTTTATATCTACTGATACTAAATATGTTGTATTATATTTAAATTTTTACTGCACTGAAAAATTCCTATAATTAGGGAAGTTATAGAAAATTTAGTTCTGGGTTATCAAAATCATGTGGTCCAAAATTGCACCTTGCTGAACACCAACACTACACACGTTCTGACAATTGTCATGCTCCATGTTTGCCATGAAAATCAATAAGATTTTGTGAGTAAAGTTTAAATAGGCGTGGCATGCAAAGATAAGAGTTAGACTAAAATTGACCATAAATAAGTTGGCTTGATAGAACTCGGGTCACAATTATTATTCCAAATCTAATTTTAGGGTATTTTCGCCTGTCTTCTTTTGGTGGTGATTCTTGGATTAGGTTTAGACATTCTTGATATTGATTGAAAGGAAATTGTTTATTCTTTAGAATATGAGCATCACGGTGTGAGTGTCTGTGTGTATTTTGGCGACAGTACACAGTGAGTAATCTAGCACTGAAGCGTGCCCTGAAGTGAAATCTGTGACCCATAACACGTTGTTCTGTTTACGGTTTAGCCTTTCACAAATTGTCGGTTAACCTATGACGAGAACCTTACCGTGAGTTCATCTTTGAAGATACTTTAGATTTATATATGATTTGTTATGATTTGGACACACTAAAAAGTTTAGTACTGACAAACAAATGCAGAGACTATATAGGGAAAATAATTGTGACCTGAGTCCATCCGTAAACTCGATCCAAGTTGGCCTTGACATCAGATGGATAGTACCCTAAGAACGACCGGATTTTGCAGTATGCTCTTTTGCTTGGTAGAAGCATTGTTCTCCTCCAACTTTTGTAGGTCAAGTGCATATCTGCCGGTGTCCGCCGTGCTGCACGTGCAGCTGCAGATCATTTTATTGATGTTATTTTGTCAATCGATCGACGTTAAATTTATTGACAGATTCAAAGAAACAAAAAAGTTATAAGAAAATATTCCGAACTTTTCAAATGACCCTCGTATCTCTCTCTCTCTCTCTCTCTCTCTCTCTCTCTCTCTCTCTCTCTCTCTCTCTCTCTCTCTCTCTCTCTGTGTGTATTGGCAACAACCATGGGCTAACTTTGGTTTTCTAGAGAAACCCAAAAATATTCACGTTGTCCTTATAAGCAACATATGAGGTTGCTAATGAAATAATTAAAATTGTAAACAGTAATTGGTAGCCCTTATTGTTGCAAAATCCATTATACATGGCCGTGCCTACGAGAGTCCCAGTCTGGTGTAATACAGAGATCATGCGCAATTGCTGAACTTTAAATGGTATCAAGCAAAACGAAGATACTGAAATAGAAGGCAAATCTTTGTATGATTTTCGCATCATTTTCAACGTCTCGGGTCTGTATCCAACCTGTTTGATTCACAACTTACATATACACAAATGAGTACCCAGGTAACTGAACCAACGTCGTCTCAAACTCAGCCGGAGAAAGAGTCTGTGACAATATAAATGATAACAGCCTGACTAAACTGAGAAAGAAAGTATCATCTAATATTAAACATGACTCTCACACTAGACAAAAGAAATAAGGAAATGGTTAACACTGTAAAAACGTCCAAAAAGATATACAATATAGCCTGCAATGTAAACTGTAAATACATTGACAAGGAAAATATACATTCAGGAATGATACAATGCAACGCTTGCATGGTCTGGTTCAATGGCTATTGCGTAGAGACCGAAAGTGTTGACCCAATTACATCAGAGCGATGCATTGACTATAGAGATTTATAATCCTTTGTAAAGTCAATAAAAGAAGAAATCGTGCAACTCCCCTGCGTCACAAATGGTATTCATCACTGCCTTAGGAAAACGGTTCAATGACATCATGCACTCTATCAGCGGTCAGCTTACTGCACTGATCAAGCGTACTTCACTACCAAATCAAACTTTCTCAACGGATGTTGATATCATTCATTTTTCAATTACAGACATCAAAACAAATCTTGAGAAAAAAGTGTAAACATTTTCAACAAAACCCAGCTAATTACAGACAAACTTAGAAAAGTTGAAAGCAATCACTCTAGCACACTCTCATCGCTTGAAATACTGCCCATCACTACTGCGGCAGCTCCTAAGAACGACGTTGCGCGTGACGTTGGACTTGATCACCACCAACAAGATGAGCATCAAAACTTCCACCCTCAGAGTACTAAACTAATGTTTTTGGTAGTTCCATTCTTAGACCTATCAAGTTTTCTGGCTTAGAACCTGATGTATATGTACACTCTTCCTGGAGCCACTATATTTTCGTTAAAACAAGAACTTGAAAAAATGGATCTAGCTAACTTTGACACAATAATCGTATATGTCGGAGGAAATGATGCCAATCATGGCATGGATCTAAGTACATTCTCCTCTCAGTACAAATCACTCATTAGGACGATTTCAGCGAGTTACAATGTGATGGTCTCTGGACTTATTCCAAGAGGGAGTGTTGATATTGGTCCCTTTGATAAGGTACTACGAGATCTCTGTTTAGAATTAGATGTAAAATACATTCATAATTACAAATCATTCATACTTGGAACAGGAGAAATGCTATCGATTATTTTAAATAGAGACACAGTGTACTAGAGAAATGAGGGTGTTTAAATTCTACTCCGAAACATTTACATCATGCATTATATACTTCGCACGCAGAAGCCAACAAGCAACTTCTATAGCAACCTGTACTTACCACACACGGAATGATCATGACAACTTACTCGTCCTATGCAAATCAACCGTAGTCATATCACGTACTATTGTTATTATTATTATTGGTGGCGCTCTCCAGTTTCGTACTTTGCATAGGGTTAGATTTTGAAATAAAAAGAATTACCCAGGTTTTCATCACTGGCTGTCCTGGCTATTTAATAAAGACCTTGTATATCTTAGGTATTGTTAAAAGAACTTTGAATTCCCTTTATTTTGGTGTATGATTGATGGGTGAAATTTGGGTTATAGAGTATACAGCTTGGTCTTACTCAAGATGTGCACCAGTAAAAAAACTGCTAGCTCCGCTTGGTCATTTTTACTTCCTGGACTTCAAAGGTAAATACACAAAAAAGAGAGAAATAACATTTTTTACTTTTTTGATATTTTTTAATTCATTCATAGTACTTTCAGAGGCTGGTATTGTCTGCTCTGGCAAAATTCGTTTCCCTATTTTAATAACTGATGAAAATAGTGCACTTTTGACTAATTCAGGCTGATTTTTCGAGTACCTTGGAGCGGCCATTTTGTCTGCTGTGTGCTTAGATCATGTCCAGTTTCCGCAAGTACAATATGTAAAGAAATTTCAGCCACAGTACATGAAGGTAACATAGAGGTATGCCAACATTCTCTCCATTGTGCATGTTGCAAATGCAAAATACTTCATCTTACACCTGTCACTCTCTCAGAAGCATGTATTATCTGTAGAGCGCCCCCATTATTATTATTATTATTATTATTATTATTATTATTATTATTATTATTATAACCCGATCAACGACCTTGTCGATTAATATACCCACACACCCCACTTCAACCCCCACACCTACCTATAGAAATGTGTGGAGACCCGGACCAAATACATTCTTGACTTCATGGTGATAACTTTTTTGTTTGCAATGTGACAGAAAAATGAATACTACCAAAGAATAATGTCTATTACTAAAGATAAATATATATTACAAAGTTTCTACAGGATGACTGATCCAGCTTCTAAAGAAAGTTTCCATTTTTATAGAACATAAACTGACATTTCTACTCGGGTTACAAATTACTCATTTTGACAGTGTTACAGTATTGTTTCAGCGTCCCGATATTTTAAACGCAAAATTTATACAATCGAAACCCAATAACATATATTTTATTAAACTTCTCCTCTGCAAGTGATCTTGCTCCTCTGGAAACGATATTTCGACTACTTTCTGCAAGTATATCTCACAAACGCCTGTTCTTGTTTTTCATACTCCAAGGAATTCGCAAAAAAGTTACCGACATATAGAATTTCGAGGCTTGAAAAAGCAGCTCTAGCACTACTGTAATTTTTAACTTCTGAGCATTTTGACCGCTAAAATTCAACGCATAAAATAATTTCAATGACTGATCAAAGTAAGGATAACCTAGTGGTCAAACCATCTGTGCAGGCAGTGGCGTAATTTACCACTGTCTTCTGGCATGCAGTTTCGTATTTATGTATCTCTGCTCTAAATATGGACATCACTCTGGAGTTTTAAGATATCATTGACTCGATTCGAAGAATGATTTTACCAAATTATGTTAGTATTTAATGGGGTTCTTTCTTTCAATTTATAGAGACATCGGAAAGTAGTTTATTGAATATCGAGAAAAGATCCCCTTAATTTTGATTTTGTTTTCAAAATCCGAACTTTTAATCTAGAGCTTAACTTTTCTTGTGGAAGAGAAGCTTGAATTCATTAAAAATAAATATGCTAATACGTGAAATCTATCTCAAAGAAACCAAATGGACTGGTTTATTGCACAAATAATAACAGGCAAATACAGATGTTCCAAAACAACATAGGATTGGCAGAAAAGATGATAAAAAATGGAAAAAAGAATGTCTAAAAAAAGGAAGAAACCCCAAAACATGAAATGTTCTTAAAAACAAACATCGTTTTAAGCGTACATGGAAATTCAATTTAGATTAAGAGTACGTAGATGTAATACAGTCTGCCCCTGTGAGTAAGTCATGTGAGGTTAATAGAATCCTTTATATGCATCGGTGTAGACAGGAAAATTCCACCTGAGGGTGAACATTCTGCATCAGACACGATGCTTTGCCGAATGTCTGACGCAGAATTTTTATCCCAAGGGTGGAATGTTCCTGTCCTTCGCTGAAGCATAATGAAGGGTTCTTTTTCTCACATCTCTGAACGAAAAATGAGGGTCGTAGTCAAAATGGAGTATGCTGAATACTGATGTAACTTTCCAACAGCAAAACACCCACTAAAAATTTCCTGACCTGAAGATAGAGCGTAAAAAGTTAGGTTTAAATACAGTGCAAACTTTCAATGACATTTAAACACATTTTCAAAGAACAGTCGTAGAGACGGCTGTCGTAATGTCGCAATGGCATTACGCATCGTTCGAATTGTCTACTGCAGATAGCTTGCACGATGATACAAAGGTGAATAGTTAAAAAATAAAGTCCTCTATTATTCATAAGATGAATCGTGAGAGACAAAAATAATGAAATAGTCCTCGATTCAGCTTTGATCTAGAACTGATTTACCCTTCATAAATAATAATGATAATGTGTATTTGAAAAATAAAAATAACAATTACAACAGCGGTTTTTTATACTCCAAATTGGACTAAAGAAGCCGCTCATGCTGCTAAGTCGATCAGTGCGAAACGGCCCGTTTGTGAGACACTTAACTTCAACGGCTGTTCGTTTTAGTACGTAAATGTGTTGCAGTTATTATGTTTCTTGATTATTGTGAAAGAATGCTCAAGTGATTATGGAAACTGGGAATATTTGTGCTACTTTGTATGCAGTAGAAAGTCAAAATAGTCCACGAGTCACGACAATGGTTACGAGTCTGGTAGAATAGAGCTATTCCACACCTTTATCAGATACTTGGTACACTTTGCATAACAGTGTTTGCAGTTTAATATTTGTGATATGTCAAGACGTTAACATAACAGTTTCTGCGAATCTGATTCGTCTAAATAAGCTCATGAACTTCTTGCGCATTATTCTCATTATGGATTGGCTACGACCGTGGGAATTTTGCTTGCCCAGCCATCTGGAACCTTTCTTTTGCTATTATTATAAACAAGATGGCGGGCATCTTTCCAATCGAATGCTACACGGACATTGAAAAATAACGGTCGACTGTCACAAAAACGCACAGTAGTGGTTATGAATACCGGAATATAGTCAATTTACCCTACGTGGATTTCTCCGAATGTAAAACTAGAACATGGGTACATTGTACCCAACCCCAAGGACAAGGTGGTTTAAATGTCAACCTAAATAGGAGTAAATAAACTCACCTCTCTTATGAACAGAATGTCGATAAATGATATTCTCCCACTGACAGAAAGTTATCCAACAACAGGATTCTTCCAAAACAAATGAAGCAAATATTAGGTCACAAAATAATAAATCACTATTATACACAGCAACACCTTTATAGTCTAGATTTAGTATAATTTCTGCATCCAGTAATCATCCCTTCACACGAGTATCAAACAAATAAAATGTTACTTTTTCTGCTGTATCCAATACTGTATCTGCGGTGAATGTCCATATTGAAATCCACACACTTTTCGGTGGAAACGGTGTAAACAGTTTCATCGAAATCCATGTATATGGCGCGTCAACTACACCGGCTGGCCTGACCCGAGCGAACTACATGACATCAAACAGGAATTTCCATTGGAGATCCAGTGTTGAAAAAATTATGTTGTCCGTTTGAAATGTTCTACTGATTTGGAAGGACAGTTGCTCTTTGTATTTTAATTTGTAAACAAAATTTACTTTTCAATGTTACTGGTTATCGAATTGTGCATTATTGATTAAACTCGCGTCTCGGACTAATTTTTTTACGCGCAAGAAGTGAAAGGTGCAGCGTCTGAGCCAGAATTTAATGAAATGCCGAAAATCATCTGTTCTTCTTTCTGTCCACTAAAATAAAAGCTATGTGATAAACAGAATCTCAAATGGGTAATGATTTAATATTTAATTTATGAAACTCGTTGAATAATTTCCAGCTTTTGCTTGCGAAGGCTCGTAAAAACTGAAAATTATTATACTCGTTTCATAAATGCAATATTAAATCATTACCCATTTGAGACCCTCTATATCACACATGAGTGCATTCACGGAAACTGTATGTAACGTCATTATGTTATGACGTCATGAGCGTCTGCATAATGAACTCTGACCTAATAACTGCATATCAAAACAGTTGGCGTTCTTTGATTTTGGTAGCATACAGACATTTAGACTTAAACAACAAATACATTTTTTTTTTAAAATGTACTTGTATTCTTTGACGATCAGGCCGGTTTAAGCTGGTTTCACACATGCAGCTTTGCTACTTTAGCCTTACTCGGAATCAGAATTGCAGGTAGGTCTTTTAGTGAAAAAAACCCCTCTTTTATGTAGGTGTTCGGTACAAAATTTATAAAGTAATAATCTATTATGTAAGAATAATGATCATACAAGGTTTACTGTGTGTAAACGTTTGCAAATATGAAACCTATGATACACGTGTTTTGTCTTTAAACGAGGACGTACGAATCCGTTAGATCCATGCGGATTTTTAAAAAAGCATGTACGGATAGTTGCGTTATCAACTTTTGTAGGCTTGACGTATATTTACTTGACAATATTGGATTTTGGATAAACACAATGATTGATGTATGTCATTTAGAAAATAAGAAGCACAGTATATTCATTTCGTGCCTTGGAAACCATTTCTAAAAATAAAAGCATTTTTGATATAAACATAAAAAAAAGATTACGCAAAGTCAATTTGTACTGAGTCATTTTATGTTGAACGTTACCAAATAAAATTTGGGGAATGCTAACCTGCAAGATTTTTCCTAAATTTCAACGAACAAAAGTATTTTTTCCCTATTCTTAATGATAAACTTATGTTAACAACTGCATCAAGCATAAAAACCATCACACACGTGCAAAGGTCAGTCTTTAAAAATAAATCATTCCAAATCAGGACATATACGTTATAAATTCCGCTGATATATATTGTGTTATTATAAGTTATGACTGGTTGCCTTTCTCCTAATGTTAATGCTATATTTGTGTGAAGGAATCTCACTCTCTCTTTCTCTCTGTCTCTCTCTCTCTCTCTCTCGTGCGCGCACGCTCATCCTAATGCACAGCAGATTATCCATGCATATTCATGTTGTCTTGCCATACTTATGCTAGATTTCATTTATTTCTACTGTATTTTATTTATTAAGTCAAACATGTTTATAACAACTCTAATTAATCGTAATTTTCATTTCAATTTAGCTTGACCTTAAATGCAGATATGTTTAGAACCACAAAGCATATTGTTAATTGTAGCCCGTCTGTATATATGATATAAATAGATGGCATGTACAAAATATTTGTGAATTGATGCGTCTATATAACGTCTGTATGTGTCTGCTAACGTGTGCGTCAATCAAACGCCTAACAATGCATGCGACTATATAACTTTTATTAATGTATGCGTCTGTATAACGTCTATTATTGTATGCGTCTATAAAACGCCTATTAATGCAGGTGTTTATATAATTTATATGAATGTATCCGTCTACATAACGTCTATTAACGTCCTCCAATTAAGGCAAGAATAATGTTATAATTGTTGAGGTGTTGTGAAATTTTGCTCTAGTAATGCTACTCTGATTGTTGTCAAGAGAAGGAGAAAGTGACCTATTTTATACGCTCTAGTGACCATATCTACAGAAAGGGACCTACTTTATTATGCTTTTGTGATATGTACAGAGAGTGACCCACTTTACATGCTCTAATGATGATATGTACAGAGAGTGACCTACTTTACATGCTCTAGTGATCATATATACAGAAAGGGATATACTTCTCTAATGACCATATGTACATTTTGAAGACTCATTTGCATGTCCAGATTTGACAGGTTAGTACAATCACAATTATCTTATCTTACGCGCTTGATGAACACACATCTGAGATTAGACCTGCATACATAGGTACCAAACTGTGGCAAATAGTACATGCCTAAATGCCTCGCGATTCAAGTTATTGCCAAAAATCCATCGACGTGTATCTTTAATCTCACTAAGAATAATTCTGTATAAGACTTTTTGAAATTTACGAATTCAACGTATATTCACATCACGTGGACTCATAAATATGCATGTCTGGATAGAAGTCTTATTATTGTGTACAAAAATGTAACTATTTTATTCTGTACCGATCTGCAATTAAAACCTTAACCAACTGACACTGCTTTAAGAACAAAACCCGCACGCTCCGCCTACCGTGAAACGAGACGGTAATCTAGTCCCTTCGGCCAATCAGGTGTGCTGTTTCGAACAAATTTTGGATTTATTTCTTTCAAAATGATTGAAACACCTTACAAAATGTATATAATCTGCTCCTGGATGCGGAGCAATGGTCCTCTCCAGCGGACAGAAGGATTTTAACCTTTTTTTTTTCTTCAACAAATGCATTTAGAATTTGCAATATGCAAGATAAAGGTAACAAAATAAAATAATTAAAACAAAATAAAATGAATTAATTGTTTCCGGTAAGGTTAATTAATATAATTATAATAACTGTTGTTACCGAAAAGCGGTTGAGGTGGAAATAAAAGGATATACAGTGTTATAAACCACGCCTTCTTGGCACTTTCTGGTACCTTCTTAATTTGTGTATTGTACCTCTTGACTTCTTCTAAGACATGTCGGCACCACAATATGTAACAAATTCAAAAATAATATTATGCGAACTTATCACAAATGTTCCCACCGTTGGTATATATCGGCATATTGTCATGAAAGGAGTACATAAACAAAATAGTGACATATAAAAAAACTATAGTTATAGAATAATGAATGACAGACGTGTACCTCTAGTCATGACATTTTTCGTCCTTGCTAGGGCGGTCCGGACAAGATGCCAATCATTGTTTGTGATTTTGCTAGGTCCATGAACAGTTTCCTGCACATCATAGTGCCAATGTCACCAAATTTTTTATTGCGTTGTTATACGAATTCTAATCCCAATCTCTCTCGATCTCTCTCTCTCTTCGTGAGTGTATCTATTTCTCAAGCAATGTTTCTTTTCATTCACCTATCATCCACATGCATCTTTAAGCCTTTCCTTTTGAATATTTATATTCTTCATGTGACTTACATTTATTTTGTTGTTGTTGTTTTTTTACTTATCTTTTTGCCAATCCACGCCCATATATATCTATATCTATATCTATATATATATATATATATATATATATATATATATATATATATATATATATATATAAATATATATGTAATATAGGTATTACATTATGTACTGTCTATTTTCAACCAGTCTTTGTTTTAATGCTTTATTTTAGATCCATTACACAATTTCAGAGTGGAAGAACTTCTTTGATTTTTTTAGATGTATGTCCTGTGATGGCTACGATATGAAATAAGTATGAAATAAGAAGTAATATAGGAATATTTATGTTCTGAATTAAAAAAAAAAACAAAAAAAAAAAACATTGTCTGCTTGTCTACTTATTGTGGGCAGGACAATATACTTTTTGTCTTTTTATGCAAACGTCATAAATCTCAAACTTGTGAAAATATATTGTATATAATACCTTTCTTTACATCTATGGTAATTGGTAATATGATGTAGTAAGGTGCATTACACAACAAATTTATCGCAAAACATTTAAGGTATATATCACTTGTCAAATTAACATTAAGCGGATTACATTTCCATATTTTACTTTAATGAGCAAGAAATTAAATTTTATTATGTTTCCGTTGGATAAGCTTGTACTGTTAAACCACTGTTTGACAAAAACAGATATTTTCTGCTAATATGAACAAGGGTGAATGAGTAGGTCTCTCTTAGATGCATTATCAGGTTACATCAAAAGACAGACCTTACATAAATTTATCCTAAGTTACATAGCTAAGATACACATTTTATTTTATAAATCGGATTTTTATCTTTCAGACGTGAATATTAACTTTCATTGAGTTAACTTTTAATCGTATTTCAGTCACAATCATATTCATTAATTGCCTGCGGTATGTAAAGGCTTCTTTCTACGTTTATTATTATTTACAAGAAGTTGCTATTCCGTGTACACTTCGAATGTGTGCGTGTGTGCATACGTGTGTTTGATCTGAATGCTTCTAATCGCTTTCAAGAAATCCAGCCAGATCGTATTCTGAAAGTGAGGGGGCACTCAAAATGCAAAAACGAGTAGTAACAAAATGTTATAGTCCAAGTCTCTCTCTCTCTCTCTCTCTCTCTCTCTCTCTCTCTCTCTCTCTCTCTCTCTCTCTCTCTCTCTCTCTCTCTCTATATATATATATATATATATATATATATATATATATATATATATATATATATATATATAATTTCCTAAAATAAGGAAATTATTTCCAGGGAATGAATATACAGACTCTGCTAAAAACTACATTAAAAAAAAAAAATTTTTTTTTACCGACATACGCATCTAGACCAATGAATAAGGATTATAAGAATTCCTAATGGAAATATCACCGATATCAAACAAACGGGCAAATGGGTGCCTTAAACGAACCAAATGATCCAACGTGAGTGTCAAACCCCCAACAACGGAAGAGTGAAACAACTCCCAACTTCTTTATTAAATGCGATTTTTTACCCCGTAAGGGAGAAGAGGGAGGCTTATGGATATACTTACTGTCTATGTCGAGTACTCAAGCCCGCTATATAGCATTTTCACGAGTTTGTATACCCTATGTAGAACACTCAGGGTCGGATTAAGACTTTTAGAGGCCCTAAGCACAGAAAAGATTATGGTGCCCCTCCCCCCATATGTAATTTAAAAAACAAAAAAACAACCGTAATTTCTAAACAATTGTTTGGGGTTTTTTTGTTTTTTTTGTTGTTTTTGTTTCTTTTTTTGGTGCCGTGCCCTTGCTTTGCTGGTACCCTAATCACGTGCTTAGTCTGCCTATTGGGTAACCCAGTACTGAGAACACTCGAAACAAATCGGCACGGTCACGAGATTCTCCAGACTTGAAACAAACAGGTGACCTTTGGTCTTTTAGAGAGTCGTGTAACCAATTAGAGACAGTGTATGAAGAACAGTTCGGTTAGAATGGCAACATTTCGCCCTCCATAGTAATTCTAAATAATTCTATCAAGGCGTGCAAGCATGTAGATTGAGACGAGATTATACGAGAAAATATTCGGGAAGTAAAACATCAACTCATTCATATAGGATACATATTACAGGTGAGTTTCATCAAAACACTAAATAATTCGATAAATAGCAAGTTAACCTACATTTTTTAATGTAAATTTATATTAGAATGCCCAAACCTAGTACAAGTGCAAACAAGGATAAGATTTATTCTAATCTCAGTAATAACAGTTTAGATTTTCAGCCTAATTGCAGCCGCGTTTTCAATTATCCGTCCACCTGCGTTCGTCCCATTCACGCGAAACTTAAAAGAAAAATATACCAGTCTTTGATCATACAGTAATTGGTGGTAGTTGACTGCAGACCTCACACATTTTCTTTGTTCGAAATCCTCGCAATTGTTAAGCAATCAAAAGCACTCGACTCGTCGATAAAGTTCACGGAAATATTTGAGAGAATAACCTTCATTGTTAATTTTCCCTCCAGGGCCCCGTTTCACAGAAGCACACGTACCTAAGATTTGTGTGCGTGGTATAGGAAAAAATGTATACACACGTTCAAAATGAATCTTTTGCTAATTTGGACTTGAGAAATGATTCCTTTTGTAACGTTTGTATTTTTAACTTAATGGTCACACTTACTATCTGTGTAAAAAGAATGAATTCACTTTCCATCATAAATTACCAAATAAAAATATCAGAGCGGATGGCTGCGATTACAATTTATGTTGATTTTATTTATTGTACATACGCCATTTTTACAGAGTCTATACGTATGACAATAAGCCAGCTTCCATGTAGGTCTCAACGTATCTACATTATTTTCAGCACTTTTATTCAAGATAATTAATTAAGCCAATCTTAATCTAAAGTAAAGAATGTATAAATCATTATGAACATCTTTCGTCAGAAGCTATTGACCACTAACCTAGATTATCACAGGTAAGTTTCTAACATAAGGGTAAGTTCATTCCTGCTACTTTTGATGTCCGGTACTAATTCTTGATGAGGTGACCACATGGATATTTATTTGTGTATTCAAAGGGAACACTTGTAAGGTTGCATCTCTGTGGAGTTTCCCATCTACTATGCTGCAAAGATTACTAATTCCAAAGGTGGCAAATATGTCGGCCTGCAACAGCAACACCTACATAAGTCAGTACTTGAACTGCAATTTTGAACAATTAATTTCATATACAAACAGCATATGGAGCTATGTAAAAAGAAACGTTGCATATCAAGACCATGAAATACTCAGCAAAAAATTGATACAGACAATGGGATTAGAACCACAACTCTTTCGTACTACAGGTGCATGTGTTGATCACTACACTATGGCTGCTGGAAGAATGCAAAGACCACAAAAACTGAGTTTATTGCAGTCAATGCAGAGTACAACCCTTATTCTTTGTACTAGTTTTGTGTTTGTAAAATTTGTAATGAACTTTTTAGAAATGATTGGAATGAATATTGAAGTTGCTGTGTAAGAGTGAACAGATTACAATAATGACAATCATGTGTATCACTCTGCATGATTCTGACCTAAATATTAGCAAAACAATACACAAGCGGATCCATTACAGAGGCAATGAGAAAAAAAAAATCGTGATAAATTTGCCAGTTAACTGTATAACACGAAATTTACACTCATGGAAAATTACATAAAATATCGCTGATAGAGAAATCATTGGAAAATTTCATTCTGCGTTGATCATGTGCTACTTCTTTTCGCGTATGGATACCATTCACCGCGTTCGTTTTCGATTTTGTTATTACTCATTTCAATGATAGAAGATATAGAACCAGTACGCAAAAAATATTAACTTCTTTTATTTAATTATTTCTCTCTGAGACTAACATACAGCTAACAGTGCTATACCAACCGCCCAAGCAACCACCGCAACCGGATGGTGGGAGGGGGAGGGGGTCGAAAGGGCCAAAAATTCCCATCAAACAACTTTTTTATTTGAAGGGGGCCCCCAGAATTAAGTTTTGAGGAGAGGCATAATTTCTTGCTACGCCAATTACAGTTACATATAGTCCCTTTTCTATAAACTATTTGCTTTGAAATTAGTTTCACTAAGTAGATTTAGCGACTCTAGTAAAGGCACTATCAGCAACATTAGCAACGGGATCAAAAAGATATGGCATGAACAGCGAGAAAGAAAAGCAGTTCTTAGAAAAAATATTGATTACCATTTAAAGATAATGTCAATGACAATATAAATAATAATAAGTTTAACATTGTTGTGGTCGTAATAGAAGATGAGGAAAAAAGAAGAAGAAAGCAATAGACCTGAGAAAAAAACTGAGGTAAATTACAAAATCTAGAGCTAAATATTTCTTCTGCTTGTTTATTATCATCCACGCTCTTATCCCAGGAAAATGCTATATGAGATCCTGAACGTTCGTACGTGCATGCATGTGTGTGTTAGATTCAAACGTTCGTATGTGCATGCATCTGTGCTTGCTAGATGTTAAACGTTCGTACGTGCATGCACGTGCGTGTGATAGATGTTAAGCGTTACCTGTTACATGTAAGACAGAGATGGGTTGATTATGGTGGGTGTGTAGATGTGAACTACAATTTGTATTGTGGTGAGCGTGTTGATGTGAACTACAGTTTATCAAATATTGTGGCGGGCTACCCTCGTTACAAGGTGTCCGCTTTATTTGGTTGGTTATCGTTATCTAGCGGATGATCGACCTCGGTGTTACTGCCCGGATCGAGTAAATAATAATATAAATTATGAAATTTATAGATGGAATAAATAGAGATCTGAGCAGATATATAGAACAGAATAACACGAGCCCCCCGTACATGAAATATAACAATTTAATCAATTACATAAAACAACTGGGATAATACATTACATTAGGAAGATACACTTCTTTTTTAAATAAATCATTTACTGAATTTCAACACAAATATACTTATGCAAATAGCCGATCTGTTTAAACGATAGAATCAGTTCATCATAGAATCGAGTGTACAATCGAAGTCATTGCCCCTGCATAACAGCATAACCTGGTTAACGCTGGACCCTCCAAATTCACCGTTGCTGTTCTCTTTGTTCTTTCGCTTTTTCCCCTCCTCACTCCCTATCTCGCCTCTGTTGGCCCTCAACTTTGTGTGGGTAGGTGGATACGTAGGTGCGTGGATACGTAGATGGGTGGATGGAGCTATTTCCCCTTTCAAAATAAACAGAGTAGCAACCTAAATCTTCCGTCAAATATCCTACTGGGGATAGAACTTACTCCACTCTCGTTACGTCAGATATCGTCCTATCGGAATTCAAACAGATACCAAAGGCTATCTGGTCAGGCCAAATTGGACAGACCATAAACCAACCTAGTTTCAGAAGATTAATGTATTTTCTAACGGCTATTTCATCACTGACTCAATCTAACAACACACGAGACATAACAGTTTCAGTTCACGTCTTAATTATACAAATAAATCAATGAAATTCACTTGATGGCTTAACTACATTAATTCCAGTGAATACTCGGTCAAGTCTTTATCATATATGAAATCATCTAAGACAACTTGTATCAAATAAAGCAATGCATGAAATCCTTAGAATACACGATTCATATAGTAATCAAGACGACAAATTCAAACAATTCGTCAAATTCATATAAAGAAGATTATTGTACGAATTCAGACAAATGAACTCAAACAAATAGTTATACTCATATCAAGAAAATTGATCTACGAATTTAAACAAAGAAATTCATGCAAATATAAACAAAGAAATTCAAGCAAATAATTATATTGGTATCAACGAATATTTGAGATTGATGCAAATACCTTGTGCTTTCAAGCTGTGCTCGCTTCTACCGCCAGAATTGTGTCCGTCAACTTTCCAGACATCCGGTCCCTTGAATAATTGTTTTTACTAGAGAACTTCTTCTAAATTCAATCTACTAGTCAAAAATATCTTCCTCTAGCAGGAATTTAGACTGACTAAATTTTGCGATGGCGCATATTAAAGCCATGAAGTTTAGTCTGGGAACCACGCCCCTTATTTAGCATAGCCAATCAGATTAAACGGATCTACCGCCTTTTATAAATATGTCACAATTCGGTCAGCGTAACCTTCTAGATTTTCAAATAACTGATTCTGGAGAATTTCAAAAGATAATGCAATTTTACAAACAATCCCTGCATCCTCTCAACGTTGACATTTCCGATACCTAGACCCAAGTTAACCCTTTCGCTCCGATCTGTCTGACCGTTGAATAAACGAATGCTTAATTAAGAATCCATTTCTCCCACAACAGGAACATTAAAACCATCGCAGTCTAGCGATTTCATACGGTACCTTTCCTCATAAATCTAATTAATTGTTCTCTGTCAAACTAACATGTGCTCTACAGAAATCGACAGAAATTTGCACCATTACAAATATTACTGACACTCCGTTACCGTTCCCCACCTCCCACTCAGACCTGATGGTGGCATTAGGAATAGGGATGGAGTGACGAAGGGATAAATAACTAAGAAAGACCCAGACATGCCGCTTTCCTGCTGCTGCTTCGGCTGGTGATGGTGGTGATGATGACGACGACCATGATGGGAATGATGATGATGATGATGATGATTATTATTATTATTATTATTATTATTATTATTATTATCGCCGTCATCGCCATAATCGTATTTGGGGTAGTATTTATTCTTTATGTTGTAGCTGTTGTTGATGTATCCTTATCCTTGCGCTCCATTCTGAGTAAAATGATTTCCACACACACTGTAACTATATCGAAAGTCGTCAAAACGTTTAATCGTCATGCGTTTCGACTGAGCTCAAACATTTCGCGGCAGTAATATCTGTGTTGATTTTCAACTGGGCTCTAGTGATGGTAATTGTACCTTTCATCTAGACTCCTCATGCGATGAAAGTGAACGATATATAATATCAAATTCAATATAAATCAAATACTCCAACTATCACCATGTATTCCACTGTCAAATGTAAATTTATATATGACAAATGGAACACCTGGCTACGCTTTGGAGTTCTTATACTATTTACTGACATTCCAAATTTATGACAAAGTATCCGGTCTATATTCATGTATTTGATAAGGCACACCGCTTCTCTCTCTCTCTCTCTCTCTCTCTCTCTCTCTCTCTCTCTCTCTCTCTCTCTCTCTCTCTCTCTCTCTCTGTGAAATGAAGTTAAAGAAAATAAACGAAAGTGTAAGAAGTAATCCACTTTTTAAAATTGAATATGGTAATGGGTCATATATACCAGGTTATTATTTCAAAGACGTTTTTATTGTTATATTTAAATAAGGAACATAAAAAACCCGGATATATTTGGTACAGCAACAATACACGGTAGTTCAAGGTGTTCCCAGGTTATTTTAATCTTTAAGCATCAAAGTAATATTTTAAAGCAAGCAGTGCAGCCATCCTTATTATGTTACACCTATAACACTTGGTGCCATCACATTTTTATCTTTGCTTATTTTTTTTAAATTTTTTTTTTCAGACTCTCAATACAAATATTCCACCAAACAGACAGACATTTTAAATTCCAGATCCTGAAACATTACAAAAATATTAACCTCAAAATTCAAGCACATTATTTTTTATCTATAATGTCCTGGAATCATAAGTAGTCGCAGAATGAAATAGAAGAATAATTTCCATAGGCATTATGTACTGGGTTTATCCAAATTAGGGATACGAGACATAATTCATATTTCCCCGAATATGGAGTAAAGACTTCCTTGCGTAGAATGATACCGTATGTACTCGCGTATAAGCTTATACCAACTGCAAACTGCATAGACCCAGATCTGCTGTCGCATAATGCGCTGGCAAATCTGGCTCTATGCAGTTTGTAAGGACTAATCAGTAGAACGAGCAACATAGACCCTGATCTGCCGGCCATTATGCGACGGCAGATCAGGGTCTATGTTGTTTGTATTTTGTCCAAATTATACGCGAGTAGAAACGGTTTAACTTTAAGATTTATATCAACAGTCACATCCTCTTCAATATTACGAAAGAGAAAAATGAATTTGTCCTAGAATGCAATATAGCAGTAATGTCAATCTATATGGAAACAAAACGAAAGCACTAATAAATTGTATCTCAGAACATGCAATATCATTAAGAAGCATCGTTGATAGAATAATATCTTTGCTTATAAACACAAACGCTCCATTACTGCATGGAGTTAGCAATGTAGATAAAAAAGACATGAATTACTAACAGAAAAAAACATGTAAAAAGACAAGAAAAAAGATGAACGATATTGTGAAAAAATATGCATTTTTCACAAGTTTGTAGATAATCAAAATCAGACTGCATCAAGTTATTTCAACGTTGATTTGACCATATAATTACGTTGTTTGTTCGACTTAATTGGGTCACGAGTTTTTAAAATTGCAAGTATGTTTGCATACCTTAATCCCAAATGTATTGCATAGTTTATTGGACCGGACTGGGTCACGAGTTTTTAATGCTACAAGTATGTTTGCATACCTTAATCCCAATGTTTAACTTTTAATGTCCTAATGTCAGGAGTGTTTATTGATAAATAAGATCAATTAATGTGTAAAACGTTGATGCAGTGTTGAATTTATCGAATTTTCTCCAAAGTTTTGTATAACTTACCAGGTAGTGTACGGTTGAGCATGGTTTATTCAACTACTAATTACCACTCTGCTCTAGTTTTTCCCAGCGTATACTAACAATGCCCAATGTTTATAAAACTGTGTTTATCAGAGTTCGCTTTTTGAGAAAGATGAATGGCTGTGGAACTAAGTTAGATAGTTCTCACGGGTGATGTTCAAAATATCAAAGAAACAAACTGAACCCTATCTACAAATTATGAAGCGATGGACCAGTTTCTCTGTTCTGACGAACCTCGAAGGCGGCATAACGTACTACGGATACGGACTGACTTTACCATTTGTCTCTTCTGCGTCGATGGAAAACACTACACTCCGACAATAGTAACATTTCGCTCATAGGCTAAAGTTAGTAATTGAAACTTTCAACTGTCAACAAATAAACCTCACTGAAAGCCGGCTCCTATTGTAAAAACAGCATATGTACTGTTCCCGCCACTGGAGACAAAATTGCAGAGTTCATTTAATGATCATTTAATGATCGTGACTGTCAATATACATGCACATACATTTACTACATGTACATATATGTACATGTAAATTCTTCAATTCTTGTAACCATAGTTGCATATCACTTGTTGTCGTCAGAAGTGGGCATTAAGAATCGTCCTTTCTCTTGAACACGCCAGGTACACTGCGAGGTCGCAAGGAGCTGTTAGTTTCATGTTTGACGAAGGCTGCTACCCTAAATCCGAAACGACTGTATGACAATGGCCATGATATAAAGAATTTTGGTTGGTTGTTATAGGTTTAAGGCAATTTTTCAGCACATGATAGGCTACACATGGCGGCCGATATATCTGGTGGAGGAAGAACCTGAGAAAACCCCGGGAAGAACCACCGACCCACGGGAAGCACTGGCAAGCTTTCTCACATATCCACGTTGGCCGAGCCCGAGACTCGAACCCACGCGGACAGAGGTGAGATGTCAGTGATCTGTAAAGGCGAGAACCTTAGACCACTCGGCCACCAGGGGCCCCTATAAAGAATTTAAAAACTGTTAAAGGGCGAAAGAAGACTAGGTATACTGTATTTCTGATTTCGACACAATTTCTCGGATACCGTGCAGTAGTCCGTAATTAACCAGTATTCTTTTATCAGAAATACCAGACTTATCGTTGTGTTGCTTAAAAATATTGTAACATTTTAACCGTCGGAGTTTTCGAGCTCCTGTGTATTCAAATCAGCTTTTCCTGCCTTCACGAATGTCTAGGGGAGCATATATTATTCGTACAGCGTCCTAGCTTTAATTGTCTTCGTCATTGTCATTGGCTTCAATTAATAATCCTTTCTTAGCGTTTACGTTCCCAAATACCCCAACATATTACCACTTGAATCATTAGGAAGAACGATAGAACAGAGGGCCAACGTAGAAACCTTCGTATCTCCGATGCTCCAGCATCTTCTATCATGAGTCTGTCTGTCTATCTGTCTCTGTCTCTCTGTCTCTGTCTCTCTCTCTCTCGTAGATATACGGAAATATTTCACGAGTGAAGTAGAAACACTGTATTGTCTTGAGTGGCCTGTGACAATACGATATATATATACCTGACGAGTGAAAAAGTTTCTTATATCTACTAAAACACGTAGGTTTTCTTTCTATTTATGGATGTATCAAGGAATCGCGTGTGTCAAGGATTAATGAAGATAAATGCAACAAACATTACAACGAACAGTGCAAAACTAGTTTTTAACTAGCCTAAGTGCTTTCGACTATCATTGCATCTTTGTCAAAGGCAATTACAAAACAGAGGCAAGACAAAGAATAAACACGAAAGAAAGCGTTGAAATTACAGAAGTTTGCAAAGGGCTAAACAAATAAACAAACAATCCACAATGACCTATTAAAATATAAAGAAAAGGAAAAGGTTGATCGGATACCATTTAAACCTCAGAGACGTCCTAATCAGAGCAAAGCTCACACCAACCACAAACCAAGACCATACAGGCATATCAGGTCCCTGTGGTGATAAAAGGTGCCGAACCTGTCAACATATGATAGAGACCAACACATTCCCTAGCAGAGTGACCAGCGAAAAATTGAACATACATGGTCCAAATAGACCGAGCAAAATAGAGACTGTAATTATCTCAGCACATGTAAGATCTGCGGCCTTCAGTATGTCGGAGAATCTGAAAAGCTACACAAAAGGATCAATCTTTACACATCTGGTTGGTTAACAAAGAAGCTGAACAGAAGTCCAGTTGCAGAACACATTTCTTCCCCTGGCCATAGGTTCAGTGATATAATAGTAACTGCAATTATTAAATTGTTCACAACCGCAACTGCTGTTTCGAAACCAGGGTGGGGGTGGGGAGTGGGTGGGTGGATGAAATCTTACTGGATACGGCGCCTTAGAACACTGGAGCTAAACGGCTTAAACCAACTTAAACTTTTGTAATTTCAACGCTTTCTTTTGTGTTTATTGCTTGTCTCGTCTCTGATTTGTAATTGCCTTTGACAAAGACTCAATGAGAGGATAAAACATTTAGACTGGTTAAAAACTATATATTAAAGAGAAAAACGTCGATTTGCGTGGATTCCCCCCTCCCCCCATTCTGTGCCAATGCGGTTAACACTATAGACGAATAAGCTGTATTATTACATCGGTAAAAAGAAGTTACGAAATTTTACAACAATTTAGGTCTGTGACTTTTTACAACTTTCTCTCTTATATATAATGCTTCACATTGTGTCTTTTTATCCAATTTATGACTAGTTTCATACGAAAAATGAATGTCTTTTTATCCAATTAATTACTAGTTTCATACGAAAAACGAAATGATTAAGGCCTTCAGGACTTAACATCTTACAACTAAATATTTTGATGATTGTTGGTTGACCTATTGGGCTTTTGTGTATTTTTATTTTGCTATTTCTTCCTTGAAACATGAATTCTGTGGCTTCGACAAGCTTACAGTCAGTCTAGTTCGGTAACAGACGCTTCACCGAATTTTAATAGTCGTTTAATTACGGTTTGCAATCAACATTCACCCATCCCTGATTTTTCAATTGTTTTCTAATACAGTTATGAGTTGATGAGAATAAAATCGCTAATTAACCAAGTTTTGTATTATGTTTAATCGCGATTTGTAGTAGAGTGTATGAGATATGGATGACACTGAATATCGAACAGTCATCGTAAGTTCAATCAATGACAATTGACACGATTCGTATGGAAAACTATTTTGAAATAAGGTAATATTTAAAACCTACTTGTTGTAGTTTGCGGTCATTGCTTACATAAATATACAAAATGTTAGCATATTTTAGTGGTGATCTGCTTATCCTGATAAGAGAGAGTAGTAGAAGAACAACAAAAATTGAACTAAATATGGAAATATATAATAGCAGATATGTTTCTTAAATGGGAAAAGAATGTAGTTCCAAAGGCGATATCGCCACAGTGGCGATATTTTTTTTATCGCTATTGAGGCGATATCGATTTTCTGGCATTTATATATTTCAGTATCTTATTATGCACTATATAATCTGAATTCAGTTTATGTTTGAGTGTAAATATGTTGAAACCTAAATAGAAATACTGGCGTCTTGCCAAATGTATTGCCTCTTTGAATATGGTGTAAATTAATATAGTAAATTTCAATGTATAGCGTATCCGACTTTTTTTAGCGGACTCTCAGCGTCATACGGTGTACTGATAATATCGATTTGGTTTTATGTCATTCAGAATTGTATCCGTTCAATTAACAGTTTACATAATTCGACGATTTTCAAGGAACGGATTGTGTGTGATTTGCGAGCTAGACAGTGCCACTGTATCAAAGTAGGTAATTGTGACCAACTTTTTAAATCTCCCGATTTCATTAAGCTTTTGATTTGTGTTCCTGATATCTCCCACACTCATGCCTCTGTGGTCATAGAAAGGGATATTTAGCCTGTAGGAACTTGTATGCTAACCTTGAACATCAATACCATGGGGAAGGGCTCGATTCTTCCAACTGGGAAATAATTTTGCTTTAGTAAGCGGCACGCTTGCTTCGGTTCAAGTAATGAAAAATTCTTACGTACCTTGGAACGAACATATAAATCTCGAAATCCAATGACGTTCAGAAAAGCATGCAGCAAGAGTGTCTGACGTTAATGTGTATTTACTTCACAAATACGTCTGTTTTGCACAACTGTGCGTGATTTATATTTAAAATTTCTAGTAAACAAAATAATAAAAAAAACAGTAGAAAATCCATTTAGCACACACGAAAACTGTTCTAATGGAATAAAATAAATCAAACATTCTTCGTAAAAAAAAAAGCAATTATCCTATTTAACATCAATGTTTTTTTGTTTTTTTTTTTGTTTTTTTGTTTTTGTAAAGCTCATTAAATTTTGATGTACATCATAAATTATTCGATTTCTGGGAACGACGCTTTAACTTTGCAGTATGTATTAACTGTATAAGGCGAAGACCGTGATTCTCACCGATGCAAGAACCGACTCTCAACTTCCCCACCTCTACCCCCGCCCTAAAACATAAAAACCAACGAAAGCGAAGACGATACTGATGTATGTTAAACTCTGTGTGGGCGATAATTAGGGTCAGAACAATAAATGTTATGGGCTGTTTGTGTTAAATGTAGTAGAAAGAGGAAAAATGGACACTGGTGATATTGTAGGATAGATTTAGACAGTGACACTGGTGATATTGTAGTATAGATTTAGACAGTGACACTGGTGATATTGTAGTATAGATTTAGACAGTGACACTGGTGATACTGTAGTTTAGATTTAGACAATGACACTGGTGATATTGTAGTATAGATTTAGACAGTGACGATGGTGATATTGTAGTATAGATCTAAATAGTGACACTGGTGATATTGTAGTATAGATTTAAACAGTGACGCTGGTGATATTGTAGTATAGATTTAGACAATGACACTGGTGATATTGTAGTATAGATTTAGACAGTGACACTGGTGATATTGTAGTATAGATTTAGATAGTGACGCTGGTGATATTGTAGTATAGATTTAGACAATGACACTGGTGATATTGTAGTATAGATTTAGACAGTGACACTGGTGATATTGTAGTATAGATTTAAACAGTGACGCTGGTGATATTGTAGTATAGATTTATACACTGACACTGGTGATATTGTAGTATAAATTTAGACAGTGACACTGGTGATATTGTAATATATATTTAGATAGTCAGTGGCAAACACACGTGAAGTTGAAAAATCTAATCATTGACACGCACACGGAGAGACCATGAAATTAAAGGAAAATCGGAAGTTATTTATTTGATAAACATGCAATGGAAATGTCTGTTAATTTTTATCTTTATTGGATAAGGAACAGGAAAACAACAATTTACAGTAGGTAGAAAAAGTGCAAGGACCTGTAGAAAAGATCAAAGGAGTTAATTCCCTTTATTCGCTACCCTTTACAATTAAAAAAAGTTCAATGTGCCATGTTTTTAAAGTAGCATTGGTATTAGATGAATTTTTGTAACATGATCAGATTTGATTCTTTTATATGAAATTTTTAAAACAATAGCTATTGTAGAAAACATTTTCTTATTTCGCATGGATTACAAATTCCAAAGGAGTTTTCTTGTTTTACTCAGAAACATGCATAATCATCAAATGGAAGGAAAAAACAGGTTTTCTACCTAGAAGGGGATAAGGATATCGATTGGGCAGATAACAAGTAAAAAAAAAATGCAATAATGCGTGATATTTAAACTTTGAACCATGTATATTTGGCACCAAAGTGATAATGTATGATACATTCTAAAACTGAAAATTGGGGGAAGGGTGGGGTGGGTGGGGATGGGATCCATTTGAAACAAGGGGCGATTTTTAGCAAAATAATATGGGATGGATGTAACAAATTACTACACTGTAGTTTAAGAAACGAAGGTAGGGTTTGCTAATCTGATGCTCTATTTTCGCGCAATATGTGGCTGTTTCAGCGAGATTTTTAAGAAATAAGGGTGAATCGTACAAATAGCGCGCCCTTGACCCTGATAATGATTTCGAGCACGTGTAACAAGGAATCGTAGATGATCATATTTCTGTTCTATGCAAAGTGCCAGACATTTTTTCATGTTTGAGTATATATTTCCTTCGTCCTATATTTGCGTTAAAATATAATGAAGCTATTCACTAATATCATTGAATAAGGATTAGAATATGTGGTTAAAAGAAATTTTTAAGTTGTGCTCAAAAGATAAAAAAAAGAGAAAAAACCCAGTCCATCGATAAAACATAGGAAGCGTACTGGCCTGCAGTAGAGAGTGTAATACTCTCTTGCAAGTAATGGTGATCCATCGATATAATAATTTTTTATTAATAAATTGGAACTTCGATGTGCTCTGGGAAAACTCATTTACGTTCCTGTAAGAACACGAAAACATACGAGAAATTAAAAAAATAATATAAATTTATGCGATTTCTGAAAAAAATGAAATCTATCCACAATGCATCTATCTACACACCTGGCTCTTTTGAATTTAAATGCGGTCATTAATATCGAGATTCACTCACTATTTTATGCATATATCATAAGTTTGATATAAGTTCCATTAGTCAGTCATTTTCTTCGATGAAAAATGAGTGACTGACCAAAACACTGAAAACTACTAAATTTCGCACTTTCAAGATGTAATTTAATTTCGCGGATCTGTCACTCTTGGTCTGTCTAATTAGCTAAATAAAATACATCTGCGGCAACTGAAATTCGCACCTGTAATATACGTCCAAGAAAATAAATAGACAGTTTATTATCTTCTCGACCTTATCTTATTTGTACAACCTGCATTAGCAAAATTGTAACGATAGCTAGTGCATGCAAATGTTGAAAGTTATTGATTGCTAGTGCATGCAAATGTTGAAAGTTATTGTTTCTCTTGGATCTTAGCTTGTATTAGGCAGACTTTGTGTTTATGTAACCACTTCCATACTTTTCGATGGTAAATGATAAAGGCCGAGAAGTTGATGGTCTATCAAGTTTACATGCCGTGATATACCATGATTGCTCTGGGTGTTCTTTTTAATAACATTCTCTTCTAATCCTGTAAACAACACATGTAGTGTGCAGTTTATTACAAACATATAAATATATATCAATTCTGCAAATATAGTAAGCTGCTCTGAACAAAAGAAAAAAGAAAATAAATTTTGAGCTGTACATAATTACGTAAAATATGAATTGTGTGAAATAAACGCTGAATGGAGCTATGTACTGACGTAGAGGTACTTTGTGCCATCTAGATTTTTGTTACTGGGACAAGTCAGCCCCTCTATACCCATGACTTTCGTAATTTTAGCTTAATTGTTACACGCGAGTGCATGCGCGGTTGGTTTACAAAAATATAATCGTAGCTGGTTAATCGCTACGAACAATATCGCAACGTCGCGACGGGAATTTCCCCCAGCATGCACGGTGATTTGTATTGAGGTTTACTTATCAATACCTGTTTGGTCGCTAGCGCTGTTGTGTATCTGTGCGCGGAGCTGTCGGAAGTTTTCCATTCCGCCAACACGGTCTCGAACTCGGTCGTGCTAATGAATTTATCTTCGATAGCAACCGTGTATAGTTTACTAATTGTATTTAGACTGCTTTCTGCTTCAGCGAGATGTTCCGAATAAACATGCATTCATTGATGTAATCGTAACGAAATTATTTTACCAGCACCGCATGCGGCCCCGATTTCTATCGATATATCTCCGACAGCAATTCCGACTGGTATAGCTACAACAGTTGCTGTTGTTGTAATTCCAGGATCACCAAGGCCTGCAGTGGTCGCGGCGGCGATTCCACAAACAGTACATATACGTTTATGTTTCATGCGCAAAGCGGTTGTCTGACGATTTCATCTCGCAGTTGCAGTTCCGCGGTAACATTGAGAGTCCATTATAATTCTTTTATTAATATTGTCATAGTGAAGACTAATTGCTCGATAGGCTGGTATTGTTCAGGTGCAAGACGCACACGCACTTCCAACCAATTGTTTTATTCATTGGTACAACCGTCATGCAATCATAGTAAATATCTTTCCGATAAATATTTAAGTCTCCAGCGATTGTGCGTTCCTGTTGTTTGGTACCACTCTGAGGTTGGATAACACGTTTAGATAGAAACACACCGATTACGACTGTACTTTGTGCCTGCAATGTTTCTCGTTTTCGCCCGAGAACTGTTACACGAACAAGTGCGTTCTTGTTAAATAACAGTCGAGATATTTCTCTTCTCGGTTGAGTCAATGTTGGTTTAACATACTCAAAGGGGAATTTAATCGGGGTGGATTCAGCGGTGAATATTACTTTATCGTTGTGGAAACAATACCTGGATGTTTTCACACCTGGTGTTGTAGTCAACGACTGAGCATTTTCGCGTGCTAATGCCATGACTCCAAGCTGGTCTCGAGTTGATATTGGTACACCAGGCAGGTGGTCCCAACGATCTATTTCTATCTTACCCTTGCGTAAATTATATTCGAGTGTATACGAGGGTTAGGTAACACCACTCTGAAGCAGATATTCATCAGCAAGTGGAACAAAATCGCTATCGATGTTAGCATCACATGTCAGCTGTAAATTCCGCAACCTCATCACCGCGGTCAGAATCCATTACTTATATGAAATAGCAAATCTCAAACACAAACACCAAAGACGGCTATGTACCCTTCCGGATAAATCTTGAATGCTTCGAACAGAATTTCATCTCCGGTGACCGATGCTTTTGATGATACTACATATGTGAAAAATTCCCAACGAGCAACATTGTCGGGTTTGTTGTTACGTGGTATTGGTGACAAAAATCATGATGCTGCTGATTATTTATCAACATAGCTATTCTACCCCACCCACCTTTAGTTCCGGTTATGATAAACAAGTATGATCTGCACTCGCGCACTTTTAAGATGTGACGTTTAGGTCTATCAAAACCATCTGTAATAGAATGGAAAATAATTTTTAGACCACTTGCTAAAATTGAGGACTTAGTTTGTTCCTCTGATTCCCTGATTAATATTCCTTCAATTTGGTTCCATGAAGTTACCACGCGTGGTGGTAACGACACGTCTGCGATCTGTTCATCCGTGTATTATTTTGTTGTAGCAGCAGCATCGTCAGCATAGTTTTTGATAAACGCAATCAACGTACCGGAGTCTCTCATTTACCCGTTTTCACTGATCACAGCCAGGTTTTGCGCGAGAGCGCCTCCTCGCCTCAGCACAACGTCGTTGATGTCCACGTTAGATGTTTTAAGTTTTCCAGTTTGATCTTGGAAAACCACAAGCTCGCCGGAGTCAACGTCAGCAAAAGCAACAACCGGGCTGGTAAACTGTGACAAATCCGCTTTATTGGCAAACCTGCTCAGATTCGCATCGGCGCCGCGTCGTCGGGCGGTTGAGCGTCCGTAAATGTTAATAGGCATTTGTATACTATCAAGTGTAATTTAATGTAAAATCAACAGGCAGGCACTTGCGGGGTCGGTGTTGAGGTAGCTTTGCTTCCCGCAACACATCAACAACAAGATGGCCGCATATTGGTCCATCCAGCCGAGTATGCAACGGCAGTGTTGAATAAAACAGTGATAGATGACTTTGTCCGCCTCGGGTTAAATAATCAACAACTTCAATCGGTGGCGCAAGCCCGTACAAGTAAAAATACAAAAGATCTCGAGGCGTTATCGTATATGCAACCCAATGTATTCCAGGTCCAATTGTCAAATCCAGATTAACAATTCCGGTTTCGATCGTGAGGGGAATCACCGATGCAAGTTCATCTCGCATAAAGACACTTCGGAAATGCTTGATTGATTTTACTATCGCGAGTTGGTCAACGGCAAGACCTTCTGTCAGTTGTACCGGGTAGTCGAAGACCTCTGTCGGAGAGTATTCTGCGAGTTTTTCCTTTTTTTTACATATGTTTTTCCCCCAACTGCCTTTTCAGCGGATTCGGTTCCGACAGCTTCGAGCGCAGCCGCTTTTGCAACCGCCGGAGCCGCAGTCTCTAACATCGCTGGAATCGACGCAAGGAATGGAAATATTCCACCGGTCTTTTGCATTTGCGCATGTGACTTTGATAGCGTTAATGTCACCGAGGTGTTCTATCGTTTGGCCTCAGTAAACTGACTCGGTTGCGTTTTGTGTCAACCACAAGGGGACATTTCTAGTTAACTTTGTCGCAGAAAGCTTCAATGTGACCCCACAATCAATCGTTTCGTATTGCGCTTTTGATTTTCGCAACCTGTTGTGGACTCAGACCAAGCTGAACTTCGTGGTATGATATTATTATTTACAAAGGTAACGGGTTCAATTACTAGTTTAGAAAAACTTTAATAGTTTTCCACTGGTGCGTCAATAATCATCATTCGGCCCCCCACGCCCTCCGACAACAGCAGCTTATCAGAGAGAATCACAGCAATACATCTGTGATGGTGTGGATCCGGGACAAAAGGTAGATTAGTAACATGTGCATGAAAATGCATGTCAACCACAGAATGTTTAACCATGTCCAGATGCTCGAGGTTAAAGTAATAAATTGGGTACAACCCAGTGAAGTCTCGTTTGAGATCGGTCCATAAAAGATAACAGCTTGTGATATGCACATGCGACATAATTGTTGCCAAAGTCAAGAATAATTTCTTCAGTGGGTTCCTGATGACCGTTTAATCGCAGAGAAACTTCAGACACTCCTAAATTGTTAAATACCAATTTATTACAGAGTTGCCCACCATTTACCCGAACCATAGTCCGAAATGCCACAAACATATGTCTTGGTGCGCTGATACCTTGTTGGGTAGTTATTTGCCATGAAAACTGCTGAATACTGCTTTCTGTCGAGTCGGTGATGAGCGTGTGAAATGACAGCGGTGATGTGCCTCCAGAACTCATAAACTATAACAAACGTTTTTCTGCAGCCACCGAAGGAATTATCACAGGCATTCACAATGTTAATTTTGATAATATAACTTTGCCATCAGCGACACCATCAGCATGCCAAATTGCATCATTGTCGTTGGGTTTTCGATATAATATGACTTTGTGTTTGGCTCCAAAAATAGCCTTGCGAACATCTCTGCAAAACCCGAATATATGACTGAGATGAATCGCGCACGAAAACCTCAGTGAGGGTTCAAGAAGTTGTCCTCGACGCGCTGCGAATCCAAGGTTGTAAGTCAGATTTTTACTTCCTATAAAAGTGCCACCAGCACAAGGTTTGTCAGGTATACCAGCGGGTTTTGGGTCCACGAAAGCAGCCGGCGCAAGTTGATGCCTAAAATACTCGATATGATCAGCATTTTCATTTGCGTCCTTGTAAAACATCATAGACGGTCCAGCGGAATATCGAATAATCATCACTGTATCTAGCCAGTCCTATAATCGTTGCAGCAATGTCAAAATTGCTAAAACATGCTACGCTTTCCTTTCCATTAATGAAATAAAGTGCTCTACTAAACAACGCCATGATACCATTGTTAACAAATCCAATAATGGTACCTCGGTCGTATAGGAGGGTATCGTGGACATCGTTTTATACAAGTTATTCATCGATTTCCAAGAAAGCTTCACACGGAAGAAAATACAGAGACGTGCCATGCACTTGTCATTCTATTCTGGTTTTTTATTAGGGACCATAGCCGGGTACGAATAATACTGAAAATATTTTTTACTTTGATCTACCTTCAAAGGCACATCCATGTCTAATGCAGGATCGGATACTTCTTAAAATTTTTCTATTGTTTACACTTATATATTAATTGGTTCCTTTAATACCTTTCGACGGAGTTGGTGGCTTCGCCACGCATGTCCACGTCCACAACTGTAATCCGCTTCCCATTACTGCATTTGCAAGCGTTGAATCAGCTAAATGTTGTTGGGCAGCTTCATTGATGATTTTACCAACTGCAGCTGCCATTGTTTCTGTTGATGGAAGTGTAATTGGTTTTGGTTCGACCCGCGGGAGTGCTCGAGTAACCAATCGTCGTAATCGATCTCGAATCGATGGAACCGCCTGCGATTCCAGATTTTTTAACCGATCCGCAGCAACGTTTTTGATGCTATTAACGACTGGGATTGCAACCTAAAACTGATCTTATTGACGACCTTGCGATGTCAATTGCATACGGTGCAGATTCGATCGCGATGACAGAGCTGAGCGAGGGCTCGTGTTCACGTATGGAAATTTTAGAGTCTTTGTTGGTCACCAATGTGATTCTCTGTCGAATCTATTCATTGATCGATTCCGAATCGTACGCGCTCGGGGGGGGGGAGTTCAAAATTATTCCAGGTGGCGCCACTGTCTGCGGAAAACACAAACGAATTATTCGCGGGAAGACCCCCAAACGGACGTGATCGGATATTAGGCCAACTGTAATAAACTCGCAGCGATGCAAATGCGATCTCGAGTGTGCGGGATTCCCCCGCGGTAATTGGTGAAGAAAAGTCACGTCGAATTCCGGTTTTGTTGACGAGATCGCGATCATCGAGATAACGCTCGGGGTTGTGTTTCAACGGAAAGTGCTTCAGAATTCATGTGTTCGTATAAATCATCAATGTCTTCAACAAGTTCATGCATCAACGAGCTAAACGTCACGGGGTACATGATGACATTGGTGAGCAACTGCTGACAAATCGATACGGCCTCATTAACGACCTCAGGTGCGTTGTTGCTTGCGCGAACTGATCCCATTAGTGTTTCCAACCTATCCATGAGTTTATTTACCGGTTGCGCAGACACGCATTCCACTGCGGGTTCGAATCCTTTAGTTGTTGTGGAACCTTTAGTTGTTTCACGTTTACATCCACGTTTGCGTACATGATCACCGAGACCATTTCCACGTTTGGGTGGTTTGGGTTGATCCTCCAATGAGGAGAGATATTCTTCCTCGGTAGGCACATCCTCTTTTTGCGGCTCAACCCGATAGATTCTTTGGAGAAAACAAATTGGTATATAGCGCGAAAATTATCTCAGTATGGTTTGGTTTCTTCTGTACTGTGCATCCATGTACTCGCATAGCAATTCCAGTTGATCGTGTGAGGCTTTACGACGTCAGTCTGCAGCTTCCGCTATGGCAGCGTTGGCGGATTTTGTCATTTTATATATTCAGCATAGTTGTTACATTGGTTTATCCACCGGAGACCGGTCCACTAATCAAGTCAATAGTGAGGAAACAATACGGGTCTGAGGTGGCATTCACAAATATATTTCGAAATTCCACCCACGTGTGGTTGGCGGCACTACAAGTCCAATAAATGTTTGCAAGACCATGTGCGTCAATGCCGCGAAATATCATTAACATGTCACAGTTGTCCCGGATTACTTTAGGCACGTGTGCGTATCGCTGTGTCAAATAGATCACGTCTGTGTTTTTATGTCGGCCTCGGGAAAATATTTGCGTGGGATTGATTTGGTGTTCAAACATTACATCATCGTACACGTCAAGATTATTCACGCTTGAATCAAATCAAGATAATCAGTCGTAGGTGCTTTGTCGATTGTGGACAAGAAATCAATCGTGAAACCAACCAATGACGACGCAAGCGCTCGCAAAATTCCTGGGTACGTTGTACCACGGCTGATCATCCGCCGCCTGTGCAGTCACGTACAACCGATCCCACGTCAACCATCGCAAAAGCATATTCAACAACAGCTGCGTTTTCCCTGCACCGGCCGGACCAATGATTAGCGCGCGAACCGAATTTGGAAATATATTGCCGTGTTCGCACATTTTCGGTGCTGCCTGCGCGGAAAAGTCAATGACAGCAAATTCTTTGATTTTTCTCGACATGGAGCTTTGCAAATGTTCGATCTTTCTCGATGCAAAGCTTCTCAAATCTTCGATTTTTCTCGACGTGGAGCTTTTTAAATCTTTGGAGTTTCTCAATGCGTCGGCTTTTCTTTTTTGGTAATGCCATGTTAAATGTCAACAGCGATGTTGCATAATACAATCATTTCTTCATATTGCGTCCGATGCCGCATGAAAACTCGTACTGCGAGTCCAACTCGCGTTCAAACACGTAATGGACGAGACACGATCGCGGGAACTTGTGTTCGATTTGTTAGTGGACGGTAAATCCGTAGACGCGCAGGGTTAAAAAAGTCGACGGTGATGTCGCTGCCGCGTTAGCGAAACTAACAGGGATACCATGGAGTAAATATCCTGGTGAAAAACATATTTCCGGATACATTTACTAAGGGCCTGCGATACGGCTGGATATACTGCTTGATTCCAATAACCGACCAGCACCCAGGTAAGCACCTGTATACCGCATCGATGCTGCATGTTACCGGCACGACCTTGCTTACAAAACATCAAAATGATATCCGTGCCGGTCAAAGTGCCGATGTAGATTTTATCCATGATTTGTACGCGATCAATCCTACACTCTGAGAAAGAATCGCTCGACGGATCACCAAAAGGGGTATGAAGGCTAAGATTGTTTTGGGTGGCGGACAAAGTTCACGCATTGGAGGTAAAATATATTGATATCATAAACAAACATGGTTTCCGAGCGAACTTTAGCCAATATATACTACAGTCCACGCGGGTATTAGCGCGGTGAAGCCGCTGTTGAAAAGTTAGTGAGCGCGGCAGCGGTCACTCATGGGGTTGCTCGAAAATGGTTAGCGAAACAAGCGCTGTAGCAAATTTACCTACCTGCGCCAAGAAAGATTTCTTGTGGTTGGTTTGATGTCCAAACACCTTATGAAGTTCACCAGGCTGATCTACTATTTCTTCCACTTGATCGGGTACACGGACGCCAATACAAATACGCGTTAGCCGTCGTAAATATCGCCAGCAGATACAAGGAAGCGGAGCCGCTGACATCCAAAGATTCAGCTTGTGTCACAGATGCACTCGAACGTATTTACACACATGGACCGTAACAGGGCCACGGTTATTACAAGTGGATCCAGGTAAAGAATTTCTCGGATCTGCTGCTGCGTTGTTATCCAAGCACCGTGTGCGGGTCCGTGTTGGACATGTCAACATACATCGCGACGAAGCTATTGTGAAACGATTTAACCATACACTTACGGAACGATTATTTGGACATCAGTACGCGCAAGAATTATTGATGAGGTCTAGGGTGCAGGGGGGCTAACCACCCGAGTGCTCGGATCGTAAAAAGATCTCACGAGTGGATAACACGGCTTCGTTCAGTCATCGCAGCGCTGAATAATGAAATTCCACGCGCGATTGTATTAAAACCCGTAGATGCGATTCGGCTAAAAACTATCACCATTACAGAAAAAATGATTTCACATCCATAGCCATTGCAATCACTCGGAAACAATTTTGTTTGGTATATCTATGCCCCTGTATGGTCCATCGATGTTTTTACTATCTCAGCCCGGATTGGCTTTTCAGGGCAACCAACACGTTATTATTTGGCGCCTGTGGATGAGTAATCAGCAAAGCCTCCCGGTAGAGCATTTGTGTGAGAGGAATTACAAATCTTTCCCGCGAATACGTAACTGCCACCAATATCTGTTTTACGCTAGCGCATCAGTCGTAAGCGGATTTGTAATCGTATGATGCTCGTACGCGTAAGTGGTAATTCCATCGGGGAGTATCCATCGTTTGGTGTCCAGCGGTGACAAACTCACCTTGGTGCATCGATACACATCCATGTGAAGTTGTTTACTCCTGATCATGTTGGCGGTATGTGTGTATTCACATCGCTCGTGAAGACATTCCACGCATATGTCGTGTGTGAGATCCTTTTTCACAATATAGCCGGCAACTCCTTTAGCCTTTTAGATATTTTTTGGTCCGACCACAATCGGGTACATTTTAGAGCGCATTCCCACGTATTGGATGATAGGTTTACCCGCGCACTCATCTTTGAATTTTCCTACAACTATTTTGTTTGTGTCGCTTTTTAGCGGGTGATCATCGGGATAATCACTGTTGTTGAATTCGTTCGCGAATGTGTCCGATGCGATATCGGCGTACACATCATCGGTGGTTATATGCATCAGCAGCGAGTCGGTGTCGGTGTAAAGCATCTTCACACGATTCTGGTAAAATGGTTTTATTTTATCATAGTAAAACTCATTCATGAGCAGCTTCGACAAGTCCAACGCGGACGCGCCAACGTAGATAGGCTTTGTCAGCTTCAGTTTTGATTTTTTACTATGTACGGCAACAAACCCACCATCGCAGATCTTTCTGGATTCGAATGCCGGGTCTGCGAGATGAGCCTTTGAAGCTTGTCCGGTTGGTATTACGGACTCTCTTTCGCAGATTCTCCATTGTTTTCTAAAACACGGAATTGTTCATCAGTGTGAAGAATTCTTTTTCAAAATCGTTTTTGGCCTTGGTGCGCAGATTCGTATTCAACTAGATATGAGGAGCCATCCAAGCGCGCTGGCGAAATCCGTCTGATGAATTTTGCTTACACGGATTCCCAATTGCAGATACAATTGCAGGCTTCGTACGTGAACTATATAGTTGGTTTTCTGCCCAAGACTTGGAACAAGTTTGGTGCATTCGTTAAACTTGCATCGGGGATAGTCATTCGCGGGGCACCGACAACGCTTCCGGTGCCAGCGGGTAGTCGTTGTGGGCGTGGTGAGCTCGTCTTGGTACTCCAAGTCGACTTTGAAGAAGTATCCGTGGTCGCTGTTGCTGTCGTGATCGTTTACATATGTTTTCAAGTCCACATCCGCGGGATCTATCCACGAAAACACACCAAACGGCAACGGCTGCATCATCGACCATTCATAAAGATTGTTTGCGTAAAGATACCTGATGTTACTGTTTGGTACAGTGGGGTCATATCCGTCCACGCGCGGGCCATTCAAATCCCACCGCGAATACCACGCTCGATAAACAGATGTTGATCAATGGACAACAATACCAATTTTAACTCGCTGTAAACGACTTTCATCAGTCATTTTAATTTCCAAATTCTCGGCCTAGATGTGTAAACGCACTCGGTCACGGGACCGCATCGACTGAAGATCATCGGAAAATATATTTGTATGTTTTAATATAATTTTCTACAGTTTGGTATTTGGCCAAATCACCGCATACTCATCAGTACCCTTAAATGCTATACAAACTCGTAAATGACCGCCGCTTGTACAATTACATCCCATAACATAAAATGTCTTTCACTTTTCGTATATTGATCACATAGTCGTTGTGTCTTGCATGAAAATCTCGTGTGAACAAACTCATTACAATTCTACGTTCGCTTAGAATTATGGCATCGTGACCGTTGCTTAGAATCTTCCTTTTCTGCTTTCTTTTCAACTGGCGTTTTCTTCGACTCTCTAGGAATTATTCTATCACCAGCCTCTTCAAGCATTTGCGCCCACTATTTCTTTTTTTCTAAACATTCTTCCGCCAATTTGTAGTTTTGATTAATCTATTGCGGTTTATACTTTCTTGCAACTCATCATCGTCAAGTAAATCTAAAACTTCGTCATAATTAATTTTCATGGACATTTTCCTATATTATAAAACCAAAGGCATCTCTCTAATTAATTTCTTCTCGGTGATCTTCAAGACTACTATAATAATCGCTCGATGTTTCGTTGTCATCGTCATTGTCATCGTCATAATCATTATAGTAGTCGCTCATTTAATTATCTGTATTAGGAGGTGCAGCCAACGTTAGCGGCTTTATTTTTTCTTGTACGATATCAAACAATGTTTTTTCAGGCTTTTTCTCATAAGCTTGATCAATTAAACATCGTTGTTGTTCCAAGATCACTCCTGTGTTGACTAATTTATCAAGATGCTCCGGATACGTGTTTGAAAACTCATACAACAAAATATGTATGCTGCATTTTAGCGAAACAATGACTTAATTTTTTCTGCGACGTTTCTCACACTCCGCTGGTTTAGTAGATTAATTCCAGACTCGGACATATTGATAAATTGTCTTAGAATACTATATGCATCGATCTGTGGATTTTTCGCCATTTATCTATACCAGGGTAAATGTGTAATATAAAAAATTCGCATAAACTCTGCCACAGTCAGTGTTAAATATTTTTATACAGTATACCGCAATCAATAATCCTGAAGTACCATAGTTGATAGTCAGTGTCGAATATTCAGCTGCGAATAATATCAGCCTAACTCGGCTGGGGAAAAAATATTTTCTGCTGCAGCAGAAAAGAATACAAGCAAAATATTGTACACAGTCGGTGGCGATCAATAATTGTTTTTACAGTAGTATTTTTAGTCTCACAGAAAATGAACCTCCACATTGTAGCATAGCCACAATCGATGATATAGGCCTAACACACAGGCAACTCGGAGCACCGATACGAAACCGCGCTAGCGGCCAAACAGGTATTGGTAAGTAAACCTCAATACATATCACCGTGCACCCTAGGGGAAATTCCAGTCGCGACTTTGCGACATTGTTCGATTCGATTAACCCGCTACGATTATATTTTTGTTACCCAGCCGCGCATGCACTCGCGTGTAACAATCAAGCTAAAAATACTAAAGTCATGGGTTCCAGAAGGGCTGACTTGTCCTGGTAACAAAAATCTAAAACGCACAAAGTACTTCTACTACTGAGCTCAGTCTAAATTACCATTACGTTCCGATAGCCTGTTCAATGCAGCTCAGGAAAATCCAAACGTTCAATTCTGCCCAAGCATCTGGATGCTGAATAGAATGGGCACTCACTACAAAAACGTTTATTGATTCTTCTTTGGATTTCAACCTTTTTCAATAATAAGACAGATTTCATATACGTGTGTGTGTGTATATATATATATATATATATATATATATATATATATATATATATATATATATATATATATATATATACATATATATATAGTAGAGTAAAATGATTATTCAAAACTAATGCTTATCGTTTATATATAAGCTGATTTTACGTCATGGAAACTCAGTTTAGAGCAATATTAAAGATGGGATCTTTGCATACCGTCATATTCTACAATTCTATTGTGTCATTCAAGAAAAAAAAATAATAGAGGTTTTCATCAGGTTATATAACAATATATGCATCAAGATTTGCAACATGTTTGAAAGGAACTCTCCTTATCCTCAAATCGCTTCTCAAATAGTACTGAAAAGGTTGTTTAACAAAATCCCAATTACCCTTCATTGTTGTCATGCATAAGGCCGCCAGAGTTAGCTCCCATACGTCATTTCTGATAAAGTGACATTTACATCGTGATAGATTTCCTAAGAAGTGCCTTTCTACATACACATATTTGAAACCTTATTAAGCAGAAGATATTGATTTCTGCAGAAAATTAAACAACAAAACAAAAAAGAAATAATATCGATTCTCATTCTGATGTGGAAGGTAACCGGTAGCCCCTCGCCCTCTTTTTCTCGACTTGCTCGCTAGAATGACAATAAGGTTCATGATGCGAAATCGACATACATATTGGTAGCTCATTTTTATTTCGTGCAGAGTGAAGATGAATTATGAGGAAATTTCGATAAAAAGCATCTATTCTCGTACAGAGTAGACAAAGGTTCAACATGTATTTACTTCTGTACATCGTGCTTATTGGAACGTCATGATCACGTATCCCAATACTGACCGTCGAAGGTTACCTCTTCGGACTTCTGACCGTCGTGCTAACATGTCCAGGTCGAAGGTCACCTCTTCGGACTTTGGACCGTTGTGCTCTGTGTCCATGTCGAAGGTCACCTCTTCAGACTATAAATCTTACACAAGAATTACCGATACATTCTACCAATGTAGAATCAACCTAACTTTTAAGAAAGAAAATAAGTAGTTGTTCTCTTGCCAAAAATAAGTATCTGTTCTCTTGCCAAAATTTATTGATATAATCAGACCATCAATATTCAAGACTCAAACAGAGATTTCATCGGGAATTCTCCTGGCTATATTCGGAATTTAGGACATTTCACTAAGCCTACATTATAGACTGTTTTACCCCAGACCCGTTCGTGTCTGTCTGTCTCTCTTTAAATGCAAAAATGTTCTTTGCGAATCCGCGGGACAAAGCCTGTGAAATAGGGAGGTAACTCTGACGGGCTTAATCAAGTATCCAAAACATTTTGGATTGTTACAGGTGGTGTCGTTGTCAAACAAACAAATACAAAGACTTTACTGGAATATCTACTTAGAGTGTTTTTTTTTTCTTTTTTCCTTACAATTTGGTTTTTCCTTAGGATCAGATAAAACTATACCCATAGAATATTTGACAAAACATAAAGAATAGGAACAGATAACATATTGTATTAAATTATTAAATAATACAGAAGCATGTGTAATGATCAAATTGAAGAGAAAGAGAGAGAGAGAGAGAGATTTTATTTATATGATGGCTTGAGATACTTAGTTTTATCGCGAATAAAAACTATATAATTGTTATGTCCATTTTAATAATAATAATAATAATAATAATGACTCTTTAAACAAAGTTATTATTATTATTATGATTATGATTATAATTATGATTATGATTATTATTATTATTATAACTTTTTATGAAAATGGGCATAATAATTTATATCAGTGTCTTCGGTTTCCATGAATTAGTGCGAAGAAATACGAATGTCTAGAAAACCAAGTAAATATAAATTATAGCATTCCAATAGCATGTAATAAGAAGTATTTCGATAGTCATGATTTAAACAAGATGTTTTGAAAGTGGACTACAAACGCCAGATGAAATTATCTATTGGATTTACTTGATTTTCATGTGCGACCTAAGGCATCATTTCTAATCTAAACATCAGTTTGCTTTTTTTTTTTAAAACTGTCTTTATCTATACTGTTAGCTCATAATGAAATGAAACCTAAAACAATGGAAGACGGTTTTACCATCACCATGTCATAAAATATGCACGAATAATATGGTTTCCTGTTTATACATGAAATGAAACACAAAATATATCGGATCTATTTTCAAATGTGTGGGCTCGTGAAATAAAAGCAGTAATAGTCTTTCTGTTGTCGGTTGCTATGGAAACAACAATAAAATATTTTGCCCTGGAATGCGTCCCATGCTGATGTGCCAGTGAGAAGGTTTTCGACTCTTTAAAAGAGTGCGGGGTTTATATAAAATAAAATTAAACAAAAAACAATTGACTTTACATTTTAACGAATTTACCCTTTTTTTTCGTTGTATCATTGTTGTGTATACCTTTTGGGGGATGTACAGACTTACTCAGCACTATATAACCTGGATTGCATTGATATACTGTTAATCCCTATACATACTTATACATAAATTTACCTATTAAAAACCTTGTCCTTTTAACTAGGTACTTGATTAATGGAAGGTGTGGACCTGAGTAAAGTGTGATCAACATATCCCTAGGGGTTCAAAAGGGACAGCCTGAATACAAAAACAGGACACTTACATTGTCTTTTGTTATGAACTCGATATTGGGGAAGAGGCTATGAATGCGTGAGACACTGTCAAGTCAAGATATTGAAAGTTTCATTAAAATATCTTCATAGGGTTAAAAGTTATACCCGTACATGGATATAGGTCACTGATGTATGTTTTACTTGTTGTAACATTTTGACTTTGCGGCAGGGTGCGTGACTATGATATGTAAAATTGTTGGAAATAATCAAGTCAAGGGTGATAGATAACGTCGGATAAATGAATTGATATACTAGTATTTAGAGCATTTCGTATGCAAATAAATACGTATCCAAATAAATTCGTATACAAATAAATACGTCAGAGTCATAACATAAGACTGTCGGATAAATATATAGTGATTAGCATGAACAGACTTTTGCTTTGTTGGTTTTAACATCACTTTTTAACACATTATTAGCTATATTAATTAGCAAGAAGAAAAAAACCGCTTCGCAATATTTTTGTAGCATAAACACGATCGTTGGTTAAGCAGAGGTCGGATAAAATGGAGTAGACAGTATATAGCTCGTAAATTTTCATTACAATATCTCACTGGTTCGAAAGTTATATACTTCAGAAAAGGATACAACTTAGAGTTACATTTTTGTTTGCTGTGATTTTGAAATTGAGACATGGGCGTGGCTTTGATATGCGTCTTTACATGATCTGTACTAGAGTAAAGTTTAATTATAATATCTTCAGTGGTTTAAAAGTTATACTATGGAAAAGGATACAAATCAGAGAATTTCCATTGCTGTGACTTTGGTCTTGAGGCAGAGAGCTTGGCTATGGTACGCGACACACCTTCTAGTCATGATATGTACTTGGTCAAAGTGTCATATCATCCCTTGATAATATATTTAGAATTTTCGCAAAAGTCAGTGGGACAGATTTTAGGTGCATTTGATGTTTCTATTTGGATGAATCATGCAAGGCACTTGCATTGTTAAACAGATTCATAAATACACATAAAAAACAAATGAATTATATGTGCATGATGTATGTATGTATGTATGTATGTATGTATGTATGTATGTATGTATGTATGTATGTATGTATGTCTGGATGCATGCATGCATGTATGTGTGTATGTCTGGGTCGATGGATGTTAATAAAAGCTTCATTGTAAGTGTGATGTATGATTAAATAGAGACTATTACTTTTTATATATTTGTAGATAGATTGATACATGCATACGAAACATAAATAGATATAATTGTATGATTAAAGATACATTTTTTACTATTTGTCTGATGCTGTCTCTCTTTCTATAACTCTCGGAAAAACCACAAATAGAATGTGAATATATATGAACCCAAGGTCCCTAAATTGGCGCCATTATATTATACATTACTGATTGTGTCGTTGGCAATTTTTGAAATATTCCATTTGTATGTAAAAACGATACAAATAAAGAGAAAATAATGCAAAACTTGGTCTCGCACTGGGCACTGATAAAGTACACACTATGGTCGATGTTTGTCTTTAAGTATGCAAGCAAGGGCCAATATGTGTGTCTTACACGCGAACGACACAATACAATCTCGTTTCTACGATATGTACTATAACCGGAATGCCACTTTCCAATAATGAATTTTATGTTCCGATGCTTGTTTGTTGAGTTTTCATTCCACATGTGTTGCCAAGGAGATAAAACATTTAGATTAAGATAATACTTAAAGTCACTACATAGAATCTTCTATTTAGAAACAGTTGACAGCAAAGCAGCTTTGGCTGTTTTATCTGCTCTCTCATTTCCCTTGAAACAAATTATGACTTGGTAGTAAATGAGGAAGTAATTCTTTCCTGCAAGACTTTTGATATTACATTGTCAAACTGCATGCAAGGCGTTCAAAGTGGAAATGGAATCCGAAAAAAAATAAAAAAATGAAATGTGTGTTTTGAGAGGTTCCGGTTTAATTCAAAGATATTAGTATGACTAATTTCTGCAGCAACAAATGGAGGCTTTATCTAGCAAGCGGCTCGAGATAGCGTTGAGGTTCTTATTTCGTTGAATTTACTCTTAAGACAAGCGGATTGGTACAGGTCTTTTTGAGTTGGCAAAGATTGAATATTGTTTTTGCAGGTCTTAATAACCACGGTGGTGAAGGGGGAAGGGTGTGTGTGCATAGTTTTGCAGTATTTGCCAGATTCACATTTGAAGCTTCTAAATGAGTTGAATTCGTATACTAAAAGGTGGAATGAAATTTGGTTTTCTTTCGTAGAAGGTTTGGGTCTAAATATGACACTGTATATGGGATTGGATTGATTAAAGGATTGGATGCATACTGAAGTGCCAATTTTGTTCGTATGAGGTAGAGCGATGGTTCAGTTGTCTCATTACAGCTTTCTGCAGGGGAGGCTCGAAAGGCTCCAAGACACATTTTTAAAAACGTGATTGTGTATCATTGGACTTTGTTATTACAAAATGTACTTATTGGCAAAGCTCGTGAAGTCTACACTTCACTGTCAGTACAACAAAGCACTGATTATGATGTGGTTAGGGAGTACATCTTGAAAGCTTATGAGTTGGTACCAGAGGCATATCGACAAAGGTTTAGGAATTGTAGAAAAGAAACTGGACAAACTCATGTCGAATTTGCAAGGGATAAATAACAACTATTTGATAGGTGGTGCTCAGCCAAGAAAGTTGATCAAGCTTATGATAACCTCCGACAGCTCGTATTAATTGAAGAGTTCAAGAGGTGCATCCATAGTGATGTTAAAACCTATCTTGACGAGCGGAATGTGGAAACTTTGGAAAATGCTGCTCGTATGGCTGATGATTATTCCTTGACTCACAAAATTTCATTTGGTAATAAATCGTCCTCTCAGCAGTTTTCTGGTAAAAAACCATTTCAATCTCATTCGAGTACTTCCAAATTTCACAATAGTACAACTGTTAGGAATCAAACATCTGATAAGACTGATCAGAAATCCTTATCTCTTCCTACGTGCACTTATTGTAAAACGAAAGGGCACGTTATTTCTGATTGCTTCAAGTTGAAAAATAAGCAACAGAGAAAAGACAGAGCTTTTCCAAATGCTCTTATTTCTACGAGGTCAAGGTCACGGTCTTGTATTGAAAGCAATACATTTGTTGGGTCAAACAAACCCCAGTCTGATTCTATTTTGGAGGCTTATGAACCATTCATGTCAGAAGGTTCTATATCACTTATTGGTGATTCTGCCAAACCTATCCCAATTAAAATATTAAGGGACACTGGAGCTTCTCAGAGTCTTTTATTATCAGGTACTTTACCTTTGTCTGAGGAGTCTTCTTCAAGTGAAAGTGTTCTTGTTCAGGGAGTTGAGTGCGGCTTTGTAAATGTTCCTCTCCATTGTGTAAATTTGGCATCAGACTTAGTTTCTGGACCTGTGACTGTTGGGGCAGTGACTTCTTTACCCATAGAGGGTGTTCATTTATTACTAGGCAATGACCTAGCTGGAGATAAGGTTGTGGTTAATCCACTTGTAACTGACAAGCCTTGTTTGGATCAGAAAGTTGATCCTGTCGAAACTGAAATCCCTGATTTGTACCCTGCTTGTGCAGTTACTAGAGCTATGGCAAAAAGAGCTCTTGAGAGTGATGTTGATCAGGATATTATTCCTTTAGCTGACACATGTATTGGTCAGTCTTTTGATGAGGTCACTTTTTCCTCAGGTATTGATCAATCAAACGGTAATGATCACAGTGATCCTCTTTTGGCAACTCATTCTCTTTGTCCTAATCCGGGTGACAAACGACAATCCCTTGTCGTTGAACAGGAGCAAGATCCCGAGATATCTTGTTTGTTTCAGAGGGCTATTAGTGAAACTGAAGCCACACAAGTTCCAGTGTGTTACTTTGTGAAAAATGGGGTCCTTATGAGGAAATGGAGACCACCTGATGTACCCGCTGGTGACGAGTGGTCAGTGCGCTATCAAATTGTTGTTCCTAAGTCATATCGACAGGAAATTCTTAATTTAGCCCATGAAACTCCTTTGGCTGGTCATTTAGGAGTCCGTAAGACTTATCACAAGATCTTGAATCATTTTTATTGGCCGAAACTCAAAAGTGATGTTTCTAAATACTGCAGATCTTGTCACACTTGTCAAATGGTAGGAAAACCCAATCAGAAGATACCTAAGGCTCATCTACAACCTATTCCTGCATTTGATGAACCATTGAGTAGAATAATAGTAGACTGTGTTGGTCCTTTACCTAAAACCAAGTTAGGCAACCAATACTTGTCGACCATCATGTGTACATCTACAAGATTTCCAGAGGCAATTCCTCTGAGAAATATAAAAACTAAAACTATTGTGAAAGCTTTGGTGAAGTTTTTTACACTTGTTGGCCTTCCCAAATCTGTCCAGTCAGATCAAGGGTCAAATTTAATGTCTGGAATTTTCCAACAAGTTATGCATGAATTAGGCATCCAACAGTTTAAATCTTCTGCCTATCACCCTGAAAGTCAAGGTGCTTTGGAAAGATTTCATCAAACTTTGAAGAATATGATTCGATCATATTGCTTTGATACAGAAAAGGATTGGGATGAGGGTGTTCATTTGTTGTTGTTTGCTGTTAGGGAATCAGTTCAAGAGTCGTTGGGTTTTAGTCCCTTTGAACTAGTTTTTGGTCATACTGTCCGTGGACCATTGAAATTATTGAAAGAGAAACTTCTTTCAAATGAAGACTCAAAGATTAATCTTCTTGATTATGTCTCTGATTTCAAATACAAGTTGTCAAAGGCCTGTGAAGTAGCAAGAACTAATCTTCACAATACCCAGTCAAAAATGAAATTAAGGTATGACAGAAATTCACAGGAAAGGAGTTTTAAACCTGGTGACAAAGTTCTGGCTCTCTTTTCCATACCTCAGAATCCTCTTCAGGCTAAATTCTTTGGTCCTTATACCGTTGAAAAGAAAGTAAATAACTTAAATTATATCATTAACACTCCTGGGAGACGGAAACAGAAACAACTTTGTCATATAAATATGTTAAAGGAATATTTTGACAGAGATAGCCCAGCTAATTATTCAGTTAATTTAGTTGTACCTGTCCCACACAGTGAAGATATCAACGATGGAATACAATCAGACTATAGTGACTCTGGTATAACCAATCTTCGGAATTCAGAAATATTGAACAACCTAGACCAGAAACTTTCACATCTACAACAACAGGAAAGAAATGAACTAAAACAGCTATTACATGACTATGAGCACTTGTTTCCTGATGTTCCAACACGAACAAGTAAAATTTATCATGACGTTGACATTGTAGATTTTGCGCCTGTGAAACAGCATCCTTATAGGATGAATCCTCTCAAACAGAACTATCTGAAGAAAGAAATTTAGTATCTACTGGAGAATGATTTCATAGAACCAAGTAAAAGTAACTGGAGTTCACCATGTATTCTTGTTCCCAAGCCAGATAATACATTCCGTATGTGTACTGACTATAGAAAAGTCAACAGTGTCACCAAAACTGATTCATTTCCAATCCCAAGAATGGACGATTGCATTGATAAAATTGGAAATGCGGAATATGTCACCAAGTTTGACCTTTTAAAAGGATTCTGGCAAATTCCATTGACGGAAAGGGCAAAAGAAATTTCAGCATTTGTAACTCCAGATGGACTTTATCAATATAAAGTCATGCCGTTTGGAATGAAAAATTCACCTGCAACGTTTCAACGTCTGATGAACATGATAACATTTGGTCTTGATAATTGTGACGCTTATATCGATGACGTCATTATCTACAGCAACACCTGGGAAGATCATTTGGAAACCATTCGAAAATTCTTCGATCGACTCAGCGATGTGAATCTGACAATTAATTTGAGCAAAAGTGAGTTTTGCCATGCTTGTGTCACATTTTTAGGACATATTCTGGGACAAGGTCAAGTTAAACCTATAGAAGCTAAGGTCAAAGCTATCTCTGAATTTCAAGTTCCAATTTGTAAAAAGCAACTGATGCGATTTCTAGGTATGGCTGGATATTACCGGAAATTTTGTTCCAATTTTTCCAAAATTGCTGAACCTTTGACAAGTTTATTGAGTAAGAAAGCCAAATTTTATTGGTCTGACAAGTGTCAGGAATCTTTTGACAAGTTAAAGGCCATGCTTAAGAATGCACCAGTTCTTTCTGCACCAAATTTCAGCCAATCATTTAAATTATCTGTTGATGCAAGTGATGTAGGGGTTGGTGGAGTATTGATTCAGGAAGACAAAAGTGGTGTGGATCACCCTGTGTGTTATTTTTCTAAAAAACTAAACAAGCACCAGAAAAATTATTCCACAATTGAGAAGGAATGTTTGGCTTTGATATTGGCTTTACAGCATTTTGAAGTGTATGTTACCTCAGCTCGTTCTCTAATTATTGTGTACAGTGATCACAATCCCCTTACTTTCATCAACAAAATGAAAGATAAAAATCGGAGATTGTTGAGATGGAGTTTGATATTGCAAGAATATAACATTGACATCAAACACATCAGAGGAAAAGACAATGTGATTGCAGAATGCACTCTCACGTGCCTAGAAATGTAATATTGCTTGATGTAATTAAGTCCAGTATCATAAAACATGTTCTTATGTAATTTTGGTTATTATAGTATTAGATGTATATTCAAAAGAAAGCTTTATTATATAAATCTTTCTTTTTCTTTATGAGGGGAGGTGTTATGTATGATGTTTATATAATATTATAAATATTTTAGGAAATTATAAATGTTTCTTCACTTTAATATTTGCTTAAATCTTAATGTTATCAGGAAAAACATGTTTAACTAGTGTCCTTGAATTAGGTTGTTTTGATCAATATGTTTTCTCAATTTGAAGGTCAAGGTTGATTTTTGTTTACAAGTAAAAATTCCATTAAGATGACTCATGTTCTAGAACATTCTGCCATATGACCAATCTTTATATATGCCATGTTTGGTGGACATTTATTCAGTTTTGACATTACCATCAGTCTTGTAAAGAGCTATTACAGTTGTGAAAATTCATTCCAAATTCTAAGAGAGGAATTATTTTAAATATTCATTGGATTATAACAGTGCTCATAAACTTTTGGATTTTGGATTTTTAATTGATGATTTTGGAATTTATGTGAACTTATTCAGAGATTTTGGAATACTTCATTTTGACATCAGCACATCAAGATTACTAGTACATCAGGACTTTGGAGACCATTGGCACATAATAACATTCAAGGACACAGCCGTGAATTCGGAACATTCTATATTTAGGACTTGTGATTAGAACAATCATTCTTATTGGATTATTAGGATTTCAAAACACATTACTGTAAGTGACTTTTTGATTTTTCATTTTAATTATCTAGTAATAAATTGCTTGTTGATTTTTACTTGATTTGTTGGTTTCACTTTCTTTCTGTTACATTTTTCTTAGACCATAGAGTCGTAACAATATCTTTCCATATACGCACAATTCCTACTTGGAACAACGGCGAATATGATATATCAATTTGTGTTAACTTTAGCAAATGCTACTTTTATTCGCACACGACTTTTCCAAAATTAATTCTCTTAACATGATTTAGCCTGTAAGTATAACTCTGGTGTAATTAAATTTTACTAGATTATGACAAGCAAACACATGAAACCCACAATTTAAGCTTGGCTATAATCCAAGTCACTGTCCTGATGTGAAAGAGATAAATGTAAGTAAATATGATATCTTTATCTTTATTGCAAATAAGCCAATGTTTTACTCTTGGCAAATAAAACTGAAATAGCAAACACTGAAAAAAAAAACTAAAGAAATCCCTTGGCGGACTATCCAGAAAGATTTTTTCTCTTTCTCTAATACACATACACACACGCACACACATGTCTAAAACCAATACTGTAAATATCTACTTTTCCGTCATAAGTATTTTTTTCTTCTTCTGAAGGTTTAAAATTAATCCATCAAAATCAGTTTTTCAGTGTTTATTACACTTGCAAGCTTTAATTACAGAGTATAGGAAGAGTTACCTAACTGTACATAATTAGGGCCAGTAGTATAACATTTATAACATTCCTCCTTGGAACAACAGTGAACCGGCCACCTTGTTTGGAATGACCGTATTCAATTATGCAACTTCTATTCATAAACGACTTTTCCAAATTCATTGCTTGAACGTACACTGTACTTTACTGTAACTGAATTCGACCAAATTATGACTTACAAGCACGTGAAGGCCACACTGTACGCTTGGAGAAAAATCCTTTAACTGCCCGGATGTCAAAAAGACTTATTTAGACATACAAGTAAATATGTCATATTTATCTTTATTGCAAATAAGCCAATTGGCTCTTTGCAAATCAATCTTGAAAAGACATTTAACAAGAATACCAAACAGTGAGGGACTAACCAGAAAATTTGCGCGAACGCATTAAATTCTCTCTCAAATATGCATGCATACATTTGAGTGTGTGTGTGTAACAGCATAATACAACCATATTCAAAAATTGTATCGGCAATGCAATTATCTGTATTGAACAGTGGAACCTTTTTGATATGCAACTGGTTAAAACGAAGTCAAGCTTAGTATGAACCAAATAATATTTCCTGCAATCTTCCTTTATCTTTTGTGTATTTTTCCTGCAATCTTTGTTTATCTTTTGTGTTTTTTTCCTGCAATCTTCCTCTATCTTTTGTGTATTTTACTACAATCTTCGTTTATCTTTTGTGTTTCTTTTTTTCCTGCAATCTTCCTTTATCTCGTGTGTTTCCTTCCTGCAATCTTCCTTTATCTTTTGTGTATTTTTCCTGCAGTCTTCCTTTATCTTTTGTGTATTGCAATCTTCCTTTATCTTTTGTGTTTTTTTGCCGTTTAGTATGAATTACTTGATACGAATACCCTATTAAAATTAAGAGAATTTTTCGTTCCTCGTGTCACTAAGTTTCCAGACAGTAGAAAAGAAAAGAGAGAGTGTCTACCATGAACATATGTCAGATCCATTGCCCTTGGATTCGTTCTTTCTAAAAAAGACGGGCGTCTCTTCATAAAGTAATTTAAGGTTGTTTGTTTAATGATCTCTTTCTCTCAATTTAAGGTTTACTCAACATGGGGACGTCATGTGGCAAAAAAAGAAATCTCTCAATCAATTTAAAATATATCATTGCGTCTGTGTGAAATGAAAAACTTGCCATCGCAAAGGTTGTTGGCCTGTATCTAGGTACACTCTCGACAATTACTTTATTCACGTGATCACAAGCACCAGATACTAATATACATGTTTCTTGATTTGTATGTTTGTTTTGTTGCATAAAAATAATACAATATTTTTAAAGATATTAAAAATAAGGATGTCTGCCCATACTCTACCTATTGAATCAGGAAGATGGACAAGATCACAATCTACCCCACTAAATCCAAGAACCTCATTTAAAAAAAAAAAAAAAAAATTTTGTTTTTAATGAGCCTCAAGATTAGTATCACTTTGTGTTAGAATGCCAGTGCTATTTGCATCTAAGAAAGAAGTATACAAACTCAGATTTTTGGAAAGGCCCGAATATGTTGAAATTTATTAAATTACCAAATTCCACGAAATCTGTTGAGGACAGACATTTGGGAAATTATATCCAAATAGCACTAATTGAAAGTAATAATATGATGAATGCTGGTTAAAATTACATAGAAATTACATGATTTAATTTATTTTATTATTATTTTTGTTCTTACCTTCCCTGTTACTTTCTGGCATGTCTCATTTCCATTGCGTTGTTTAATACATGCATTACTATCTATCATATTTTATGATTAATGTTCTTATTATACTACTTATTATACTACTACTTTGAATACTGCTTATATACTGATGACACCTTTTGTGTCTTTTCTCGAAAGAGTTTTACTTAAGTAAACGTATGGCCTTGAACAAATATATGCTGGTGTATTTTATAACTAACACATTTGCATGTGTTGTATACTTATGTTGTATCTCTCTCTCTCTCTCTCTCTCTCTCTCACACACACACACACACACACACACACACATATATATATATATATATATATATATATATATATATATATATATATATATATATATATATATATATATATTGTCGTTTTATTTAGTTGACATAACATAATAATGAAATCAAACTCGACAGCATCATTACAAAAATGATATTGCAGTGTGCTTTTGCAAGATATAAACTTACAGGTGTCTATTAAAATTAACTATATCTTTATTTTCGTAAATAAATAATTCTCCACTGTCTTGCATGGTGACTGATATCACACAAAAATAACGAAATCTGTTTATCACTAAACCGACTAATACGAAAGAATTGTTCCGATCCCCTGTGTTTCGTATTATACGGACTGTATTTTTATATCTATTGGGCGCCTGAATACACAATACATAGAGAAGACATACAGAGACTACAAATAATTAGTTTCTGTGAAAATATCGTAAGTGCTCAATCAATTGATAAATTTTGTGCAGATTTTTTTTTTTTTTAAAATTGAAAAGTTTTATTTTGCTACATTTATCATTAAAAGGTTAATATTTCCTGAATGGATGACTGAATGCTGGATCTTACAAAATCAGGGCCAATGAAAAAACAAGGGCACAGTAAATGTTTTAACTGGTATCGGTACAAAAAGTGGACTTAACAATGTATCTAAAACATCGATAAATAAAAAACACGGAGAAGAAATATAAAACAACACGATTAATATATATTCGCTGACCCTGGCTATATTCCCTTACCATAATTTGATTGTAGAAACAGTCCGAAAAGCGTCTTCTATCATTTTGGAAAAAAGTCTGGATCTGTTCTGGATATATATATATATATATATATATATATATATATATAGATATATATATATATATATATATATATATATATATATATACTGGTCTGGAAATGGTCATGGTGATATTAATTTTCATTCAGAGAGTATTGTGGGTTATCTGGCATTGGTCTGGAAATGGTGTTGGTGATATTAATTTTCATTCAGAGAGCAGTGTGGGTTATCTGGCATTGGTCTGGAAATGGTCTTGGTGATATTAATTTTCATTCAGAGAGCAGTGAGAGTTATCTGGCATTGATCTGGAAATGGTCTTGGTGATAGTAATTTTCATCAGAGAATAGTCTGGGTTATCTGAAATTGGTCTTAGTAGTCAGAAATCAGTTTGGGGTTAGCATGGTTTTGATCTGGAGACTATAGTGGAATTCCAGTACTGCTCTGGCTAACAGAAAGTTCTCATTCCAGAAATAGTCATTCTTATCTAGTGTTTGCTCAATGTCCTGGGATTAGTCTGAACTATGGATGGCTTTCGATTTAAGGATTGTTCTGGACCATCTCAATTTGTTCTGGGTATAACTTACACTTCATAAATTCAGATGAGTTGAGCAGACAATTTATGAATTACTTCCCTTAGGCAATACCCCCAGCTACGTTTGAACCTTTTCTCGGGCAGTAACGACAACTCTGCGTAGCACCGCTAGTATTACAATAGGGGAACCGCACCTGCCGCTTTCATGTCGGTTATATTAAATCTAAGCTTAGATCAGGAAGGATATTGTCAATGAATATCATCATATATGTTATTAGTTTCACTTCAAATAATTCTTCTTTCAGTATTAATGAGATTACGAGTAATTCTTTTATTTAAGAGTCACCCTTTTACGGTGTGCGTTGCTCTGCCAAAGAGTTAAAACTGGTTGTGTGTAGTGAGGACTTGCGTCCATTGTGCCGATCTCCATTAGAGAAAAATATAGGCAAAATGCTGACCTAAAATGCAGTGAGCAAACACAATTTGAATTTAGTGTAAACCCCTTCTTTTCACATTGTCCTTGATCATTGACGGAGACAGCGAAATGCGCGTGTGTTCAACCTTCCACCAGGTTAGGCAAATACACCCCAAAACAACACTAAACGTAATTGGAAAAAACAACAACAAAAAAATCATCGATTTCAATAGTAACCAGGAGTTCATGAGCCTGTCGTTCGCATAGAAAATAGAAATGAGATAGTTAGTACTTAAACGTATGTCTCAGTTCCTAGCACACAGGCTTGTAGTGAATAGAGTTCCTTGTAAAATGCGAGCTACCGATTTTTACCCATAGTTAACAGGTCAGACAATGGACGCAACTCTTGGTATTTAGGAAATCATCTATTGGGCCATGCTAATCTGGATTAAATTTTAATTTTTAGCACCTCTTTTCAAATCTTGCCATTGTTGAGGTTATTAGTAGGCATATACTTCCTGTTTACCTGAGAATGTGCATTTTTGAATGTTAAAGCGGTGGGCCTAATTTCTTTTGGCAGGGTGAATACACACATATCTGCAGTTGAAGAGTAAAGTCTGCCTTGAAAGGCAGTCACTAAGGAAATGGATAGAAAGAGCACAAAAATGATGACTATTTGTTATGATATTTTCTGTAATTCATTCTTTAAGGTTGTACTAGAATTATTTACTAAAGACATTTTGAAGAGGAAATTAAGCAGTAGGTGCAGGTCAGTTTAACAAGTTAATTTAGATCATGAAAAGCCTCACTTTTGCATTATCCGCCAGTATATCCGCAACTATGACGAAATATCCATATATTGTGGCAAAATCAGTACATATGGTCAGTCTGCTTTTCTTTTGTGCACATTGTGTGTTACGTAATGACATTGTGTGTTACGTAATTAAAATGTAATCCAGAACACTTGTTGATGATAAGTTTTAACTGCTTGGGACAGAAATGTACCCTGTACCATGTGATGAGGTAGACGAGCGACATGTTAGAAAGGCGCCAAGATTTTCATGGAGACTTCCCACGTCGGCTGGTGCACAATATTAAATGTAAATCATGTTTTTTTTTTAGAGCATTACGTTTCATTGATAATATTATAAAATCTTTTTTTAAAAATTTGTTGCTTTAAATTTTGTTGCTTATTTTTAGTAATTAATTTCCCCAAACTCAGTTAGTGTAAAATTAGGCACCACTGCAGCTATTACACAACATTAAATTTGAAAAATGCTGTTCTTTTACCAGTATCACGATATCATGTATAGTTTTAGTGAGGATCGAACTATGCTACTCCATTAGATGTTTAATTTTTTTTTAATTACATCAAATATCCCCCCCCCCAAAAAAAAAGAAAATGGAATTAAACTGTTAATTTATTACCAAATAATTGCAATTTTAGAGGTTGAAAACCCAATGGTCCCAAACCGTTACGTAGGGCTCTGCCTATTGAAGGAAATTTAGGGTAAACAGGCAATAATACAGATTTCCATACTCATTTTCGGTTATCAATCAATCATGTCTGGGTACAGTCTGGGTAAAACCAAACCGAAAGGCATACATCCAGACCAAAACCCGAAATCCGGGTTTCCGATATAATTTTCTGTGTGCTTGTGCCACTACCTGACAAAACCATGTCTGTGATTTTAGTCATATCCAGGTTCTGTTTAGGTAAACCCAGACTTAAATCAGCAATGTAGACCACACCCTGATATCCGTGTTTCATCCAGAATATTTTTTCCAGGTTTTTCTTCAAATTTCGGATGGTTCTCTGACCAAACCCAAAACAAGACAACATTAGGTTTCCCAGACTGAATATAGAATAAAAACAGACTGAACCCAGATCAATATCCTGACCATTTCCAGACAAAATTATGGACTCAACCCAGACTGAAAATTGTGTTAGAGTTGAAAAAATATTTTAACTTAATATAGTTGTTGGTTAATCAACATTGCCTATTAGGTACATGAACGATTTCACGCAATGTTAATTCGAACATATATTTTCACCAAAAAAAAGCACAAAAGATAACGAAAATTAGCGATCTACTCACACAATGCAGAGAAGCTTCATCGATGAATTATATAATTACTTTTCAGAAGATACTTAACTTAATCAGAATTAAAAAAAAAAACATAGACTTTCCAAAGAACGGAGTAAATTTGTGAAAAAACGATTCTTTGTCATAGATGCTGAATTCCCCAGAATGTAGACATCCTTGTATGCTACTCCTACTACTACTAATTTTTCTACTAATAATACATCTCCCGCACGGCGGTAGCTTGCGACTAACGCCAAGGAAGCTGTGGGTCTCAAATGACGAAGCAATCCCTGATGCAATTATCGAACAACTGCATCGTGAGAGAAATTGTTCGCAATTTCTAGCAATTCGTTCAATACAATGTCAAGCCTCTTTTCCAACTAGTTTTTGTCCTGTCAGTTAGCAAGCTAACTCCTTCCTTTATGCGGTCGAACTCAGTCCTCATGTTGACAGTATGACAGATAATGGTTCATTTAATTTTCGTCAGCATTGCAGAAAAGCTATCTGCAGAGAGAGCCGTATCAGCTAAGTGAGACATCCAGCTCGCTTTTTATGCCTGTCTTTGTCCTTAGAGGTATGGAGTGACATAAATATCCACGACGTTACCAGTGATGCTTCCACACCTCAAGCCTGCGAAAAAAGCATGTGTATTTCCTGTTGTACAAGGTCGGTGAACTTCTTTTGATTCCCTGAAGTATGTAAAGTGAAGGTCTATGCACACACCTTGCTCCAGAGTGGCTTCGTTACATTAAAAACTTTTCAAAAAGATTATAGCTGAAGAAAACAAAACTAAAAGATACTTGAACCCACAATTACTTCGATGACAGTATACAATTCATTAGTTGTCTTGATAACTTGCAGTTTATTAGATGGCAGTATACAATTCATTATTTATCTTGATAACTTGCAGTTTATTCGATGACAGTATACAATTCATTAGTTATCTTGATAACTTGCAGTTTATTCGATGACAGTATACAATTCATTATTACTCTTGATAACTTGCAGTTTATTCGATGACAGAATACAATTCATTATTTCTCTTGATAACTTGCAGTTTATTCGATGACAGTATACAATTCATTATTACTCTTGATAACTTGCAGTTTATTCGATGACAGTATACAATTCATTATTACTCTTGATAACTTGCAGTTTATTCGATGACAGTATACAATTCATTATTTCTCTTGATAACTTGCAGTTTATTCGATGGCAGTATACAATTCATTATTACTCTTGATAACTTGCAGTTTATTCGATGACAGTATACAATTCATTATTTCTCTTGATAACTTGCAGTTTATTCGATGACAGTATACAATTCATTATTTCTCTTGATAACTTGCAGTTTATTCGATGGCAGTATACAATTCATTATTTCTCTTGATAACTTGCAGTTTATTCGATGACAGTATACAATTCATTATTTCTCTTGATAACTTGCAGTTTATTCGATGACAGTATACAATTCATTATTTCTCTTGATAACTTGCAGTTTATTCGATGGCAGTATACAATTCATTATTTCTCTTGATAACTTGCAGTTTATTCGATGACAGTATACAATTCATTATTTCTCTTGATAACTTGCAGTTTATTCGATGACAGTATACAATTCATTATTTCTCTTGATAACTTGCAGTTTATTCGATGACAGTATACAATTCATAAGTTGTCTTGATAACTTGCGGTTTATTCGATGGCAGTATACAATTCATAAGTTGTCTTGATAACTTGCAGTTTATTCGATGACAGTATACAATTCATAAGTTGTCTTGATAACTTGCGGTTTATTCGATGGCAGTATACAAGTCATTAGTTATCTTGATAACTTGCAGTTTATTCGATGACAGTATACAATTCATAAGTTGTCTTGATAACTTGCAGTTTATTCGATGGCAGTATACAATTCATAAGTTGTCTTGATAACTTGCAGTTTATTCGATGACAGTATACAATTCATAAGTTGTCTTGATAACTTGCGGTTTATTCGATGGCAGTATACAAGTCATTAGTTATCTTGATAACTTGCAGTTTATTCGATGACAGTATACAAGTCATAAGTTGTCTTGATAACTTGCAGTTTATTCGATGACAGTATACAAGTCATAAGTTGTCTTGATAACTTGCAGTTTATTCGATGGCAGTATACAAGTCATTAGTTATCTTGATAACTTGCAGTTTATTCGATGACAGTATACAAGTCATAAGTTGACTTGATAACTTGCAGTTTATTCGATGGCAGTATACAAGTCATAAGTTGTATTGATAACCTGCAGTTTATTCGATGGCAGTATACAAGTCATTAGTTATCTTGATAACTTGCAGTTTATTCGATGGCAGTATACAAGTCATTATTTCTCTTGATAACTTGCAGTTTATTCGATGACAGTATACAATTCATTACTTATCTTGATAACTTGCAGTTTATTCGATGACAGTATACAATTCATTACTTATCTTGATAACTTGCAGTTTATTCGATGACAGTATACAATTCATTACTTATCTTGATAACTTGCAGTTTATTCGATGACAGTATACAATTCATTACTTATCTTGATAACTTGCAGTTTATTCGATGGCAGTATACAATTCATTATTTCTCTTGATAACTTGCAGTTTATTCGATGACAGTATACAATTCATTATTTCTCTTGATAACTTGCAGTTTATTAGATGGCAGTATACAAGTCATTTTTTCTCTTGATAACTTGCAGTTTATTAGATGGCAGTATACAATTCATTATTTCTCTTGATAACTTGCAGTTTATTCGATGACAGTATACAATTCATTATTTCTCTTGATAACTTGCAGTTTATTAGATGGCGGTATACAATTCATTATTTCTCTTGATAACTTGCAGTTTATTCGATGACAGTATACAATTCATTATTTCTCTTGATAACTTGCAGTTTATTCGATGACAGTATACAATTCATTAGTTATCTTGATAACTTGCAGTTTATTAGATGACAGTATACAATTCATTATTTCTCTTGATAACTTGCAGTTTATTCGATGACAGTATACAATTCATTAGTTCTCTTGATAACTTGCAGTTTATTCGATGACAGTATACAATTCATTAGTTCTCTTGATAACTTGCAGTTTATTCGATGACAGTATACAATTCATTAGTTATCTTGATAACTTGCAGTTTATTCGATGACAGTATACAATTCATTAGTTATCTTGATAACTTGCAGTTTATTCGATGACAGTATACAAGTCATTATTTCTCTTGATAACTTGCAGTTTATTCGATGGCAGTATACAATTCATTATTTCTCTTGATAACTTGCAGTTTATTCGATGACAGTATACAATTCATTATTTCTCTTGATAACTTGCAGTTTATTCGATGACAGTATACAATTCATTATTTCTCTTGATAACTTGCAGTTTATTCGATGACAGTATACAATTCATTAGTTATCTTGATAACTTGCAGTTTATTCGATGACAGTATACAATTCATTATTTCTCTTGATAACTTGCAGTTTATTCGATGACAGTATACAATTCATTAGTTATCTTGATAACTTGCAGTTTATTCGATGACAGTATACAATTCATTAGTGATCTTGATAACTTGCAGTTTATTCGATGACAGTATACAATTCATTATTTATCTTGATAACTTGCAGTTTATTCGATGACAGTATACAATTCATTATTTATCTTGATAACTTGCAGTTTATTCGATGACAGTATACAATTCATTAGTGATCTTGATAACTTGCAGTTTATTCGATGACAGTATACAAGTTATTAGTGATCTTGATAACTTGCAGTTTATTCGATGACAGTATACAAGTCATTATTTCTCTTGATAACTTGCAGTTTATTAGATGGCAGTATACAAGTCATTATTTCTCTTGATAACTTGCAGTTTATTAGATGGCAGTATACAATTCATTAATTATCTTGATAACTTGCAGTTTATTCGACGACAGTATACAATTCATTAGTTATCTTGATAACTTGCAGTTTATTCGATGACAGTATACAATTCATTATTTATCTTGATAACTTGCAGTTTATTAGATGGCAGTATACAATTCATTATTTATCTTGATAACTTGCAGTTTATTCGATGACAGTATACAATTCATTATTTCTCTTGATAACTTGCAGTTTATTCGATGACAGTATACAAGTCATTATTTCTCTTGATAACTTGCAGTTTATTAGATGGCAGTATACAATTCATTATTTCTCTTGATAACTTGCAGTTTATTAGATGGCAGTATACAATTCATTATTTATCTTGATAACTTGCAGTTTATTCGATGGCAATATACAAGTCATTATTTCTCTTGATAACTTGCAGTTTATTAGATGGCAGTATACAATTCATTATTTCTCTTGATAACTTGCAGTTTATTCGATGACAGTATACAATTCATTATTTACCTTGATAACTTGCAGTTTATTCGATGACAGTATACAATTCATTAGTGATCTTGATAACTTGCAGTTTATTCGATGACAGTATACAAGTCATTATTTCTCTTGATAACTTGCAGTTTATTCGATGACAGTATACAAGTCATTATTTCTCTTGATAACTTGCAGTTTATTAGATGGCAGTATACAATTCATTATTTATCTTGATAACTTGCAGTTTATTCGATGGCAGTATACAAGTCATTATTTCTCTTGATAACTTGCAGTTTATTAGATGGCAGTATACAATTCATTATTTCTCTTGATAACTTGCAGTTTATTCGATGACAGTATACAATTCATTAGTTATCTTGATGACTTGCAGTTTATTCGATGACAGTATACAATTCATTAGTTATCTTGATAACTTGCAGTTTATTCGATGACAGTATACAATTCATTATTTACCTTGATAACTTGCAGTTTATTAGATGGCAGTATACAATTCATTATTTATCTTGATAACTTGCAGTTTATTCGATGACAGTATACAATTCATTATTTCTCTTGATAACTTGCAGTTTATTCGATGACAGTATACAATTCATTATTTCTCTTGATAACTTGCAGTTTATTCGATGACAGTATACAAGTCATTATTTCTCTTGATAACTTGCAGTTTATTCGATGACAGTATACAAGTCATTATTTCTCTTGATAACTTGCAGTTTATTAGATGGCAGTATACAATTCATTATTTATCTTGATAACTTGCAGTTTATTAGATGGCAGTATACAATTCATTATTTATCTTGATAACTTGCAGTTTATTCGATGGCAGTATACAAGTCATTAGTTATCTTGATAACTTGCAGTTTATACGATGGCAGTATACAATTCATCACTTATCTTGATAACTTGCAGTTTATTCGATGACAGTATACAATTCATTACTTATCTTGATAACTTGCAGTTTATTCGATGACAGTATACAATTCATTACTTATCTTGATAACTTGCAGTTTATTCGATACAGTATACAGTTCACTATTTCTCTTGATAACTTGCAGTTTATTCGATGACAGTATACAATTCATTATTTCTCTTGATAACTTGCAGTTTATTAGATGACAGTATACAAGTCATTTTTTCTCTTGATAACTTGCAGTTTATTAGATGGCAGTATACAATTCATTATTTCTCTTGATAACTTGCAGTTTATTCGATTACAGTATACAATTCATTATTTCTCTTGATAACTTGCAGTTTATTAGATGGCAGTATACAATTCATTATTTCTCTTGATAACTTGCAGTTTATTCGATGACAGTATACAATTCATTATTTCTCTTGATAACTTGCAGTTTATTCGATGACAGTATACAATTCATTAGTTATCTTGATAACTTGCAGTTTATTAGATGACAGTATACAATTCATTAGTTATCTTGATAACTTGCAGTTTATTAGATGACAGTATACAATTCATTATTTCTCTTGATAACTTGCAGTTTATTCGATGACAGTATACAATTCATTAGTTATCTTGATAACTTGCAGTTTATTTGATGACAGTATACAATTCATTATTTCTCTTGATAACTTGCAGTTTATTCGATGACAGTATACAATTCATTAGTTTATCTTGATAACTTGCAGTTTATTCGATGACAGTATACAATTCATTAGTTATCTTGATAACTTGCAGTTTATTCGATGACAGTATACCAATTCATTAGTTATCTGATAACTTGCAGTTTATTCGATGACAGTATACAATCATTAGTTATCTTGATAATTGCAGTTTATTCGATGACAGTATACAATTCATTAGTTATCTTGATAACTTGCAGTTTTATTCGATGACAGTATACAATTCATTATTTCTCTTGATAACTTGCAGTTTATTCGATGACAGTATACAATTCATTAGTGATCTTGATAACTTGCAGTTTATTCGATGACAGTATACAATTCATATTTCTTGATAAACTTGCAGTTTATTCGATGACAGTATACAATTCATTAGTTCTCTTGATAACTTGCAGTTTATTAGATGGCAGTATACAATTCATTTTTTCTCTTGATAACTTGCAGTTTATTCGATGACAGTATACAATTCATTAGTTATCTTGATAACTTGCAGTTTATTCGATGACAGTATACAATTCATTAGTTATCTTGATAACTTGCAGTTTATTCGATGACAGTATACAATTCATTATTTATCTTGATAACTTGCAGTTTATTAGATGGCAGTATACAATTCATTATTTATCTTGATAACTTGCAGTTTATTCGATGACAGTATACAAGTCATTATTTCTCTTGATAACTTGCAGTTTATTAGATGGCAGTATACAATTCATTATTTCTCTTGATAACTTGCAGTTTATTACATGGCAGTATACAATTCATTATTTATCTTGATAACTTGCAGTTTATTCGATGGCAGTATACAAGTCATTATTTCTCTTGATAACTTGCAGTTTATTAGATGGCAGTATACAATTCATTATTTCTCTTGATAACTTGCAGTTTATTCGATGACAGTATACAATTCATTAGTTATCTTGATAACTTGCAGTTTATTCGATGACAGTATACAATTCATTAGTTATCTTGATAACTTGCAGTTTATTCGATGACAGTATACAATTCATTATTTACCTTGATAACTTGCAGTTTATTCGATGACAGTATACAATTCATTAGTTATCTTGATAACTTGCAGTTTATTCGATGACAGTATACAATTCATTATTTCTCTTGATAACTTGCAGTTTATTCGATGACAGTATACAATTCATTAGTTATCTTGATAACTTGCAGTTTATTCGATGACAGTATACAATTCATTAGTGATCTTGATAACTTGCAGTTTATTCGATGACAGTATACAATTCATTATTTATCTTGATAACTTGCAGTTTATTCGATGACAGTATACAATTCATTAGTGATCTTGATAACTTGCAGTTTATTCGATGACAGTATACAAGTTATTAGTGATCTTGATAACTTGCAGTTTATTCGATGACAGTATACAAGTCATTATTTCTCTTGATAACTTGCAGTTTATTAGATGGCAGTATACAAGTCATTATTTCTCTTGATAACTTGCAGTTTATTAGATGGCAGTATACAATTCATTAGTTATCTTGATAACTTGCAGTTAATTCGATGACAGTATACAATTCATTAGTTATCTTGATAACTTGCAGTTTATTCGATGACAGTATACAATTCATTATTTATCTTGATAACTTGCAGTTTATTAGATGGCAGTATACAATTCATTATTTATCTTGATAACTTGCAGTTTATTCGATGACAGTATACAGTTCATTATTTATCTTGATAACTTGCAGTTTATTCGATGACAGTATACAATTCATTGTTTCTCTTGATAACTTGCAGTTTATAAGATGACAGTATACAAGTCATTATTTCTCTTGATAACTTGCAGTTTATTCGATGACAGTATACAAGTCATTATTTCTCTTGATAACTTGCAGTTTATTAGATGGCAGTATACAATTCATTATTTCTCTTGATAACTTGCAGTTTATTCGATGACAGTATACAATTCATTATTTCTTGATAACTTGCAGTTTATTTCGATGACAGTATACAATTCATTATTTCTCTTGATAACTTGCAGTTTATTCGATGGCAGTATACAAGTCATTATTTCTCTTGATAACTTGCAGGTTTATTAGATGGCAGTATACAATTCATTATTTCTCTTGATAACTTGCAGTTTATTCGATGACAGTATACAATTCAATATTTCTCTTGATAACTTGCAGTTTATTCGATGACAGTATACAATTCATTAGTGATCTTGATAACTTGCAGTTTATTCGATGACAGTATACAATTCATTATTTATCCTTGATAACTTGCAGTTTATTAGATGACAGTATACAATTCATTATTTCTCTTGATAACTTGCAGTTTATTCGATGACAGTATACAATTCATTATTTCTCTTGATTAACTTGCAGTTTTATTCGATGACAGTATACAAGTCATTATTTCTCTTGATAACTTGCAGTTTATTCGATGACAGTATACAAGTCATTATTTCTCTTGATAACTTGCAGTTTATTCGATGACAGTATACAATTCATTAATTCTCTTGATAACTTGCAGTTTATTAGATGGCAGTATACAATTCATTAGTTATCTTGATAACTTGCAGGTTCTTAGATGCCAGTATACAATTCATTATTTATCTTGATAACTTGCAGTTTATTCGATGGCAGTATACAAGTCATTATTATCTTGATAACTTGCAGTTTATTCGATGGACAGTATACAATTCATTATTTATCTTGATTACTTGCAGTTTATTCGATGACAGTATACAATTCATTACTTATCTTGATAACTTGCAGTTTATTCGATGACAGTATACAATTCATTACTTATCTTGATAACTTGCAGTTTATTCGATGACAGTATACAAGTCATTACTTTATCTTGATAACTTGCAGTTTATTCGATGACAGTATACAATTCACTTATTTCTCTTGATAACTTGCAGTTTATTAGATGACAGTATACAAGTCATTTTTCTCTTGATAACTTGCAGTTTATTAGATGGCAGTATACAATTCATTATTTCTCTTGATAACTTGCAGTTTATTCGATGGAAGTATACAATTCATTATTTCTCTTGATAACTTGCAGTTTATTAGATGGCAGTATACAATTCATTATTTCTCTTGATAACTTGCAGTTTATTCGATGACAGTATACAATTCATTATTTCTCTTGATAACTTGCAGTTTATTCGATGACAGTATACAATTCATTATTTATCTTGATAACTTGCAGTTTATTAGATGTCAGTATACAATTCATTAGGTTATCTTGATAACTTGCAGTTTATTAGATGACAGTATACAATTCATTATTTCTCTTGATAACTTGCAGTTTATTCGATGACAGTATACAATTCATTAGTGTTCCTTGATAACTTGCAGTTTATTCGATGACAGTATACAATTCATTATTTATCTTGATAACTTGCAGTTTATTCGATGACAGTATACAATTCATTAGTTATCTTGATAACTTGCAGTTTATTCGATGACAGTATACAAGTCATTATTTCTCTTGATAACTTGCAGTTTATTCGATGACAGTATACAAGTCATTATTTCTCTTGATAACTTGCAGTTTATTAGATGGCAGTATACAAGTCATTATTTCTCTTGATAACTTTGCAGTTTATTAGATGGCAGTATACAATTCATTATTTCTCTTGATAACTTGCAGTTTATTCGATGACAGTATACAATTCATTAGTTATCTTGATAACTTGCAGTTTATTCGATGACAGTATACAATTCATTAGTTATCTTGATAACTTGCAGTTTATTCGATGACAGTATACAATTCATTATTTATCTTGATAACTTGCAGTTTATTAGATGGCAGTATACAATTCATTATTTATCTTGATAACTTGCAGTTTATTTCGATGACAGTATACAAGTCATTATTTCTCTTGATAACTTGCAGTTTATTAGATGGCAGTATACAATACATTTATTTCTCTGATAACTTTCAGTTTATTAGATGGCAGTATATCAATTCATTATTTATCTTGATAACTTGCAGTTTATTCATGGCAGTATACAAGTCATTATTTCCTCTTGATAACTTGCAGTTTATAGATGGCAGATAACAATATCATTAATTTCTCTTGAATAACCTTGCAGTTTATTCGATGACAGTTACAATTCATTAGTTAACTTGATTAACTTGCAGTTTATTCGATGACAGTATACAATTCATTATGTTATCTTGATAACTGCAGTTTATTCGATGACAGTATACAATATCATTATTTACCTAGATAACTTGCAGTTTATTAGAGACAGTATCAATTCCTTATTATCTTGAAAACTTGCAGTTTATTCGATGACAGTATACAATTCATTAGTTATACTTTGATAACTTGCAGTTAATTCGATGACAGTATACATTCATTAGTTATCTTGATAACTTGGCAGTTTTATTCTATACAGAATAGCAATTCATTATTTACACTGATAACTTGCAGTTTATACGATGACAGTATACAATTCACATTAGTTATGCTTGATAACTTGCAGTTTATTCGATGACAGATACAATTCATTATTTCTCTGATAACTTGCAGTTTATTCGATGACAGTAACAATTCATTAGTTTATCTTTGATAACTTGCAGTTTTATTCGATGACAGTATACAATTCATTATTATCTTGATAACTTGCAGTTTATTCGATGACAGTATACAATTCATTATTTACCTTGATAACTTGCAGTTTATTCGATGACAGTATACAAGTCATTATTTCTCTTGATAACTTGCAGTTTATTCGATGACAGTATACAAGTCATTATTTCTCTTGATAACTTGCAGTTTATTAGATGGCAGTATACAATTCATTATTTATCTTGATAACTTGCAGTTTATTCGATGGCAGTATACAATTCATTATTTATCTTGATAACTTGCAGTTTATTCGATGGCAGTATACAATTCATTATTTATCTTGATAACTTGCAGTTTATTCGATGACAGTAACAATTCATTAGTGATCTTGATAACCTTGCAGTTTATTCGATGACAGTTGGTTATTATGACCTTGCAGTTTATTCGATGACAGTATACAATTCATTAGTTTCTTGATAACTTGCAGTTTATTCGATGACAGTATACAATTCATTATTTATCTATCTTGATGACTTGCAGTTTATTCGATGACAGTATACAATTCATTAGTTATCTTGATAACTTGCTAGTTTATTCGATGACAGTATACAATTCTTTATTTACCTTGATAACTTTGCAGTTTATTAGATGGCAGTATACAATTCATTATTTATCTTGATAACTTGCAGTTTATTCGATGACAGTATACAATTCATTATTTCTCTTGATAACTTGCAGTTTATTCGATGACAGTATACAATTCATTATTTCTCTGATAACTTGCAGTTTATTCGATGACAGTATACAAGTCATTATTTCTCTTGATAACTTGCAGTTTATTCGATGACAGTATACAAGTCATTATTTCTCTTGATAACTTGCAGTTTATTAGATGGCAGTATACAATTCATTATTTATCTTGATAACTTGCAGTTTATTAGATGGCAGTATACAATTCATTATTTATCTTGATAACTTGCAGTTTATTCGATGGCAGTATACAAGTCATTAGTTATCTTGATAACTTGCAGTTTATTCGATGGCAGTATACAAGTCATTATTTATCTTGATAACTTGCAGTTTATTCGATGACAGTATACAATTCATCACTTATCTTCATAACTTGCAGTTTATTCGATGACAGTATACAATTCATTACTTATCTTGATAACTTGCAGTTTATTCGATGACAGTATACAATTCATTACTTATCTTGATAACTTGCAGTTTATTCGATACAGTATACAGTTCACTATTTCTCTTGATAACTTGCAGTTTATTCGATGACAGTATACAATTCATTAGTTCTCTTGATAACTTGCAGTTTATTAGATGACAGTATACAAGTCATTTTTTCTCTTGATAACTTTCAGTTTATTAGATGGCAGTATACAATTCATTATTTCTCTTGATAACTTGCAGTTTATTCGATGACAGTATACAAGTCATTATTTCTCTTGATAACTTGCAGTTTATTAGATGGCAGTATACAATTCATTTTTTCTCTTGATAACTTGCAGTTTATTCGATGACAGTATACAATTCATTATTTCTCTTGATAACTTGCAGTTTATTCGATGACAGTATACAATTCATTAGTTATCTTGATAACTTGCAGTTTATTAGATGACAGTATACAATTCATTAGTTATCTTGATAACTTGCAGTTTATTAGATGACAGTATACAATTCATTATTTCTCTTGATAACTTGTAGTTTATTCGATGACAGTATACAATTCATTAGTGATCTTGATAACTTGCAGTTTATTCGATGACAGTATACAATTCATTATTTATCTTGATAACTTGCAGTTTATTCGATGACAGTATACAATTCATTAGTTATCTTGATAACTTGCAGTTTTATTCGATGACAGTATACAAGTCATTATTTCTCTTGATAACTTGCAGTTTATTCGATGACAGTATACAAGTCATTATTTCTCTTGATAACTTGCAGTTTATTAGATGGCAGTATACAAGTCATTATTTCTCTTGATAACTTGCAGTTTATTAGATGGCAGTATACAATTCATTATTTCTCTTGATAACTTGCAGTTTATTCGATGACAGTATACAATTCATTAGTTATCTTGATAACTTGCAGTTTATTCGATGACAGTATACAATTCATTAGTTATCTTGATAACTTGCAGTTTATTCGATGACAGTATACAATTCATTATTTATCTTGATAACTTGCAGTTTATTAGATGGCAGTATACAATTCATTATTTATCTTGATAACTTGCAGTTTATTCGATGACAGTATACAAGTCATTATTTCTCTTGATAACTTGCAGTTTATTCGATGACAGTATACAATTCATTATTTCTCTTGATAACTTGCAGTTTATTCGATGGCAGTATACAATTCATTATTTCTCTTGATAACTTGCAGTTTATTCGATGACAGTATACAATTCATTATTTCTCTTGATAACTTGCAGTTTATTCGATGACAGTATACAATTCATTATTTCTCTTGATAACTTGCAGTTTATTCGATGACAGTATACAATTCATAAGTTGTCTTGATAACTTGCGGTTTATTCGATGGCAGTATACAATTCATAAGTTGTCTTGATAACTTGCAGTTTATTCGATGACAGTATACAATTCATAAGTTGTCTTGATAACTTGCGGTTTATTCGATGGCAGTATACAAGTCATTAGTTATCTTGATAACTTGCAGTTTATTCGATGACAGTATACAATTCATAAGTTGTCTTGATAACTTGCAGTTTATTCGATGGCAGTATACAATTCATAAGTTGTCTTGATAACTTGCAGTTTATTCGATGACAGTATACAATTCATAAGTTGTCTTGATAACTTGCGGTTTATTCGATGGCAGTATACAAGTCATTAGTTATCTTGATAACTTGCAGTTTATTCGATGACAGTATACAAGTCATAAGTTGTCTTGATAACTTGCAGTTTATTCGATGACAGTATACAAGTCATAAGTTGTCTTGATAACTTGCAGTTTATTCGATGGCAGTATACAAGTCATTAGTTATCTTGATAACTTGCAGTTTATTCGATGACAGTATACAAGTCATAAGTTGACTTGATAACTTGCAGTTTATTCGATGGCAGTATACAAGTCATAAGTTGTATTGATAACCTGCAGTTTATTCGATGGCAGTATACAAGTCATTAGTTATCTTGATAACTTGCAGTTTATTCGATGGCAGTATACAAGTCATTATTTCTCTTGATAACTTGCAGTTTATTCGATGACAGTATACAATTCATTACTTATCTTGATAACTTGCAGTTTATTCGATGACAGTATACAATTCATTACTTATCTTGATAACTTGCAGTTTATTCGATGACAGTATACAATTCATTACTTATCTTGATAACTTGCAGTTTATTCGATGACAGTATACAATTCATTACTTATCTTGATAACTTGCAGTTTATTCGATGGCAGTATACAATTCATTATTTCTCTTGATAACTTGCAGTTTATTCGATGACAGTATACAATTCATTATTTCTCTTGATAACTTGCAGTTTATTAGATGGCAGTATACAAGTCATTTTTTCTCTTGATAACTTGCAGTTTATTAGATGGCAGTATACAATTCATTATTTCTCTTGATAACTTGCAGTTTATTCGATGACAGTATACAATTCATTATTTCTCTTGATAACTTGCAGTTTATTAGATGGCGGTATACAATTCATTATTTCTCTTGATAACTTGCAGTTTATTCGATGACAGTATACAATTCATTATTTCTCTTGATAACTTGCAGTTTATTCGATGACAGTATACAATTCATTAGTTATCTTGATAACTTGCAGTTTATTAGATGACAGTATACAATTCATTATTTCTCTTGATAACTTGCAGTTTATTCGATGACAGTATACAATTCATTAGTTCTCTTGATAACTTGCAGTTTATTCGATGACAGTATACAATTCATTAGTTCTCTTGATAACTTGCAGTTTATTCGATGACAGTATACAATTCATTAGTTATCTTGATAACTTGCAGTTTATTCGATGACAGTATACAATTCATTAGTTATCTTGATAACTTGCAGTTTATTCGATGACAGTATACAAGTCATTATTTCTCTTGATAACTTGCAGTTTATTCGATGGCAGTATACAATTCATTATTTCTCTTGATAACTTGCAGTTTATTCGATGACAGTATACAATTCATTATTTCTCTTGATAACTTGCAGTTTATTCGATGACAGTATACAATTCATTATTTCTCTTGATAACTTGCAGTTTATTCGATGACAGTATACAATTCATTAGTTATCTTGATAACTTGCAGTTTATTCGATGACAGTATACAATTCATTATTTCTCTTGATAACTTGCAGTTTATTCGATGACAGTATACAATTCATTAGTTATCTTGATAACTTGCAGTTTATTCGATGACAGTATACAATTCATTAGTGATCTTGATAACTTGCAGTTTATTCGATGACAGTATACAATTCATTATTTATCTTGATAACTTGCAGTTTATTCGATGACAGTATACAATTCATTATTTATCTTGATAACTTGCAGTTTATTCGATGACAGTATACAATTCATTAGTGATCTTGATAACTTGCAGTTTATTCGATGACAGTATACAAGTTATTAGTGATCTTGATAACTTGCAGTTTATTCGATGACAGTATACAAGTCATTATTTCTCTTGATAACTTGCAGTTTATTAGATGGCAGTATACAAGTCATTATTTCTCTTGATAACTTGCAGTTTATTAGATGGCAGTATACAATTCATTAATTATCTTGATAACTTGCAGTTTATTCGACGACAGTATACAATTCATTAGTTATCTTGATAACTTGCAGTTTATTCGATGACAGTATACAATTCATTATTTATCTTGATAACTTGCAGTTTATTAGATGGCAGTATACAATTCATTATTTATCTTGATAACTTGCAGTTTATTCGATGACAGTATACAATTCATTATTTCTCTTGATAACTTGCAGTTTATTCGATGACAGTATACAAGTCATTATTTCTCTTGATAACTTGCAGTTTATTAGATGGCAGTATACAATTCATTATTTCTCTTGATAACTTGCAGTTTATTAGATGGCAGTATACAATTCATTATTTATCTTGATAACTTGCAGTTTATTCGATGGCAATATACAAGTCATTATTTCTCTTGATAACTTGCAGTTTATTAGATGGCAGTATACAATTCATTATTTCTCTTGATAACTTGCAGTTTATTCGATGACAGTATACAATTCATTATTTACCTTGATAACTTGCAGTTTATTCGATGACAGTATACAATTCATTAGTGATCTTGATAACTTGCAGTTTATTCGATGACAGTATACAAGTCATTATTTCTCTTGATAACTTGCAGTTTATTCGATGACAGTATACAAGTCATTATTTCTCTTGATAACTTGCAGTTTATTAGATGGCAGTATACAATTCATTATTTATCTTGATAACTTGCAGTTTATTCGATGGCAGTATACAAGTCATTATTTCTCTTGATAACTTGCAGTTTATTAGATGGCAGTATACAATTCATTATTTCTCTTGATAACTTGCAGTTTATTCGATGACAGTATACAATTCATTAGTTATCTTGATGACTTGCAGTTTATTCGATGACAGTATACAATTCATTAGTTATCTTGATAACTTGCAGTTTATTCGATGACAGTATACAATTCATTATTTACCTTGATAACTTGCAGTTTATTAGATGGCAGTATACAATTCATTATTTATCTTGATAACTTGCAGTTTATTCGATGACAGTATACAATTCATTATTTCTCTTGATAACTTGCAGTTTATTCGATGACAGTATACAATTCATTATTTCTCTTGATAACTTGCAGTTTATTCGATGACAGTATACAAGTCATTATTTCTCTTGATAACTTGCAGTTTATTCGATGACAGTATACAAGTCATTATTTCTCTTGATAACTTGCAGTTTATTAGATGGCAGTATACAATTCATTATTTATCTTGATAACTTGCAGTTTATTAGATGGCAGTATACAATTCATTATTTATCTTGATAACTTGCAGTTTATTCGATGGCAGTATACAAGTCATTAGTTATCTTGATAACTTGCAGTTTATACGATGGCAGTATACAATTCATCACTTATCTTGATAACTTGCAGTTTATTCGATGACAGTATACAATTCATTACTTATCTTGATAACTTGCAGTTTATTCGATGACAGTATACAATTCATTACTTATCTTGATAACTTGCAGTTTATTCGATACAGTATACAGTTCACTATTTCTCTTGATAACTTGCAGTTTATTCGATGACAGTATACAATTCATTATTTCTCTTGATAACTTGCAGTTTATTAGATGACAGTATACAAGTCATTTTTTCTCTTGATAACTTGCAGTTTATTAGATGGCAGTATACAATTCATTATTTCTCTTGATAACTTGCAGTTTATTCGATGACAGTATACAATTCATTATTTCTCTTGATAACTTGCAGTTTATTAGATGGCAGTATACAATTCATTATTTCTCTTGATAACTTGCAGTTTATTCGATGACAGTATACAATTCATTATTTCTCTTGATAACTTGCAGTTTATTCGATGACAGTATACAATTCATTAGTTATCTTGATAACTTGCAGTTTATTAGATGACAGTATACAATTCATTAGTTATCTTGATAACTTGCAGTTTATTAGATGACAGTATACAATTCATTATTTCTCTTGATAACTTGCAGTTTATTCGATGACAGTATACAATTCATTAGTTATCTTGATAACTTGCAGTTTATTTGATGACAGTATACAATTCATTATTTCTCTTGATAACTTGCAGTTTATTCGATGACAGTATACAATTCATTAGTTATCTTGATAACTTGCAGTTTATTCGATGACAGTATACAATTCATTAGTTATCTTGATAACTTGCAGTTTATTCGATGACAGTATACAATTCATTAGTTATCTTGATAACTTGCAGTTTATTCGATGACAGTATACAATTCATTAGTTATCTTGATAACTTGCAGTTTATTCGATGACAGTATACAATTCATTAGTTATCTTGATAACTTGCAGTTTATTCGATGACAGTATACAATTCATTATTTCTCTTGATAACTTGCAGTTTATTCGATGACAGTATACAATTCATTAGTGATCTTGATAACTTGCAGTTTATTCGATGACAGTATACAATTCATTATTTATCTTGATAACTTGCAGTTTATTCGATGACAGTATACAATTCATTAGTTATCTTGATAACTTGCAGTTTATTCGATGACAGTATACAAGTCATTATTTCTCTTGATAACTTGCAGTTTATTCGATGACAGTATACAAGTCATTATTTCTCTTGATAACTTGCAGTTTATTAGATGGCAGTATACAAGTCATTATTTCTCTTGATAACTTGCAGTTTATTAGATGGCAGTATACAATTCATTTTTTCTCTTGATAACTTGCAGTTTATTCGATGACAGTATACAATTCATTAGTTATCTTGATAACTTGCAGTTTATTCGATGACAGTATACAATTCATTAGTTATCTTGATAACTTGCAGTTTATTCGATGACAGTATACAATTCATTATTTATCTTGATAACTTGCAGTTTATTAGATGGCAGTATACAATTCATTATTTATCTTGATAACTTGCAGTTTATTCGATGACAGTATACAAGTCATTATTTCTCTTGATAACTTGCAGTTTATTAGATGGCAGTATACAATTCATTATTTCTCTTGATAACTTGCAGTTTATTACATGGCAGTATACAATTCATTATTTATCTTGATAACTTGCAGTTTATTCGATGGCAGTATACAAGTCATTATTTCTCTTGATAACTTGCAGTTTATTAGATGGCAGTATACAATTCATTATTTCTCTTGATAACTTGCAGTTTATTCGATGACAGTATACAATTCATTAGTTATCTTGATAACTTGCAGTTTATTCGATGACAGTATACAATTCATTAGTTATCTTGATAACTTGCAGTTTATTCGATGACAGTATACAATTCATTATTTACCTTGATAACTTGCAGTTTATTCGATGACAGTATACAATTCATTAGTTATCTTGATAACTTGCAGTTTATTCGATGACAGTATACAATTCATTATTTCTCTTGATAACTTGCAGTTTATTCGATGACAGTATACAATTCATTAGTTATCTTGATAACTTGCAGTTTATTCGATGACAGTATACAATTCATTAGTGATCTTGATAACTTGCAGTTTATTCGATGACAGTATACAATTCATTATTTATCTTGATAACTTGCAGTTTATTCGATGACAGTATACAATTCATTAGTGATCTTGATAACTTGCAGTTTATTCGATGACAGTATACAAGTTATTAGTGATCTTGATAACTTGCAGTTTATTCGATGACAGTATACAAGTCATTATTTCTCTTGATAACTTGCAGTTTATTAGATGGCAGTATACAAGTCATTATTTCTCTTGATAACTTGCAGTTTATTAGATGGCAGTATACAATTCATTAGTTATCTTGATAACTTGCAGTTAATTCGATGACAGTATACAATTCATTAGTTATCTTGATAACTTGCAGTTTATTCGATGACAGTATACAATTCATTATTTATCTTGATAACTTGCAGTTTATTAGATGGCAGTATACAATTCATTATTTATCTTGATAACTTGCAGTTTATTCGATGACAGTATACAGTTCATTATTTATCTTGATAACTTGCAGTTTATTCGATGACAGTATACAATTCATTGTTTCTCTTGATAACTTGCAGTTTATAAGATGACAGTATACAAGTCATTATTTCTCTTGATAACTTGCAGTTTATTCGATGACAGTATACAAGTCATTATTTCTCTTGATAACTTGCAGTTTATTAGATGGCAGTATACAATTCATTATTTCTCTTGATAACTTGCAGTTTATTCGATGGCAGTATACAATTCATTATTTATCTTGATAACTTGCAGTTTATTCGATGGCAATATACAAGTCATTATTTCTCTTGATAACTTGCAGTTTATTAGATGGCAGTATACAATTCCATATTTCTCTTGATAACTTGCAGTTTATTCGATGACAGTATACAATTCATTATTTACCTTGATAACTTGCAGTTTATTCGATGACAGTATACAATTCATTAGTGATCTTGATAACTTGCAGTTTATTCGATGACAGTATACAAGTCATTATTTCTCTTGATAACTTGCAGTTTATTCGATGACAGTATACAAGTCATTATTTCTCTTGATAACTTGCAGTTTATTCGATGACAGTATACAATTCATTATTTCTCTTGATAACTTGCAGTTTATTAGATGGCAGTATACAATTCATTATTTATCTTGATAACTTGCAGTTTATTCGATGGCAGTATACAAGTCATTATTTCTCTTGATAACTTGCAGTTTATTAGATGGCAGTATACAATTCATTATTTCTCTTGATAACTTGCAGTTTATTCGATGACAGTATACAATTCATTAGTTATCTTGATGACTTGCAGTTTATTCGATGACAGTATACAATTCATTAGTTATCTTGATAACTTGCAGTTTATTCGATGACAGTATACAATTCATTATTTACCTTGATAACTTGCAGTTTATTAGATGGCAGTATACAATTCATTATTTATCTTGATAACTTGCAGTTTATTCGATGACAGTATACAATTCATTATTTCTCTTGATAACTTGCAGTTTATTCGATGACAGTATACAATTCAATTTTTCTCTTGATAACTTGCAGTTTATTCGATGACAGTATACAAGTCATTATTTCTCTTGATAACTTGCAGTTTATTCGATGACAGTATACAAGTCATTATTTCTCTTGATAACTTGCAGTTTATTAGATGGCAGTATACAATTCATTATTTATCTTGATAACTTGCAGTTTATTAGATGGCAGTATACAATTCATTATTTATCTTGATAACTTGCAGTTTATTCGATGGCAGTATACAAGTCATTAGTTATCTTGATAACTTGCAGTTTATTCGATGGCAGTATACAAGTCATTATTTATCTTGATAACTTGCAGTTTATTCGATGACAGTATACAATTCATCACTTATCTTCATAACTTGCAGTTTATTCGATGACAGTATACAATTCATTACTTATCTTGATAACTTGCAGTTTATTCGATGACAGTATACAATTCATTACTTATCTTGATAACTTGCAGTTTATTCGATACAGTATACAGTTCACTATTTCTCTTGATAACTTGCAGTTTATTCGATGACAGTATACAATTCATTATTTCTCTTGATAACTTGCAGTTTATTAGATGACAGTATACAAGTCATTTTTTCTCTTGATAACTTTCAGTTTATTAGATGGCAGTATACAATTCATTATTTCTCTTGATAACTTGCAGTTTATTCGATGAAAGTATACAATTCATTATTTCTCTTGATAACTTGCAGTTTATTAGATGGCAGTATACAATTCATTATTTCTCTTGATAACTTGCAGTTTATTCGATGACAGTATACAATTCATTATTTCTCTTGATAACTTGCAGTTTATTCGATGACAGTATACAATTCATTAGTTATCTTGATAACTTGCAGTTTATTAGATGACAGTATACAATTCATTAGTTATCTTGATAACTTGCAGTTTATTAGATGACAGTATACAATTCATTATTTCTCTTGATAACTTGCAGTTTATTCGATGACAGTATACAATTCATTAGTGATCTTGATAACTTGCAGTTTATTCGATGACAGTATACAATTCATTATTTATCTTGATAACTTGCAGTTTATTCGATGACAGTATACAATTCATTAGTTATCTTGATAACTTGCAGTTTATTCGATGACAGTATACAAGTCATTATTTCTCTTGATAACTTGCAGTTTATTCGATGACAGTATACAAGTCATTATTTCTCTTGATAACTTGCAGTTTATTAGATGGCAGTATACAAGTCATTATTTCTCTTGATAACTTGCAGTTTATTAGATGGCAGTATACAATTCATTATTTCTCTTGATAACTTGCAGTTTATTCGATGACAGTATACAATTCATTAGTTATCTTGATAACTTGCAGTTTATTCGATGACAGTATACAATTCATTAGTTATCTTGATAACTTGCAGTTTATTCGATGACAGTATACAATTCATTATTTATCTTGATAACTTGCAGTTTATTAGATGGCAGTATACAATTCATTATTTATCTTGATAACTTGCAGTTTATTCGATGACAGTATACAAGTCATTATTTCTCTTGATAACTTGCAGTTTATTAGATGGCAGTATACAATTCATTATTTCTCTTGATAACTTGCAGTTTATTAGATGGCAGTATACAATTCATTATTTATCTTGATAACTTGCAGTTTATTCGATGGCAGTATACAAGTCATTATTTCTCTTGATAACTTGCAGTTTATTAGATGGCAGTATACAATTCATTATTTCTCTTGATAACTTGCAGTTTATTCGATGACAGTATACAATTCATTAGTTATCTTGATAACTTGCAGTTTATTCGATGACAGTATACAATTCATTAGTTATCTTGATAACTTGCAGTTTATTCGATGACAGTATACAATTCATTATTTACCTTGATAACTTGCAGTTTATTAGATGACAGTATACAATTCATTATTTATCTTGATAACTTGCAGTTTATTCGATGACAGTATACAATTCATTAGTTATCTTGATAACTTGCAGTTTATTCGATGACAGTATACAATTCATTAGTTATCTTGATAACTTGCAGTTTATTCGATGACAGTATACAATTCATTATTTACCTTGATAACTTGCAGTTTATTCGATGACAGTATACAATTCATTAGTTATCTTGATAACTTGCAGTTTATTCGATGACAGTATACAATTCATTATTTCTCTTGATAACTTGCAGTTTATTCGATGACAGTATACAATTCATTAGTTATCTTGATAACTTGCAGTTTATTCGATGACAGTATACAATTCATTATTTATCTTGATAACTTGCAGTTTATTCGATGACAGTATACAATTCATTATTTATCTTGATAACTTGCAGTTTATTCGATGACAGTATACAATTCATTAGTGATCTTGATAACTTGCAGTTTATTCGATGACAGTATACAAGTTATTAGTGATCTTGATAACTTGCAGTTTATTCGATGACAGTATACAAGTCATTATTTCTCTTGATAACTTGCAGTTTATTAGATGGCAGTATACAAGTCATTATTTCTCTTGATAACTTGCAGTTTATTAGATGGCAGTATACAATTCATTAGTTATCTTGATAACTTGCAGTTAATTCGATGACAGTATACAATTCATTAGTTATCTTGATAACTTGCAGTTTATTCGATGACAGTATACAATTCATTATTTATCTTGATAACTTGCAGTTTATTAGATGGCAGTATACAATTCATTATTTATCTTGATAACTTGCAGTTTATTCGATGACAGTATACAATTCATTATTTATCTTGATAACTTGCAGTTTATTCGATGACAGTATACAATTCATTGTTTCTCTTGATAACTTGCAGTTTATAAGATGACAGTATACAAGTCATTATTTCTCTTGATAACTTGCAGTTTATTCGATGACAGTATACAAGTCATTATTTCTCTTGATAACTTGCAGTTTATTAGATGGCAGTATACAATTCATTATTTCTCTTGATAACTTGCAGTTTATTCGATGGCAGTATACAATTCATTATTTATCTTGATAACTTGCAGTTTATTCGATGGCAATATACAAGTCATTATTTCTCTTGATAACTTGCAGTTTATTAGATGGCAGTATACAATTCCATATTTCTCTTGATAACTTGCAGTTTATTCGATGACAGTATACAATTCATTATTTACCTTGATAACTTGCAGTTTATTCGATGACAGTATACAATTCATTAGTGATCTTGATAACTTGCAGTTTATTCGATGACAGTATACAAGTCATTATTTCTCTTGATAACTTGCAGTTTATTCGATGACAGTATACAAGTCATTATTTCTCTTGATAACTTGCAGTTTATTCGATGACAGTATACAATTCATTATTTCTCTTGATAACTTGCAGTTTATTAGATGGCAGTATACAATTCATTATTTATCTTGATAACTTGCAGTTTATTCGATGGCAGTATACAAGTCATTATTTCTCTTGATAACTTGCAGTTTATTAGATGGCAGTATACAATTCATTATTTCTCTTGATAACTTGCAGTTTATTCGATGACAGTATACAATTCATTAGTTATCTTGATGACTTGCAGTTTATTCGATGACAGTATACAATTCATTAGTTATCTTGATAACTTGCAGTTTATTCGATGACAGTATACAATTCATTATTTACCTTGATAACTTGCAGTTTATTAGATGGCAGTATACAATTCATTATTTATCTTGATAACTTGCAGTTTATTCGATGACAGTATACAATTCATTATTTCTCTTGATAACTTGCAGTTTATTCGATGACAGTATACAATTCATTATTTCTCTTGATAACTTGCAGTTTATTCGATGACAGTATACAAGTCATTATTTCTCTTGATAACTTGCAGTTTATTCGATGACAGTATACAAGTCATTATTTCTCTTGATAACTTGCAGTTTATTAGATGGCAGTATACAATTCATTATTTATCTTGATAACTTGCAGTTTATTAGATGGCAGTATACAATTCATTATTTATCTTGATAACTTGCAGTTTATTCGATGGCAGTATACAAGTCATTAGTTATCTTGATAACTTGCAGTTTATTCGATGGCAGTATACAAGTCATTATTTATCTTGATAACTTGCAGTTTATTCGATGACAGTATACAATTCATCACTTATCTTCATAACTTGCAGTTTATTCGATGACAGTATACAATTCATTACTTATCTTGATAACTTGCAGTTTATTCGATGACAGTATACAATTCATTACTTATCTTGATAACTTGCAGTTTATTCGATACAGTATACAGTTCACTATTTCTCTTGATAACTTGCAGTTTATTCGATGACAGTATACAATTCATTAGTTCTCTTGATAACTTGCAGTTTATTAGATGACAGTATACAAGTCATTTTTTCTCTTGATAACTTTCAGTTTATTAGATGGCAGTATACAATTCATTATTTCTCTTGATAACTTGCAGTTTATTCGATGACAGTATACAAGTCATTATTTCTCTTGATAACTTGCAGTTTATTAGATGGCAGTATACAATTCATTTTTTCTCTTGATAACTTGCAGTTTATTCGATGACAGTATACAATTCATTATTTCTCTTGATAACTTGCAGTTTATTCGATGACAGTATACAATTCATTAGTTATCTTGATAACTTGCAGTTTATTAGATGACAGTATACAATTCATTAGTTATCTTGATAACTTGCAGTTTATTAGATGACAGTATACAATTCATTATTTCTCTTGATAACTTGTAGTTTATTCGATGACAGTATACAATTCATTAGTGATCTTGATAACTTGCAGTTTATTCGATGACAGTATACAATTCATTATTTATCTTGATAACTTGCAGTTTATTCGATGACAGTATACAATTCATTAGTTATCTTGATAACTTGCAGTTTATTCGATGACAGTATACAAGTCATTATTTCTCTTGATAACTTGCAGTTTATTCGATGACAGTATACAAGTCATTATTTCTCTTGATAACTTGCAGTTTATTAGATGGCAGTATACAAGTCATTATTTCTCTTGATAACTTGCAGTTTATTAGATGGCAGTATACAATTCATTATTTCTCTTGATAACTTGCAGTTTATTCGATGACAGTATACAATTCATTAGTTATCTTGATAACTTGCAGTTTATTCGATGACAGTATACAATTCATTAGTTATCTTGATAACTTGCAGTTTATTCGATGACAGTATACAATTCATTATTTATCTTGATAACTTGCAGTTTATTAGATGGCAGTATACAATTCATTATTTATCTTGATAACTTGCAGTTTATTCGATGACAGTATACAAGTCATTATTTCTCTTGATAACTTGCAGTTTATTAGATGGCAGTATACAATTCATTATTTCTCTTGATAACTTGCAGTTTATTAGATGGCAGTATACAATTCATTATTTATCTTGATAACTTGCAGTTTATTCGATGGCAGTATACAAGTCATTATTTCTCTTGATAACTTGCAGTTTATTAGATGACAGTATACAATTCATTATTTCTCTTGATAACTTGCAGTTTATTCGATGACAGTATACAATTCATTAGTTATCTTGATAACTTGCAGTTTATTCGATGACAGTATACAATTCATTAGTTATCTTGATAACTTGCAGTTTATTCGATGACAGTATACAATTCATTATTTACCTTGATAACTTGCAGTTTATTAGATGACAGTATACAATTCATTATTTATCTTGATAACTTGCAGTTTATTCGATGACAGTATACAATTCATTATTTATCTTGATAACTTGCAGTTTATTCGATGACAGTATACAATTCATTATTTCTCTTGATAACTTGCAGTTTATTCGATGACAGTATACAAGTCATTATTTCTCTTGATAACTTGCAGTTTATTCGATGACAGTATACAAGTCATTATTTCTCTTGATAACTTGCAGTTTATTAGATGGCAGTATACAATTCATTATTTATCTTGATAACTTGCAGTTTATTAGATGGCAGTATACAATTCATTAGTTATCTTGATAACTTGCAGTTTATTAGATGGCAGTATACAATTCATTATTTATCTTGATAACTTGCAGTTTATTAGATGGCAGTATACAATTCATTATTTATCTTGATAACTTGCAGTTTATTAGATGGCAGTATACAATTCATTAGTTATCTTGATAACTTGCAGTTTATTCGATGGCAGTATACAAGTCATTATTTATCTTGATAACTTGCAGTTTATTCGATGACAGTATACAATTCATTACTTATCTTGATAACTTGCAGTTTATTCGATGACAGTATACAATTCATTACTTATCTTGATAACTTGCAGTTTATTCGATGACAGTATACAATTCATTACTTATCTTGATAACTTGCAGTTTATTCGATGGCAGTATACAATTCATTATTTCTCTTGATAACTTGCAGTTTATTCGATGACAATATACAATTCATTATTTCTCTTGATAACTTGCAGTTTATTCGATGACAGTATACAAGTCATTTTTTCTCTTGATAACTTGCAGTTTATTAGATGGCAGTATACAATTCATTATTTCTCTTGATAACTTGCAGTTTATTCGATGACAGTAATCAATTCATTATTTCTCTTGATAACTTGCAGTTTATTAGATGGCAGTATACAATTCATTATTTCTCTTGATAACTTGCAGTTTATTCGATGACAGTATACAATTCATTATTTCTCTTGATAACTTGCAGTTTATTCGATGACAGTATACAATTCATTAGTTATCTTGATAACTTGCAGTTTATTAGATGACAGTATACAATTCATTATTTCTCTTGATAACTTGCAGTTTATTCGATGACAGTATACAATTCATTAGTTATCTTGATAACTTGCAGTTTATTCGATGACAGTATACAATTCATTATTTCTCTTGATAACTTGCAGTTTATTCGATGACAGTATACAATTCATTATTTCTCTTGATAACTTGCAGTTTATTCGATGACAGTATACAATTCATTAGTTATCTTGATAACTTGCAGTTTATTAGATGACAGTATACAATTCATTATTTCTCTTGATAACTTGCAGGTTATTCGATGACAGTATACAATTCATTAGTTATCTTGATAACTTGCAGTTTATTCGATGACAGTATACAATTCATTAGTTATCTTGATAACTTGCAGTTTATTCGATGACAGTATACAATTCATTATTTCTCTTGATAACTTGCAGTTTATTCGATGACAGTATACAATTCATTAGTTATCTTGATAACTTGCAGTTTATTCGATGACAGTATACAATTCATTAGTGATCTTGATAACTTGCAGTTTATTCGATGACAGTATACAATTCATTATTTATCTTGATAACTTGCAGTTTATTCGATGACAGTATACAATTCATTAGTGATCTTGATAACTTGCAGTTTATTCGATGACAGTATACAAGTCATTATTTCTCTTGATAACTTGCAGTTTATTCGATGACAGTATACAAGTCATTATTTCTCTTGATAACTTGCAGTTTATTAGATGGCAGTATACAATTCATTATTTCTCTTGATAACTTGCAGTTTATTAGATGGCAGTATACAATTCATTATTTCTCTTGATAACTTGCAGCTTATTCGATGACAGTATACAATTCATTAGTTATCTTGATAACTTGCAGTTTATTCGATGACAGTATACAATTCATTATTTATCTTGATAACTTGCAGTTTATTAGATCGCAGTATACAATTCATTATTTATCTTGATAACTTGCAGTTTATTCGATGACAGTATACAATTCATTATTTATCTTGATAACTTGCAGTTTATTCGATGACAGTATACAATTCATTATTTATCTTGATAACTTGCAGTTTATTCGATGACAGTATACAATTCATTATTTCTCTTGATAACTTGCAGTTTATTCGATGACAGTATACAAGTCATTATTTCTCTTGATAACTTGCAGTTTATTCGATGACAGTATACAAGTCATTATTTCTCTTGATAACTTGCAGTTTATTAGATGGCAGTATTCAATTCATTATTTATCTTGATAACTTGCAGTTTATTAGATGGCAGTATACAATTCATTATTTATCTTGATAACTTGCAGTTTATTCGATGGCAGTATGCAAGTCATTATTTCTCTTGATAACTTGCAGTTTATTAGATGGCAGTATACAATTCATTATTTCTCTTGATAACTTGCAGTTTATTCGATGACAGTATACAATTCATTATTTCTCTTGATAACTTGCAGTTTATTCGATGACAGTATACAATTCATTAGTTATCTTGATAACTTGCAGTTTATTAGATGACAGTATACAATTCATTATTTCTCTTGATAACTTGCAGTTTATTCGATGACAGTATACAATTCATTAGTTATCTTGATAACTTGCAGTTTATTCGATGACAGTATACAATTCATTATTTCTCTTGATAACTTGCAGTTTATTCGATGACAGTATACAATTCATTATTTCTCTTGATAACTTGCAGTTTATTCGATGACAGTATACAATTCATTAGTTATCTTGATAACTTGCAGTTTATTAGATGACAGTATACAATTCATTATTTCTCTTGATAACTTGCAGGTTATTCGATGACAGTATACAATTCATTAGTTATCTTGATAACTTGCAGTTTATTCGATGACAGTATACAATTCATTAGTTATCTTGATAACTTGCAGTTTATTCGATGACAGTATACAATTCATTATTTCTCTTGATAACTTGCAGTTTATTCGATGACAGTATACAATTCATTAGTTATCTTGATAACTTGCAGTTTATTCGATGACAGTATACAATTCATTAGTGATCTTGATAACTTGCAGTTTATTCGATGACAGTATACAATTCATTATTTATCTTGATAACTTGCAGTTTATTCGATGACAGTATACAATTCATTAGTGATCTTGATAACTTGCAGTTTATTCGATGACAGTATACAAGTCATTATTTCTCTTGATAACTTGCAGTTTATTCGATGACAGTATACAAGTCATTATTTCTCTTGATAACTTGCAGTTTATTAGATGGCAGTATACAATTCATTATTTCTCTTGATAACTTGCAGTTTATTAGATGGCAGTATACAATTCATTATTTCTCTTGATAACTTGCAGTTTATTCGATGACAGTATACAATTCATTAGTTATCTTGATAACTTGCAGTTTATTCGATGACAGTATACAATTCATTATTTATCTTGATAACTTGCAGTTTATTAGATCGCAGTATACAATTCATTATTTATCTTGATAACTTGCAGTTTATTCGATGACAGTATACAATTCATTATTTATCTTGATAACTTGCAGTTTATTCGATGACAGTATACAATTCATTATTTATCTTGATAACTTGCAGTTTATTCGATGACAGTATACAATTCATTATTTCTCTTGATAACTTGCAGTTTATTCGATGACAGTATACAAGTCATTATTTCTCTTGATAACTTGCAGTTTATTCGATGACAGTATACAAGTCATTATTTCTCTTGATAACTTGCAGTTTATTAGATGGCAGTATTCAATTCATTATTTATCTTGATAACTTGCAGTTTATTAGATGGCAGTATACAATTCATTATTTATCTTGATAACTTGCAGTTTATTCGATGGCAGTATACAAGTCATTATTTCTCTTGATAACTTGCAGTTTATTAGATGGCAGTATACAATTCATTATTTCTCTTGATAACTTGCAGTTTATTCGATGACAGTATACAATTCATTATTTATCTTGATAACTTGCAGTTTATTCGATGACAGTATAGAATTCATTAGTGATCTTGATAACTTGCAGTTTATTCGATGACAGTATACAAGTCATTATTTCTCTTGATAACTTGCAGTTTATTCGATGACAGTATACAAGTCATTATTTCTCTTGATAACTTGCAGTTTATTAGATGGCAGTATACAATTCATTATTTCTCTTGATAACTTGCAGTTTATTAGATGGCAGTATACAATTCATTATTTATCTTGATAACTTGCAGTTTATTCGATGGCAGTATACAAGTCATTATTTCTCTTGATAACTTGCAGTTTATTAGATGGCAGTATACAATTCATTATTTCTCTTGATAACTTGCAGTTTATTCGATGACAGTATACAATTCATTAGTTGTCTTGATAACTTGCAGTTTATTCGATGACAGTATACAAGTCATTAGTTATCTTGATAACTTGCAGTTTATTCGATGACAGTATACAATTCATTATTTACCTTGATAACTTGCAGTTTATTAGATGGCAGTATACAATTCATTATTTATCTTGATAACTTGCAGTTTATTCGATGACAGTATACAATTCATTATTTATCTTGATAACTTGCAGTTTATTCGATGACAGTATACAATTCATTATTTCTCTTGATAACTTGCAGTTTATTCGATGACAGTATACAAGTCATTATTTCTCTTGATAACTTGCAGTTTATTCGATGACAGTATACAAGTCATTATTTCTCTTGATAACTTGCAGTTTATTAGATGGCAGTATACAATTCATTATTTATCTTGATAACTTGCAGTTTATTAGATGGCAGTATACAATTCATTATTTATCTTGATAACTTGCAGTTTATTCGATGGCAGTATACAATTCATTATTTATCTTGATAACTTGCAGTTTATTAGATGGCAGTATACAATTCATTATTTCTCTTGATAACTTGCAGTTTATTCGATGACAGTATACAATTCATTAGTTATCTTGATAACTTGCAGTTTATTCGATGACAGTATACAATTCATTAGTTATCTTGATAACTTGCAGTTTATTCGATGACAGTATACAATTCATTAGTTATCTTGATAACTTGCAGTTTATTAGATGGCAGTATACAAGTCATTATTTCTCTTGATAACTTGCAGTTTATTAGATGGCAGTATACAATTCATTATTTCTCTTGATAACTTGCAGTTTATTAGATGGCAGTATACAATTCATTATTTCTCTTGATAACTTGCAGTTTATTTGATGACAGTATACAATTCATTAGTTATCTTGATAACTTGCAGTTTATTCGATGACAGTATACAATTCATTAGTTATCTTGATAACTTGCAGTTTATTCGATGACAGTATACAATTCATTAGTTATCTTGATAACTTGCCGTTTATTCGATGACAGTATACAATTCATTATTTCTCTTGATAACTTGCAGTTTATTAGATGGCAGTATACAATTCATTATTTCTCTTGATAACTTGCAGTTTATTAGATGGCAGTATACAATTCATTATTTCTCTTGATAACTTGCAGTTTATTAGATGGCAGTATACAATTCATTATTTCTCTTGATAACTTGCAGTTTATTCGATGACAGTATACAATTCATTATTTATCTTGATAACTTGCAGTTTATTAGATGGCAGTATACAATTCATTACTTATCTTGATAACTTGCAGTTTATTCGATGGTAGAATACAATTCATTACTTATCTTGATAACTTGCAGTTTATTAGATGGCAGTATACAATTCATTACTTATCTTGATAACTTGCAGTTTATTCGATGGTAGAATACAATTCATTATTTATCTTGATAACTTGCAGTTTATTAGATGGCAGTATACAATTCATTACTTATCTTGATAACTTGCAGTTTATTCGATGGTAGAATACAATTCATTACTTATCTTGATAACTTGCAGTTTATTCGATGGCAGTATACAATTCATTATTTCTCTTGATAACTTGCAGTTTATTAGATGGCAGTATACAATTCATTAGTTATCTTGATAACTTGCAGTTTATTCGATGACAGTATACAATTTATTAGTTATCTTGATAACTTGCAGTTTATTAGATGGCAGTATACAATTCATTAGTTATCTTGATAACTTGCAGTTTATTCGATGGCAGTATACAATTCATTAGTTATCTTGATAACTTGCGGTTTATTCGATGGCAGTATACAAGTCATTAGTTATCTTGATAACTTGCAGTTTATTCGATGACAGTATACAAGTCATTAGTTATCTTGATAACTTGCAGTTTATTCGATGACAGTATACAATTCATTAGTTATATTCGATCCTTCCTCCTAAAACAAAACTTATGCAGCAGTTATGAGCAGGAATCCGAGTCAAATAAATTGTACATTTGTGAAGAATTTACAAAAACCAATTAGCAAATAAGTGATATATTTTACCTATTTTTTTCCAGAAAGACAGATTCCTATTGTATATGCAAAAGTACATTACTTACGGGGCATCTAATATTCAGTCATTCAATTATGAAGTTAATAAATACTTCTTATATATGATAAGTGCTATTAATATGAATATGAACTTAGAGTTTCTTTAACGGCTCTTTATTCCAAGACTGGTTAATACAGTGGAATACACCTAAATAAGCATGGCTGTGATAACAGGCATAGGAGACTGTAGCAAACAATCTTTGGAGATCAAAAATAAGATATTTGAAGTTCCATGAAGCTGAAACAAATTTAAAGTTTAAAACAATCAAGTATTCCTAATAAAGACATTCAGAAGTTTGATTGTTCACAATGTGTCATAATTTTGAAGGACAAACAGCCTTCTTTTGCAAAAATCAAAAACATTTTCATCTAAATTAAAAACTGGGAAGATTTACTGATGCAGATTGCCGAAGCTTTAAAGTGGTAGAACATGTTTAGAAAATATCGACATAAGTTAAATACAAGTTTTTCATGCGAGACTGTTGTTTTTTCTTTTGTTTCTTTATATCATTGATTGTTCATTGTAACACCCGTGGATCAATAAATCCTAATACATACATACATACATACATACATACATACATACATACATACATACATACATACATACATACATACATACATAGATAGATGTGAGTGTGCGTTACAAAGTAGGTTCCTAATTAATACGGAGGAAAAAAGTTAAATAAATTCATGTAGAAAATTAACCATTACTCTCTGCAGCAATCTTGCAGGTCTCAGTCATTAGAATATATCAGAGCTATTGCCATTAAGATTTATTATAGAACACTTGAGGGTCTGAAAATGTGGAGCATTTAAACCCTATAAACAGACGGCAGGCTTAGAATTATTCATATGCAATATCAAACGAGTTCTTTCCATCGACTCGGAACAAAACACGAATGCAGTTTTGTATTGATTAAATACCCTATTTTTACACGTCCATTAGATACACTCTTTTTACGCGTCCTTTAGATACACTCTTTTCACGCGTCCATTACATACACTCTTTTTACGCGTCCATTAGATACCCTATTTTTACGCGTCCATTAGATACACTCTTTTTACGCGTCCATTAGATACACTCTTGTTACGTGTCCTTAGATACACTCTTTTTACGTGTCCATTAGATACACTCTTTTTACGTGTCCATTAGATACACTCTTTTTACGCGTCCATTAGATACCCTATTTTTACACGTCCATTAGATACACTCTTTTTACGTGTCCATTAGATACACTCTTTTTACGCGTCCATTAGATACACTCTTTTTACGCGTCCATTAGATACACTCTTTTTACGCGTCCATTAGATACCCTATTTTTACACGTCCATTAGATACACTCTTTTTACGTGTCCTTAGATACATTCTTTTTACGTGTCCTTAGATACACTCTTTTAACGCGTCCATTAGATACACTCTTTTTACGCGTCCATTAGATACCCTATTTTTACACGTCCATTAGATACACTCTTTTTACGTGTCCTTAGATACATTCTTTTTACGTGTCCTTAGATACACTCTTTTTACGCGTCCATTAGATACCCTATTTTTACACGTCCATTAGATACACTCTTTTTATGTGTCCATTAGATAACTCTTTTTACGCGTCCATTAGATACACTGTTTTTACGCGTCCATTAGATACCCTATTTTTACACGTCCATTAGATACACTCTTTTTACGTGTCCATTAGATACACTCTTTTTACGTTTCCATTAGATACACTCTTTTTACGTGTCCTTAGATACACTCTTTTAACGCGTCCATTAGATACACTCTTTTTACGCGTCCATCAGATACACTCTTTTTACGGAAGCCAGTAAAAACACCTAAATATTTTCTATCTAGGTGAGCGATACGGAAACACCAATTAGACATACGTATCGAACGCCAGATCAGCCATGTACGATTAAATGCTTTTATATTGATAAATATTGGATCAGCTTTAAGTGTGTATCGGACTTATTCTGGTTTTATTACAGAATGATAGTTTAAGATGCACTAAGTTTAGTGTCTTTACTTGACTTTTTTTAATTTGCCAGATTACTGGTTGGTAGGAGACTGATTATATTGGCTCTTGATAGTTGACATCAAACATATTAGTATTTTATACCATTTCAAAATCAATTCATGTTATGCCTTTAAAAGATCAATAACCTATATTATCATTTAAGTCATTGCAGTTTTGTTCATTGCACACATATACACTAAAGTAATTTTGAGAATACGTTTATAATATTAAATTGGATTTTTTTCCATTAGTTAGTTTTAAAGAAAAAATGACCGACGGAAGAACGTCGTATGTTTTGTTATCAATGCATTATTGAAAGGTACCTTAGTGCATGTGTATAGGGAGCCAGAAATATTTTGCAAAATAAACGATACAAATACTAAAGGTAAATTAGAAGTGTCGGAAGTTAAACTTGATTTGGTTCAGGAATACAACAAAAGCTAACATTTTAATGTCGCAACCATAGCTTACAGTTCTACTCCAAAAAAACCAAATTATTTCAGTGGGTTTGTCATGGAAACAGTCTCAGTTAATATAGCTGCTTTCTCGACAAAGACGCAATTTATGAAGTTCGTGAAATTGGAAACCTGAAGCCTTGAAATGAACTAAGTTGGATCAATATCTGGAATTGGAAATAGCTTTCTTGTCTCCAAGCTTATGCATTTTATTGAAATTTTATTATTGGCTTGGCGAAGAGCTCCTACAAACTGCATTCACCATTTCAGATTAGAAGCGTGTCTACCATTTTCTTCCTTTAAGTGCATATTTTAATTGCTGCTCAAGAATTTAGATGTAAATAGGGTTCATGGGAAGGAGAGTGCAGCTTGAAGACTGTATTTCTCTACAGCAGTTTTACTTTTTAATCTAAACATTTTTGAAAGTATTTGCCTCTCCTCTCAAATGCCATTTTCTGGAACATAATCAATCCGATAACAATGCAGAATACTAACTATCTTCTAAAAGTAGTGCTGACTTCTAAAACTATTAATCCAATTTGTTAACAAAAGCGGTGACTCATATTTGGATAACAAGCATTTTAATTGGTTAAAATCGCATCATGTGGCGTGGAAAACAAGACGTTTTTAGTTCATAACGCCAGAAAGGAACTATTTCTATATTAATGCGCCCTTCTTGTGTGCTTCGACAGTGTTTGTTAACATTTGTTAAAATATAGTTCTTTTTTATTACTTGAGATTCTTGATTATTTGTTAAAATAATTGTAATTATACGAATTTAACAATAAATTGTACAGGATACATGAAGTAATGAAGCTTGAAAATGGATTATACACGACGTCATGCAGTGTATAACTGATTTTTAAGCTTCATGACTTCACGAATCCGATAAAATAATTGACTAGTACCGTACTGGCCCCTTTTCTCAGTTTGAATTATCTGTTTTATTGATTTAAATTTTTGCAGTGACAATATACATTTATCTTGAAATCTAAAGTCTCTGCTTTGCACTTAGTAGGTTCTAGCTTGCATAGAATGGCTTGCTTCTCCCATTGTGCATTCCGGTCTATCCTCTTAAAAGCATTCATTTAGCGATAATTTTTATTTTCAATTACGGAAATTTCCCTCGACATCCAAAACTGAGGACAATTCATCGCTTAAACCTAGTCTAATGTCACATATTTTTCAAATAAATAACAACATGTTTTTAATAGAAGCATTCCCTTCGAAGTTTTAAGACTTTATCAAGTTACGGGAGAACTATTTAAGTTCCGTTTCACAAGGTACAAATCATGAACCAAACGGCACTGGAGAAAAGATTTGTCTCTGAAATATTAGACAAATCTAAGTCTGCTGTAAAATAAATACATTGCATCCTTTCAGGAGTGTACTGGGTAAGCAACTCGGCCTTGGACTTATCTCCCGGGACAGGCCCGGGGTTTTGCTCACACCAGTAAAACACCGGTAAAAACGGATTTTTTTGACGGCCCACCGGCCCACTGATGCGGCGGTCTGCCGGGACAGGCCCGGGGTTTTGCTCACACCAGTAAAAACGGATTTTTTTGCGGCGGCCCACCGGGATTTGTCCCGGTATGCCCAATGGCCAGTACACCACTGCATCCTTTAATGCATTGCGTAAAGGAATCTGCATACTGCATGCATGCAAATATTGCCTTGTAATGAATGTTTTAGTTGCATAATGTTATGAAAACCTCTAAGCTATTTACTTTAGACACTGACCAGGGCAAATGTATTATATAACATAAGAGATTAACCATTAGCGTATTCCATGGAGCACATGTCATTTAGTTGCATGGAACAACTGTATGTATAGAAAGGAGGAACTGTTTTGTTAAATACATTGCACGTGTAAATTACAGTGAGATCGTGAGATTTCCTCGAAAACACTAGAAAGCTTAGTAAGATCACTGTTCTATCATAGGAAATTCATGAAATTACTATAAAAAAAAGTTCTCGAGGAATTTCGTGAGATTACCTGATATTACGAAGAGCCGAGGATGACAAATGCGCACATATTTATTAAATTCGTTGAATTAGAACATATTTTATGATCATACTACTCTGTTATTAGATGAAGAATTGTTTAAATGTTGAAACTAGTCACAAGTGTGGCTGTGATGATATGCATTGGTGACATCTGAAATGGCAGTCTTTGAAAATAATCAAAATTTAACAATTTAAAACAAAAAGAAACCCCATTAGTAATAACGGCTCTTATTTACCATGGGATTAATTATTTGAATAGCAATGAAGGGCACGATAACACTGTCTTAATGTTATACACTGAGCACAATATCAACATGTCCATCAATAAATAAAAATTAACAGTATCACAAAGTTACCAAAATATGCCAAAGGATTTATTTCACCAAAAGTTCTTGGAATTAAACAGCATTTGAGATGAAACACACTCTGGACTTCCTCTTATTCACAGAATTATCATGGAAATTAATATTTTGAGACAAAAAAGTTTTTATTTTTCCCTCCTTGTCATGTATGAATTTCATTTCTCTGAAAATATGTACAGGATTATAAGTGTTAAGACAATACTTGCATGGCATAAATCTTTCCTTAAAGTATTTAGTGGTCTGTCTTTTTTGCTGAACAAGCCAACATTATAAAAGAGGATATGTCACCAACTTCGCATAGTTTAGGACTTAATATTCTTTTAAGATTGTGATTCACCTTCCTGTCCATCTGATTAAAGGTATCGACATTTGACTCAATTGCGAAGAACAGTTGCTTGATTCAATGATTGATTACACCAGTGTCCATAGCAAAATTAACTTTGTTCATTTAATTTTCTTTAAATTATTTTGTTGAATTATCGCACAATAATGAGTCTTTGAAGAACATTTAAACATTTCAAATAAAACTCAAACGTTTTAAGTATTATATACATGAACTGTTTCTAAATATTGATCGTTACATCAAAAATTATAAAGGGGTTCTAATGCATCAATGCGGAATTTACAAATTTAGCATCTTACTGCTGTGCAAGCTTTAACAGTGCTACAAAGGAACACGTATAAATTGAAGAAAAAAGTCATTTAAAACTATTCCAGCATACAATATGACACTATTAAATATATCATGCAAAACAGCGTTTGACATATTTGTCCAGATTTTAATCTAAAATGCTGAACTTTTTCTGTCTCGTATGCTAAACACCCCAAATGGTTCTATTTAGTAAGAAATGAGTGTAGTCATTTAAAAACTGCGTTTTTTAAGGTAATGTAAATAAATATGACTGTAAAAATGATTGTTTGACTCTCTCGGTGAAAAAATTATACACAAAGCAACAGAAACGTCAATTACAGAGGTTCAAGACGGATTTGGTATAAATGTAGGATCAAAGGATTTTCTCTCTGACTGTCGAGGTAAACATCCATGAGCAGGCATCCAATTTACACGTCTGATAATTTAGATAGGCGGGCAAAGTGTAACACCTGCACGAGTCAAATCGGTTAGTTTGAAAACCCTATTTTTGAAATCTGACAAGGAAATGTAGATGATATGCCTGAATATTTTACATGCGTGTAAGCAGATAAATACTTTACATGTGTGTAAGCTGATAAATACTTTACATGTGTGTAAGCTGATAAATACCTTACATGTGTGTAAGCTGATAAAAACTTTGCATGTGTGTAAGCTGATAAATCTTTACATGTGTGTAAGCTGATAAATACTTTACATGTGTGTAACCTGATAAATAGTTTACATGTGTGTAAGCTGATAAATACTTTACATGTGTGTAACCTGATAAATACTTTACATGTGTGTAACCTGATAAATACTTTACATGTGTGTAAGCTGATAAATACTTCACATGTGTGTAACCTGATAAATACTTTACATGTGTGTAAGCTGATAAATACTTTACATGTGCGTAACCTGATAAATACTTTACATGTGTGTAACCTGATAAATACTTTACATGTGTGAAAGCTGATAAATACTTTACATGTGTGTAACCTGATAAATACTTTGCATATGTGTAACCTGATAAATACTTTACATGTGTGAAAGCTGATAAATACTTTACATGTGTGTAAGCTGATAAATACTTTACATGTGTGTAACGTGATAAATACTTTACATGTGTGTAACGTGATAAATACTTTACATGTGTGTAAGCTGATAAATACTTTACACGTGTGTAACCTGATAAATACTTTACATGTGTGTAACCTGATAAATACTTTGCATGTGTATAACCTGATAAATACTTTGCATGTGTGTAAGCTGATAAATACTTTACATGTGTGTAACCTGATAAATACTTTACATGTGTGTAAGCTGGTAAATACTTTACATGTGTGTGACCTGATAAATACTTTGCATATGTGTAGCCTGATAAATACTTTACATGTGTGAAAGCTGATAAATACTTTACATGTGTGTAAGCTGATAAATACTTTGCATGTGTGAAAGCTGATAAATACTTTACATGTGTGAAAGCTGACAAATACTTTACATGTGTGTAAGCTGGTAAATACTTTACACGAGTGTAAGCTGCTAATACTTTATATGTGTGTAAGCTGATAAATACTTTACATGTGTGTAAGCTGATAAATACTTTGCATGTGTGTAAGCTGATAAATACTTTACATGTGTGAAAGCTGATAAAGCAGGAAACAAATGTGAATCGGCGTAGGTGGGCATCTCGTTAATAGGGATTGTTTTGTATGCAACTATTTTTTTTCTGGTAAGATATTTTATTTAACATATATGACATTATTTAAGGATACTAATATTGATTCACACTGGAACATGTATACAGCCACATGTACAGTACCTTAAGGACTTTACATATTTCCAATATTGATGATAAACATCCTTTCTGGGCTTCTGTTCTCGTTCTGATTGGACATTCTAGGTGGCACTCGCTTGTAAGATTGCCACGAATAGTTGTTAGAAGCTACACAGATCACAGCTAATATATAAGTTCAATTTTATTGCTTTGGAAGAAAAGCAGCTTTAAGTATTAATTATTAACATAGATGCCTGATATACAATTTATTCAGTTTTTCCTAAGCAAACCACGCAAAGATCGAGTCTGCAGTAATGTAAGCATACGTTCTGCAACAGACAAACCTTAATTTGCAAGCTGTGAAAAGCATTCTAACTTTAAATGCTTGGGGTTTGATGTTTTAGTCTGTTGAACTCAAATTGATTGAAAATATATTGAAAAGACAGACATATCTCATTGTTGAAATAAAGCCAGACATTTTGATTGAATGCTTGAGAACTGTACTGACTCAAATGTTTCAACACCTACATATCCTTTGTAACCTCATCGAATGAAAATTGTACAAAAGAGGCTAGTCACTCAGAGTTTCTTAGATAGTGTTATACCTTTATACATTTAATTTTGTCAGAGATAACAACTTAAGATGTGCACGAAATATTGTAATAAACTGATAGGAAATACAAATGAAAAATGCTGCATTTCAGGGTTACTTCGTTCACTTTGAACTAAATTAATCTGCAAATAGCTTCATATTTGATAGTTTTGTCATGTGTTGTTTTGCGTGTTTGATGCAAATAGCTTCATATTTGATAGTTTTGTCATGTGTTGTTTTGCGTGTTTGATGCAAATAGCTTCATATTTGATAGTTTTGTCAGGTGTTGTTTTGCGTGTTTGATGCAAATAGCTTCATATTTGATAGTTTTGTCAGGTGTTGTTTTGCGTGTTTGATGCTGGTTTCTAATAGTATAAGACGTATCAGTGAAACTACTTCAGAAATCATGTTGGCCTGTTACACTAAACAATTTTGATTCAGCTAGAGTAGCATGCAGAAAAGTACAAAGTGCCGAACGAAAGCGCACAAATGTGCAACATATTTCCCTAAATATCTTGAATTTCTTGTTAATAAACATCAGGAACAGCAACTTAATATATAAGATAGGATATCAAATCATTTTGGAACTTTAATGCAACATCTGAAAATGAACTGGAAATCACTTGGCATGTGATATACATATCGAAATCAAACAAAGCAGGAATGTAACCATTTACAGTATGCAGCATACTTAAATCAAACAAAGCAGGAATGTAACCATTTACTGTATGCAGCATACTTAAATCAAACCTAAGCAGAAATGTAACCCTTTACTGTATGCAGCATACTTAAATCGAACCTAAGCAGGAATGTAACTATTTACTGTATGCAGCATACTTAAATCAAACCTAAACAGGAGACTGCTAGCATCATTTCGTAGTTTATTACACGTAAATGACAGTCCTCATCTCTAACAGACTATTAGCCTCAAATGTCAGTCAGTGCACTAATAAAAACTTTCTATATTGTCAAGAAGGTTAAAAGGCTCCAAATTTCCACATAACCGCTATATTTACCATAGGTATTGTGTTATAACAAATCGAATATGGTATGGTATTATAACTTGATGTGTGCTGACTTGAATAGTGATGTAGGAGTTACCAACTGATGTGATTGTTTCGACTTTTTCCAGTTCAACAGTATATAGAGCCAAAACAACAAGGCGTGACAGTACAGTAACTTTAACCGGTGAAATATGTGTCCGACTAAATCAGGATACAAATTTCAGCAATGACATTTTTGTTAAGGCCTTAACTCTGTTAAAAGTAAAATATCATCTACATCAGTTTTTGTATTGAACTGAAACTTTAGGACAGTACTGGTGTGCGTCTAAGGTTTGTACGTGCTATGCCGGGAGCTCCTGTCTCACCTGCGTGAGCAGCCTAAGGTTTGGACTCAGGGCCGGATTGTCTTAATCCGGCCCTGTGTACAAACCTTAGGCTGCTCACGCAGGTGAGACAGGAGCTCCTGGCAAAGCACCATAAGCTTTAGAGGCCCTAAGCACTGAAAAGATTATGGTGCCACCCATATGTAATTGAAAAAAAAACAATACTAACCCGTAATTTCTCTACTTTTTTATGCCCCTGCTTTGCTGGTGCCTTACGCACGTGCTTAGTCTGCCTATTGGGTAATCCAGCACTGTTTGTACATGATATGCTAGAGTTCATGTCTTGCCTACATGAGCAGTCTAAGCTTTGAACTTGCTGTGCTAGGAACTCCTGTCTTGCCTGCAAGAGGAGTCTAAGGTTGATACAGGCTGTGCTAGGAACTCCTGTCTTGCATGCAAAAGGAGTCTAAGGTTGATAAGGCTATGCTAGGAACTCATGTCTTGCCTGCAAGAGGAGTCTAAGGTTGATACAGGCTATGCTAGGAGCTCCTGTCTTGCCTGCAAGAGGAGTTTAAGGTTGATACAGACTATGCTAGGAACTCCTGTCTTGCGTGCAAGAGGAGTCTAAGGTTGATACAGGCTATGTTAGGAGCTCCTGTCTTGCCTGCAAGAGGAGTCTAAAGTTGATACAGGCTATGCTAGGAGCTCCCGTCCCTTCTGCGTGAGCAATATAAGGCTTGTTCCTGCTATGCTAGGAACTCCTGTCCCATCTGCGTGAGGTTTACAATGATAATGACAAATTCTTTATTACACTCAGGTTGCAATAAGCAGCGTATGAGGTAAATATTAGTGTCTCGCTTTGCATTGCGTGTACATCAGTCATGGACGATAAAAAATTTTTCACAGCAATTGCAATTTAACTCAGATTGACAGCAATATCACAGTCAATAGTCCAATGGAATACGAACAAGTTTAAACTTAAATACATGCATGTTGACATAGTTGGAAAGACAGGATATAAATTACGATAAATGGAACACAAATTAATCTGTAGTAAACTCATTACTTTACAATGAAGAACCTATAGTACTTTTCTCTTCCTGAAAAAAATTTGAAACAACAACAAACACATCGAGTAAAGATGGTTTGAAATTAACGAAATTTTGATCAAATAATATCAATCATTTTAGAGAGATTTCTTAAAACCCCAACTTTCTCAGAACTATATAATTCTTTAAACTTTGGTACATTTGGTCTGATATAGAAGTGTTTGGGTAGTAGTTGCTTTCTTTGTTCTCTGAAATAGCTACATTCAAGGAGATAATGAAATTCATCATCCACGCAGTTTTGCATGCAAACATTTTCCCATCTTCCCATCTCTATAGGTAAACAATGATTACATGTTCGAAATTTTATTATATTTACCTTATATTTTTTTGATAAGTCTTTTAACAAATAATGTTCTAATTTTAATTCCGTTTTAAAAATTCTATATGTGTCAGCTTTTGTCTGTATAAACTGATCATGAAGTCTTTCCTTAAAGATTGTATCTTACCAGGATTTATTGGGAATATTTTCATTAACCCAAATAAATCTACGGTTTTGTATATACTAAGCTGGGAGCTTCTGTCTCGCCTGCTTGAGCAGAAGGTTGGTGGCATCGTTATCAACAATGTTAAGGTACTGCGTATACGTATGTTAAAGTGACATATCTTCTATATCAGTTGTTTTATTCAACTGAATGTAGAATGTTTGTACCCAGATATGTTAAGAGTTTCTGTGTCGCCTGCGGAAGCAGAAAGCTGATGGCATTATAAAAACTGCTCAGGTGTTGTGTGAAAATGTTTGAAAGTCACATAATTTCTACTTCATTTAATATTCCACTAATATTTTGGAATAATACTACTATTATGCCTAAAGCTGTTCGTGTATGTATGTATGTATGTATGTATGTATGTATGTATGTATGTATGTATGTATGTATGTATGTATGTATGTATGTATGTATATATGTATGTATGTATTAGAGCTTAGCGGCACGTCAGCATAGTAATGGCTATATGGCTCCAATTTAAAGTAAAGTTATAAAAATGTAAAAATGAAGAAATGCACAAAAATCTTTAGGAAGATAAATTATTCCCAATACAAGCAAACATGAACTACTCCAAGATAAAATATAAAGGGTGAAGATGTTAAAAGTCTGCAAAATGTATAGAAAGTAAAATATAAATGTTAAAAATACAAAACCCTTAAAATATGAAATCAAAATTTGTTAGATAAACCGCATTCCCTGGAAGGGTATGCACTCTGGTCGAGTTTCACCCTTCACCAGGTATGCATGAGTCAGGTATGTGTGTCCTATATGTGATCGATACAATAGCATATCATATATGTGATTTGTTCCATATGAGGGATGCCACTCTTCAGTGATTGGTTTGATGTTGCAAAGCTTGTTTGTAAAGTTTTCATTCCACATATTTTTGCTAAGCATATAGAACATAGCGATTTATATAATATTTGAAGTCAGTATATAGAATCTTCCATTTGGAAACGGGTGACTGCAGGGCAGCTTTGGTTGCTTTATCTCCCCTTTAATTACACTGTCCCTTGAATTACTCTTAACACCAATGTGACAAGGCAGCCAACAGTTCAGAATACTTCTTCCAGATTGTATGAGCAAAATATGTTTCTGTGAGATCTGGGATAGTAATGGGTTGTTAAATTTAAACTGTTGCACGGTTTTCATTGTGCAAAGGGAATCCAAAATAATGACTAAATTTGTTTATTGAGAGCTTACATTGTAGTTCAAAGATTTTAGTATGGCTGCAATTTCTGCGGTAAAATGGGGGCTTTATCCACTCACCGACACGAGATAGTGCCACGGAGTGTTTCAACGGTAGCGCCAATCCGGTCTAAATGTTCGAACCGTCTGTAAACAGGTACGTATGGCCATGATAGGAGGCTCTGATTTCATTGAATTTACACTGAAAAACAAGAGGATTTGTTCAGGACCTTTCGAAACTGGCAAATTATTGAAAGGAGTTTTGATAACCAAGGTGGTGATTTGGGAACGTATAATTTTGCAGGATTTTCAGCATCGATTTTGTATTTTTCTAGTTGAGGACGAATTCCTTTGATAAAATTGTGGAATGAAATTGGGTTTCTGAGCGTACAAGCTTTGGTATGGGGGTCTAAAGACTACATCGTATGTGGGATTAGATGGATTAGAAAATAATTTGGTAGTATACTGAACAGTCAGTTTCGTTCGTCTGAGACAAAGTGATGGTTCATTTGCCTTACAATAGAGGTGTTTGGAAGGGGATGTTGTGAATGCTGCCAGTCTAAGTCCCTGATTGTGTATAGGATAAAGTATCAGCATGTAAGATTTACAAGCTGATCCGTTTACAATAGAGCCATAGTCCAGTTAAGATGTTATCTTACTAAAGGCCTGTATAATAGAAGCGAGACCTTCTGATCTGCTCCCCAGTCTGTTTGCCACGACTTGTATGAAATCCAGTTCTTTTTAACATTTGTCCCTGGCATATCTAATGTGTGGAAGTAAAATTAGTATTGGTACCCTATTATGCTAAGTGTTCCTGCCTTGCCTGCATGAAAGCTATATCATACTAGTGTATGTACAACAGGTGGAAACCATTTGTATTCATATTGCAATGAATTGGCATCTGAAAGAAATATTACTAGAGGAAATAAATCAATAAATAAATCTCTGTTTTGTATACCTGATCTAATTGCAGAAAGATAATTACAGGGAGGTAATTTCAGAAAGCTAATTACAGGGAGGTAGTTTGAAAATTTAAACTGTTGCAAATCTGTCTTTGATAGACATAAAATTAAAACATAAAGAACTATAATTACTATATTTAGTATACTTCTTGAATTATAGCCGATGTGAGGAACTTACATTTATTGTGTTGTTATAGTTCGTTTCAATGTGTCCATTAGTGCTGGCAGTAGCGTAGCTACATTCAGTATTACATCAAACCCTAAACGCTTCAAAATCCAGTTACCAAACACTACGATAAATATATACTAACGGATTTGAACAAAACAGGATGCATCATCATTAAACAGATGAGTACAATCTATCCATTCAATCCACACGGGATCCTTCAAAGAATGTAACAAGACTAGAACAAGCCTACTGTGTTATGAAGTATTTGTTTAGGAAAACTAGTAGGTAATTACAAATTTGGTTTAATGCTATGACTGTTGCATAATATTCATCCTGATCATACCAGCACGTATAATACTACTTAAATTAATCCATTTTTTTCGGAAATTATACTTTGCCCGCTGTTCCGGCCAAGTTATGTCATATAAAAGGTTTAATGGGAGTTTTCTATCATATGATTTTGCTTTCTGTACAGTGCAATTACTAAGTCTTTAGCAACTGGTATAAATTATCATCCACCAAACATTGATTTTATCGTACATATGGAAGAAAGTTCTTTGCAATAATAATTTTTGAATGAGATGATGATTTTTATGGTATGAAGAATATGTCATTCGACGAGGAAATTAGCTAAAACCACTTTGTTTTTTAATTGTTTAATAACTTTAGTTACTGAAAAACCACACCAAATACGAAGGTTATACATTCTGATGCATTATCTATATATCTGGGAATGGTATGATGATTTGATAAGAGTCGAGACTGTCATATCTATCACAAACAATAGTTCCAGAATTCATCCGATGTCAGCCAGTGAACAAACCCAAATCACGTTTATATAAAGTTATAATAGGTCATAAACAATCGGTAATTAACAGGTTTTAAACATGGCTCTGAAAACTTTTTAATAATTATTTCACTAATATTCAACTTACTTTTATGAAAGAATCTCGCAAATGGATAAGAAGTATTGAAACTTCTTTGACAAATCAGAATACGTAGTTTTTTCACAGTGTAATATAATCACAAACAATAAAGAATGAATATCCCGCAAGCGCAAACTGGAGAACATCACCTAGGTCAACCTCCTTTTTCCTTTCATATGGCTAGGAGAAAGCTAGTAATATCCTTAGAGATACCCTAATTTTCTTTTGCGGTGAATATTCCAAAATATGTGAAATTATGAATATTAACACTTACTTGAGATTTAGTAAGTAATTGTTTTAAAGAATTTTTAAACGGTTGTACTGCGTTGACAAGATTTCAACAAGAGACTTCTTCTTGAAGGCTCGTTGATATATTGATGATATAATTTGGAATAGTGCCCACTTGGAATGGGCTTTGAGACTGAATAGAAATACATTCGATTATCTTGAAAACGCCTGTTTTAACTCTTTCGAATCTGGCCTTCCCATCGCCTGCATGTTGCCCGCACTTTGAATTTATAGCAAAGATGTCTTTGAAGGCTGCCAAACTTTCACTGCTATTCCTATCTGAGTTCTGCATAGGCTTTGAAAACAAAAGCCTTGTAATTCAGCGCTTGATAGTTCGAATATTTCTTGATAACTGGTTTCAGTTTGTAAAAAGATGTGTAAGTCTACAGATAATGCTCACACTTAAATACACTGTATAAATTCAGTGTAGCAAAAGTACCAAGCAAACATAATTGTTTACAAATTTTTTTTTCGGTTCTCCTAAGTCGGACTCAGAAGCTTATTGCTTGATCAGCATCTCCGCTATTCCTCTGGTAGAATGGGTTGACCTACTTTTCGTGACAAAAAAAGCTCAGTAATGAATATAGCGATTGCCTTAGATTAATATCCAAAATAATTATTTCTTACGAGCATCCTCAGTCTTACAGGTATCGTCAGAAACAACAGTTATCAGCAAGAACAAGAGGTTGTAATCCAAATGTGATATCAATCAATAATTGGTAAGTTACCAATAACCTTACCCATATTCCAATAGTCCTGACCTTATCTCACGGATAGGTAAAAACGTCGAGAGATGCATGTATTCTCGTGCAGGTCGATAGTTTAAAGGTTTCAAAATCACGCGCCTTTATCACAGTTACAGTCATTTCTCAATTTCGTAAATTAAGGACATACAATCAATTGTCATCGTAACACAAATTTCCGTCTTCTACGGTATGTAAATCCGCATTTTTTTTATAAAAAAATTTATTTTTGGTGTGGCTACTGCAGGCGAGACAAAAGTTTGATTTCAGAGTGAAGATTTAGGACTAATACAGGTTTCAAGATGTTCCTCCATCAAATTCTTAAAATAAATTTCATTGATAATATCTTATTTCTACCTCGAATCGTCAAAAGGTACAATAAAATTGGGTAAGGGGTATCTCCTCTTCATGCTTTTTGACACACACACACACACACACACACACACACACACACACACACATATATATATATATATATATATATATATATATATATATATATATATATATATATATATATATTCGGACGCACCTCTCGTTACAGGTGTACGATTTGGTTGGTTATCGTTATATGGAGGATGATCGACCTCGATGTTATTGCCCGGATCGAGTAAATAGCGAAATAAAATATGAAATGTTATAGATGGGATAAACAGAGATCTGATCAGATATATAGAACAGAATAACACGAGCCCCCGTACATGAAATATAACAATTTAATAAATTACATAAAACAAATGGAAATAATACATAACATTAGAAAGATACACTTCTTTTTTAAATCATTTACCGAATTTCAACACAAATATAATTATGTAATTAGCCGATCTGTTTAAAACGATAGACTTAATTCATCAAGGAATCGAGTGAATAATCGAATCAATTGTCCAGCATGCCTGCATAACCTTGTTATTGCTGGTCACTCCAAATTTAATGTTGCTGTCAGGTCAAGGATGATGTTCTCCCTTTTTCGCTTCTCTCTCTATCTCTCTCTCACTCTCTTATCCAGCCTCTTTCGGTCCTCAATCTTTGTGTGGAATGCCTCTTCTCTCTAGGTAGGTAGGTGGATATGTGGATAGATAGGTGGGTAGATAGGTGGATAGTTGGAGCTTTTTTCCCCTTGTGCTTTCGAGACTCGCTCGCTTCTACCGTCAGAATCGTGTCTCTCAACTTCCAGACACCTGTCCCTTGAACAATTGTTTAAGGAAGAAAATTTCGCCTTATTTTGCTCAGAGTCAAGATCTCTTCAGCCTCTCGCAGGAACTTGGACTAATTAAATTTTGCGATGAGGATTAGATATAAAACGTGAAATATTGTCTGGGAAACACACCTTTTTTCTAGCATAGCCAATCAGATTAAACGTATCTACCGCCTTTTATAAATACACGCCCATCGTGGTTAGCGTAACCCAAGATTTCCGCGCTATTTAAATAACCGATTCTGGAAAATTTCAAAAGGTAAAACAACTTCAACTGGCTTTACAAATAGACTCTGCATCCTCTCAAATTTGACATTTTCGATACCTAGGCCAAATTAACCTTCTGTCCGACCGTTATACAATAAAGGCTTAATTAAGAATCTATCTCGCCCCCAAGCAGGGACATTAAAACCATAGCAGTCTAGCGATTTAATACGGTATCTTTCCTCATAAGTCTAATTAATTGTTATGTGCTAAGCTAATGTGCTCTACCGAACTACATCGACAGAAATTTGCACCCTTACATACCTACATATATATATATATATATATATATATATATATATATATATATATATATATATATATATGCTAGCTAAATCATCAATTTTTAACATAAGCTAATATGTAGAGCTATACAACGTAATTACTTTTTATTAAATCTCTTGGTTACCAAAGAAACGTTTTTTGTTTTTTTTTTGTGGAAAAAAAACTGTATATTAGGTTGTTGAACTGGCAAGTCCAACATCACTTTTCAAGCACGGGGCAACATTATGATACAGGTTTTGTTTTGTTATACAATCGGTATGGGTATACTGAAACTTATGGGTCATCGCCACTACTCTTCAAGGTAATCCTTGGTAAATACTTACAGTATGTACTTGCTTATAGGTCGGGCCCAACTGGAAACAACATATACCCTATCTACCGTCTCATAATGCGCCGGCAGATCAGGTTTATGTTGTTTTCTCTATCGATTATTCCTAACAAACTACATAGACCGAGATCTGCTGGCGCATAATGCGACGGCAGATCCGGGTCTATGCAGTTTGCAGTTGAATGCAACTTATATGCGAGTACACACGGTAACAGAGACATAAGAAGTTTTTTTTTCACACTAATTATGCAACAGAATTATTATTTTACGAAAAGAAAGTTTGAGTACAAAAAATATATGATGGTGAATGAGAATTCACGCCAATTCCTAAAACTTGGGTTATGTTTTTTCTTTCTTTCTTTTTTGTCATCACTATAGCAAATTATGAAACTACCCATTAGAATCGCCGATTACACTTGATCAAATAAATTTTAAATTAATTGCGAAAATTCAAAACGTTGTATATTTCACTTGAAAAGTATCGATATAGTTTTCACTATAGTATATTAGAGTACAAATGTTTTAATGCTCGGACAGTTTTGTATAATAAAGTCATTCAAGGAAACAAGAGTGACTGCAGCTTTTATTATCTGATTCGGTATACTGCTTCATTAGCATCAGGTAGGTTTGTTTACGGTTTCAATTGTTATCAAGTGTATCTCTAGGATGCTCGTGCGGGCTAGGGATAGGCCAGATGCGCCCTTCCGTGTGTAGTAGGAGGCGACTAATGGAGACAGTGGCACAGAGGTTAGCATGCCGAACTTACAACCAAAAGGGTGCGGGTTCGAATCCTACCATGGATCAGCCCGGGTCAGCTACTATGGTGTGTCATTGGGCAAGGCACTTTACTCCAGTTTCCTCGGTACTATAAAACCTACTTGTGTTGCTGTGCCGTAAAACACAAAACCAAACTGTATCTCTTAGGGTAAGTACTTGGAATATTTTCCCAGTGTTTCTCAAAGGAAGTTGAGAAATTTTCTTTTTTTTTCTAATCGATGAATTTTATATTTATTACATATAAACTTTTTTATTTTGCTGACAAGTGTGCCGGGAGGCAATACAATGTAAGGACTCAAGGCATTAAGAGAAAAAAACAAAATTACAATAAGTATAGTTCAGTTCAACATAAAAGAATCATGAAACGGATATTTTTTGTCCAAACACCCATGACGTTTTCAAAAACTTATAACATTTTTATGCTTCTTTTTCAAGAGATATATGCATCAGCTTTTTCCCTTGTTGAGCAACACTTCACATTATAATAAAAATATACTCAAGATAATTCTTCAACATTTAACCATACATGCTGTAAATCTTTGCATATATTTTAAATGGGTCATAAAGAGTAACTTACTATGCACTTTATTGTTGTGCATAATTTTACTTACTAAGCATTATAGTGTTGTACATAACTTTACTTACTAAGCATAACCAATGGTCATTATGTTTCCTACAATGTTTCTTTACCTGACAAGGCAATATTTAATGTGATCGCTCTTTTTGACATTTCCTAAGATAGATTATGATTTAAATGTTTGTAGGCTCTAGGCCTTCGACGAAAATGATTTGCAAACTGCATGACATAGATCAGACTAAATTTTCGCACTTAATTAGAAATCATCTCCTTAGAAAAATTAACTTTTGTGCCATCTAACTGGGCTCTATATAGATAAATTAACTTTTGTGCCATCGAACTGGGCTCCATTAGATGAATTGAGTACAAGATTGAAAGTTGAGACGTATGTAGGCGATAATTTTCCATCTTCAATCTGCATCTTGCTAAACATAGGTCAATAGAATTCTATCACCATTCAAATTAGTCAACTAGTTTTGTTTCATTCTGTCAATTCTTGCAGTGCTCATGCTGGCACTGATTACAGAACGTAATTGGGATACTTTTCAATTGTAGTTGACTGGACTTACCTAACTCGCCATGCCAGTATCAGAAGGCAGGAAATAGCAATTAAAAATCCTTACATTACATTTAGCCTGCAATACAAACAACGTCAATCAACGTCTTTTTAAATTGATTTTAATTGTCATGTTTTTGCGTTTAGTGGACATCACATAACTGTTGCCAAAGCTTCTTGATTGCATACTTTGAAAGTGACTTTCAAGCATCATACCTGCTACATTTTCACCACTGATAGGAGCATCCTTCTTCTCACAATTTTCACAGCCTCTACATTTTTCCGTTTTTTTTTTTTTGTGTGTGTGACTCTTTGGATCATCACGCCAAATGGGAAGAAAGATCTCTAGCATATACGATGTAGCAAAAAAAAAAAAAATGATATATAAGAAAATAGTTCAAACTGCTTGTTGCATTTCATGGATTTTTTGTAAAAGTTTGTAGGCTTGAAATAAAAAAAAAACCTTCCTCACTTATGCCCTGCGTTGGGATAAAAAAAATCTGAATTAATGGGAAAAGGTTCATTTTAAAAATAATTTTTATCATTGACAAATTTTAAATGATTCCTGAGTATCATTAAACAGTTAACTACACAATATAATTTGCATCAAAATATTTAGAAAGACCATGGTCGGTGACGCTTGTTATAGGAGGCTTTGCTAACATTTGTTTCCAGTCCAAAATATTTCCAAAGTGATCCCATGCATTTTTGAATCTTTAAAGGGATCCATTTTCCAACAAAGCTCGTACAAGAATGTAAAAATGTGGAATGATAAGTATGCTGGAAACAATTGGCAACATTCAAATCTATTTTCTGTTGTTTGATTTTGTTTGCTTTTTTAAAAATCCTTCATCGACTCAAGCTGAAAAACGTAGATTTATAAGTGCATTTTGTAAATGTTTATATCAACAAGCATCATTGAGGCGGACTAACTTCTTACAAGGTGTCCGCTTTGTTTGGTTATCATTATCTAGAGGATGATCGACCTCGGTGTTATTGCCCGGATCGAGTAAATAATAAAATAAATTATGAAACTTATAGATGGAATAAATAGAGATCTGAGCAGATATATAGAACAGAATAACACGAGCCCCCGTACATGAAATATAACAATTTAATCAATTACATAAAACAAACTGAGATAATACATTACATTAGGAAGATACACTTCTTTTTGAAATAAATCATTTACCGAATTTCAAACACAAATATACTTATAGAAATAGCCTATCTGTTTAAACGATAGAATTAGTTCATCATAGAATCGAGTGAACAATCGTAGTCATTGCCCTGTACAACTGCATAACCTGCGATAAGCTGGTCACTCCAACTTCAATGCTGCTGTCCAGTCAAATTGATGTTCTCCTCTTGCTTTTCTTCTTTTCCTTCTCACGCTGTCTTATCTCGCCTCCTTCGGCCCTCAAACTTTGTGTGAGTAGGTAGGTGGATAGGTGGATATGTGGATACGTAGGTACGTGGATACGTAGGTACGTGGATGGAGCTACTTCCCCTTTCAAAATAAACAGAAGCAACCTAAATCTTCTGTCAAATATCCTACTGGGAATAGAACATTACTCCACTCTCGTTACGTCAGATATCGTCCTATCGGAATTCAAACAGATACCAAAGGCTATCTGGTCAGGCCAAACCTGGCAGACCATAAACAAACCAAGTTTCAGAAGATTAATGGATTTCTAACGGCTATTTCATCACTAATTCACATTAACATCACATGAGACGCAACAGTTTCAGTTCCCGTCTCAATTATACAAATGAATCAATGAAATTCTCTTCATGGCAACTTCCCACTAGATTTTACACCTAGTCCTGCAAACTGTCAACTTTGACATTTTTACCTTGTGTCCGACTGCTAACAATGAAGGCTTAATTAAGAATCAATTTCGCTCCTCTAACAGGAACATTTAAAACCATTGCAGTCTAGCGATTTAATACGGTATATTTCCTCATAAATCTAATTAACTGTTATCTGCCAAAACTGATGTGCTCTTTATAGATCAACAGAAATTTGCACCCTTACAATCATCCTTCCGTTAATTTGTATTCAGTGCCCTTGTGTTAATCAAATTCAGTTACTGTAGTATTGTGCTTGGTACCGTGAATTCTTTACTTTTATTGGGGTACCAATTTTCGTGATATCCAAGATATTAAGTATTGACAAAACATTATTTTCTTGTAAAACCACGAACATTGATAGCCACGAAATGAATACATTCACGGTATTCGCTTTCTAGGATCTATACCAGTCTCGGGTTACTTTGTCAGCATTTTTTTATCTAAAGATTTGCTAGTGTTCATCCGGTGCAAGAACACACCTTTTAACTTAGCGTTGGAACAGATAAAGCAACTGGGAATACTAATTATACAGTTATCAGTGTTTCGCCAAGCCAGATTGGCCTTAACAGGAAAGCCTGGAATTGGTAGTAATTCCGTTTACATCGTATCATTAACATGATGATGTTTCTCACGTCTAATCAACAAGTCATAGTCATATGATATCTATAGCTCTCTACAGAGTTCTTTCCCAATAAAGCACCAGCTTGCTAACAGAGACAAGGTTCGTTGAAGAAACTATCTGAGAGGCAACAAGCAATCGGAGCAACCTCGGCCTTTTCTGTCAAGCCAGAAAATACCTAGCATAATATGAGGCGGATTGATTTATCTATTTTGGAAAAACAAGAATAAACAAACAGCACAACAAATTAGTACGCGGCCGTCACGCCATTTCCTGAACTAAGACCTAATAGCAGGCAAAATTGCGATGACTTTTAATGAAAATATTTGAAACTTAATTTACATACAAAATGTAACAGATTTTAGTTTTGTAAATTCAGACTTTTAATTCAGTTAAGGTTATTAGCTCTTAGATTATATCCAATTTTCTTACATTCGATTCTACAGACTCCCTGAGCTGATTTACAATTATCTTACATTCGATTCTACAGACTCCTTGAAACTGAGATACAATTATCTTACATTCAATTCTACAGACTCTCTGAAACTGAGATACAAATATCTTACATTCGATTCTACAGACTCCCTGAAACTGATATACAATTATCTTACATTCGATTCTACAGACTCCATGAAACTGATATACAATTATCTTACATTCGATTCTACAGACTCCCTGAAACTGATATACAATTATCTTACATTCGATTCTACAGACTCCCTCAAACTGATATACAATTATCTTACATTCGATTCTACAGACTCCCTGAAACTGATATACAGAAGATAAGGGCGTCCCATATAGTCTCTAAAGATAAGTTGTCCTGTAATGCAGGTTTTTTTTAAAAATGTATAATGTATCAAATATTGAATCAAATTTTGTAGTCTTTTAAGACAGTTGGTCTCATAGACGAGTTGGTCTTTTGCACTACCGCGATTGAAGTATCACATATTCTATAAGACGATTGAAGTATCACATATTCTATAAGACGATTGAAGTATCACATATTCTATAAGGCGATTGAAGTATCACATATTCTATAAGGCGATTGAAGTATCACATATTCTATAAGGTGATTGAAGTATCACATATTCTATAAGGTGATTGAAGTATCACATATTCGATAAGGCGATTGAAGTATCACATTTTCTGTAAGGCAACTGAAGTTATCGATACAGTGTTAAATTTCATTGATTAATGAAATGAAAACATGTACTTAAAAATCATATGAAATATAACCACGATGTAGAAACTGAGTCAATGTATTGAAAAAGATATAATTCATGAAAATAGGCTCCCGTCTTGCTCTTTGTTATAATGTACCGAACAGCATTTAATATACTCACTAAACAACGCACTAATGTAGGTACTGAAAGTACATTTAAAACTGAGACTAGTTTCTAGTTATCGATTAGGACACCAAAGAATGCCATAGTTTACCTAGACTAATTGTGGACCATTTTCAATTATGTAAGTTTGTTGTGTTTATATTATGGAGATGTGCTTTATGTTTGTTGTGATACATTATAGGGTGTTCTTTCCATTTCTCATATTTTCCATATGTAGACACTTGTATTATAATGTTTGTAATGCTACACTTATTATACCAGCTGCTGTAACAAAAGAGTAAAGCGATCTAGGTGTGTATTGTAATGCTATTGATGCTACAATTATTATACCAGCTGCTGTAATAAAAGAGTAAAGCGATCTAGGTGTGTATTGTAATGCTATTGATGCTACAATTATTATACCAGCTGCTGTAATAAAAGAGTAAAGCGATCTAGGTGTGTGTATTAATAGAGTCTCTTTCAGGTCATTCCAGGTTTCCAAGATCAGCTTTGCATAAACAACCCATAACAGAAAGTAACTGGAAACATGTAATGTTGTGGGTATTACACCCCTAAATAATTTATTTAAATCATTCTCTATATTCCTCCATTGTAGTTAGATACACTGCATTAGTTGTAAACAAACTTACACTAAGGCTATCCTAATTTTATTGAAGCAAAATGTGGTACGCAACATTATCATTATTAAAGCATGGATTATGTGGAAGTCAGTTCATTCTGAATGGCATAACTATAATTATGAAAGAAACTTACCTCTATAAAACCAGGAAAATCTCAGCTGTCAGTTATGTCACGCTATAAAAAAGATAAAGGACCGCGTTGTTTAAGCATTTATTATATGTATAGGCTTTCATGGTGCTTTGTAATGAATACAAGCAATATTCTGGACTGATCAACACATCTATAGGAAACTTAAAAGAAACAAAACAGTGCTTTTATTGATAACATCAATTGGGATTATTTAATGGCGGAATAACTGTGGCTTTTCTTGCATGATGTCGTTCTCTCAACTGGCTATAACCTAACCCAAAGTTTTCCATCCGTGTTTTATAAATACTAAGTATAACATGTACTGGATAATAATTATATTAATTGTGCTATTTATGGAAATGACCAAAGTTTGAGAAAATTTCAAATTAAGTGTTATGATACCTTTGTTGCTCACAAATATTTACCTCTTTTCTAGCTTTCCTATATACGCGAAATGAGTTAGAGGATTTAAAGTTTCACTTTCGCTTTTCTCTTAATAGCATCAACGTCAGCATACAGTGCATACATCAACGTCGGTCTACAGGGCATGCATCAACGTCAGTATACAGTGCATGTATCAACGTCACTCTACAGTGCATACATCAACTTCACTCTACAGTGCATACATCAACGTCAGTCTACAGTGCATGCATCAACGTCAGTATACAGTGCATGTATCAACGTCACTCTACAGTGCATACATCAACGTCAGTCCACAGTGCACACATCTTATTCTCTTTTAACTTTTAACACATGATGACTTCATACTATATACCAGGGGTCTCCAAATTTTATAAGACGAGGCCCATGTTAGATTTTTGAAAGGGGTTTGCGGGCCGAAGTGACTGTGAAAAATTTAAATGTATGCAAAATTATTTTAAAAAAGTACAACACTTAGTGGGCCAGACAAATCAAGGCCGCAGTCTGGATTTGGCATGCAGGCCATAGTGTGGAGACCCCTGCTATATATCATGCGAATATATGCTGCTAATAAAAAATAAACACATTTACAGGGACCTCGGGTCAAACTGACATATTCCAATGTGTTGGCCTAAATCTTTAATGAAAGCACATCGTAGGGGGCAGATCCAGAATTATGTTTGGGGGTGGGTGGGTGAGTAAATAAGTAGGCGAGGTGTCTGTGGGATGGAACCCCTGATGGGGGCTGGTGGGGGGCAACGTTCCCACAAACTCCTGTATTTTAAGCGTTTCCAATGCATAATTTGAACCATCTAACTGTAAAGAAAACATACTCTAGGAAACGTTCTGGTTATTTCATACTTTTTTCAGGGTGGGGGAGGGGTTGAACTGGCTCCGCGATCCCTCCTCCGGATTCCCCGCTGCGGTGGAATCACCATCGTAAAGGTGAAGAAGTGATGCGCATGTGGAGGACAAAAGTGAACTTCAATTGTAATTAAGTGAATGGAAAAACTGGAGTGGTGTTGTCTTTTCCATAATTACCAGCTTGTACATTACATTTATGAAAAGATCTTGACTTCCAGAAGAGAAACAAATTAATTCTACATGCTTCATCGAAAACAATGTCAATTTATGTACTTGAAAAATCGCAAAGTTTCAAAACTTTATTGTATTATGCACGGATCTTTCATGCAGTGCAAGGTCACCCAGAACAATATTAGCCAACATGCAAATTGAGATTCACAGTAGAAAAACTCATAAAATCAGGAACAAGTTAGACATCATAACAATGCTAAACCAGTTTGTAATGAAATGTGTAGTGAAACAAAATTATGGCTAAAAGTAATGGTGAATCAAAATAGATAGAGAGATAACTGCGCTGATCGAGTCTGTATTGTTCTTGCTTCTTGCACGGAACCTATCATGTTATAGAGGTCTATTGAGTGCCTGACGAAATTCCATATTACTGATTCTTGGAGCTAATGTGATTTATTGGCCTTGACTGACGCGAACATTCCCATTGCTGCTGCTAATACTTACTTTGATCAAGTAGCGATACAGGTAATTGGTAACATACCTGCCAAGATGCTTTATTAACCCTGCATCCATTCCATACACCTTTGCTTTCCTGTCTTTGCCTGCTTTGTTGAAAGGCAGATACAATTTTATGTTTGACAGAGAAGACAGTGCTAAGAATACTGATAGAATGTGGCTGCAACTAATTATTATGCGAACTGAATGAAGTAGCAACATATTTTTTGACCGAAAGAGAGGTTTTATCGTGTGTCTGCTTGATATCTAAAGGTTGAAAAGTAAATAAATACCCAGGCTTTCCCATATAGACAACAAGAAAGTTTACAATAATAAATGGTTTCGGTGTGCCCAATATTAAGTTTAAAACAATAAATGGTTTCGGTGTGCCCAGTATTAAGTTTAAACAATAAATTGTTTCGGTGTGTCCAATATTAAGTTTAAAACAATAAATGCTTTCGGTGTGTCCAATATCAAGTTTAAAACAATAAATGCTTTCAGTGTGTCCAATATTAAGTTTAAAACAATAAATGCTTTCGGTGTGTCCAATATCAAGTTTAAAACAATAAATGCTTTCGGTGTGTCCAATATCAAGTTTAAAACAATAAATGCTTTCAGTGTGTCCAATAATAAGTTTAAAACAATAAATGCTTTCGGTGTGTCCAATATTAAGTTTAAAACAATAAATGCTTTCGGTGTGTCCAATATTAAGTTTAAAACAATAAATGCTTTCGGTGTGTCCAATATTAAGTTTAAAACAATAAATGCTTTCGGTGTGTCCAATATTAAGTTTAAAACAATAAATGCTTTCGGTGTGCCCAATATCAAGTTTGAAACAATAAATGCAATCGGTGTGTCCAATATTAAGTTTAAAACAATAAATGCTTTCGGTGTGCCCAATATAAAGTTTAAAACAATAAATGCTTTCAGTGTGCCCAGTATTATCATGTTAATTTAGAGGATGTATAAGGTACTTAAACTAATCAGAGAACCTTGTTGTTAGTTGCATTTACATCACATTCATCACAGTGGATTACCTCCCTTTGGTAGATTATCCCAATAGCAGAATGATGTAAATTTTGTAGTAAAATGTTACCATACGATATAAAATTGTATAACACTCAATTTAGATTGCACTTCCAGCGATCTTTCCACTTAAAGGGCTTTATTGCAGAATGTGAAGATTTTTTAGTTGTTGTAATACGTAGGAGGAAAAAGGAAGAAATTTTAAACTTGTCATGGTGGAGCACAAGGATGATGACGTTAGAAGGTACCAAGCGAGCGGACATCACAAGATATCAGTGAAGTCACAATGAAGCTTATCTAAACGCCAATGTTATTCTGGTTCCTTTTTCGTCATTCTTGATTTTATTTCAATCTGTGGTAAGAGAAGATCCAGTCAGGGTGTTCCTGCACTAATGCGTGGAAACGATGGAATAAGGTTTAGATGACCCATGGGTCAAAACAGCATTACGGCAGCGATACAATCTCAAAGAATATGAGCTGTGAGGAATGTGTCATATACAGGTTAATTGAACAGACACGATGGAGCCACCAGAAAAGACTAGTTTTGTTCCTGAACTTCAGAAGTAGTCAACACGTAATTCCATTTGTTTTAAAACAGTGTATTTGCAAATATCGTATTTGATTGGCATTGACTGAATTCAGTATACTGCTGATGATGTTGCACATGCACTCATAGTTGCTTATTTTGTAACCTGTTTGTATTGGCTTTGATAAAGAAATCATCATTGTATACCACATGTTGCGTACTATTTAAAAAACAGAATCTGACCCTTAGAATACAAATTTGCAGTCATTAAAAATCTGCCAAATATTTTCATTTGTTCGATTTCTTTTCCAATTTATTTCTCCGGTGCAAATGTTCTCAATATTTATTGAAAAACAGACGGAAAATTATACAGTTATCTGCTCTTAAAAGTGTACAATCTTTGAAAGAAACGACTCATCATAGTTTCAAATGTGAAGACAATGTCGTTGTTTCGATTTAAAACCTTTATTTAGAAGCTTATGTGTTTTACATCACCAACTTCTGTTATCCGCGATAATTTTTTGTTCAGATACATTTGCAAATAAAATAAGAATGCAACAATGGGGCTCCAATCTACAAGTTAGTACGGTAAAATTGTAGTCTTAAAGCTGCAGGGATATAATTTTTTTTATATGAAAATCATATATTTACCTTGTGACCTTGGCATGTGTCCATCAAGGGTAGTATAACAAACACGTATTATTAAGATATATGGAAATATATTTTTTTTCCGTAAAATTTAGGAAAACAAGTCATGCTTCTTACAATCATAAAATGACAGTTTGTATCATCAAATAATAATCAGTGCATGGATGAAGTCATAGAGGTTAATACATGATTTTAGCCTCATCATCCACTGAATCAGCTGAGACTCCAATATCGGACTGAGGGCTTTAATAATCATTGCTTCGATGAAGTCATATTGTTAGCAAATTTTAACAAATTTGAAGGGTCTGGCATTTCAAATGTATTGAAAGACATGTTGACAAATATTAATGACATGATAAATGAATGATCGAATAATGAATAAGATCATCCATAAATTCACTCGCAGCGGATGAACGAAATCATCTTTGTGGTGCCAATTGTAGTTAATATCCCATCTGTGTAGTATTTCTACATATTGCAGAAGTTTTCATAGCTATCAAATTATTCCTGATTCTAAACTGGGCATTTGGGTTATATCTTATTCAACTATTTATTCAGATCAGGCACCTGCGAGAAAATTAAGTTTAGATTTGATGAATTAAATCAGACGCAGTATTCTAAATAATGGATGGCTTTTGATAGCCAAAAAGATTACATCTGCTAATAAAATGTAAATATTTCCTGCAGCCCCAACATTAATAAAGCTGTGTGAAATTAACAGAGCGGTGTGATTTATTTCATTTGACTTATTCCTGTCTATCACGCAAAGACAGGCAATTGATTCAGAACACAATTGAATCAAACATAATAGCATACAAGAAATAAAGACACAATTAAAATCGAACATAATAGCATACAAGAAATAGAGACACAATTTAAACTTGCCCGGGATTTTTTTTTTTTTTTTTTTTTGTTTTAATTAAGCGTCTTCTCAGATGATACGTGCCCCTTTACTGAATAATATAAATTGGATTACTCTAGTAGGGGTCTTTATATTAGTTACGGATTAACATGGACGTTGTATAATCTAATATTGTGTACATATTAAATAGCCACGCATAGGGCCCGACCCTCAAATAAATTTGTTTTTAGCTGATCATTAAAGTCAGTTAAGGATTATGCTGTTGCAGTGCAGGTTTCCATGTCATAGTGTGTGTGTGTGTGTGTGTGTATATATATATATATATATATATATATATATATACACATACATGCATGCATACATATATACATACATACATGTACACAAAACTGCCCAAAGCGGTCATCTCCTTCCATAGCAGGTGATTACGCAAGAATAGTAAATTTCGAAGATAAATTGATTAAGGTAATATAAAAATGGTGTCTGTGTAAGACAGGTGGTTGGTTAACAAAGGTAACTGTTTAAGGAGGGTTTGACCATACATATTTACATATATACATTGTTACTGTCATTTAGAATGGTCTTTCATATAAATGCCATTTTGTGCGGAAATTATTCCATTTACAAGTTGCATATATTGAATATGTTTCAGACATGAAGTTTATTTCTTAAAGTGAACCATATTTGGTAATGTGTCATTAAATCTTGATGTGAACCATATTTGGTGATTTGTTTTTAAATCTTAAAGTGAACCATACTTGGTGATTTGTCATTAAATTTTGAAGTGAACTATATTTGGTGATTTGTCATTAAATCTTGAAGTGAACCATATTTGGTGATTTGTTATTAAATCTTAAAGTGAACCATACTTGGTGATTTGTCATTAAATCTTGAAGTGAACCATATTTCTTGATTTATCATAAAATTTTGAAGTGAACCATATTTGGTGATTTGTCATTAAATCTTCATCCGTAAATGTATAGTTTCAATTGCAATATAAATAAATTGATCACATCATAAGTTTATCTCCTATTTACTATACCAATAAGAACCTGCGTCTTTGAAATTAAAAATTATGGATGATGATTGCACTCATATTTTAGCCATTCAGTAACATTGTAAAGGACTGATTTTGTTTTTAGACAGTCCAAAAGATATGAAAAAGGGCCTTAACAGAACTGTCATACATAAAACACAAATTGTTTGGAACTTTACCAATTGTACTCAAAACACTATTTGTTGGTAAACTTATATGCACAATTTTAGTTTGAAACACCTACGCTTGAGACACTAAGTCACCTTGAGTGCCAGGGAATAGTACTTACTCCGTTCGTTCTTCTCTAAATCACTGCATTCCACATTCCATTTTCTATTTTTGAAGATGGTTCGTAATTGTTACAAATTATTTTTTTTACAAATATTGTTGCAACCCTTTGAATCTCCTATAATAATTAAAACAGATGGGTGTAAAATGGGTGTAAAACAGATGGGTGTAAAATGGGTGTAAAACAGATGGGTGTAAAACGGGTGAAAAACAGATGGGTGTATAATGGGTATTCAATATTTGAGTGAATGTTTAAACCAAATTTATTACTGTAGTCTTTTTATGGCATCTAGTAGCCCTCCCCCCAAATTCTAAAAAGTTTTGTATGAAGCCTAATTTATTCACAAAGTTTACAAATCAGTTCACGAACCATCTTTATCCACAAAGTCGTTTACTTATAAAATTCATTTGCCAACCCAATGCTTATATATTAGACTAGGAATTTCCTACTCTTCATCGACACAGTCGTTTACGTATAAAATTCATTTGTAAGCCCAGTGTTTATATATTAGACATGGAATCTCCCACTCTTATATTGGGATTTATCCATATTTGTGTTTGTAACAATTATTGTTATGTTTTACTGTAAACTTATTATATTGTTTAATATAGCCTGAAAAAAAATATATCCAAATTTTATTTTGGCCTATATAACTTTCTTCAAAAAAAATATAATCCAAAAATAAGAATATATCTACATGTGAAGAGAAGGCAGGTAAAATGGTTTCCATTTTTGCTCGGGAGGAATTAGTGTTATAATCCATGTTAACATAAGGGCATCGGTGAACATTATGATATCCCATTGATGGTAATCCCTAACAATGACTTTCATTTTAATTTCATTGCAAACTTACAGAAAGGGAATCTAGCTCCTTACGAGCATTATGATGAAGATTTGGTTACATTTATGATAAATGAGTAAATTTTGACTGTATCGACCCTTTATTAACTGTAATTTTGCCAAACAGCATGAGAAATTGTTTTGATCAAATCAAAAGAAAATGTCTAACTTCCATAGCTTTAGTATCGTAACTTAATGTCACCATATTATTTACATCCGAAAAGAAATGTATACATAGGTAAGTAAATTCCGATGAATCCCAAGCTAGATTAAATTATGAACACTACCTGACATTACTACATGTTCTTCTATCTATCCTGACCTCTTTAGTTTTCTCAGTGTTTATTCTAAGACCTGAAAATTTAGACTATTGCTATATAAGAATCAGAGCTGATTGCCGTGACTTTTCAGAGCCAACAGGATTGAGTTATGTGCCATATGCTTATTATGAAATAATAATAGTCTCAATTATTGATATGAATTTACTTTATATTTGAACTTTTTTCTGATCATATAGAATATTATCTATGCACATCGGATTATAATAGAGAAGAGATCTCTTTGTCATCAGCCTCTTTTAATATCAAATCTTGATGAGCATTGCACATTAATAATTACACATGATAATTACACATGATAATTACACATAATAATTACACATGATAATTACACATGATAATGACACATAATTTTATATACTTATCAAACTCTTTTTAACCGTTATTTTTTTTAAGGCGATATATCATAATAAACCTTCTTCACTGAGTTAACATCATAGTATCTCATTAGGTGGACATCTGGACAAGAATGTGTTCCACTGAGGGTGGATACAGAAAAGGTATGCACTCCGGTCGAAGTTCACCCTTCAGGCAGTATGAATGAGTCATGTATTTGTGTCCTATACGCAAGCTGCACAGTACCATCTAATCGTTGCAATTTGTTCTATAGGAGGGATGCCACTTTCCAATTATTGTTTGATGTTCCGAAGCTTGTTTGTAGAGTTTTCGTTTCTTATATTTGGCCAGATATGTTGGATATACAGATTTATATAATATTTGTAGCCAATTATGGAAATCTCTAATAAGAAAGGGGTGACTGTAGGGCAGCTTTGGCTACCTTATCTGCCCTTTTAATTATCCTTAATACCAATGTTACTAGGGAGCCATTAGTACAAAATATTTTTTCAAGATTGTATGAAAAAATAGGTTTCTATAATTTTTGCAAGATTTGTGATATTAACTTGTTGTGAAATGTACGGTTTTATAAGTCTTTCAGTGTGAAAAGGGAATCCGAAAAGACAGTTTGCATTTTGAGACGTTTCATTTTATTTCAAAGATGTGAGTATGACTGCAATTTCTACAAAGAAACGGAGGTTTTATCCAGTACCCTTCGTGCTGTGAGGTGTTTCAACAGTAGCTTTGATCTTGTTCCTATTGTTTGAACCGTCGGCATACTGGGTCCTATGACCACGAGAAGAAACTGATTACGTTGAATTTACTCTGAATGGAGATGATCGGTTGAGGAGTTTTTTACATTGGCAAAGATCGAATATTAGAAGGGGGAGGGGGATTTGGTTTTTGAGCGTACATGATTTGGTTTTGGGCCTAAAGACGACATCATATGCGGTGTTAGATAGATTAGCGGAGAGTTTGGTAGTAAACTGAAGCACCAGTATCTTTCATACAAAATATAGTGATGCTTCATTTACCTCAACCCAAGAACTTTGGAAGTTCTAACCTCTCCAAGACAAAGAGTAGTAGTAAAAGGGAACTTTTACTTCACTTTCAAAGTTTTGCTATAGCACATATCAGCAACGTTTTGCTAAGTCACGAAGCTCTAACGTTTTGTTAGACCTCGTGACCTTTTTGGGGGGTGGGGGTGGATGAGTGGAGTTGGGCGAGCGGTTTCACTTCACCTTGCATCATTTGAACTAAGTCATGGATCAGCAACGTTTTTTGTTATACCCCGTGAGCTTTTTTAGGGGAGTGGAGGTGGGAGGGCGGTCACGGTAACATAACATCAGGTGGGCGACTATCAACAACACACCCTTTAGAAAAGGGCGGTGTTTCTGGGATAGCAACCATGAGTAGTTTGAAACTTAAGCGGGAAGACAGCGTAGGGGCGGAATCCTCTAGCGACGAAGGCATCACCTTTGAAGTGTATTCAGACGAGGAGGTTGAGGAATACATACAGTCACCCAACCCAGCACATTTGAGACGCTGTTGCCATCAACATTTATTAAACTAGGAATCAAGGATCTTACCAAATATGACCTTATACGATGGGAATATTCCCTCCTCCTTCCATAGACATCTTGCGCGAACTATTTTCTAGCGCAACAGAAGAAGGGTTTATGGAGCATATAGCTATGCTCGAGGACCTCTACGGAACAGGCCAGCTCAGAAGAGCCGTCGACCTTGTCAGCTAAGGCTCATAAGCCGGAGGAGTGCCTGGCTCGGGGAGGTCTGGCAGGCTAGAGGAATAGATGACACAGCTTAAGCTGTACCTTCGCCTAATTTTTTGATAAAATCTGCCCGAGCCTCAAACTGACCCTGGGCCAGGAGCGCATTTGCAACATCGCCAGCCTTAGAAACCTACCAGGGTTGCCCTGGAGTAAGTATCCCGGGAAGAAAATCTGCCACAACTACTGCGGGCCCGGGACCCAGTTGTACGCCGCCAGCATTCCCAAGCTGTGCGACGCGCCAATCAACCATGTGGACGCCGCGTGCTACCGTCACGACCTGTCGTACTCGTGCAGCAGCGACATGTACCACCAGCACAAGGCCGATGTGGACCTAATCCACGATGTAAAGGCCATCTGGGGACCAGCCATCGGCGAATGGCTCAGCCGTATATCCTTTACGGACGGGATGAAGGTCAAGCTCATGGTCAGCGGGTGCGCAGACATTTGAAGATGGGTCCAATAGGCTGTAGCGATGGAGGCCCGTCTTGCATCCGTCTACTAGAGCCCAATGGGTTACTGGAATGGGGCTACGGACGCTAAAAGGCTGGCAGCTGGGCGCCAGTGCCCTGATAGACACTGCCAGAGAGTGGCTGAGAAAACAGGCCGCATGGCAGATATACCTGCCAGCGCCACGCAAATTCGTCCCCCAGAGTTTTAGCAACTCGACCCCAAATGAAGAACACCAGGCCAATGTCTCGTTCTTCCTGCACGACAAGGTTGGACAGCACGTGTGCAAATATGATTTGACCGTGGTGGACATTGCTAACCGCTAAAGGCGGTCGAACGCTCAACACGTAAGGAGGCTACAAAGGTTGCCGAAACGCTGGAACGGAGCTATAAGCGGGGTCAGCTCAAGTGACCCAAACTGTTGCAGGTCGACACTTGTATTAGTTTATGAGCGCAGTGTCGCAGCTCCTGACCAGGCGTGGCATCCATGTGCGGTGCGGCGAAGCCAGCGTCCACAGGCCTAGGGCATCGTGGAGCTGTATAACCGAACGCAGGCCGAGGGGCTGTATTGGTTCAGTCTTGACCGTCGATCTCACTACGCCCTTAGCCCTTTGGAACTCTACTCTGTCTGCTTGCAGAATGGAGTATATCTTGGGACTCAGTTGAATGACTCAGCGATGGAGGCGCCATTATAATCGTCCTTAAACTTTGCTACAACCTTCTTATTAGCGTTGCTATGTATAGGGTGGCCTTCTGGAAAGTCGTAAGTATCGTATAGGTCGGAGTCCTCCGCTATGTCCCCATATATGTCTTCCGTCTCCACCTCCAGCAGTAGACTGTCCGTGTCGATGTAGAGCAACTTGGCCTTAGCACCGTAACACGCCATTATCCAGTAGTAATAAAAGTCATACATCAAATATTACGATAGATCAGGGACGGCATGGCCTGTGTAGATGGGGCTGTTAAGATTGAGTCTGGCTTTGGTGGAGCTGACCGCTATGAGGTTACCCTCAAAGATCTAATGGGACTGGAAGGCTGAATCAGGCGTCGAAGCTTGTCCTCTTGGCCCACTGGTCGGACCAGATCGACGCGGATGAGCTTGCGCTGATTTTCCATAGTCTTGCCAAGGACAGAATTATTCAGCAGCTTAATGTAGCCCTTGTCAAATTCGTTTGTAGCCTTGGCCCGAAGGTCTGGTTTCTTTTGAGTATAAGGCGCCATCCATGGGCTCTGACAAAACTCTAGCACTCGGTGGACTTTGGTGTTGCTCATTCCGAGGCTGGTAACAAACTGGAGAATTTGGTAACAAAAGACGTATCGCCTCTTCTTCCGAAGATTGTGTACCAGCTTCGCACATCTGGTGTACCCACCTCCCAACTTGACCACCAGACCTTGCTGGTAGCTGGATAGCCATTCTTTCTGGTTAGTCATTGACTCTGGGACTGAAGGGTAGTCGCTGTGAGTATCATGAAGCTCTTCTGGATAATCCAGGTCCACCTCAAGAAGGTATATCTTATGGGCGTCTGGGGCTATGCTACTTAAATCAATCTCTTTGGGGTCAGCCCAGCAGTGGCAGCCTGTGGGAAGGCCCTGCATCATCGCCCAATCATAAAGGTTATTATGATACTGGTAGACGATCCAGGTGGTAGACTTGGAGGGGTCATAGACTGGACATTTGGGGTTGCTAGCCTTCGCGGATTGCTTACTCACCATCGAGGTCCTACCTCGGATCCCTTTCTCGCCGAAGAGGCGCATATCGATGTCTGTCAGAAGCTCGAGCTCCGATCCCATGGTTTTGAGCAGGGCGTCCCAGTTCATCCCAGGAGAACTAAAGTAGTGGGATTTGACCCAAAAGCTTCATATATAACGGCCAGAAAAGCACGTCCGTCTTAGGTAGAGGTCGCGATAATCCCCCATGGTCCTACAGCCAAAGGTATCCCATACTCTTTGAGTGTGCTGCTGCAGGCCTTAATGCTAGGAAGCTGCGTCGCCTCAAACCGGTCTCACCCGTCCATATACTCGTACGGATAGACACCCTTAGGAGTCAAAAGGTGGACAATGACAATTTTGCATACATAATGCAAGTATTATTATCATGTTTAATTTTATTAGGGACATAAAAAATTCAATTATCCTGTATTCATTTTTATTATATAAAATACACATCATTAAAACTAGAATCCCCTGAAGGGACTGACCCTTTACTGGGTTAAAAGTATTTCAAGGAATCCAAGATAAAACCATTTATTTTTTCTAAATGCAGAGTGCTGAAACCATCTCCTATTGTTGAGTAATAGCAAGATTTTCAAGTTGGCCACCATGGTGACCATATTGCATGCAAGATCGGCACCATTTTCATTTGGGACCAACCAGACATCATAAGAAGTCTTTTGGCGAAAACCCCATCTCAATACGCTCATCCATTCAGGAGTAGCTATAATAAGATTAGCAAGATGGCCATCTGCACCATTTTCATTTAGGACCAACCAGATATCATAAGAAGTCATTTGGTGAAAACCCAGTCGATACCACCATCGAATCTGGAGAAGCAATAACAAGATTTAAAAGATTGCCACCATTGGATTCAGATCTGCATCATTTTCATTTGGGACCAACAAGACACCACAAGTCTTTTGGTGAAAACCCCACATTGATATGACTTTCTGTTTAGAATAGTAGCATTGAGGATTTTCAAAAGAGCTGCTGTGGCGTCCATATTGGATGTCAGATTGGCACCATTTTTACTTATGACGAACAAGACAACATAAGAAGTCTTCTGGTGAAACCCCATGTTTATATGACCATTCATCAGGAAGAGTAGCGATAAGATTTTAAAGATGACCATCATGGTGGCCATACTGGATATCAGACAGGCTTCATTTTCATTTAGGGCCAACTAGACAACATAAAAAGTTTATTTGGAGTAGCAATATAGAGATTTTCAAAAAAGCTGCAGTGGCAGCCATATTTGCACCATTTTCATTTAAGACCAGCCGGACATCATAATAAGTCTTCTGGTCAAAACCCGACATCAATAAAACTTTCCACTCAGGAAAAATAGCGATAACAAAATCAGGCACGAGACTGGATTGATTCAAAAACAAGAGTACCGTGAACGGCACATTTTATGACCACCCAGTGTTTAATATCCACTATGTCACTAACTAAATTTTTGCACAGAAACCAGTTTTCTTCTTTCAGTCACAGTAATCTTTACCTTTGGACCCTGAAATTTTTGAGCCTAAGTGCAAGCTATCCACAAAGGTTAGCAACTGTATATGGCGGAGAATTCAAGTTATTGTGCAGAAACCACTTTCAGTCAGTGACCTTGACTACTGAGCTTTTGAGCCTGAAATTGACAGGGTTCTTCATTACCCCAGGCGTAAGTTATCCACAAAGTGTTGCAAATTTAAATGGTCGACAACTAAAGTTTGTGTTTGGAAGCCAAATTGGTAACAGATGTACAACATCAAAACATAATACACTCCACCTTATTGCAGGCTTATAACAATCTGACAATTACAAGGTGGGTCTTGATGTCATCCCCCTGGGGCTCCCCTGCTCGAAAAGATTGTCATGAAATAGAAACCATCCAACCTTAAACACCACCCCACCCCACAATGCACCTCTTTTGTTCTTCTTATTTATAAACTTTTTTTACTAATAGTTAATACCCTAAAAAAAAATCTTACATAGTGACCCCTAACGCCATCCATTACCTCCAGTCCCCCCTCCCCCCAATTTACTTTCCCCTTGGGAAACTTGGGGTCCAGAGTTCATGGGGGTACCCAATTTAATCTCACTCTCATCAAGAGAAATAATTAAAAATTCCCTTGGCAAAAAATACTACTAAAAAAAAAGTATATCAAGTCCAGACTCACCTGGCAGACTATTGTTAGTTTCAGTTTTTCTCATGAATAATCCATTCACACATAGCTTTCTAATGCATTTTTTTTCTATGTTAAGCCTAATTCACGTCCTTCTGATACAAGGTGCACAATGTTTTTCTGGTAAAGTTGACTTTTCGGAAAAAAATGTCAGAGCATTTGGAATGGATATTCAGTGGCCATAACTCTGCTAAATGATGATGTGGAATGTTGGAAATCCAACTCATTCAATGTTTCATAAATTTAAAGGCACAAGAAAAATTTGGTTGAATATCAACATTCCCTCATAAAATCGTGCTGCAGAAACCAAAGAGGTCATGCTACAGGCCATAACTCCTCTAAATGATAACGTGGAACACTAAAAATAAAACTTGTTCAATGTCTCACAAATATAAAGCTGCATGCCAAATTTGGTAGAAATCTAACAATCCTCGGCAAAGTAATGCTGCAGAAACTGAAGTCAGGATGACAGGAACACAAAGTCTATAACTCCTCTAAAAGATGTTCTGGAACAATGGAAATTGAATTCATTCAGGCTCTCATCAATAGAAAGCAAGATGGCAAATTTTGTTGAAATCCAACAATCCTTGGTAGAGATATCCTGCAGAGCGAGTCTGAAGGATATTGTGGGGGTACAACTCCTGTAAATGCTGTCGTGAAACACCGCAAATTGAACTTTTTTCAAGGTCTCGTAAATATAAAGCATCATGCCATTTGGCACACGTTTAATAACCAGAAATTACAGAGCTCAGAAGTACCTTTTAGGCAACAAATCTTTAAGTGGGCTTAGCCTAACCAAACCAGAATAATGTTGTGCCTCTCTGATGTGCACCAATAAAGTAGAGAAAGTAACTCAGGTATTATGCTCCAATAAGAACATCCTTCTTGTAACAAGAGCCCCTGAATGGGACTGATGCTCTACTGGGCAAAAAGAATGTCCAGGAATTCAAGATAAGACCATTTCTTCCTTTAACTGCTTAGTGTTGAAACCATCTCTGATATTCTTCAGAAATAAAACGATTTTCAAATTAGCTGCTGTGATGGACATATTGTATGTCAGATTGGCACCATTTTCATTTATAACCTAGTAGATATCATTAGAAATCTTTTGATGAAAACCCCCATGTCAATATGACCAGCTATTTAGGGGGAGCAGTGACAGCAAGATTTTCAAGACAGCCATTGTGGCAGCCATCATAGATGTATGTTTGGCACTATTTTTATTTAGGATCAACTAGGTATCATAAGAAGTCTATTGGTGAATGCCCCATGTTAATTTAGCCATCCATTTGGGGATGAGTAGAGATCATATTTTCAAGATGGCCACCCTAGTGGCTATATTTAGGGCCAGTCTGCATCATTTGCATTTAGGACAAATACGACAACTTTTGAACTCCATGTCAAAATGACTTTCCATTTAAAAGTAGCAATAACAAGATTTTCAAGATGGCAACCATTGTGGCTATATTGGATATCAAATCAGCACATTTTAATTCAGGATCAACAAGACAATATAAGAAGTCTTCTGGTGAAAACCCTATGTTGATACGACTTTTGTTTTAGAAAAGTAACAATAACAAGATTTTCAAGCTGACTACTATGGTGGCCATATTGGATATCAGATGCACACGACTTCCATTTAGGACAAACAAGACATCACAAGAAGTCTTTTGGTTTGTGCACAATGTCAATGTGACCAGCTATCTAGGAGAAGAAACAATAAGATGATTTTCCAGATGGCGATTGTGGCAGCCACATTGGAGATCAGATTGACACCATTTTCATTTATGACCAACTAGATAATGTCAGATGTCTTTCAGTGAAAAACACCATGCTGATATGAACATCCATGAAGGAGGAGTAGCGATAACAAGATTCTCAAGATGGCCACTGTGGCAGCCACATTGGATGTGCTAGCACCACTATTTTTATTTAGGACAAATTAGACATCATAAGAAGTCTTCTGATGAAAACCCTATGTCAATATTTCTTTTAAGAGAAGTAGCAATGACATTTTCAAGAGGGCGAATGAGGTGGCCATATTGGACCTCGGATCGGCACCATTTTCATTTAGGACCAACTGGACATCATAAAAACTCTTTCAGTGAAAACATCATGTTGATATAACCATCATTCAACAGTAATGAGAAAATTTTTAAGATGGCTATGTGGTAGTTATATTAGACATCAGATCAGCACCATTTTCAGTTAGGACCAACTAGACATCATATTAAGTCTTCTGGTGAAAATCCCATGCCAATATGACTTTCCATTCAGGAGTAGCAATAACAAGATTTTCAAAATAGCTGCTGTGGGTACCACACTGAATGTCAGATTGGCACCTTTTTCATTTACGACCAACTAGACATCATAATAAGACTTTCAGTGAAAACACCATGTTGATATGATCATCCATTGAGGAGTAGCAATAACACGATTTTCAAGATGGCCACTGTGTTGACCATATTAAATATCAAAATTGGCAGCACTTATGACCAACTAAAATCATAAAAAGTCTTCTGGCGATAACTCCATGTCAATATGACTTTCTGTTCAGGAGGAGTAGAAATAACAAAAAATTTTAAGATGGCTGACATGGCGGCCATAATAGCTGTCAGATCTGCACCATTTTCATTTAGGACCAACTAGACATCATAATAAGTCTTTCAGTGAAAATCTGATGTTGATATGACCATACATTCAGGAGGAGTAGCAACATCAAGATTTTCAAGATGGCCACTGTGGCAGTCATATCAGACGTCCGAGCAGCACCATTTTCATTTAGGATCAACCAGACAATGGGACGAATGTATGTGTAAAGTTTCATGGCAATCCTCCAAGTAGATTAGGAGGAGTAGCGATAGCGAACATTTTCTAACAGATGGACGTATAACAGACTATCCCATAGCTCTTCTGGTCTATGACCAGTAGATCTAAAAACCGTGTCGAAGTTTATAAATTTATTTGTCAAGATGATGTCTGAAAACTTTACACCTAAGATTCTTAAATATTTGGAAGCCAGTCTGATATGTTTGGATAAAATAAAGTTTAACAGTTGCTAGTATTGCCATGTTAAAGTGCCCGACAGAGAGGTGAGCTAATAAATTTTACCTCTTTTGCCACATTCTCAAGACCACTGTCTTTGTAGAACCTCACTATGTCATCATTCAGCTCTGTGCCATTACTGTTTTGGGATGATGTATGCAGAATCTTAATGGGACTCGATTGTCCTGCAATTAAACCAGGGGAACTATTATGATTGTGGCCAACGAGGCTTCACATTTTTTCATGTTAATTTTACAGTATGTACTCGCTTATAAGTCGGATCCAACTGCAAACTGCATAGACCCAGATCTGCCATTGCATAATGCACCGGCAGATCAGGATTTATGCAGTTTGTTAGGACTAATCGGTAGAACAAACAACAAAGATCCTGAATTGCCAGTGCATTATACGACGGCAGATCAGGGTCTATGTTGTTTGCAGTTTGATCCAACTCATAAGCGAGCATATACAGGACACTGTGCTAGACACAAAAAGTACAGTAACACTTGCATGAATTTTGAAACATTCTATGAATATGAGTGAGATCAGTTAAAGTTAAACTTCCATGTCTATATTAAATACTACAGACTGGGAAAAGATTTACAGCTTTTGTCTCGAATAATCTACTGGATAAAATTTTCTATTGTTTATCCCACAATTTATACATACAAATAGTCAAGTTTTCAACAAACGATGTGTTATGTTTCTTTTAGGTGCTAGTTAACTTTTTTCTTTTGCACAGTATACAGTACAACTCACATGGTTCTTCATTTCTACACACGTCACAGTGGAGCAGTTAATCCCCTCCATGCTCGCTTTGGACTGAAGCTCCACGGTGGAGGGTTTTAGCAAATGTTAAGATTTTTTCATGAGCATTCCCAATTCAGTTTAAACAATGTAGCCCAAGAATTTAACATTATGATCAGTGGAAAGTAGATCACCAACACTTCTAGGAATTTTTTGTTTCTTACTTTATTCAAAGAAATCTGAACTAATTTGCACTGTTTTGAAGAGGAGCACACTTTTTGGCTACACTTGAACAGCAACAATTTATCCCACTGTTACAAAGGAAAAGTAATCCTCTGCGGTACGGACAATTAAATTACAAGTGACAGCCACTGCTATTTTAAAAATAAAAAAGAACAGAAACCTTGAATTTACACTAAAATGCAAACCACGTGCTTAGTCCTTATGCAGTAATGGCAGTACACAGTTAACAACAACTTGTGTTCACAGGGTTGAATACACACAACTTTGAGCCAGCTATATTCAGATGCAATAGGGACTACAGCAAGTGTACTGTAATTTTTGAGGACATGGACGATGAGATTTTCTTTTCTACTGCGGTGTTTTTTTTCTTTCATCACAATATAATTTTTTTCCAATTAAAATGAGGAATAAAATAACGTCTTTTTTCTACAAATCAGTGCAAGAAGATTGTTTTCAAGCTTTTAACTATCAGAACCTTTGCAATTTTGTTTCAATTCCTTCAGGCATGACTGTGATTTAGTTATTAATTTGTTCAACACTTATCTTCCTTTTCAATGTAGGGAGTACAACGTATCACTGCCTTTCATAAAATCATTACAAAAATTATTTTAAAAAAATCTCATAAACTTGAACAGAAATAAAAGTAGGATTGCATCTGATATTCTTGAACAATAAGAGTTTCTCTGGTGGACATATTGGATGTAAGATCAGCACCATTTGTAGTTGGAACAAACTCGACACCAGTAAAAGACCATTTTGTTAAAAAAAAAACATGGCAATATGACCATCCATTCAGGAGAATTAGCAATAAGATTTTCAATGCGTTCATTGTGGCAGCCATATTGGATGTCTGCTGGGCACCAATTTAACTTAGGACCAACTAAATATCATAAGAAGTCTTTTGGTGAATACCATATCAATATGACAATCAATTGTGGAGGAGTAGCGACAAGCATTACAAGATGTCCACCATAGCTGCCATATTGGATGTCATACGGGAATCAGTTTCATTCAGGACCAATTAGACACCACAAAAAGTCTTTTGGTGAAAACCCCATGTTGATATTATTTTCATTTAGGTGGAGTAGCAACATGAAGATTTTCAAGATGGCTGCTATGGTGGTCACCTTGGATGTCAGATCGACACCATTTTTATTTAGGACCAGCTACACATCATAAAAAGTCTTTTAGTGAAAACCTCTTCTTGATGTGACCATCCATTCAGGAGGAGTAGCAATGGAAAGATTTTCAAAATAGCTGCCATGGCAGCCATATAGGATATCTGTTTGGCACCATTTTTAGTGAAAACCCCATGCTGATATTACCATACATTCAGAAGGAGTAACAATAACAAGATTTTCAAGATGGCCACTGTGGTGGTCATATTGGATGTCTGAGCAACACCGATTTCATTTAGGACCAAACAGACCATGGGATGAACATATGTGTAAAGTTTCAAGGCAATCCTCCAAGTAGTTTAGGAAACATGTGCTAATGGACAGACGACAGATGATGGACAGAGGACGGACAACACACCGTCCCATAAGCTCTTATGGTCTATGACCAGTTGTGCTAAAAACAAAACTGATGCAATATATAGTAATAGTAAAGTTCACACGTCATTTGCATGAAAGTATTCACTACAAGTTCACAAGAAAAACATGACTAATTCTCCAGAAATAATCTGTAAAACAGATGTGGACTCAGCATACATTTTTGAGAGCCTTGCCATTCGGAAAGACACAAATAACTTGATAAAATCTACAAGAGAATGACCTCATTCACGCTAGTCATTACATACCATACTCTACAGACAGACGATTTAAGACACTACCCATTGTGCTACACTGAAAGCAGGGTGAAGAGATATCTCATTACAACAGTATAGACATTGTGCCGGTTTTCACATGAGATTTCTCTGCTGGAAATTGAGGCTTGAAGTCTTTCAATTTCACCAAGTACATGTAAGCTGTTGTTCTAAATTTTGTGGAAGTTACTTTGTGAATAGCTCGAATTTTGTGGAAGTTACTTTGTGGATAGCTCGAATGTGAATATATATATATATATATATATATATATATATATATATATATATATATATATATATATATATATATATGAGAAAGAGAGAGACAGAGCGAGAGAGAGACAGACAGACAAAAAGATACCCCTTTACCTAAGAGAATAGACTCGTGCACTCATGCAATTATTTCAATCTATACAAATAGAAGAGACACAACAGTTGACACTTCTGGTTGAAGATTTAGGGAGGATCATTGGAAAATACACTTCCAACAAGAGAAACTCCAGATTACTCCTCTAGAGATAAAAATCAAGACACTAGTTATATCTGTCAAGAGACTGCCAAATGCAACAAACATCAAATCCCTTCATTTTAAAATGTGTGTATTTATCTTATCCATACTTTAAAAAATCAAGACACTAGTTATATCTGTCAAGAGACTGCCAAATGCAACAAACATCAAATCCCTTCATTTTAAAATGTGTGTATTTATCTTATCCATACTTTTAAAAAATCAAGACATAGAGACACTTACTTTTTTCTTTTTCTTTGTATATTCTCGCGAATTAGAATAACAATGAAGTGTCAAAAACATCGCAAAAGTCCATTTTTTTCTTCTTTTTTTACTGTCTTTCTTTTTTAGAACGTATTCACTGGCATTAGTTCTTCTGCGTCAGTACATATTTTAATAGGAATACAAGATTGCATTGATGAAAATAAATACAATATTATCCACACTGTTGCAATCCTAGCACTGACTGACCATGGTTTACGTTAAATTGGTCGTCCTACAATGAGTGAAACTGTGGTTGTTTGACGAGAGCGATTTTCTATTTTACCATTTCACTGGCAGCAAACTTTGTTACAAAAAATACTGAGTGTCAAATGAGATATTTTTTTTCTTCATTCAGGCAGTTTGTTACAAATTTTGCCAAAACTAGATTTCATACACTGACCGACTTTATTCAAGGTCATTTTCTTTTGTTAAAAATTGTGTTTATCGTTTGATGAATACAAACTTCACCTAGGAAATGTATTACATTTGTTAGATTGTTAAATTAAGTCAGAATGTTTGCGTCAAGCTAAGATTTTGCTGTAAAGTTATGACATTTTTTCTACTCAAGTTTAAAAATAGCAACGCTAAGATTTCCTTGAAAGGTTGTGAGTTTGTGTTGTTTGAAAACGGTAGACCACAATTCTAGTTCATTTATTGACACATGAATCTTGGGATAGAATTTGTTGCCAAGTGTCGCTATGTCTTGATCTGATTTTTGTTTTTTAATAGTACGGATAAGAAAATCACACACACACACACACACAGACACACAGACACTGTCAATCTCTCTCTGTCAAACTAGGTTTTTAAATTTTTTTAACCTTTATCTCTCTCTCTCTCTCTCTCTCTCTCTCTCTCTCTCTCTCTCTCTCTCTCTCTCTCTCTTGTAAGTCATAATGACTTGCCGATGATTACGTACAAAAATGCTCGCTCTCTCATTCTCGTGTATGTCATGATGATTTTCCGTAGTCAAAATTTATCGTAATCAAAATGTCCATGTGAAACAAATGTTGAACCGTATACAAATTTTACAATAAAAATGGTATTTTAATATTTTGACACCATGAAAAAATTATATTTTCCTATAATCTGAAATCTAATTTTTTTTATACCAATAATAAACTAACTGTTCATGGGAAGTCAATTGTAAATAAAATTTGCCGTAATCAAAATCTCTCTCTCATGTATGTCATAATGGACTTGTCGTAGTCAAAATCTGGTGTAGTTAAAATGTCTACATGAAACAAATGTAGAACCGTTGTGTTTTTTCATAGGGTACATTTCACTCATATTTTTTTATTTGTGTATTAACTGTGGCATTACAATATACTTTTATATTTCTCGCAATCCAAATCATAGTTCTGACCTTACTACAGATATCTAACTTTTCAGTCTAATCTATATATTTTAAGAGGAAACTTAGACCTCTATAAAAAAAATTAAAAATTCGTTCTTCATGAATATTCTTACGTATACATACCTATCATGAAATATTTTTATTATTATTATTTTTTAAATATTTAATAAACCCTGTACATCGATAGATGTAAGTCGGGGTACCATTCCACTGACTAACTTATAGAGCATTTGACACAGTCGTATATTTAAACAAAAAATTAACTGTATGTTTGGATTATTAATATCAATTTCTAGTCGTTGCTATACAAAAAAAAAATAAAAAAAATAAAACATAATAATTCAAAGTAAATTTATATGGGGGATAACTGATGAGAGAGAGAGAGAGAAAAAAAAAATAATTCATGCTATATATTAAATACAATCATTGTCTTCTATATCACTGTTTAAATGGTTATTACCTTATACTTGTGAAGTATATTAGTCCTTGAAAGATATCAGCAGAAAACTGAAGATATTCCCTCATATATCTTATATGATAGTACATGCATTATGTTTTACACATTAAAACTTGCAAATGATTCATAACAAAAAGGATACATCAATTATACCTTATAAAATTCCCAGCTATGACTGAATTTCTCCCAATCACAGTTTTTGTATGCTGTGTACTTTTCTTATTTGTACCGATATGAGATTTCTTTCATAAACGTTTCAAAGGTTGGTACTTTATTGTGAATATATAATGTAAATATGTAGTTCTTTACTAAAATAAAATCAAATTAAAAATGTTATCAGATTTGTTTTGTTTATTTTTTCCTAATATTGTATCTACTGCTGTGAAGGTAAAATATGCTAGGTGTAAGCATTTATCTTTCAGCCACCTGAACAATTGTATCCAACAAAATTTAATTATGGCTCAGTGATAGAATAAATAAAAAAGTGATTCTTCTGTTTCTCTACAAAAAGAACATAAATTGTCTTGTATAATTCGCATTGTGTGTAAAGGAACATTTGTAGGGAGAATTTTATGGAAAATTTTCAATAGAAACCATTTAAGACAAGTATCTTTTGTACACTTATGTAACAATAAATATTTGTTTTTCCAGTCAAAACACTCATCCAAGTTAAGATTAAGTCTCCATTTATCTTGTGCTTTTGAATTATAAATTATTTCTTGATAAAAATTGATAAATACTTAGACAACCTTTCTTTTTTTTTTTGAGTGAGTAATCGTAGCAGAAATGACATAGTTGGTCTATATAAGATAATATCTGAAGCTTCTAATTTTTTTACTCTCAAATAGTCTTTGATGGCACCTATAATACCCTCAAATTGTAAAATGGGTATTCCACATGGATAGATTGTTAAAAAAAGAATTAAAACTAATAAACTGCTTGTTGCATGTGAAATCCCCGATTATATTTACTCCACAACTGTACAGATATTTATTTAAAAAATGCTGTTATCTCAGACTTTAATATTAGCATTGAACCACACTGGCTTGGCTAGAAACGATTGCTATGATTCAGGCTTGTTTGTTTCTTGACGTTTTAACCAACTGAATAAAACACCTTTCCCCAAAAAAATTCTTCAAACTTCAATAAATCTTTTTAGTAAATTCAATTTCAAAAACAAAAAAAATCTAATATTAGAAGAATGATTACTCTTGAGCCCAAATGGAAAAAAAAAACATCTTACATGCTCGTCTCCCAAACATAGAAACTATTTCCTATTTGGAATAGATTTTCTTAAAAGAGCTAATAGATGGTTGAATATATTTTGCATAGATATTTTTACAGCTTACATACAATTGAATAATAAGTTTACTATTGAAAACAAAGAAGAATTCCTTCGAATAAATATATGGATGAATCCTAATATCATTATTGGAAATTCTAGTGTAATATGCAAAGACTGGATTGAAAAAGGAATCTTCAATATAAATGACTTTGTAGACGAAGATGGTTCGAGGATCAATCTTGATAAGTTCTTAATAAATTTGGATTCCATGTCAATTTCCTAGAAATTTCAGGGGCTGTTGAGTGCCATAAAAATCTACGAAAATAAATTTTATGTCAGTATCGATTCTAATATACAATACCCATGTATGCACCCATCTGTTTTACTTATAATAATGGATAAAAAGGGCTGTAAAAGAATATACAAAACACTCATTTGTAATAATCAGGAGCCAGCCTCAATTGCAGAATGGAATATAGAACTTGACAATTTAAATGAGAATGAGTGGAATAAGATTTTTTTTCTTGCCGCACAAAGTAACCAAATGTCCAAGACTTAAATGGTTTCAAAATAAGATCTTACGCAGAATTTTGGCAAAAAATAATTTTCTAAGTATACATGTCTATATACAGTGATATTTCCCTGGGTTGGTCCACCTGTTAAACTGTTCATATGTAGGTAAAATGCCCAGATCCTGGTCTCTAATATTGTCCTAGCAATGTCCGGTCCAGGGAGGTTTCACTGTATTAATTAATATGTTTATATGTCTTTAAATACAAGTGTGTGTACACACATGCTTGTATTTATGAGTGTGTATGCTTGTATGTATGTTTGTAGGTATGTGTGTATGGATATTTGTATGTGCATAATTGTATATATGCATGCATGTTTGTAGGTATATGTGTATGGATATTTGTATGTACGTAATTGTACGTATTTGTATATATGTATGTATATTAGTGGTATGGGTGTATGGATATTTGTATGTACGTAAATGTATATATGTATGCATGATTGTAGGTATGCGTGTATGGATATTTGTATGTATGTAATTGAATATATGTATGTTTGTAGGTATGCGTGTATGGATACTTGTATGCACACACACACATATGTATATATATATATATATATATATATATATATATATATATATATATATATATATATATATGCATGGTTTATACGTATGCATATATGTCCCATATTTTTGAGTGGAAGGACGGATGACTAAAACCAATAAGTAGAGAGGTAAGAATATGAAACTACCACCATGTAATATATGTTTATGCAACTTTTCTCTCTCTCTCTCTCTCTCTCTCTCTCTCTCTCTCTCTCTCTCTCTCCCGAAACCTTTGGACACATTTATACTAGTCATGCTTTAAGCTGGTAATTTTGATCCACTACTTATCAACATCTCATATTTATACTGACTCATAAATTGTTAACGGTGAGTCCAAGGCCCCCAACCTTAGCTTCGTAAATGTGTCTGGGGTAATACTAATAATAATAATAATAACAATAATAATAATTATAAAAAAGATATATCTAATATTTTTGAACATGTTTGAATTAATAAGTTTTTCCACTTAGCTGTACCCAAAATAAGTCTACGTATCAAGGTTGCTTTTAATGCCGTCATAAATATTTTAATGTTAATCATTTTCAATCCTCCTTTAGAATATTCTTGAGTACAGACTAGTCTTTTTATCTTGTCATTAGATTTATCCCATAAGAAATTAAAACACATTTGAAATGAAATCGAAAGCTTTTTCAAGGTCAACAAGGTGAAGAAGACCAGGGATATTCTTCTCTTCTGCATATTTTATTATATCATAAATAATTCTTGTATTTCCCCCTATATATCGAAAAGAAATGAAAACCATTTGATCTGGGTGTATTAGTTTTGGTAAACATTTCTGAATTCTGTTCGCAATAGTTACAAAGGCAAGTTTATAGGTAGTATTTAACAAAGATATAGGTCTCCAATTCTTTAGTAATAGTTTATCCTTATTGCCTTTTGGAATACAAGTTACCCTTATGAAAACAAACATTTTTATATCTAAGAAGAAATAAACCTAAATCTTTCTAAAAGAATTGTAAAAGTTCTGCGGTAAAGCCATCTGAAACTGGACTTTTATAGTTTTTCCTTTTTTTAACGACTGGACAGTAACGTATTGTATGTAATTAATCCTTCAATTGAATTTTGTTCATTTAAGTTAAGTTTAAGTAATTCTTATTGGGTGTTAAAATATTATTTAAAGTTACCTCTTCTATTTCTCTAAATTTATAAAGATTCTCATAATAAGACTTAGTTTCATGTAATATTTCACGACGATCTTTTATTATCGAACCATCTTTTTTCTTCAACCGAGGCATGAGCTTCGAAACATTCTTCCTATTTTCCAAATTACAGAAGTATTGTTCTACTTGTTCTTCTTCCTCTATTCAAACTGCTTTAGATCTAATTCTAACCCTCTCTAACTTTATATCTCTAATTCATCTAAGTTCATATTTATATTGATCTAATTTATCTGTAGAACATATCTGGTCTTCCTCAAATTTATTTATTTCATCAATTAAATATTATTATCTATCCGTTTGTTTCTTTGTGTGGGATGCATAATAAATTATAATGCCTCTGATTTCCATCAATAAAATGTCATAAAAGAGTTGGTTATCGATTGTGAACTGTATTTCTGATCTAGGGATACAGCAAAGATTTTCAAGAGAATATACATGCAAAACACATTGTTTTATAATATCCTCGATTTTTCCCTTAACAGGAAGAACATTCATGTTCTCTTAATTATGAGGTATTAAATTTTCAATACGTTCTACGCTTTATTTCTTGGCGCATTTTTGTCCTTAAATCAAGCCATATTAAAAAGTGAACAGATCTCTATCCTGCTTCAATACCGACTTTTTTCGCTTCACATATCAGTTGATCTGAAATCAAGAAGAAATCTAATCTTGCCTGCTTAGGTGGATTTTTGCGTCTCCAAGTAAATCTTTTCTTTTCCACATTTAACTCTTTCCAAATATCAACTAATTTTAATTCATTTGTCATACCTATCACATATTATCTGTTTGCAATTTTTCTCAGAGGGTCAAAATTTTAATGTGGATTTGATTTCAAGGTCACAGTTAAAAGTTATGGATCACCATATTATGGCTGATGATGTGTAAAATCAACACACAAGTACAAATGTACGTGGTCAACTCTTGTTATAATGTTATTTTTTGTTTAACAAATATTCAGTTTCTGACATATACTCCACAGGAACGAACATACACTGGACATTGTGGTAAATTTGATTCTTTAGATTCGAATCAAATGCACTAAAACATGTAAATCAGGTCAGAGTTATCTGGTTTTGATATTGTAGTGTAGCACTCATAAATTATAACACACATATAAAGTTTCTTTGCTCTGCAAGCGACAGTGTCGAGAACATATTAAATACCAAAACGAACTTAACCAAACTCAGTGATGCATGAAAACAGGTTCACAGTAAGAAAGCTATTTTTCATGTAATTTCAAATTGATGAAGATGGCATCCAGACTTTTGACATAAACTCTGACAAAGAGAAACTAAACACTGCTTATTATTAAACTATATTCTTTATCATTTCATAAGCAATCTAAATCTATCAGCTCCCCCCACCCCCGTGTGATTCTCACCCAGGGTCTATTCTAGAAGCAAGATTAGCAAGCAAATTCCGCCCAATATCAGACGACACATTATTGCCCATGTCATGTCTTGGACAAGTTTCTAGACCTGAAATGAATATCTAAACTTTCAAATCAAAATACTTTTTAGCAAATATTTGAATAGAAAATTGGTACTGTATTAGAATATTCATTTTGTTATCTTAGCAAGTTTTGGCAGAATTTTGTAAAAGAAACAAAAAAAAAAAGGCAAAATGTGAACTATGCAACATTGAATTAATTTACAAGGGATTAACTTCAAACCTTCCAAATCACCTCAAATTCAAATTCCAGCTTGCAAAATAATCATAATGTCAAAATTCTGAATAGTCATATTACTCACAACATTTATATTCATTATACTCTTTAAAAGATAACATGTAATAATGCAAGTTGATGAAGAACATGGTATAGAATAGAGTCTACAAAGCTTTTACGCATCTCAAGGTGCATGAGCACGCCTGTGTCAACCATATGCCGCAGCAGCGCAATAGGGGCCCAGTTATGGTCGTTGGATTAGGGCTCGTTCTCCGGGGGCCGATGAAAGGACCAATAGTGCAGGTTGTTCGTGCCTGGTTCCTGCATTTCGTAGAGGCCGTATACCATTGCTGCCACCAGGAAAGCGCTTTCATAGTATAGTCTGTCAATGCCATTGAGAAGCCAAGAACTTGTTTCATGCGTGAAGTGACCATCTCCTCGCTCCTACGCGGGTCAAACTTGTCCACCACAGCCCACTCATCCGCATTGCAGCCTTTGGTGACAAATTTGAAGCAGATGAAAAATTCTCTGCGTTCGTGGAGAGCCACGAGGATGGTTCATCTGGCTCTTTAGGATAAGTCGACCGCCTCGGAATATGTCCCCTGGTATGTTGACGAGATCCCCTAGCCAAAAATAGACAATCCTCTTCGGCGCTAAACGTGTTGTAGACGTGCTCTGCCCCGTCGACCTCAACCTCTTGTTTGGCTTCGCGGAAGCTACTATACCAACCCCAGGCAAGTTTCTGGGATTAGGCGCAGGGTGCTACTTGTCAAGGTCAGATGGGTCTTTGGGAGCCCCGGGCTCAATGGTTAAATTCCTGCCCCACCCCCTCTTTCTCTCTCTCTCTCTCTCTCTCTCTCTCTCTCTCTCTCTCTCTCTCTCTCTCTCTCTCTCTCTCTCTCTCTCTCTCTCTCTTTCTGCTGCATGGGCGCCCTAAGGCAAGCCGTTTCCAGAGCTGCTGCTGTGCTTCGCAACTACTGGTGTAAGGGGCTCAAATCCCCGTCACTGTCGCTCTGTTTTTTCCCAGCAGCAGTCACCCGCACATATTGTGGGTCCTCATCCTATCGGTATATTTTTCGCTGTTCGGCCATATTGTAAAACTCGCAGTCTGGGCAAGATTCGCGTTGGGATATCCGCCGGCCAGGCGAAGAGCGCTTTCGACTATCCTTTGGTCCCTTTTGGATGCCTGATTGGTGCAAGACAACATTTTAAGGCTTCTTGAGCATTTTGGACCAGCCCTGGGCGGCGAACGGTCCGCCATTTGAGTCGGCAGAGGGGAGGGGGACTGGCTAAACGAGAACAAACATCTCCGTGGGGCTCCACTCACCCGTCTCAAAACCGGTGATCCTATGGTCCCTCTCCCCCTGGTACTACATGTAAATAGGAATAATAGAACCCATTATATGCATTAATGTGGGATGGGGAAATCCCATGAACAGGTCATAATATGTGGACTAGAATAAGGCTTTGCACGCATCAACTCATCAGATTGATTATTGTGCTTTCATTCTTACTGTGAAATAGAGCTGGTAAAATAAAGATGGCGTATAATCGGCATGGATATAGCTTTAGAGCACAGAGACACAGACACACACACACTCACGCATACACATATCTCTTTCTTTCTCTCTCTCTCTCTCTCTCTCTCTCTCTCTCTCTCTCTCTCTCTCTCTCTCTCTCTCTCTCTCTCTCTCTCGGTCGGTTTGACTGTCAGTTTTACCATAATAGGCACAGAGTGTGAGAGAGAGAGTTTGCTTGTTGTTGTTAATTTTAACGGCACCTTTAAACCTTATTTTCTATATCAAGCCAAGGACAAGAGGAGTTAAGTGCTTTTCCCAAGAACACAGATGCAGCCTGTCCAGGCTTGCCTGTACGGGCATCGAACCCACGACACTTGGATTATGCATCCGACGCTCTACCAACTGAGCTACCGCAGCTTTAAGATAAAACTGATAGGCTGAATGTCCAAACAACACAGAGACAAAGAGTCGCCTTCAGCCATTTAAATATTTAAAAAATGATCTGTTTCAGACCCTTATTATATGTAAAAAAGCAAATACAGAACAAAACATGAATAAGGTTAGGGGTCGACTATTTAATCTTCTGGCGGGGCCGGATAGAGACTTGGATTTTATTTTGATCCGGACTATTTGTTCCTCTTTTACCTCAAGATAATTAATTTGTCAACTAATATAATGGATTTAATAGGTTCTTTTTTTCTATAAATCAGAGTAGGAACATTTTTTTAAGCTATATGGGGGCCTGATATTTTTTTTCAAACCAAAATCCCCCCCGTCCCGAAATGAAATGAAAATGAAATTGTCGGTTCCGTACAGCAGGCATGTGCTACCTAATCAATGAATTTATAGTACGGCCCTCTCGTCTCGACAGCCTTTTGCAACTTTGTATCATTGGTACCGTGTAACACTGAAGAACAATCCCATAGATCGTGTGCACATAGTACTAGAAGAACTTGAGCTCTTGTAAGGTACTTGGTGCAAGTTAAAGGTTTTCATCCAGCTCAATGTCTTTCTTTCTTTCTCTCTCAGTTTTCCACGTATGTGTGTGCCTTATGAAAGACAGACAGACCGATAGAACAATGAATGCAGAGGGAATGTCAATGAAATTGTGTGTAACTTTTTATTTACTGAGAAACCGGGGATTATGAATATTCTTCCTCGTTATTTTCTTATTTTATTAATGTTATCACTGATCTTGCAAGTATAGAAGCAATACTCTGCAGTTGAAACTATAGCAATATTAATACACCAAGGGCGAATCACAATTGGATATACCAACAGTATTAGTATATGAAATTACTTTATACCAACACTTCAAAAACCATGTTATTTTAAATGTATGTGTTATAAATTTGTAGAGGATATCTACGTTTTCTGAGTGGTTATAAGGAAATATTTCACGATTAAAGTGGAAATATTGTATTCTCACGAGTAGTGAAGTGAAATATTTCTTCATATCTACTAAATAAAAAAGAAAAAAACTTAGATTTTCTTTTTATAATGGATTTTTAAAGCAAAAACGTCGATTTTCATGGATTTTTTTTCTCCATTCTGTACCAGTATGATTAATGGCTGCATTACTATATCAATATCTAGAAGGTCCCAAATTTTACAATAAATTTAGGACAGTGACACGCCAAGGCTTGCAAAAGCTGGAAATTGTTCAACTTGTTTCATAAATTCAATATTAAATCATTACCCATCTGAGATCCTCTATCAAGCACAGACATATGACAGAATATACATAATTGCAAAATTTGCAAACTATGTTTCTTTAGCGTGAAGGCAAAATATATAAACAGAGCTGTTTTTCTAATTATCTCATCCGATTTATTACAAAGTAAATTACAAAATATTTCATAGATGTGTATTCGTAATGGTACTTAGGAAGAAACTTAAATCTTAATTTAAGTATTTTTGGCATTTTAATAAATAATGGAATTCATCTTCAATTTTCCCACTGTCACATAAATAACATAATCTGCGTGCCCTATCAAAATCTTTTTGTCTGCTTATAACTATGTTAATAGGAAGTTCTCCTAATCTAAAGAGAGTGTACAATTGTCTTATTCCGTTATTTTCAACAACATATAGGTATTCACATTCTATAATTTCTTTAATTGTTTAAAGGGATTGATCCATTTACTTCTACATGCCACGCTTGCAAGTTACAATGCATTAACCGTTGTCTAAATTGCACAATAAATAATCAACATCGCCAATATCCTGTGATATCCACACAAAATCAAACCCATATTTACAAAGTAGGCATATGCAACAATTTAGACCAATATTTTATACAAAATATATAGATATACACATGCATATTATAAAATCCACATTGACCAAGAGCTCCCATGTTTTGCAATCAATACTCATCTATCCCCGATTTCTCCATCGTTTTCAAACATGATTATGATTGTGATGAGAGTTAAAATCGCCACTTAAACAATTTTATTACTTTATTTAATCAAGAGTTGTACCCTTAGAATGTTTGACGTAGAATGTAACAGATATAGGATAATGTATGGATGACACTGAATATCAAATAGAAACAGACCATGTAAGTTCAGTCACTGTCAATTTATATGATTCATGTTGAAAACTATCTTTAAGAAAAGTTAATACTTGAAGCCTACTTTTTGTTGTATTGGAGTTCGATTTTAGGCATTTTTGATGGCAACTCTTCATTGATTGGATACATGTATCCATTACAGTCTTAACATATTGTACAATCTTTTCGTCCTGATGGAGAGAGAGACACAGAGAGAGAGAGAGAAACAGAGAGAGAGAGATAAAAGGAGGGAAAGAGAGAGAAGGAGCAAAAGAAGAGAAAAATTAAATAGGCCTAAATATGGAAGTACAAGTTTTTTTAACGTACATAATAAGGGGAGATATATTTCCTAAAAGAAAGCAGCTCTAAAAGTGAAATCGCCACTGTGGCGATAAAAGTGGTATCGCTGCTGTGGCTATAAAAATTTTCACCCATTGATACATACAGAAAACTACATACGTGTTTTGTTTCGAGTCAGCGGAAAGAACGAGTTTGATATGGAGTAGGAATACGTCGAGGCCGTTAAGCACGATTGCGGTTTTGTATTTATTACATATCCATTTTTTAACGCTTTCTAAATATTTTAGCTTTACAGAGTGAATGAAATTAGAAACGAATTGGAATTATAAAAGTTCGATTCTCTGTGTCTAACAATATCTACGCACGGACATGCGAGAAGACACCTACTTAGTTTCAATATGGTTGTGTGATATGGAAATACTAATCGAACATCTGTATATGTATATATATATATATATATATATATATATATATATATATATATATATATATATATATATATATACACACATGATTTTTTTGTTATTTACATTGATATACGATATAATAATTTGAGTGTATAAAACACTTTTAATAACACCTTGTTATGTCACACAGAAATGACGTCATAACGTCATGCAAATGAAGGCGTAACGAATGAGGCATCCGAATGTACTTCAGTCATTTATGCAGTTTGGTCAAATAAAATCAATATATTTTGTCATACGATAAATAGAATTGTAAGTTTGTGCTAATTTCAAATGATATTTATGAAACAAATACAATAATTTGAGGCCTCGCAAAGGATAGAAATTATTCGACTAGTCTCATAAATATCATTTGAAATGAGCATTCATGTAAGACACTCCCCCAGCCACTCTATCTATTTTACAGTCTCTGTCTGTCTGTCCATCTGTCTGTCTCTTTCTTTCCCTCCTCTCTGTATATATATATATATATATATATATATTATACTTAACTGCGCGAGGTTATGTCACTATGTTGCAAAATTCTATTATTCTTCTTTCTTTTCTTTAACAGATAAGTGTAAAATTAAATTTCAATAGGGACTATATGTTAACTTAATTCATTTAATTAATACAAGCACGTCTCATCGTTTACGGTTGAATTTAAGTGTTGAAGTACTGTTTATTCATTCTTTTAATCACATTCATTGAGTGGAACAAATTTCCTTGTAAAATAGATTTAGGCTTAAATTCTATTATCAAAGCACAAAAATACAATATCACATAAATTATTTTTTTTATGCTTACAGGCAAGGCAGAAATGTGTGAACACATCGTGTGTACATTCAAGCATTTGAAATGCTGCATATCTCTCAAATAATTTCTTCCATTAGAGACAGGGCCAGTGGCTGCTGAAATCAGACCCTTGTGGCTTAATGATAATGAAGAAAAGTATGTTTTTGCTATGATACAGATCTCTCTCTCTCTCAGTGGATGTTGATGTATGATACATTTAGCCTATTAAAACTTTTGAGATATAGAACTAACATATTTGATGCTGATTTATTCCTATAGTCAAGGAAATTCAAATATTTTTAAAAATGACGTGAAGAGATAAATTTGGGAAAGATTCTACTGATTTTATTTTTCATGTAACCAAGTATATCTTTTTCAGCTATTTCTCATGACCGACAGAATGATATCACAGGTGAAGTTATACTACAAACAAATTAAAGAGAAGTTTGAAGAGACGGAGACTGTCACATTAAACCTTGAAGTTGATCCACAAATCCAATGCGTCTTGGCCCAGAGGTCTGAAAATGGAAGGGTGATCTGCAAAAAGGAACGTGAAAGTTTTCTGATATCAAGAGCAGAAAAGCCATTGAAGGATTGTCAGATGGCCTAAGACCACAATTAATTTTCCTATATAGTCTCTACATTTGTTTGTCAGTACTGAACTTTCCACTGTGTCCAAATCCTAATAAATCATATGTTGCTGCAAAGTATCTTCAAAGATGAGCTCACGCTGAAGTTCTTGTCATAGGTTAACCGGCATTCTTATGAATGGCTGGACTGTAAACAAAGCAATGTGCAATGAGTCACAGATTTCACTTCTGGATCAGCACCAATGCCTCATTACTCACTGTGCACTCTCGCCAAAATACACACAGACAACCACACTATAATGCTCATATTCTAAACAACAACCAATTTCCTTTAAATCAAAACTAAGAATGACTAAATCTAATGCACACATCACCACCAAATTGAGAGAGGAAAAAATGATCTAAAAATAGACTCGGAAAACATTCGTGGTTACTGAACCGGAAGTATTAATTGGGGCTTGATTCCTATCAGGGTCCGAAATTTTCACCTTAAAATAAAAAAAAAAAATAAATGTGTCTGAAATACTGCTGCAAAGTTTCAATGAATTTGATGCATGCATATAAATTTTAGCTGACACCATTGTATTACAAACACTATGAATTTCAAAATGATAAACACTTGAAATAAACTGTAGTTAGTTTTTAGTCCTCATACAAATCTGGAAATTACTTGAAATTAAACCTGGCAGCTAAACTCTCTGTGGAGAGTCAATTTTAAAATATGATACATATTTTTATTTTTTTTTTTAATTTCATTTTCGCGTGAAATGGGGGTAGGCAACACATTTTTGGGGTTACTTCTGAATTCAGCCAAACAGATCTGATTAAAAAGTACAGCGAACAAAATGCATTTTTTGAGACCCGATTTTTTTTAGGTCGAAAATTGACAGTTGCGGAACCGGAGTTTGTGTCCGGATTTTAGACTTTTTGGCCTTAGATCTAAAGCAGACCCGTCCGAACTGCACACAGACAGATGAACCTTTGCAAAAAGTAGGATAAGTGTGAGATTTGGAGAAAAAAAGGGGCCAGGACACAAAAATCGGGGATCCAACACGAAAAAAAAAAAAAAAAAAAAAAAAAAGAAGTCCAACTTTTACCCTTCTGCACATGTGCGAGCATAATAGCCAATGAAAAACAATGATTGTGATACACCTAAGCATCCGGCTAAACGATAAACTTTCTTAAGCAGATCTGTTTGGCTGAATTCAGAAGTAACCCCAAAAATGCTTTGCCTACCCCCATTTCACGCGAAAATGAAAAAATCTCCAGGGGTTAATGAGTTAATGGGTGAATTTCGATGACGTCACCAAATTTGAATATTCCTTGCTTATTTGATCATTTGTGCATTATCATTGCACAGAAATTACAAAAATAGCCCTTCCTGGACAATTTGTAAAAAATTTCCCCAAACTTGTTTAACTCATTAACCCCTAGCGCCACGTTTATGCGTCATGAGGTTGTACCCTACTTCCGAGCTCTGTAACATCAACATCATTTAAGATACACTAAAGTGGATGATATTGCAGGAAAGAGGACAGATGTAGTTCTACAATGATACCAAATAATGTCGACTTTCTACTCGCATTAAAAAGTACAGCAAACAAAATGCATTTTTTGAGACCCGATTTTTTTTAGGTCGAAGAAAGTTAAGATAAAGCTGTCATACCAGCATAGTCAAATAAAGTAAAGACCAGTTTCTCTTTCTTTCTTCTCGCCTCCTTACTCAAAACAATCATCAATACATAAATCTGTTTATCAATCAATCAATCAATCAATCAATAAACTAATCCCATTTTATCCATGCAACCAGCTAGCCAGCCATGTCATGCTAATGTACATTTCTATATGGATGTAGGTGGGTGGGTGTGCAGGACATATCATTATACCTGTAATTATTCCATATCACAATTTCAACTGTAGCATGCAGTTTGGAAATTCACCATATCCAAAACAATTCACATATCCTATGCAATACTGCCTATTTGTTGTTGATATGATTGGGTTCCAGGCTGAGGTGATCCACATTCATACAAACTATTGTGGCATAAATGCAATGCATCTAACGCTTTTGGAATGTTTACACTTCTCATCTTTATCATGAATGCCAGTCTATGGACATGTTTCTTTTTCCAAATGTTAGTCTCAGGGTCCCTATATGACAATAGCCCATACAACCTATTTGATGTTACATTGCCTGTCCAAAGTATGCAAATACTGTTAGGTTCTGGAACAGAATTGAATGCACAGAACTTAAAGTTGAATGGTGAATTTATTAATTAAGATAAACACTTGAAATAAACTGTTGTTAGTTTTTAGTCCTCATAAAAATCTGGAAATTACTTGAAATTAAACCTGGCTGCTAAACTCTCAATGGAGAGTCAATTTTAAAATATGATACATATTTTTATTTAAAAATATGAATTTAAATTACTCAAGTTGACAAATTTTGTTCTTTTGCAACATGTCTCCATTCCTTTATCACAAACATCAATGGTTTTCGTTATCAGGTGTGAAGTAATTAAACCAGGGCCTGTCAATAATAGGTAGCACCTGAAATCTGGTAGCATCTGAATACGCTAGTTAGGGGTAGTAACTAAGGTGGTGATGGATTTTTCACCCCTGAAGGGGAGGAGCTCTTAGATGTTGGGCTTCCAATAGTATAGAAGAATTGCTGGAGTTCTATGATACCAGGACAGCACACCTTTTCCTAGTTATATAAGGGGGAGAGAGGATAATTCTTGTACTTTTACATGCAGTTATTTAAACTGAAACCATGAAAGGGTACACGTAGAAGAAGAAAACTACTATAAAATATTCCACATAACAAAGGGGTCATATTTCTGACTGATGATACTGTACCAAGTTCCAGTGCTGCATCTGCTCAAGTGACCAGAAGAATGGATGCAGACAAGTTCTCTCTCATGGCAGTGACAAAGCCGACAGGTGGGGTTCTCCAGTCAGTTGTGGCACCAGACTGTAATGGCACACCTGGGTCTGCTAGAATTCTATGGCCATCGTACAAAGCAAGACTGGCCCTGAAAGAGACAGAAGTGAATCAGCATGAGGGGACACGTATGATCTGTATGAATAAAAATGTAGAATTGTGGAATGATATCATCCATCCTCATGGCAATCAAGACAACAGATGTGAGAGACCTGATTTCAAACAGTGCAGTTCTGCAACTTTTAGCCAAAAATATGTTTCCGGGAATAAGAAAGAACAAGAGAAGGAAAAAAGCTGAAGCAGAAAATTCCGTGTTAGGAACTACTTTTTATTGTAAACAAACAATGTATGCAAATGTAGCAGACACCGGAGCTTTTGCTTTATTAGATTTGTCTGTGGATGAACTAAACAAGCTGTTTGAGAGTAGAGATGATAAAGCTGACGATGTGGATGAATTCATTGAGTCACAAAAGAATCTTTCAATCAAGCAAGTGACTGAACGTGATATTCACAATGTACAGCGGTGGCTGTATGACAACAAAAGTGAGGCATGCAGTATTGAAAATATCATTCTGATCATTTAAACACTTATTTAGCCGATGGTTCAGGCTATGAACCGTGCTCTCTAGAGTCTATAAAAAAAATAGCATAAAATGGCATCTTATGACCAAATGATATTCCGTTTCTCTCAGAGACCGCTAATTTTACAAGTCAGTCCAAGCACTAAATTCGAAAAAATACAACTAAAGAAGGCGGGTTTTGGTATAAAAGCAAGTGCCTCGGAGCCAAGAAGCCACGATAACGAAGAAGCCTTATTTTCCGCTGACAAAATGGGCTCTCACACCACAGCCGCTTTGCAATTTTGCCTTTTTTTTTTTTTTTTTTTTTTTTTTTTGAGAAATTGTTTGGATTTATTATGACAGTACATATAAATATGTCATCTATAGCTGGTAATAAGAATGACAATAAATGTACTTACTTTTCTGCATCCTGAATTTCTTCAAAATGTACTTTCTGATCCACAGCGCGAAATTGCACTGCAATCTAGACTACATTTCCAACAGAAATCACATTCCAAAGGAGAATTTACTGCACTCCAAAACGAAATGAATTTAATATTCCCTAAAAAAATATTTAATCCTGCATCTTCTTGAGAATTTCACATAAAATAATTTCATATTTTGTCCACCTTATGATTCCAAACTATCAATGACAAGACAGTAACACATGTGTAAGCTAGCTTGCTGTCGAGGCCAGTCCCTCTAGCTACATGTACATCGTACGTAATAGAACCAGCTAAAAACTAAAAGAGCAGAATTTAGCTGAATCGACATAAAAACAAAATCCCTCCATTCCAGATCAACTGGGAAAGTTGTTCCAAGGCGCAGTCATTCACAATATGACTCAAAATTTCAATTTTAAGTAGACCAAAATGTGATTTTTTTTTTAAACAAATCACTGAGCGCGCGGTTCTCAACCAAGTTCAAAGGTCACTGGGCGGTGCCACGTGCGCATGAATACTGTTACTGTGTATTGGTTTAACTTCGGTTGTGTATTTACTTTAGAATATAGCAGAAATTCAGTTACTTTGTTTCTTGTAGTGTGTTCTTTTTTTTTATTCAGCCTTAAGTAGAAAAGCAAAATGAGTATATAATAAAGAGGTTACTACATTTGTATTGGAAAATATGAACTCGTTTTTTCTGAGCTATACTGCACTCCTGACGTCGTGCAGTATAACTCAGAAAACTCGTTCATATTTTCCCATACAAATGCAGTAACCTATAATTATTGGACAGTCATTCCAAGGGCAATCACTCATATGCACAGGTTTACCAGGAGCCAAGGTCAATGCAGACAGAAAAGATGATCTTAGTCCATGTACAAAAGGACAGTGCCAAAAAGACACAATGAAAAACACATAATACAGAAAGGAAAACTGTCGTGGGGAAATCCATAGGTAACACAACGCATGTTATGTGCAGTTGTGTTACCTACTACCACCTGATGAGACCTATGGAGAGGTCGAAACAGTTTTCTCAGAATATCAAGACATAAATAAAGAAATAAACAAACAAACACATATTTTAACATATTCTAAAATAACATGAACTGACTGACTGACTGTCTGACTGACTGAATGAATGTAGCATTGAATGAATGAATGAATGAATGAATGAATGAATGAATGAATGAATGAATGAATGAATGAATGAATGAATGAATGAATGAATGAAATAGTGTATGTATGATTTAAGATAAAGCTGTCATACCAGCATAGTCAAATAAAGTAAAGACCAGTTTTTCTTTCTTTCTTCTGGCCTCCTTACTCAAAACAAACAATCATCAATGCATAAATCTGTTTATCAATCAATCAATCAATCAATCAATAAACTAATCCCATTTTATCCATGCAACCAGCAAGCCAGCCATGTCATGCTAATGTACATTTCTATATGGATGTAGGTGGGTGGGTGTGCATGGCATATCATTATACCTGTAATTATTCCATATCACAATTTCAACTGTAGCATGCAGTTTGGAAATTCACCATATCCAAAACAATTCACATATCCTATGCAATACTGCCTATTTGTTGTTGATATGATTGGGTTCCAGGCTGAGGTGATCCACATTCACACACAAACTATTGTGGTATTGATGCGATGCATCGAACGCTTTTGGAATGTTTACACTTCTCATCTTTATCATGAATGCCAGTCTATGGACATGCTTCTTTTTCCAAATGTTAGTCTCAGGGTCCCTATATGACAATAGCCCATATAACCTATTTGATGTTACATTGCCTGTCCAAAGTATGCAAATACTGTTAGGTGCTGGCACAAAATTGAACAAGATTTTCTCTGACAGAATTTCAAAAATGTTCATGTTAAATTCCCCTTGTTCTCCAACCTCCCAATCACCTCTTTATTCTATGGACATTTTCACATAGAATTCCCGTTGACTCCAGACTCCCACTAACATGTTAATCCAATGAACATTTTTAACATTATCTTTTCCCTTGACCCCAGAGTACCATTTTGTATCTAAACTAAAAACAATGTATTTGGTGAAGGGAAAATGTCATGATAATTTTATAATGTTTAATTCCCTCTCACTCTCATGTCGGAGGCGTAATGTTAAATCTTCAGTGACCCCAGACTCATACTCACATATTAAACCTATGGACATTTTACATGGAATTCCCATTAACCCCAGATTCCCGTACTTTGTATATGGCGACCGTAGTGTTAATTCCCACCGATGGTCCCATTTAACCCCAGGGTATACCAATATACTATTTATGAACAAGGGAGACATTACTGGTTTTCCAGTATTTTAAATCTATGTTTAATATTGTAAACATTCCATTGTATAATATAGACCTTTACCAGAAAATGAATCACACTAAAATGTTCTTTAAACAAATTTTGTATGACAAATATAAACAATGTTAACACTAAAGGTATGATTCCAGCAAAAAAAGTTGAAACTTTTCATCGTGAAGCCAGTATTTTGGGGAATTTTTAACGCATAGGCTTATTGTTTATGACCTCCTAATCCTCGTCACTCATAATTTTTGTTGCAATTTATTTGTATATGTCTCTTTATAGCAGATTTAAAAAATAATATTGTAAACCAAAATTACTTATATAATTTGGTTCTCGTTTTGTAGAAAAGTTGCCTTTTTAAATAATAGCGGTAGTAGACATTTCTGTTGCTATAGAAGCAGGGTTTTTTTAATTTTTTTTTTTTAAATAACAAGTCCTTAATATTGTAATAAATTTGGGTATGTTCCATTTGTATTTACGTCTCCATTTATAGGTTCGTTAGATTTTAGTGATTAGTTGTTTGATTATGGGAAGTCGGTGTTGGGAAATATTTCCCAGCCCGAGTAATTAGCCAATTTATAGGAACAGTTCTACGAAAGTTCCGTGCTATAGTAAATAGTCACGAGACAGTTCCTGCCAAAAGTTACCAGCCCATGTACTTGATTCAATTCTACGAAAAGGAGGCGGACATCTTGGAACGATTATTTTTTAGGGCTGTGGCATGATTTTGTTACAAGTGAGTATCTTAAATGATTTATACATTGACTTGGAATAATTATTCTGCCATTGAAGATATTGTCACGTTAGAAATTCGGTACAAATTTTTGGTAATGCAACTTTTTCTTATATTTGAATGATTGCACGTGCATTCACTGTATGATTGTTTAGTATTTTGACCCCCCCCCCCCCCCACCATTTTTAAGGTAGAAGGCATGAGCCTAATTAGCATAAGCCTAGTGTTTATAAATTCACACAGAAGCTAAATCTGTAATATGGTTTACATTTACTTCAAGTTAGGCTTGAAAATGGGTTTGCTTGTTTGGTGACTGCATGTCATAGTTAGACTAGCATTGGAGATCAAATACGTAACTTGGGCTGCAAATGAACAGCCAACTTGGCTTACGCATTTATGTGTGTCTGCTACAGCGGTAAGTATCTCAAAATCGAGATGGTTAAGGGGGGATGAGAAGTATGTTAATATGTTATGATACCAGTGAACTTTAATCATACATAAGGCACATACTGATTCTTTGAGCCTCCTTGTTGCAGGAAAATATTCAAAATAGCTCTTTGCTGTCAAAAATGAATGTAGACAAGAGGGGTTGGTGGTAGTGTCGGTTAGTATAAAAGCCATCAGTTGTACAAGGAATTAACCTGAATACCTCAGTCAAAATCTTACAAACATGCTTTCCACAAAAATTATTGGCTAGTTTTTATTTGTATCTTCCATGTAAAATTATCCTCATTTTTCTGCAGTATGTCATTGTCAGATAAAAATTCACCAAAACCACTGTATCCTGGACTCCCCTATTTTGACGCACTTAAGAACTTACTTTCACCTTTTCAGAAATATACTAATTTCATAGTGATACCTCTCATTAGTATAGAAACATTAGTTATTTTAGCAAAGCATGCATAAAAAATGACAATGATATATTCCCTAATACTCTTCCTTGCATGCTTTCAACCAGACGACCCCTCGTTGGAAAGTTTGTGTAATACGTCACCCATTATGACGCACTTCACAGAAGTCGATTCTATTGGTGACACCATTGTACATATGCGCGGGGGAAAAAACTATATTACAGAGGAACATCAATAGGACATAGAAAACTCAAGTTTATGGGGAAAATTAAGGACAGAAATTTAACTTGGCATTCCTTAACTTTTCTTACATTTATCATTAATTTGGTTTTGGTACAGATTTGGTCTAGAAAGGAAAAATAATCAAATTTGGAAAAATCATGATGGTATTATTGTAAAATTGTGTAGTTATAATTATAAAATAATTCGATTCAGCATGTGACCTTTTTCCCAATACTTAATTGGCATTGTGAACATGCAGAACCTCAATCTTTGAATGTACTGTTTTTGGAACATCTTAACTGTTTTGCATCCTTCACAACTTATTTATCCAGAATGCAAATAATCAAAGACAGAAGACATAAAATTACAGGAGAAGGTTTTATTTTCATTATTTATCATTCGTGCCATTATCAAACAGATCTTTAAAAAATAAATTGGTCAAAACAAGTTAAATATCAAGAATGTCTTAAAAGATTATTGAAAATTTACTGTTAAATTAAAATTGCTTAATTATCAGATAAAAAATCCTAATACTTTGATTAAAATAAGCAAAAATGTAAAGGATACTAATTTAATTATGAAATATATTGTAAAAGTATGTTTCTTGTAAATTTCCACAAATTATAATAAGAAATAACCACCTATGAAAATCAGTTGTGACAGATCCACATGAAACTATAACATTGTACACCTTTTTAAACAGTGTTACTGATACAGTTATTAGCTGCGAGTCACATTGCCAACACATGTTGAGTAGCAGACTGGATGCCTATTATGGCAGTAAGTTGATTTGCCCCGTCAGAATAGTTAGTAAGGATTTTTATGAGGACTTGCTGGCTGAAAAAAAGAGAAATAGTGAAATGGCTTTTTTTTCATGGTATGTGTCTTTGTTTCATTTCACAAACGATAACGATAGGATTTTCTACAAATTTTTCTGTCTGTGTGACTCGATGTTGATCAGTGTACATTGTTGTGCTTGTGACATCATTGAAAGATGCGTTCTCTCGAAAACTGGGAGTTTATGACACTGCATCAATATAGGGTAGCGTCAAAATAGGGTGTGGGATACAGTGAGACCTTAAGAACTGATGCCATTTTTAAAATCTTGTCAAATCTTATTAGCTGTGCCAAAAATCATTTCCTTATTACCTCTGTGTCTTGAAACTGACACAGTAAGGTATTCCAAACACACACTCCCTATAGATTTGATATATAATACATCATAATAGAAAAAGGGAGCTAAGTCAGCACTGTCAGAGTTAACAGCTATCTCTTCTGATCCATTCTGGTAATGAACAAAACCTTATAACTTTCATACAAGGTGGTTTAATTGAAGTATTTAATTTCCTTATTCAGTTTATCAATATTTACAGTACATACTTTCTATATATTCTTAATTTAATGATGATTGCTTTAATTGCATGCCTTTATATTCTTTTCTACTCATGATATAATATTTAAATACATAGATTTCATCTTATTTACAGACATTTCAGTTATAATAGCCTATATATACACCACCAATCTAACACTTGCTGAAAAGCAGCAATTTCATGTTATTTTAAGCAATAAAACTCAAAAATTGGACACGTGTACAATTTGGCTTGGACCAAAACCTTCAACATGGTATGGAATGATTCGTACACATTTCAGATGGAAGCGAATAAAACTTAAAACACATTGTCGGCTATTTTTCTTGCACCATCCTAATGTGTTCATCTAAAAAATCTACATGTGTCCCATATTTGCCACAATAAAACTTCAATAGAGATTTCACATTTATCTTTGGAAACAACCTCGGTTAATAATAAACGACAAATTTGTTGCAACACCGGCAAGTGCACAGGACATTATAGCTTTCCAAAGTGCACAGTGTAAGGTAATAATTACAAATTATTTGCAGTTTTTCTATTTTAAGTACTGTTCTGTTTATGTTGTTGTATTTAAACTATATTCATGTTCCTCTGCAATCTCTTGAAGTCTTTCAGAGAAAACAGAGTTCTTATAGATTGTTTGATTGTTTTTCTTCTTGCGAAGAAAGTATCTATTCTTTTGTACTGAAAGTCATTTGCCTCTAACTGTCATCTTTTGCCTTTGTATCAGTTTTGTTTAATTGCTGAAAAAATGGGTCATGAGATTTAACTTGAATTCCTGTGTATTTTGCCAAATGAATGGTAGACTGACCAGATCTGAGTGAAGATGAATGAGTGGCGGAATTACACAAACCAGAAAAATTAATCACACATATGGGGTTGAAAAACTTCCAACAAATGTGATAGTTTTTTTTAATTAATAATTTAATTTTCATCTGAGTCTTCTGATGACTGACTGCATTTTTAAAGTTCTGGGTTTTCTTTCCTTGTAGGCCTCAAGGTGTATGGTAGCACACCTGCCGAAGTGATACTGCTGGCCTGGACAACATCACAGATTTCCTCGGGCATCTGCCACACCAGTTGCTGTGGAGTTTTCACAGGAGTATCCACATCAACTTCATTGGAGCTTTGGTGAGTTGTGTGAAATGGATGTCCCTTTTTAAATTTTATTTTTCTCCTATCCTGATTTTGTTTGCATGATTTTCTTTTTGCTTTGGATTTGATTCTAGGCATGTTACAATCACTAGCAAAACAAACTTCTCTAAATAGCAGCTTCAGCAACAATATGAGCTGACCATTGTGAAAATGACCCAAATGTGACTTTCTTATTGTTCTTAAAACAAAAATTTTCCAAAAATATTGTCTTATCAGCAGTTGGGGTGAGTAAGGGTATAGAATTTCATTGTTTAAGTTTCCCTAATGATGGAGTTAAGTTTACTCACATTGGTCCATATATTTACTTTTTAAGCACTTAGCATGCACATTTTGCAGTTACTTTACAAGAGAAGCAGCTTGACTTCTTTTACATCTTTTATTCACTACATTTTGAGAGTTCAGAAGAGTTGTACTACTTGTGCTGTGATATATCACTGAGAGCACCAGACACTAACACTGCAGGGTTTATCACCTATGAAAAATGATGAAACTGACATGTAAGGAAATTTTAGGTTTAAGTGGGGCAAGCAAAAGATGAAGTATGACGGTGTCTCATTGCTGTTGATGGATATGATGGGTTCTCTGTCATTGACAAATGCAATAAATCATGCCAAACAAACTGTTTTGAATTTTACCTATATTAATGTTGCATTTTATTCAGAATTGCCCAAAGTTTTGAAACTGAGAAGCTTTTCCCCTAATCAGACTGGTATGTGAATTCTTAAGGTCTCACTGGATAGTTTCGTATTTTGACCCCCCCCCCACCATTTTTAAGGTAGAAGGCATGAGCCTAATTAGCATAAGCCTAGTGTTTATAAATTCACACAGAAGCTAAATCTGTAATATGGTTTACATTTACTTCAAGTTAGGCTTGAAAATGGGTTTGCTTGTTTGGTGACTGCATGTCATAGTTAGACTAGCATTGGAGATCAAATACGTAACTTGGGCTGCAAATGAACAGCCAACTTGGCTTACGCATTTATGTATGTCTGCTACAGCAGTAAGTATCTCAAAATCGAGATGGTTAAGGGGTGATGAGAAGTATGTTAATATGTTATGATACCAGTGAACTTTAATCATACAGAAGGCACATACTGATTCTTTGAGCCTCCTTGTCGCAGGAAAATATTCAAAATAGCTCTTTGCTGTCAAAAATGAATGTAGACAAGAGGGGTTGGTGGTAGTGTCGGTTTAGTATAAAAGCCATCAGTTGAATACCTCAGTCAAAATCTTACAAACATGCTTTCCACAAAAATTATTGGCTAGTTTTTATTTTTGTATCTTCCATATAAAATTATTCTCATTTTTCTGCAATATGTCATTGTAGCATGAAAATTCACCAAAACAACTGTACAGTGAGACCTTTCACCTCCTATATGTAAGTGTATGAAATGTGTACCTCCGATAAGTTGTGCTTTTTTGTCGTTGTCAGTAAACCAGTCTCCAGACTGTAAACAAGGGAAATAACCGGTGTTACGGTCTCGATACCGAATTAGGTCGCTCTTGCGGAAAACCACATTTCATTGTATGTGATTGTATTATTTGTTTTATTTTAAAAGCATAATTGGTGTAGCATAATTCTTTATAGAATGCTGGCATAATGGAATGGGTTCTCTCTCTGTCTGTCTGTCTCTCTATCACACACACACAAAGAAAACAATAAGTATAGACATTTTAAGTTTTTATTCAGTATGAAAAGAACTGGCAATTTGTTTTTTCTTCTGGCAGCAGATAATAGTAATGATAATAATGAAAATATTTCCCACTGTTCACAACAACACTTACAGTAATAACAACAGAGACAGGTATAACATACCTCTTGATAAGCAGCAAAGATTCAGAAGAATTGAATTTTATAAATTGATTTTTTCCCCTTTTTTGGGGGGTACAAAATACACATTATTTAAGCATTGATATTGTATGGAAATGTATAATACAGAAAATAAAATCACATTCATTTACTTTTCTTTAATTTATGAATAATGGAGTTTATTATTATTATTATTATTATTATTAAATGTTTTTATGTTTACCACATTAAAAAATGTAGTATAAATCTGGTAATAATGTGGGGTATAACAAAACGGAATTACTCAAAATGAAAAGATAATCTTCAGTTGTTAAATATTAAGTGCATAAGATTAATGTGTTTTTGTATTAAGATTCTGATGATGACATGGTTGTGTGTTTGGGAGTTTTGAAACATCTGTGGAAATAAATTAAACAAACTGACATGCATAGGTTTTCTTCGAAATTTATATGACTAAGTATTCATTATTCAACCTCATCTACACTGATACATTTGTACTCCCACCAACTATTCTATTTTAATCAGATAGTTTATGTTAAGGAAAATTTGGACAATATTTTCCATAATATTATGACACAGGAGCCTGCTTTCCATATGGAAAATGGTACTCGTGGATAAAGCTGCAAATTTTGATCCATACGGAACTTTCACTTGTAGCGAAGTACTTGTGGAATAGAATGGAATACATTTTCTCATTCCACAAGTTTTTCAGTCTATATTAGTTCCATATAGCTTCCTGAAGTAATTTTGGTATGGGTATAAAAGTCTCTTTCAATGCATTAGTTCTTGGTCTTGGTCGTTTTAAACACGGATTTGATGCTGATCTTAAAGAATACTCAGATGCAGTATTGCTGGTTTTGATGACCCTATCATTCAGGTAAAGAGGTGTTAAATTAAGAAGGGTTTACTAAACCATAATACATCTATGATATGAAATTCTTTTGTCAAACGGGACCCAGTTTAAAGACTTGAACATGTCAGCTGAGATGCTGTCCTTGGATCGACATCTAGTACAATTCTAGCTGCATGCTTTTGAGGTTTGATTTTGCAAATAATATAAGTTTGTGTGCATGAGCCCCATACTATGTAACAGTAGTCCATTATAGGTAATATGTAAGTTGAATAGAATAGTTTCCTTGCATGCATTGGTAGATATTTCTTCAGTCTTTGCTGTAGTGTTAGTTTGGAGGCTATAATTTTACAGACATGATCTATGTGATGATTTCAGGTTAGTTTATCATCAACATATACATGTACTCCTAGGAGCTTGTGACATTCTACATTAGATATATATTCATCATTTACAGACAATCATATGGGGTTTTGCATGGATAATCTGTTTGATATTCCTACTGGTATTGCAGTGATCTTTTGGGTATTTATATACATTCCATTGTCTGGACACAATTTACTGATGTGATTAAGATTATGCTGCAGCTGTTGTTGGATTGTGTTGCTGTTTGGACTTGGATGTGTGGAATGTTACATCATCTGCATACATATCACTTTCAGTGTTTTCTATATACAATGGCAGGTCATTACTGTATGAGAGAAATAAATAAAGAATGAAGTTAAATGTTGTTTCAAGTTTATCTCAAACTCTGTTTATGCTAGTAGCATTTTTACATGGAATTCCCATTAATCCCAGATTCCCATACTTTGTAGATGGCAACCGTAGTGTTAATTCCCACTGACCTCAGATCGGCCCTTTTAACTCCAGGGTATACCACTATACTACTCTTTATGAACAAGGGAGACATTACTGGTTTTCCAGTATTTTAAATCTATGTTTAATATTGTAAACATTCGATTGCATATTATAGACCTTTACTAGAAAATGAATGACACTAAAATGTTCTTTAAACAAATTTTGTATGACAAATATAAACAATGTTAACACTACAGGTATGATTCCAGCAATAAAAGTGGAAACTTTTCATCGTGAAACCAGTATTTTGGGGAATTTTTAACACATAGGCTTATTGTTTATAACCTCCTAACCCTCATCACTCATAATTTTTGTTGCAATATATTTGTATATGTCCCTTTATAGCAGATGTAAACCAAAATTAGTTGTATAATTTGGTTCTTGTTTTGTTGAGAAGTTGCCTTTTTAAATAGTAGCGTTAGTAGAAATTTCTGTTGCTGTTGTGTTCTTAGTATAAAAAGCAGGTCCTTAATATAAAACAAACTTGACTGTTTTTCGCCTAACACAATATAAATTTAGACTGCATTATAATAATTCTATTTGTTACTTAGAGGTGTTATTAGAATAAAGGTGCCCTTTGATCAGATGACACCATTAGTTTGTTTAACATCAAATTAAAGTTATGTGCTTTAAAGGATAGGAATCTTTGCAGCAACTAACTAAAATACCATCATGTACAGTCAACTATCCAAACAGGAAAAAAAAATCTAATTAAAGAAGGCCCATGTACATATCTGTCGTTATGAAAATGGGGAATCGTCTGCTCTCGTCAGCTTTTCGACAGTGCACACTTTGGAGAATCTAAATACTTATAGAGTCCACGCTTGAGTGATAAGGGCGAAATAGTCACCTTAGAGTCCGTCACTTAAACAGATCCCAAAGGCGAAGTTCACTTTGCTCTGCACTGCTTTGATGACATTATCGCCCCCTCCCCCTCCCAATTTTGTTTAAATAAAATGCATTATTAATCGAATTAAAACGTCGACTTTTGTGTAAATTTCTCTTTAAAAGTGGAAGGTGCAAAGAAATAATAATAAGTTCTATGTTCTGCAGTCAATTTTGGTGCTAAATTGATGATCATAAATACCAGAATGTACATTGTTATCTACGGAATTCCCATCGAAATTTCACACATTATCCTTGAAAAACAAGTGAAAAATTGACTTCCTGTATCTCAGTTTGAAGCAAATTATGACTCACTGGACGCATCCAGGTCCATTACTAACAAAACTCATAATTGTATCCGATATTTCATTCTACTGACACAACAAAAAAGGACTTTTTTTGTCAAAAATTGTGCCGATATTCGACTACAACTTATTTTTGAGGTTGCCGTTGTCTGTTATACAACAAATGCGGCGAAACAAACAAAAATAATACTATTTGTACAAACTTTTAATAATATTTCATCATCATTTTCAAAATCTGATATGAAAAAATGTAAACACATTAGTTTAAAGAGACTATTTTTAACTCTCTACACCCCACTTTTCTCTATTTTCACCAACTTCACCCTATTCTGGTTGAAGAGAGGTAATTTCACCCTAATATTAGGGTCCAACTTGGACCATGACTAATTACAATTAAAGTAACTTAGTAGCAATCCCAGGCTTTTGCATGATTAAGGTGACTTCTGGTAAGATAAAGGTAAAATTATGGTTCAGATCTAGTAACACATGTTAAGATGGTAATAGGCTGAGGGTAAAGTTCGGGCAAAAGCCAGTTTTATACTAACTTTCAATTGGATATTTCAAAATAAGAATTATGGCTGACAGGTGGCGTATAATCAATATAGAATATCATCTCTGTGTCATTATCAGCCAGATCGCACCCACTGGAAATATAGAACATATTTCTTCTTCAAGTCACACTTTGCACGTGAAAAAAAATATCTCTCTGGAAATCAAAGACTTCTCTGAAAGACGTATTCTTACAAAATTATGAGCGATCCCCCGCAATCCAAAAATAGAAAATGGGAGATATTCAAATCCTATTACTCCTTTAAAAAGAAGAATTTATGAACACTGTAATAATAATACGACTGAAATGAATTTCTTTTCCTTTTGCAATGTCCATTTTATTCTAGTTTCAGGGAGGTATTGTCAATGACTTCAAAGAGTTCCATGATCTGTCCGACCCCCCCCCCCCCCCAATTAATGTATTTGATGACATCAGATGTCAGTAATATATTCATTAATATCTGCTGTTTTCTAATTGTTACCATTTTCAGTATATTAATATTTGAATAAACTGCAATAGATTCAGACAAAAGATTTTGATATAAAGGTCTAAACTTTATTTTGTTCATTTTATTTCCTCTTCTTAATAAACCAATGTCTAGTCCATCAATAATATATTATATTGAGGAGTTTCCTTCCCTTACTGGACGCTTAAATCTGATAATAATGTTACAGTATTCTACATTATGTCCCCAAAATAGCAAGGAATTCACACTGGACTGGTCATTGACAACGGCATTTTTCCAAATTGTAAAGGTTTGTGCGAACATAGGATGATGGTATGGTTTTAAATTTTTTAAGATATAAAGGGATTTGGTATTTTTGAGCAAGAGTGTGATCACGCCAGATAGAGACATCAACTTTCCGGGACTGAAAAATGAATCAGAATGGGTATGATCATGATAAGAAGCCGTGCATAAACATCAAAACTGGTGACGATAATGCTCTGATGGATGAGCAATTTACACATATCTGCTGGAGGAGGTAATTTATGTAATTAGAGAAAAAAAAAAAGCGATTACAACCCTCCCGTGATTCTTTAGTCAGTTCAAAATATTCGCGCACCAAAAAAGAAAATATCACCCCACCACCCCCATTAAATTGTCGGTCCATAAATTTTTCCGTTTCATAGTTCCACGAAAGTAATTAGTCACGAGACTAGTTCCCGCCAAAAGTTAACCCGCCCCGTACTTGAATCAGCTGTAAGGGAGACGGACATGTTTGGGAAATTTTTGTTGTGGGGCTGTGGCAGGCTTTTGTTACAAGTGAGTATCTTAAATGATATGTACATTGACTTGGAATTTTGTATGCTGCCATTGAAGATATTCTCATGTTAGAAATTCGGTACAAATGTTTGGTAATGCAACTTTTGTTTGCAATTGAATGATTGCACGTTCATTCATTTATATGATTAGCAACAGGGGATGATTTTTTCAGAATTATAGAATATGCAAAAATGGAATGTTTTCTGCACAATAAGAGTGTGCAGATTTCAAAACTGAACCCATCTTTATGATATCTTTTCAAATAAATTAACAGGAAGCATTCAAACACATGTACCATCCACCATTTTTAATATTGGTCTTTGGCACTTTTTGCAAATTCTTGACCTTGTGTTATTTCAAGCTGAAATTTGCATATTTCTTACATATGTTTATATAGAAATGTTTTGTGAACATTCAGCTTTAAGAATCAACTGACTTTTTCTATGTTCCAGGTAATTGCTGAAGTAGTCGGTACTGAATGGTGCTGGCTTTAAAAAAGTTGTCGCAAAAAAAATCGCAAATCTCAATATTTTGCCGCCAATTTTCAAAAAGTGTCACCAAGCAAGGAGTAAGTATATTTCCATGTCTATTAATGTGGTAGGCAATGAAAATTGAAACAGATGGAGTATTTATTACTTTATTGACAGCAAACAATACAATACCACAATATTACAGAATAAATCATTGCATGACTGTTTTGTGTGCTTATTGTTTTGCATATTAAAATGTTGTTTCATAAAAATAATAAAATCGAATGTCACATGAGTATGCATGAATGCAGTTTCAAAGTCGAAGTCTCCTTCACATTCGTACGTGCCAATTCTCGTTAGGTTCTCTCTCTTTGATGTACTTAACTTAAGACAAATTGGGTTGTTCCACTTAGTGTACTTTACCTATGCAAATTAACCTAATGGGCTCTCCCTCAGCAGTGCTCAAAGGATTTGACATGACACATCACCCTAGCTGTTGTGAGTCAATTCAATAAATCTCTGAAAGGTGTCTGTTTATCGCTGACCGCCTTACCTTTTAATTGTCTTTAAACAGTTGTATAAACTGACCGACTTTTTATCATATTAAATGATACACTGTATTCAGTTTATTACAGACTTAGTATTTGTAAATTTCTTGTGTTGGCTGAACAGTATGTACATGTTTCAATATAGTTTTCTAAAGTTTCTAAAGTCTACTGTTCAAGACTAGTTTTCTTTATATATTTGCTTCTTTTTTTTATTTTTGCCCGCACTGACACACGGATAATCAGCACACAGAAATCGCGAGTATGCCTCCTATGTGTATACAATATATTGAAAATAGTTTACCTCTTATAGGGCAAGAAAGCCTTATACATGAATACATTTGCGTAAAATCAATTTATGTATGAGAATAAAGTGTAACCTTGGAAATATTCAATCGGGAAGGACCTAATCGTTTGAATGTCAAATTCTTGAAGATTGTCCGAAAAGTATGAAACACATATCACAGAACATCAGTTTTAATTTTCTATCATATCTCAGCCATGGATGCCCAAATTTCCAAAAAAAAAAAAGATTAGCGGTCGTTTGGTCGATTGTAGCTATAGTACGGGCCCATTCCTTCCTGAATCATGCACCACTGTATAAAACGTGCACATGCTAAATGCCATGTAAATATGAATGACATATTTTTTACACCTTTTTTTTTACCAAATCAGTGATGAATACAAATAAAGATAGAAATGTAAAATCAAATAGTTAATACTTTTATTGTAAGGTGCACGGTTGTGATGTGGATCTGTACTGTATTACCATACAAGATGCCAACTACTTTAATGACTATGACTATAATAAATGGATACAAAACAACATTAACAAAATTCTCTAAATCATATGTCATTCTCTAACTCGTAAATATGTCAGATAATTATATTATAGATTTTTATCATTTCTTTATCATATGTTAAACATTCCACAAAAATACGGTATGAACATAAGTGTCTTCACCATCTAAATATATTTAATTCATATTTACATGGCATTTAGTATGCCAGCAGTTTGATTAACATTTAAAAAGAGCTTGTAATGTAGACATTATAATTATTATTATTATTATTATTATTGATCTTGTTCAAAATACAAATAATTCCTAAATATAAGTATAAATGTCTGATAAACATATAAATCATTATTATTAAAATTATTTATTTTACAATCTGATTCAATTTCTTAATTTTAAAATTGTGATACAAAATATTAGCATTATTATACAATATTATTTCTGTTTTTATTTGTATTCATTTTTGATCTGGGAAAAAAGATTTGTCATCTGAATATTTTAATTATTATTTTAATTATTACTTATTCTGCATGCATGTGTATGTTTTTTGTTTTTTGTTTTTTGTCTTCTATAATAATAATAATAATAATAATGTATAAATTTCTTGCTATTTTAAATGTACTTAATTATGATTTGTAAAAAAGTATTATAATGCTATTTTTATTCAGACTTTATTATTTTGGAATGTGTGGCATATAATAAAAAAAAATGATAAAGTATATATTTTACTTACATTACATTTTTATGATTCAGATAATTTTTTTCACTGTAGTTTCATAGCCTTTATTTTAATTTTACTGATTATAGCGGATGATATTGTGCACGTTTTATACAGTATAAATGTACCGACTTTTAGTTTTATCTGTGCGAGGATCAGCATCGCAACCATGCACTGTACGATGTGTTTTAGACAGTGCTTGTACTATAAATAGCATTTTCTTTAACATTGCACTCGCCGTTAACAGCTTTATTTTTGCAAATTAAAAAAGTATTCGTAGACGGAACAAGGTTTGGTTTGAAATTTTGTAAGGTATAGAGATTAAATAATCCTCAGCTAGATAGTATGGCCCAGGTAAATACTTTCGAAGACCGAAGGTGGTGTACGATTCAGAATGGAATGGACCCATACTAAAGTCCGGTAGCATAACAATTGGAGTGTATCACCGCATACAGTACTCAGGCCAGATGTCAGCATAAGCGGTCGATATGAACAAATTATTTGTTTATGTAACAATAAAGAGATTCCGGTGCATTGTATACCCAAGTTTGTGGCTTCCTTTCGTGGTGCCTTTGAATTCCTCCACTCCAAACCCAAGATTGTATATGCAAGTTTTAACAGCCAAAAACATTGTCGCCCAAAAAATCGCCAGATGGTATATTTTGTTGCCAATCAGGAAAAATAATTGCAATTTGCGACATTGGCGATGCACAGCCCGATCCCTGGAATGCATAATGACCTGTATGACTTTTACTATAGCATTAGTGTGCCAACATGTCTGCGACATGTGATCTCGGTAAATGTAAGAGAAAATTAATGAAGCTTGTGTTTCCCTTGTTCCCATTTTTATATGTAAAAATAAAGAAAATGTATACCGATAAATATTTGCTTATTAATTGGTAGTTTGCACTGGGGACTCTTTGTTAACCATTATCGTCAGTAGTATTCTAATGGTTCTCAATAGATGTGTACCCTCAGGTTTTGACACTTGGAATTTAAATGTGACCACCTGTACAGAAAAATCTCACCAATTCACACGAGCTGCTCATGAGCTTCACATGATAACCTTGTTAGAAACGTATGCAAATTGGGTAGATTTTGCAAGCTTATATGTGCAGTTTGTTAGATCTTGTGAGCCATTGAAAAACTAACCAAATTTTCTCATGTGCAGATTTTGCTCACTTGAGAATTTGAATGTTCACATGAGAATGTATGACTTAGAAAACATTCTTTCCCCTTACATCTGACTATGTTTGAAAATAAGGTCAAGTTCTAATTTCTCATGTGAGTCATCACGTGAGAAATTTCGACTTCGATTCTGATCAGACACATTTTAGATTTGTTCTAAGTTGGTTTTTCTCATGTGAGTTAGAGACCCATCCCATTCTTCCAGCATTCTATAAAGAATTATGCTTCAAGAATTTTACTTTCAAAAACCAAATCAAATAATAAAATAAAATCACATAAGATTAAATGTGGTTTTCCGCAACTGAGACCTAATCCAGTATCGAGACAATAACGCCGGTTATTTCCCAATGTTGTAACCATATTGAAGCAACTTCTCCCGTGTTTGCTCTACCTGTAGTTTACCATTGTCAGTTTATGCATTATTGCAGTAAAATTGTCAAAAGTCACAAGTAATTACATTTTCTTACTTGAAAATGTAAAGACCTGTTTCATTAAAATGTGGTACCAGTATTACAACAGCGAAAATAGTTTTGGTTAATCGCTCGCATTATAGTGACCTTGTTTACATCATGGCCTCACTGCATGTATGTTGAAGACTTCAACTTGCGCTGAATGAAGTACATCTCTTGGTTTCGAATCATAGGCACCACTACACTAAACTTCAGTAATGTCTCAAAAATACTCAGGGAATTTTGTCCAAATGCCGGTACCCCTTTGTTCTACAACATTACTCCTTTTATGGCCTTTTACTACATAACATTAGCATGATTACCATAGCTGAGTAAATATGTACTTATTTAAAGGTTGCTGACATCAAAGCAAACTACCACTGCGTTATTATTGCAATTATTTTCAAAGCATTAATTCTGACACTTCATTATGGTATTTTTGAGACATTACTGAAATGTTCTCTTGTGTTCTGAGAACACTGTATTCCACAGTTCTTCAATTTTCTTGATCTGTACCAGCCTGTATGGATTCTTTTCACCAGACCTGACATAAAAATTATGATTGTATTACCCTTTTTGGAACATAGAATCTTACATTTATCGTATTTTATGTTGCCAGGTGCTTTTAAATTCATTCATTTCTCATTAACAACTCTGTGTCAAGGTATTAGTTTCCTTGGATAGGTTAGCTCCCCTAGTCCATTTTTTTAGAATGAACTAACAGATCTCATAGTAACAAAATCTGAACTTTAACACTCTAATGGTATTTTTGTTTTATTATATTACAGTTAGGAATCATGTAAAGAGATCTGCCTCTCAGAATATATGCTATTTGTGCACATATTTTGTCTGATACATTGTTTACAATTATATTTTACCTGTTAATCATTGTTTTCTTTTTTCTTTACATGACTTTCCCCCATGAATTATGCAATGAAAAATAGGAAACCAAATTGATTGATAATGTTTATTTTAATATTGAATGATGATGAATTTCTATTTACCTCTTTTGTTCGGTGGCATGCAGATCAGCCTCTAAATCTTTGGTTTGAGTTGGCCATAGGAACTTGTACTGCATTGAAACTTCCTGTTTCTCAATATCAAAGTGTGAACTTGGTCTTTTTGTGACAATATTTCCTTCGAAAGTCTTTTTTTATAGTGTTTTTGTGACGTCGGTATCTACAGTTTTCTCACTTGTTACACCCTTGGTATGAGGAATATTTCCTGGTCTGATGTGAAACTAAATTCTCGCATTAAGACAACCTTTGATTTTTCTCTGTACTTTTGACATTTTTGACACGGTAAAATAACTAGTTTATGTTTTGAGTTTCAAAGTGTGAATTCAGTACCTGCTTAGCACTGTTAGAACTACATTCAGCACTGTTTATATTGTTTCTTTACATCAATGGAAGCTAGTATCAGTTTACAGTCTGGCCAGACTTGCATTTTGCCTCAAATTCCAAACCTCTACATTTATCAATTTTTCATGTGACAAGTGATGAAAAATAAAATAAACCTGTTGGGTGCCATAAATGCTTCTTAATATATGATTCAAGAAAACATTATCTCCAGTTAAGGAAATTTTAGGCAACCAAAATATGATCTTTATACCAGAAATTGATGAAAATAGGGGGTTGTGTAATTTGACATCTCTTATTACATAATGCTTATAGGTATATATTTCATGCATGCATATCTGAATGGCAGACACAGGAAATAAGGAAAAACATGAGACAAACTATTACAATCACTGCATTAAGTTATCTACATCTATAATATATGAAAATGGTAAACATTCTTGAAATACAACATTCATTCTGATCATCTATCAATATTAATTTTTAGTGTGCTTAGAATATCACCCAAGTTAGTATAGTACATACTTGGTGTCTAAGGTTGTCGATGGTGTCTAAGGTTGTCAATATACACAAATGTATGTTTGGTATTAAACATGTCAGCTGAGATAGTGTCATTGGATCGACATCTAGTACAAATTCTAGCTGCACACTTTTGAAGTTTGATTATACAATTAATATTAGTTTGTGTGCATGAGCCCAATACTATGCAACAGTGGTCCATAATAGGTAATATGCAAGTTGAATATAACAGTTTCCTTGCATGCATTGGTAGATATTTCTTTAGTCTGTGCAGTAGTGTTAGTTTGGAGACTATAATGTTACAGACATGATCTGTGTGATGATTCCGAGTTAGTTTATAATCAACATGTACTCCTAGGAGCTTATAGCATTCTATATTAGATATATATTCATCATTTACAGACAATCAAATGGGGTTTTGCATGGATAATCTGTTGATGTTCCTAGTAATATTGCACTGGTCTTTTTGGTATTTCTATACATTCCATTGTCTTTACACCATTTACTGATGTACCTACTAGCATTGCGGTTGTCTTTTGGTATTTATGTCCATTCCATTGTCTTGACACAATTTACTGATGTTCCTACTAGCATTGCAGTGGTATTTTTGGTATTGATATACATTTCATTGTCTTGACACATTTTACTGATGTGATTAAAATTATACTGAAGCTATTGTTGGATTGTGTTACTGTTTTGATTCGATGTGTGGAATGTTGCATCATCTGCATACATATCACTTTCAGTGTTTTCTGTATACAATGGCAGGTCATTAATGTATAAGAGAAATAAATAAAGAAATAAGTTAAGTGTTGTTTCAAGTTTATCTCAAACTCTGTTTATGTTAGTATCATCACACTAGATGAGTATGCATCTCTATTAGTACCATATACTTACCACAAAAGGTCATTGTGATCTACATGTTACACTTTACTGGCTTTGGGAAAGTTTTTGCATTTGGTTCATGACCAAAAAAGTTTTTGGTACCCAACACACATTGTTATCTCAACATTCATGAAGCGAGGATGTATCTTAAGTACTACACCCTCATCACAAAAGTAGGTCACTGTGATCCATATTGCATGTTTCACTGCGTTAGTTTTACTGTCAAGCACTGTTTATGCCAGAATTGTTGAACTAGGTGATTGTACCCTATTAGTACAATACCCTTACAACAAAATGAGGTTATTGTGAAGTACATTTCACATTTGAAAGGCTTGTGTTAAGTTGTTAGCTCTGTGAAGTAGAGTTATGCTGTTGTACTACCCATTGTGTCGGCATCAGCATCCACACAGGTATACATCTGTACACTCATTGAATGTCGACTGTTCTTTATTCCTAGGTTCTATGAAACAGTTTGGCGTGGGTTTCATGGCACCTACTACTAGGGGAGGGGGCTGAAGGGAAGAAATTGCTAAAGTGAAAAATTTGGGTATTTATCTTTATTTTAAAACCAAAATAATTTTTATTTTCAATTTAAAAAAAAAAAAAAACTTCAGTCAAATAAAATCATTAATATTTGTCAAGGATTTGCTAAACAAAGTGGCACAAGCCTAAGATCTACATTTGCTTTCAAAACCAAAAATTGCTAAACTTTTTTTTCCTGTTAAAGTTTTTTTTTTTAAAAATCCGCAAAGGATCTCCTTTTTATGGACATTCATCAACAGATGTTTTTCACCAAGTCTTGCTCATTGCAGGAATTCTCGGGATGCTCTCAAGTGCCTAAATAATCCTTTTGAGATAGGCTGTGATTTCCATTCTCTGTATTTAGTTCCATGCTTGTACAGAGAATAGTTGGAATGGTTGTTGAAACCAGGTGACTGCCAAATAAAGGTGACTGTTCAGGACGGTTTGACTATACATTAAAAATATGCACTATATCATTCTTATTTTTTAGCAGGTTTTTGTTTTTTATTTGCAAGAAGAATTAGTGCCCATGACTGAGCAAATCCCATAGCCTGACCTCATTTTCGAAGTCGGACAAGTAAAATTTTCCAAGTGCATTTTGCCTATTTTTAAAAAAGTCAGGCAAGTGCCGATTTTCATGCCATAATCACTTTATCTACCTTTGTCTGGCTGTGCATGCCATCCGGGTGTACTTTAAGCTTGATTCTACCCCTATTCGTGTATTCATTTACAGCCAGTATCACACCTACCATTGGTCATTGATAACTCTTGCTTAATTGTGCGCATGTTATTATACCGCTTGACTGCATATTGGGCTAAGCGACTAAATTATTGGCCACTCGAAACACATGAGACAAAACAAAGTTGGTATGATTAATTTTAGCAGTGTTTTAAATGGCTTCCTTGTGTTTACTTAAATCAGATCCTCATGAACGACTCGCCCTATGATTTTAATCCAGCGAATCGATCCAATTAAATTAATGAAAGGCACTTGACTGACGTTAGTGTTGGTTCCCTTTATGAACTGATTAGATGGCAGTGATGATTCTTTAATTTTTAACTGATTATTTAGAGGATTAACTTCCACATCCATTAGAAGCAAAACAATTATGCTCATTAAAGAACTCTCTCTTCATATTTAAGGGACAGAAAGGATGTTATGATCTCTTTAGAAGTAGTTGAGCATGGTGATATTTACTATGTGGATAAAATGAGTTTACTAAATTATACTTGTAATGGACAAGTGGATGAAAAAAAAAATTGCTCAGCTCTGGTGCCTCAATGTTACACCTGTATATAGCATGAAAAAATGTGTTTGACTCCTGAAAATTAAAACTTGATTCTTCAATTGGAGGATTTGATTCTTTTTTTTGTTGGCATTGAATAGCCACTTTGGTGCCGAGGTACCATAAAGCACTACATACATACATACTGATTCTCTAAAATTTTACTTGGGGCTTCCATGGACCCATGTTTTGAAATTCTGTTGAGAGAACTGGTTTATTGAATATATAATAGACAAAGAAAAAAAGAAAAAACTTTCTTGTGTTTTGTCCTTAGAAATCATCCTATCCTACAATAGATTTTTGCACAGTTAAATGCTTTGTTTGCTTTGCAAACATGGATTTACTTGTTCATGTATATTTTATAGTTTATTAGCTCTGCTGGTCATAGACCAGAAGAGCTTATGTGATGGCCTGTTGTCCCTCATGCATCATCCTTCTATCCATCTGTTCGCATATCTACTGGAGAAATGCCATGAAACTTTACATACAGATTCATCTGTGTCTAGTTGGTCCTAAATGAAAATGGTACTGCTTGGGCATCCAATATGGTAGCCACAGTGCCCATCTTGAAAATCTTATTGCTACTCCTCCTAAATGATTGGTCACAGCAGCATGTGGTTTTCACACGAAAAAAACTTCTTATGATGTCTAGTTGGTACTAAATGAAAATGGTGCCGACCTGATATCCAGTATCTTGAAAATCTTTTTATCAAAACTCCTGGTGAATGGAAAGTTGTATCGATATGCGGTTTTCAGCAGAAGACTTGTGATTTCTACATGGTCCTAAATGAAACTGGTACTGCTTGGACCTCCATTATGGCAGACAGTGGATGGTCATATCAGAATGGGGTTTCACTAAATGACTTCTTGTCATATTTAGTTGGTCACAAATGTTGTCAATCTGATGTCTAGTATGGACTTTTTGGCAGCTGTATTGAAAATGTTCTTAATGTTAATCCTGAATGGATGGTCATATCAGCACAGGTTTTAACAAAAAGTCATCTTATGAGGTCTTGTTGGGCTTGAAGGAAAATTGTGCTGATCTGACATTCAATATGAACACCATCTTGAAAATCTTATGGCTAGGGGTTAAACGATACACCTGTGCCGCAGATTGATATGATTCATGATACACAGCCTATGATACGATAAATTATCAATACACGTATCAACTTGATGGTCTTTTCATCTTTAGAAGGTCTGTCAATGGTAGGGTGGTGCCCTTGTATGCGAATTGTCATATTGGTTATATTTTCTGTATGCAGATTACAGACAGATGTAGCATCTGCTCATATGCCATTCTCATCCATGCATACCTGTGAATCTACCGGCGGTACGCACGCGGTTTGCATTTCAGTGTAAATTCAATGTTTTAAGGTTTGTTTGTTGTTTTTTTTTAAAGCAGAAGTCAATGTCAGTTTGTATTTTAATTGTCCATATCAGAGAATTACTTTCCTTTGGAACAAAATGATAAATTTATGCTGTTTGAGAATCTCAGCAAAGTGTGTTTCTCGTCAAGTTCGTGCATAAGTTTGTTCATATTTCTTTTAATAAATTGAAAGCATAAACTTCTTGCAAAAGAAGCCGATCAACCTTTAATAAACAGTAATGTGTACTGCATATACAAGACTTTTGACAATTTTTTTTTATTGTCCAAATATATGATCGAAATAAAGACTGATTCTTCTAATGGTATCTGGTTGTAAATCACTGTCGAGGTTTCAGTCTTTCCATAGGTTGTCTTCATTCATTGGCTGTTCAAATGTCAGTCAGAAATGTCGACCAGCCCCCATCCACAGTGGAGTTGATGTCAGTGTGCCTGCCGAGGCACGGCAGTGATTTGTAGGTATTTATCCCTCCACCACAGAGCTAAAGTGGAGAGGATTAAGTCACGCACCGCGAAGTGTGGGGTTCCCAAAAATTGTGAGCTGTACTGTAGCCCTGGTGTTGCCCATTGGTGTATCCTGCAGTTGAGCTTGAAACATATTTACAGCAGCAGGATTTGCCCCATGTTTATTTGTTTTTATCTCTTCACACAGCTTGTAGTCTGACTACTTGAAACTGCAGTTTTACACATCATGGTATGCTTCCAAGCAAGTCCCCATTTTCTTTCACTAGCAATTTGGAAATCGGGTCTCACATCTGTTTTGATTGCTGTGACGATGGATGATATCGTTCCACATTTCAACATGTTTGTTAATACAGATCATACGTGTCCCATCATGCTGATTCACTTCTGTCTCTTTCAGGGTCAGTCTTGCTTTGGATGATGGCTGTACAATTCTAGCTGATCCAGCTTTGTGTTGGTGTTTTCAGAAACAAAGGGATACACCATTGCATTGGTTGCAGGTGAGTCACTGTTCTGTACAACCGTTATTGTGCCCCACTATGGCAGTAGCAGGGGCTTATACATTTAGTGTACTTTGTTACCTATCCATCTGTTCATAAATGTCTGCCCATCTGTCCATCACACCTTTGTTAGACTGTGAATTGAAGTCAGTTTTAGGTTGGGAATCTGTGTTCCATCAACACATTGTTAGTTTAATTTTGTAACTGTACAACAATTTATTACAAATAATGCCACATATAAACTTTTTATGGCTCGGATGTTAGTATGAGGAGGTAGTCTTTGGTACCGTGGAAACCAGAGAATCTTGAGAAAAGCAGTGAGCATGAATGAAAGACCACTGTGCACTTGTTAAAACTGGGGAGTGAACTTAACATGATCCAAGCACTATCTGAGGATGCCTGAGACCTCGATTTCAACAATTAACATTGGGACAAAGGTCCATGATGCTATACAACTTTGCAGGATTCCCATATTGCTCAAGTTTCAGATAAGGTAGTCACAGATATATATAGCAGCAAGAAAGTCTACAGCTTTGTTTTGCATGATAATATTTCAGAACAATACTTTTGACTTTTCATTGAACAAAAACTAATCCTGTTCTAAATGTAATAAATAGGATATTTACATTTGTGCTTTTCTCAGATGAAATGTATGAAGCTTGTTCAATAATTTAAATCTTGAGCTTGTTAAATTTTGCAAAAAAGATACAAATTATTCAACCTGTTTTATAAATTTCATTTGAAATGAGCACTTGCATGAAGTTCTTGCTTTGTTTGAATTTACAAACATTCTTGGCATTTTCTGTTGTTTGTTCCTGACCCACTGATACTGATGTTTAGATGTGAGACTCGATTTTCATACACTGTGAAATGCAGGTTGTTCAATTATAAATAACATTAGCATGTAGTTTTAATACATTGTGTTCATAATCATAAGAAAGAAATTTATTTTAACCCAGATAGCTGCAGGTGTTATAGTAATGCACAGGATCTCCCATTATGCTGCAGTTGTTATAATACTGCAGAAGACATCCCATTACAAATTGCTGCAGGTGTTATAATACTGCACAAGACTTGCATTATCTTTTAAAATCCAACAGTTCTTGTGAGGAATGCATGACATTGTTTAATTGGTTCCACAAACCTATGTTCAGCTTCACAGACCTGCAAAGGACAAGATTCATAACCAGAACTTCACAAAATAATCTATGCCTTTTGTCTTGCTTGTGAATGATTAAACATAGATACAGTGACTTGCATGCTGGTAATGGTGGCATAGCCCTCAAGAATGGCTAGATATTATATTAAAGTATTTGAAAGTTGTATATTTTCTGCATTATTTGCTTACCCAAAAATGAAACTTTAGATCAGTATTAATGCATGAATTTTTCTTAAAGATTTTACTGCGTGATTTTAGGATTCCATGTGTCCAGATGAGATGTTCCAGAGATGTCCCAGTGAGATGCCAGGATTCCATGTGACCAGGGAAGATGCCAGGATTCCATGTGTTGTGGTAGGATGTAAGGATGGCATGTGTCTTGGTGAGATGTACATATTTTATTACGATCAGTTATGTGTGGAATTAACCTTTTTTTTTCAAAATTTGGTTGTGATGGTTTTCATAGTGAATAAATGAGTGTTCATCAATAATTGCATATTTTTCAATACATTTTAATAAGTTGTGCTTAGAAATGTCCAAGTTTGCAATTTTTTTCTAGGTAGGAAGGGTATGTTGAAAATATTTCTCTGTTGAATTCATTCCTCGTCACATATTATTATTAGGAAATAAATTCTGCTGCCTCAACTCCAGCCCTCACAGAAAGAGAAGGGTATGTTGAAAATATTTCTCCATTAAATACATTCCTCCTCACATTAATATTAGGAAATAAATTCTGCTACCTCTCGACTCCAGCCCTCACAGAAAGAGAAGAATATATTGAAAATATTTCTCTGTTGAATACATTCCTCCTCACATTAATATTAGGAAATCAATTCTGCTACCTCTCGACTCCAGCCCTCATGGAAAGAGTTGAATACATTCCTCCTCAAGACATAGGTATCACAATAGCATGGCAAGACATAGGTATCACAATAGCATGGCAAGACATGGGTATCACAGTCAGCATGGCAAGACATAGGTATCACAATCAGCATGGCAGGATATAGGTATCACAATCAGCATGGCAAGACATGGGTATCATTGTAATGGTATGGCAAGACATGGGTATCACAATCAGCATGGCAAGACATAGGTATCACAATCAGCATGGCAAGACATGGGTATAACAGTCAGCATGGCAAGATATAGGTATCACAATCAGCATGGCAAGACATAGGTATCACAGTCAACATGGCAAGACATGGCATCACAATAGCATGGCAAGACATAGGTATCACAATAGCATGACAAGACATGGGTATCACAGTCAGCATGGCAAGACATCGGTATCACAATCAGCATGGCAAGACATAGGTATCACAATCAGCATGGCAGGACATGGGTATCACAATCAGCATGGCAAGACATGGGTATCATTGTAATGGTATGGCAAGACATGGGTATCACAATCAGCATGGCAAGACATAGGTATCACAATCAGCATGGCAAGACATAGGTATCACAATCAGCATGGCAGGACATGGGTATCACAATCAGCATGGCAAGACATGGGTATCATTGTAATGGCATGGCAAGACATGGGTATCACAATCAGCATGGCAAGACATAGGTATCACAGTCAGCATGGCAAGACATAGGCATCACAATAGCATGGCAAGACATAGGTATCACAATAGCATGGCAAGAAATAGGTATCACAATCAGCATGGCAAGACATAGGTATCACAATCAGCATGGCAGGACATGGGTATCACAATCAGCATGGCAAGACATGGGTATCATTGTAATGGTATGGCAAGACATGGGTATCACAATCAGCATGGCAAGACATAGGTATCACAATCAGCATGGCAAGACATAGGTATCACAATCAGCATGGCAGGACATGGGTATCACAATCAGCATGGCAAGACATGGGTATCATTGTAATGGCATGGCAAGACATGGGTATCACAATCAGCATGGCAAGACATAGGTATCACAGTCAGCATGGCAAGACATAGGCATCACAATAGCATGGCAAGACATAGGTATCACAATAGCATGGCAAGAAATAGGTATTACAATCAGCATGGCAAGACATAGGTATCACAATCAGCATGGCAGGACATGGGTATCACAATCAGCATGGCAAGACATGGGTATCATTGTAATGGTATGGCAAGACATGGGTATCCCAATCAGCATGGCAAGACATAGGTATCACAATCAGCATGGCAGGACATGGGTATCATTGTAATGGCATGGCAAGACATGGGTATCACAATCAGCATGACAAGACATAGGTATCCCAATCAGCATGGCAAGACATAGGTATCACAATCAGCATGGCAAGACATGGGTATCAAAATCAGCATGGCAAGACATGGATATCATTGTAATGGCATGGCAAGACATAGGCATCACAATAGCATGGCAAGACATAGGTATCACAATAGCATGGCAAGACATGGGTAATTTTTACTGCATGGTCACTACTGAGATGGAGTTGTTTATTTTGTTGTTATTGTTGTACTCCATCATCATCATCATCATCATCATCATCATCATCCATCATCATACATCATCATAATCATCCGTCATCATCATACATCATCATCATCCATCATCATCCATCAATCATCATCATCATCCATCCAGCCATCTATCCATTATCATCATTCATCATTATCATTATCATCCATCAATCGTCATCATCATTGCAGTCATCATCATCATCATCATCATCATCATCATCATCATCATCATCATCATCATAATTATCATCATCATTATCATAATCATCCATTATCATCATCATCATCATCATCCATCCATCTATCCATTATCATCATCATTGTTATTATCAGCACAAGATAAAAGGGAAAATGTGTTGAATAGTTCAAGTTATATCTAATCTGTTTTTGCATTTGTTGCATGACATGGTTTGGTGGTATGCACAGGTGCTATGCAAGGCACAAGACTCCCAATACTTACAGGTCTTGTTATTGTAATACTGCACAAGACCTGCCATTACAAATAGCTGCATTTATTATAGTACTGCACAAAACTCCCATTACAAATATTTGCATTTGTTAAAATGTAGTGATTGACCTCCCATTAGAAATAGCTGTAGTTTTTATAATACTGCACAAAACCAGCCATTACCAATAGCTGCAGTTTTGTAATACTACACAAGACTCCCATTAAAAATAGTTGCGGTTGTCATAAGACTGCATAGGACTCCCGTTACAAATAGCTACAGTTGTTATAATGCTGCACATAACTCCCATTACAAATAGCTGCAGTTACAATACTGCACATGGCTCCCATTACAAATAGCTAGTTTTGATGCAGTTTTTATAAGACTGCACATGACTACCATTACAAATAGCTGCAGTTAGAATGCTGCACAAAACTTCTATTACAAAGAGTTGCAGTTATAATGCTGCAGTTGACTCGCATTACAAATAGATGTGGTTTATAGAATACTGTACAAGACTCCCATTAGAAATGGCTGCAGTTAGGATAATATGGTGCAAGATCTCCCATTACAAATAGTCGCAGTTGTTATAAGACTGCACAAGACTCCCAATGCAAATGACTGCAGTTAGAATACTACACAAGACTCCCATTACAAATATCTGCAGTTATCATCATCATCATCATCATCATAATAATAATCATCATCATCATGATCATCATCATCATCCATCATTCATCCATCATCATCATAATCATCATCATCCATCATCTTCATCTTCTTCTTCTTCTTGTTCTTCATCTTCATCTTCCTCATCTTCATCTTCTTCATCGTCCATCGTCATGATCATGATCATCATCCAACTTCATCATCCATCATCATCTTTTTCCATCATCATCAGCCATCATCATCCATTATCATGATCTTCATCCATTTTCATCCATATGCATGGTCACTACTGAGATGGAGTTTTTGTTGTTGTTGTTGTTATTGTTGTACTCCATCATCATCATCATCCATCATCATAATCATCATCATTATCCATCATCATCCTCATTCATCATCATAGTCATCATCATAATCATCCTTCATCATCATATATCTTCATCATCCATCATCATCATCACTCATCATTATCATCCATCAATCATCATCATCATCATCATCATCATCATCATCCATCAATCATCATCATCATCCATCCATCCATCTATCCATTATCATCATTCATCATTATCATTATCATCCATCAATCGTTATCAGCATTGCAGTCATCAACATCTTCATCATCATCATCATGATAATTATCCATCAATCATAATTATCATAATCATCCATTATCATCATCATCATCCATCATCATCCATCCATCTATCCATTATCATCATCATTTATCATTATTATTATCAGCACAAGATAAAAGGGAAAATGTGTTGAATAGTTCAAGTTATATCTAATATGTTTTTGCATTTGTTGCATGACATGGTTTTGTGGTATGCACAGGTGCTATGCAAGGCACAAGACTCCCAATACTTACAGGTCTTGTTCTTGTAATACTGCACAAGACCTGCCATTACAAATAGCTGCATTTATTATAGTACTGCACAAAACTCCCATTACAAATACTTGCATTTGTTATAATGTAGTGATTGACCTCCCATTAGAAATAGCTGTAGTGTTTATAATACTGCGCAAAACCAGCCATTACCAATAGCTGCAGTTTTGTAATACTACACAAGACTCCCATATCAAATAGTTGCGGTTGTTATAAGACTGCATAGGACTCCCGTTACAAATAGCTACAGTTGTTATAATGCTGCACATAACTCCCATTACAAATAGCTGCAGTTACAATACTGCACATGGCTCCCATTACAAATGGCTAGTTTTGATGCAGTTTTTATAAGACTGCACATGACTCCCATTACAAATAGCTGCAGTTAGAATGCTGCACAAAACTTCTATTACAAAGAGTTGCAGTTATAATGCTGCAGTTGACTCGCATTACAAATAGATGTGGTTTTTAGAATACTGTACAAGACTCCCATTAGAAATGGCTGCAGTTAGGATAATATGGTGCAAGATCTCCCATTACAAATAGTTGCAGTTGTTATAAGACTGCACAAGACTCCCAATGCAAATGACTGCAGTTAGAATACTGCACAAGACTCCCATTAAAAATAGCAGTGGTTATAATACTGCACAAGACCCCCATTACAAACAGCTGCAGTTATAATACTACACAAGACTCCCATTACAAATATCTGCAGTTATCATCATCATCATCATCATCATCATCATCATCATCATCATCATCATCATCATCATCATCACCATCATCATCATCATCTTCTTCTTGTTCTTCATCTTCATCTTCTTCATCGTCCATCATCATGATCATGATCATCATCCAACTTCATCATCCATCATCATCTTTTTCCATCATCATCAGCCATCATCATCCATCATCATGATCTTCATCCATTTTCATCCATCATCCATCATTATCATCATCATAATGATCTTCATCCATCATCCATCATCATCATCCATCATCATCATCATCATCATCATCATCATCATCATCATCATCATCATCATCATCATCATCATCATCATCATCATCATCATCATCCATCATCATCATCATCATCCATCATCATCATCCATCATCTTCTTTTTCTTCATCTCTATCTTCTTAATCTTCTTCTTCATCTTCATCTTTATCATCATCATCCATCGTCATCCGTCGTCATCATCATCATCCATTAGAGAGTCAGGTCAGGCATTGCCTGCTACCGTAAGTAGAAGTAGACGGTACTACCTGCGACTTTCATCATCTAGATCGTCATCATCGAGATCCTCAACGTCGTTATCATCATCATCCATCATGATGAATATCATTAAGATCCCATCATCATCATTGTCGAAATCCTTCTCCTGCTCCTCCTCCTCCTCAATCCATCCATCCATCCGTTATCATCATTAGCATCATCATCATCATCATCAGCAGCATCATCATCATCCATCATCATCGTCATCATCACCATCATCCATCATCATCATTATCATCGTCAACATCGTCTTTATCAGGATCGTCAACATCGTGATCGTCATCATCGAGATAGGCAATTTTTACTGCATGGTCACTACTGAGATGGAGTTGTTTTTTTGTTGTTATTGTTGTACTCCATCATCATCATCATCATCATCATCATCATCATCATCATCATCATCATCATCATCAGCAGAATCATCTTCATCATCAGCATCAGCATCATCATCTTCGTCGAGATCGTCAATTTTTTTCCATGGTTACTTCTGACATGGAGTTTTTGTTCTACCTATAAATCTACTTCAACATCATCCATCATCATCATCATCATCATCATCATTTAGATCATGATCATCATCGAGATCATCTTTATCATCGAGATCATCATCGAGATCATCATCATCGTCATCATGATCATCATCGTGTCGGGTCAGGCATTGCCTGCCACCGTATGTAGTCGGTACTACCTGCGACTGTCATCATCATCTTCATCATCATCAGCAGCAGCATCATCATCTTCGTCGAGATCGTCAATTTTTTCTCCATGGTCACTTCTGACATGGAGTTTTTTTTCTATCTATAGTTCTACTTGAACATCATCCATCATCATCATGATCCTCCTCCATCATCATCATCATCATCATTTAGATCATCATCATCATCGAGATCATCTTCATCATCGAGATCATCATCATCGTCATCATCATCATCATCAGTTATCATGATCATCATCGTGTCAGGTCAGGCATTGCCTGCTACCGTAGTAGACGGTAAAACATGCGACCGTCATCATCATCATCTTCATCATCATCATCTTGATCATCATCATCATCATCATCATCATCATCATCATCATCATCATCATCATCATCATCATCATCAATATCATCATCAGCATCTTCGTCGAGATCGTCAATTTTTTCTCTATGGTCACTTCTTTCATTGAGTTTTTTTCTACCTTTAGTTCTACAATAACATCTACCATCATCATCATGATCCTCCTCCATCATCATCATCATCAGCAGCAGCATCATCATTTAGATCATCATCATTATCGAAATAATCTTCATCATCGAGATCATCTTCATCATCATCTTCATCATCATCTTCGTCTTCGTCGAGATCGTAAATTTTTTCTCCATTGTCACTTCTGACATGGAGTTTTTTTCTACCTATAGTTCTACTTGAACATCGTCCATCATCATCATGATCCTCCTCCATCATCATCATCATCATCATCATCGAGATCATCATTTAGATCATTATCATCATCGAAATCATCTTCATCATCATCTTCATCATCATCATCGTCTTCGTCGAGATCGTCAATTTTTTCTCCATGGTCACTTCTGACATGGAGTTTTTTAACCTATAGTTCTACTTGAACATCATCCATCATCATCATGATCCTCCTTCCCTCCATCATAATCATAATCATCATCATTTAGATCATCATCATCGAGATCATCTTCATCATCGAGATCATGATCATCATCGTCGTCATCATCATCATCAGTCATCATCGAAATCGTCTTCTTCGAGATCGTCAACGTCGTCATCATAGAGATCGTCATCTTCGAGATCGCGAACGTCGCTATCATCGATATCTTCAACGTCGTTATCATCGATATCTTCATCATCAAGATTGTCATCATGGAATCGTCATTATCGAGATAGTTATCATCGAGATAGGTATCATGTAGATCATCTACGTCATCATCGAGATCGTCATCTTCGAGATCGTCAACGTCGTCATCATAGAGATCGTCATCTTGGAGATCGTCAACGTCGTTATCATCTAGATCTTCATCATCAAGAGTGTCATCATGGAATCGTCATCATCGAGATAGTTATCATCTAGATCGTCTACGTCGTCATCATCAATATCGTCATCTTCGAGATCGTCAACGTCGTCATCTTTGAGATCGTCATCTTCGAGATCGTCAACGTCGTCATCATCGAGATCGTCATCTTCAAGATTGTCATCATCGAGATAGTTATCATCTAGATCGTCCACGTTGTCATCATCGAGATCGTCATCTTCGAGATCGTCAACGTGGTAATCATAGAGATCGTCACCTTCGAGATCGTCAACGTCGTTATCATCGAGATCTTCATCATCAAGATTTTCATCATGGAATCGTCATCATCGAGATAGTTATCATCTAGATCGCCTACGTCGTCATTATCGAGATCGTCATCTTCGAGATCGTCCACGTTGTCATCATCGAGATCGTCATCTTCGAGATCGTCAGCGTCGTCATCATAGAGATCGTTATCTTTGAGATCGTCAACGTCGTTATCATCGAGATATTCATCATCAAGATTGTCATCATGGAATCGTCATCATCGAGATAGTTATCATCTAGATCGTCTACTTCGTCATCATCGAGATCATCATATTCGAGATCGTCATCTTCGAGATCGTCCACGTCGTCATCTTATAGATCGTCATCTTCCAGATCGTGAACGTCGTTATCATCGAGATCTTCATCATCAAGACTGTCATCATGCAATCGTCATCATCGACATCGTCATCTTTGAGATCATCATCTTCGAGATCGTCATCTTCGAGATCGTAAACTTCGTCATCATAGAGATCGTCATATTTGAGATCGTCATCTTCGAGATCGTCATCATCAAGATTGTCATCATGGAGTCATCATCATCGAGATTATCATATAGATCGTCTACGACGTCATCATCGAGATTGTCATCATCGAGATCATCTTCTTCGAGATCGTCATCTTCGAGATCGCCAACGTCGTCATCATTGAGATCGTCATCTTTGAGACCGTCATCATCGAGATCGTCCACGTCGTCATCTTATAGATCGTCATCTTCCAGATCGTGAACGTCGTTATCATCGAGATCTTCATCATCAAGACTGTCATCATGCAATCGTCATCATCGACATCGTCATCTTTGAGATCATCATCTTCGAGATCGTCATCTTCGAGATCGTAAACTTCGTCATCATAGAGATCGTCATATTTGAGATCGTCATCTTCGAGATCGTCATCATCAAGATTGTCATCATGGAGTCATCATCATCGAGATTATCTTCTTCGAGATCGTCATCTTCGAGATCGCCAACGTCGTCATCATTGAGATCGTCATCTTTGAGACCGTCATCATCGAGATCGTCAACGTCGTCATCACATAGATCGTCATCTTCGAGATCGTCAGCGTCGTTATCATCGAGATCTTCATCACCAAGAGTGTCATCATAGAATCGTCATCATTGATCGTCTATGTCATCATCTCGATCATCAACATCGAGATCATCATCTTCGAGATCGTCAACGTCGTCATTATAGAGATCGTCATCTTTGAGATCGTCAACGTCATCATAGAGATCGTCATCTTCGAGATCGTCAACGTCGTTATCGAGATTATTATCATCTAGATCGTTAACGTCGTCATCATCGAGATCGTCAACGTCGTTATCATCGAGATCTTCATCATCAAGACGGTTATCATGTAGATCGTCTACGTCGTCATCATCGAGATCGTGATCTTCGAGATCGGCAACGTCGTTATCATCGAGATTTTCATCATCAAGATTGTTATCATGAATCGTCATCATCGAGATAGTTATCATCTAGTTCGTCTACGTCGTCATCATCAACATCATTACCTTCGAGATACGTATCTTCGAGATCGTCAACGTCGTGATCTTATAGATCGTCATCTTCCAGATCGTGAACGTCGTTACCATCGAGATCTTCATCATCAAGATTGTCATAATGCAATCGTCTTCATCGGGATAGTTATCATCTAGATCGTCTACGTCGTCATCATCCACATCGTCATCTTTGAGATCATCATCTTCGAGATCGTCAACGTTGTCATCATAGAGATCGTCATTATCGAGATCGTCAACGTCGTTATCATCGATATCTTCAACGTCGTTATCATCGATACCTTCATCATCAACATTGTCATCATGGAATCGTCATCATCGAAATTATTATCATCTAGGTCGTCTACTTCGTCATCATCGAGATTGTCATCTTCGTTTTCATCGAGATCTTCATCATCAAGATTGTCATCATCGAGATAGTTATCATCTAGATCGTCTACGTCGCTATCATCGAAATCGTCATCTTCGAGATAGTCAACGTCATCTAGATCGTCATCATGGAGATCGCCGTCATCAAGATCATTAAGATCGGATTCATCGATATTATCATCATCAAGATCATCATCAAGATCGTAATCATCGAGATCGTCAACGTCGTCCTCATTGAGAATGTCATCTTCAAGATGATTAAAATAATCATCATCGAGATAGTCAACTTCGTCGTCGTCATCATCAGGATCGTTATCTTCGAGATCAACGTTATTATCAGCGAGATCGTCATCATCGAGATCATTATGATCAGTATCATCGAGCTTGTCATCTTGGAGAACGTCATTATCAGGATTGTCATCATCAAGATCGTCATTATCAGGATTGTCATCATCGAGATAGTCAACGTCGTTGTAATCGAGATCGTGATAATCAAGATTATTAAGATCGGCATAATCTTGTTCGTCATCTTCGAGATCGTCACCATCTTGATCGTAATCATCAGGATCGTCATCTTCGAGATCATCATCATCAGGAATATCATCTTCGAGAACGTCATCATCAGGATCGTCATCATCGAGATCGTCACCGTCATCCTCATCGAGATCGTCATCATCAAGATCATCGAGATCGTCATCATCGAGACGCCATTGTTGTCATGATCGAGATTGTCATCATCAAGATCGTCTTCGTCGAGATCTTAATGATCAGGGTCGTCATCATCTAGATCGTCAAGATCGTCATCTTTGAGATCGTCATCTTCAAGATCATTAAGATCGGAATCATCAAGTTCATCAATATTGTCATCCTCTAGATCGTCATAATCAAGATCGTCATCATCAAGATCGGAATCATCCAGATCGTCAACGTCGTCCTCATCCAGATTGTCATCTTCAAGATCGTCAACGTCAACGTCATTGTCATCGAGATCGTCATCATCAGGATCGTCATCTTCGAGATCGTCAACGTCATTATCGTGGAGATCTTCGTCATCGAGATCATTAAGATCGGCATCATCGAGGTCATCATCTTCGAGAACGTCATCATCAGGATTGTCATCATAAAGTTCGTCATTATCAGGATTGTCTTCATGAAGATAGTCAACGTCGTTGTCATCGAGATCGTCATCATCAAGATCATTAAGATCGGCATCATCGAGGTCGTCATCTTCGAGAACGTCATCATCAGGATCGTGATCATCGAGATCGTCATGATCGTCATCTTCGAGATCGTCGTCATGAAGATCATTAAGATCGGCATCATCGAGGTCGTCATCTTGGAGAACGTCATCATCAGGATCGATATCATCGAGATCGTCAACGTCGTCATCATCGAGATTGTCATCTTCAAGATCATTAAAATTGTCATCATCGAGAAGGTCATCATCAGGATTGGCATCATCGAGATAGTCAACGTCGTTGTCCTCGAGATCGTCATAATCAAGATTATTTAGATCGGCATCATCGTGTTCGGCATCATCGAGATCGTCATCATCAAGATTGTCACCATCGAGATCGTCATTTTCGAGATCGTCACCATCTTGATCGTCATCATCATGATCGTGATCTTCGAGATCATCATCATCAGGATCGTCATCTTCGAGATCATCACCATCAGGATCGTCATCATCGAGATCGTCATCATCAAGATCGTCATCATCAAAATCATTATTATCGGAAACATCAAGATCATCAATATCGTCATCATCGAGATCGTCATCATGTAGATCGTCATCATCAAGATCATTAAGATATGTATCATCGAGATCGTCATCATCGAGGTCGTCAAGATCGTCATCATCAAGATCGTCATCTTCGTGATCGTCATCAGTGAGATCGTCATCATCGAGATCATCAACGTCGTTATCATCGAGATCGTTTTCATCAGGATCATTAATATCGGCGTCATCAAGGTCATCAAGTGCGTCGTCATCGAGATCGTCATCATCGAGATCGTCAAGATCGTCATGATCGATATCGTCATCATCTATGGTCTCTTACCCGGTCCTCTCTTAGCCGCTTTCGATAGATGTGTCATACCCTAGCCTCGTTAAACGCCGCGGTGTTGGCGGGCGTGATCACTAGAGGGCAGGGGTTGGCTAATTGATGGCGGAGGCTTACCAGCTCATTTTATAAGCTTTTGATAAGCTTGAATACGGCATCTTTTCCTCTGTATATGATCAGGGTTTGTTTTTTCCATCACATCGCTTGTCTATGTAGCAAAAGCCGCATGAAGGCTGACTGGAGGTCGTATATGTATTGCTGTACATAGGGTTGTTTGTTTGCTTGTTTGTTTTGTTGTTTTGTTTTTGTTGTTGTTTTTGGGGGGTGGAGGTTTGTTTTATTTTGGGGTCGGGGAGGAGGGAGATAGGTAAAATTGATAGATGTGCCATGAGACAGGTAAAATAAATTGATAGCTGTCTTGAGATAGGTAAAATAAATTAATAGCTGTGCAATGTGATAGATAAAATAAATTGATTGCTGTGCTATGAGATAAGTAAAATTAACTGACAGCTGTGCCTTGAGATAGATAAAATAAATTGATAGCTGTGCCATGAGATAGGTAATTTGCCTATAAATTGATTAATTAGCTGATTCAGATTTGTTTTATCTTTTTCATGCACGTGATAGGCATAATGTACTTTACAGCAACACATTAGTACATAAATCATTGGAATTACATGCATATTTGCATTTGTGTAGACAATAAACGTGTTGCTTACATTGTCAGATTTGTAATCTGCTCTTCTATGATAGAATAAACAGGTTGACCAAGCTAGATTTTAAAAAACGGGCAAGCAGCTTTGTAGACGTGAGATAAATGTTGAGACTTTATCCCTTTAATATTTGTCATATAGGACCCTATTCAACAACAGATTTATATTTTATTCTTCACAGAACTGATTTATTTTACTCATATACACATGCCAGAAAGATATACGTCTTGGTGGAAGGAAAATACGCTAGCATATGTAAAAGAACAAACAAGCAGATTTTGCTCAAAACGACTTTTGCCAATCCTAATAAATCTCATTTTATTTGCAAGTTCTAGAGAAGCGATTAAAATTCCGCAGTTTGCCCCAGAAAAAGCAACGACCTTAATCGATTTATTTAAACAGTTGTTGATTACTGCACGCTCCCTCTAATTCAGTTTCAAATTAGTAGACAAAAGTGATATTCAAGTTGCTTGTGTATAGCACAGATTATAGTATGATTGGTCTGTATGCATTACAAAAATAATGTCCATAATTTATTCTTCACATAGTTCTTTTAGTGGGTTACTTATGATTGAGGGTGTTGTTAAGCATAAGTATTTTTTTATTACTTTCAGGGGGTGTTCATATGAAAAGTTAATGCGGTATTTTCAAGTTCCAAATGGTTTGAAATAAGATGGCAGTTGTTTACTCCACTGACCTATATACCATTCAGAAAAGTAACGCATGAACTCCGTGTTAATGTATTTTGAAAGCATTTTATTTTACAAGATTAATAATTATTCTAAGTCTCATGAAATAAAAATATTTCTTAAAATATATGGAGCTACTTCGTATCTCCTTTTAAATATGGATAATGTTAGTACTTCCTTATGTTTTCAAGAAATTAAATAAAATTTCACATTATGACACTACAAGCCAGAAAATATTTATTCAATTTTGTGCAATCAATTATTTCAAAAGTGGCGTTCCTGAAGATATCACATCAAATACTTAACTACGAATAATAATAATAATAATAATAATAATAATAATAATAATAATAATAATAATAATAAAAAAAAGAAGATTTAGTAAAAGAATCACAGCAATATTTACCCTCTGCACTCTTATATTGACGCACACCAAATTCATTTTTTTTCTCACTTTATTGTTTTTCCTGACAGTGCTGCCAGTTTGACTGTAATTGTCTTGGAATGGTTCTTTTTCCAATGAAAATTATGTCCACGCTAAACAAGGCTAGGACTGAAGCAATTTGCTGATAAGTTGTAGCTGTAATTATATCGGACTAAACATTGTTTCTAAAACAGAAAAAATCTTGAAATACAGATTGACATTTGTGTATCTTAACTATCTTGACTTAGGTCGAATGAGTAAAAATAAACTGATTTTCTACCGAAAGGATTTCATTAAGAGTATTAGTATAATGAACATCATCGTAAACATCATCTAAAACGAACGTCACAATTTGGTAAAAAAGGTTCTATCATCCTTTCAGTGCTTATGCTGGACTACCGGGAAAGCCACATATGCAGTTAAGTGCCTTTCTTTATCACGCCCACACACCAGTCTAAAAAGGAAAGACATAGCAATCAGATTTTGCCACGTTCTACTATCCAGCCAATGTTGTCTTTTGCTGGCACTAGTTTAAAATGACTATATTTTGACACAACTGATTATCTCCATACTTTCATTACAGCTTAAGTACTTGCATACCTACATTTATTGATGGTCAACGTTGTAAATGTCGTGGTGCCAAAAATAATTGCAGACAAGCCAAATTATTCCTGAGACAAGAAGTATACTAAATTTAAATTAACTAGAATAATAAAATTGTGTCAAAGCAGTGTTAAAGCAGGATAGCATCATTGTATACAATTCCGGTACATGATTGAACTATAATTTCAATAGAGTACCTCAAGAACCTTCCATTTGCATCATCTACGTGATTTTGTCACCCTTCCAGTTAAAGGAAAGAAAATCCATTTTCCTAAGGGTTATAGGAAAGTAAAAATATGAACTGATATGCTACAGTGGAATTTGCATTGTAGCATTCTATTTTTATAAATAAAGAAGTAATTTCAAGACTAAATAATGAACATCACAATTCGCCAGAACCTTTTCTAAAATAACTTTACATCAGAATTATCTTTGCCTTGCGGCCTCTTCCTGTGGCCAAGTAATTTCCTGATACATCCTATCTGTTTTATGTTTTTCTGCCAGCATGAGCTTATTAAATCAGCATGTCCAGAGATCTACTAGAGTTTATCAAGCAGAAAAAACTCTTGATATCACTTAGTAGAGAACCAAAAGGGCATCCTAATTTTACAGGTAATCAGGGGTTTTGCCAAGTCATTTTAAACTTAACGGGACTACTTGGATTTAGACCGGAAGCTATTTCAAACCAGTTAGAGGCAAGACAGGTTCTCTTTCATCTCTAAAAAACAGGTATTAGTCCTATATGCTCTAAATCTTTATACAGTGCTCTCTTCCTATGCTTATCTCTCTAACAGCGAAGTGCATGCCCTTCAAAGAAACTATTTGAGAATTGACATGAAGACTGTACTGAGTTGGAGGAAATAAATGTAATTTTAATTACTTTCTGAAGACTAAAGAGAATCATGATTGATGAGATGCCAGGACGACAGTAGACCCAGAAACGATACTTTAGGATGCGTGTATCAGAAATTTAGGAACCGTGATCTAACATAGCATACTAAAGTAGAATAGCTGATTGCGAAGATAATAAAATAAATCAGTTAACGCAACATTTGCTTACTTCCAGTAAACTTTGTAACCATTGTTATAATTAAAATTAATGTGAAAACATTTTTAATTAGAAAGGAAATGTATACTTAATTACCCGGTTATCAAATATTGCTTTTGGTACGACTTCTTTCCTATTTCGTCTACCTTCATTTTGAAGATAATTGCACAGACCCTACATGAAAATTTGTGGATGATACATATATGACTATCGTCCTTTGCTTTTTGTATACAAGTCTTTTTGCTACATTATATTCCTATTCATGAAGAAACTGGCCTCATTCTTGCAAAGGCATACTTCATGAGTTGCTATTCTTAACAACATGGCCACTCGGTTTCTTGAACAAAATGAGTTAAATTACATCCGGTAACCCCATAAAATCATTAATGTAGGTACAGATATGTTTTTTATTGCTACAAATGTCTGGAATGCTCATTCGGACACAAGTCTTTAGACAAATCAGCGGTTTATTCTTGCTAATTGTTGACCCATATGGTCTAAAGCACTGCGTTGAGTGAGCTGTTTACATAGTGATGGATTTTTCCCCATTTCTTATTTTCCATATGTGAGACAAAGTCGACTCTAATACCGTCAGTAGTGCCTATCTTAAATAAGCCGTGCGTGTTTATATTGCTGCAGCTGTATCAAAACCATAGGTGTATCAGGTCATACTGACACAAAATTCTTATGTGGGTTTTCTTAAACTTTAGGTAATATTTTCTAAGCAAGTTATATTTGCAGGGCATATCACTAGGTAAAACAGCCATTACTGTATTTTTTTTGTTAGGTTTTTAAAAAAAACTTTTTAAAAAAAAAATTTTTAATTTTTTTTTTTTTTTGCATGCCAAATCCTCTGTTAAATGGCTAATGTGTATTGTTCTGGTAATCTATGTGTATATTTGCAAGGATTTTGGCTTATACCCTTGTCTTAACTTGTCCGAATGATGCGTCAAACTTTATAATAGGACTGATATTTGTATACAGTAAAGGGCGCTGATGTAAATTCACTAGTAAATATAAAGTAATCCATGTTTATTCATACGTATTTCGTTGAATCTTTTGGAGATGAGTTTTTCAATACCACATGGAATTTTGACATTGAAACGAACATGGTAAAGTTTTCAACTACGTTACCATCATTGAATTTGAAAAGTTTAATTAAATTCTTGCATTCATGATCAAGATCACTTCATTGTTCCAAAATGTACTGCACAATTATGAATTTTATTCCCATGAACATTTATGATCTTACATTACATTATTCTGTGCGGCTCGTAAATTATTCATGCAACCTGAGATATTGTTTGACATATTTACACGGCTTGTTTTCCAACCAATTATTCAGTATCAGGACATTTCTAAAACACCATTACATATTATGTTAAGAGATGAGGGGATAAGAGAGGAAAGCGATATGAATTTATAATCATACAACAACAACAACAACAAAATAAGGTAATGGCAAAACGTCAATTGTCTCCTTGGCATAACTGCCTGATTGTCCAGTACACTAATTGAAAGGATCTCACTGTGAGGGAAAATAAGTTCATATAAATTATATGTACATGTTTCAATACCAATGTCATCGTGTCTCTTAAAGGTCGAGAATATTGCAATCATTGTCACATTTTGTGTAGAAAACGGCATCAAATTGATAGTGCATATACAACCAATTAGAATTGCTAGTAACTATATGTAACAAGTTGCTTATAAAAGAAAACCGCGGAAGATGTGCATTACATTAAAATGAAAAATCTTAGTAAAGTTATTTGAATTGCGCAAGAATAGTGTACACATAGAATATATGACACCAAATAGTGTATATTATATGCAATATATGAAACCATATATATGAAGATTAATTACATATATATGATGTGATAAATCATATTGTACTGTTGCTGTTGATGATGATTTTGACTGATACATGTATTATAAGGCTGCTAACATCTGTATATATGCAGTGTTATGTAAATTTAATCTATAATACGTGTCCATGAGGTAAGTTGTACCTTAGTGGTCATTTTGTAAACAACATATTAACAGCATATGAGTTCAAGGTCAGTCTTGTTTACGTAGCATTTAGTACTTAGATTGGAACTTTCTATGTCTCGATGTGAGAAAAATTACGTACGCACAGTAATTTTCCATTAGTGTTCCTCATATTCAAGAATATTATGTCAGGTGATTTGTTTTTATATTTATATAGCATTTGGTAAACAAGATTCCATTCCTATACTAAACTTTATGTTATAAAGATCAGTCTATTAAGGAATGTATTCTAATAATTGATATACTACAGTTGTGAAAATCAGAGCAAATTCAGAGAGAAGAATTATTTATTTGAAATATTCATTGGAATTACTAAAAGTGCTTGTTCTCATTTTTGGTTAATACTTGACTTTGGGATTTATGTGAATTCATTCAAAGATATTCTGGATTACATCATTCAGGCATATCAGGATATTCAAGACTACTGACAAATCAGGACATTCAAAACTACTGGCACATCATGACATTCAAGGCTACTGGAATTCATTCGGAACATTCTATATTTAGGACTTGTGCTTGTAATTAGGACACTTAGGATTATTGGATTATTTGGACTTTAATTCACGTTATTGTAAGTGTCTTTTGAATTTTCACTGTAATTGTCTAGAAATGAATTGCTTGTTGATTTTAATTACATTGTTGGTTTCACTTTCTTTCTTTTACATTATTTTAAGACCTAGAGTTGTAACAGCAGCGTAAATACAAGTAGGAGTTTCATATGTAACAATGACTTTATCAGTTTTAACTCTTTTCTAACAGTTTATTATTTGTAGAATAAACGTTTTACAATATGAGGGTATTATAAGTGCTATCAAGAGGTATTTGAAGGTACAGAAATTAGAATTATCAGATATTATGTTACAAAGACCACCTATGTCATTTCCGCTACAGTTACTAACTCAACAAGGTTGTCAACCTATTTATCGATTTTTAATGAAAAATAATTTATATGGAAAGGTTACATGTACTATTCTGCTTCTTTCAGAAACAACTAGAAAAAAATAGCAATAATCCAAACATACATTCAATTTGCTGTTTAAACATGTAACTGTATCACAATCTGCAGGATGTTACCTCCACATCTACCTTATACACGGGGTTTATTCAGCCAAAAGACATGCCTAATTAACTCCTGTTCCGAGTTATCCTTTACTCTCTTTTCTATATTTGTTCCATTATAGACTGGTAACATAATTTGTATAAGGGCTGACAACAGTTAATCATATTAAATATAAATACTACACAAGGCATGTAACTGTAGATAGCTAGATTCTTTTACACGTAAAATATAAACACATTCCATTATTTTGCGGACATTCTGCAGAAGAGAGGTATAGTTGCAGAGAAGATTGGGGTGGGGTGGGGGTGGAATTAAGGTAACACTACACTAATTGGGGCACACAGCTGTTATTGCATCTTATTGCAGTCCAAAAGAAAACTGCTAATATTTTTCTCTGACTATTCCTGCAGATTTGGTAACCAGTGAAGAATGTTATTGCAGTAAATGCAAAGCAGCATTACAGTCTAAACAAAAAACAAAATGTTTGTTGAATTCAGCCTCTTGGCATTTACGTAGGATACAAAAACAAACAGGTGTGATGTAACAGGTTTTGGAAAGGTCAGTTGCACTAAACTTTCCCGTCATTTTATTAAAATGCAACAATGTTAAGAAAATGCAACACAATCTACATGTATATTGATATTTTGAAATGTTGTGTCGACGTTAGTGACTAACATAGGTAAGATAGTTTTAAGGCATCTGAACGTATTACTAATACACTGTATTTAATAAAAACATCTAGAATAATAAAGGAAAGTTTTTCGCAACTTAATTGGGGTAGTAGTACCTTGAATAAAATATAGGATAAAATCCATGGTGAACACATCATTTGATAATTAAGCATCCTAGATGCATGTACGTGAAATCAGTAAATAAATTAAATAAATCAATTAATTGGTGCATATTTAAAGAATGTACTACTGACAAATAAAACTGATACATTTAAAAGGTAGGAAGTATCGGATTTAAATCTATTTCGTTCTTACAAATGCACCATCGACACGCATTTATTTGTTACATGGTTGCAGAACATTGAAATGTTTTTTCAAACTTTATTAGGATGGAAACAACTTTTGATAGCATAATATTTAAAGTAATGTATATTTGTTACCCTAAGGGTACTACTACAGTGTGAATAGGATACATGTTGGCGGCTCGGTTATTCCAATTTGATGAGATCGTGGTAATTTGTTTTAGGCACTTGCACTATGGATGTTATAGTATACATATTAAGCAATGTCTGTTACTGAGAGATTTGGAGGGGGGCTGTTTACAAGAAAAGACTATAAGGCTGCTTTGCATGTGGGCAAAGATGAACAACGGCCAGTTCCGACTCCATGGCGCAGGGTTGAGCCTCCAGTTCTGGTTCCCAGTCGACGGGCTCAGTCTCCAGTTCCGACTCCATGGCGCAGGGTTGAGCCTCCAGTTCTGGTTCCCAGTCGAAGGGCTAAGTCTCCAGTTCCGACTCCCAGGCGCAGGGTAGAGACATCAGTTTCGGCTCTCCGGCGCAAATATCTTGAGAAGCTTGGGTTTTTGCCGCCGCTCTTCGTTTCACCTGTTAGCGATGTTGCCAAGGTTTCCCAGCGCCCTTTTCACCCTATTGGTACTGGCCGCAAACTCAACATCGTGCAACACACTCCACACTTCGATTTCCATCGCTAGTTAGCTGGTTATTGCAGGTCTGCAAAATGTTTGCCATAAATATTTATATGGCGCCCAATACCAAAGAATAGGAGTACCTCAACGAGTTCTTTGGCCTGTACCAATAATGCCCTTAAGTGGTAGCTGAGTACCTTCATGGACAATCTGCAGTTCTTCGCGAACGAAGCTTCAAGAGAAGAACCACTCACAGAAAGATGGTATATAGATGGCTGGCCTCTGATGTCAAACCTATCAGCCAGGGTGTACACGTCGAGGGAGCTTATATGGTAGAGTGCACGACGTTGCCCACCTTCCAGTTCTCCAGGCGCATATATATACCGCACCATGGAATTTAAGGACAGGCGTCGCTCTTTTAGACAAACCGGACGAGTTGCTCATCGCGCAGACGTAGCACGAATGGCATAAATAGGTCTCTCGCCTGTGAGATGTGTTATCTCGCCATTTAGGGCCGACAGAGCGGCAGCCAGCATACTAACCCACTCAGTGATATGCTTTGCGGTCTCGTTCTCTGTCGTTCTTGCGGTCCCTGCTTAAATCAGCATCTCCTCGGCGTATTGGTGTTCAAACAGCTGCTCGGCTATAGTACGGTTGAATCTCTCCACAATGCCCTGATCACGGTGGACGCTGGCCTCGTCTCACCTTACACGCACGCCGGCGTGCTTGGCCAAGAGCTCCGACAAGGCACCTATAAACTCTGGGCAGGAGTCAATCTGTAGCAGAGTGGGCCACTTTAGCGGCCCCCGTTTGTAGGTACGTACCAACACGTCGACGACTTTGGAAGCCTCTTTTGTGGTCAAGGGCGAGACCTCCTTGTAACGACTGGCGACATCAACCTCAATCAGGGCATACTGGTACGTGAATCGTCTAACGCTCAACCTTGTTGTGCGGCAGAAACAAGAGGTCGGCCTGGTGCACCTCGTTAGGGGCAGGTACATTAAACTATATTTTCTTTAATGCGGGTAGGTAAATCTGCCACATGGCCTGCTTATTGACCCATTCAATGGTAACATCTTGTGATACTTTGGTGGCTTCTGTCAGCTTTTTGATAGCTGCCACGCCTTACATTAACCTAGCGGGCTGTAGTATATCGCCACAAGCTTAGTATCAATCGCATTTCCACGGCCGTTCCGTCAGCTACTGGTATGCAAACGAGTAGCTACTGCTCTAACTGCCAACCCATATCGTAGCTCCTCAATATCAAGGTCAATCGCAGCTTCTGTCATGGCTGTTATGAAGTTTTGGGTATAGTTCACTGAATGCTTGATTCTAAATAGCACGTAGCCTAAGGCCACAAGTATTATGATGTGGCACACAGAATATAAAGCCTCCACATCACACATCATCACTCGCTCTCGACCAGCGGAAACAAACTGGTAGGGCACTGGTGGGTCTGTGCACAGGACGAACTTGCCGAAACTTTCCTTTTTAAGAAAGTCCTAGGCCTCTGCTCGACGTGAGGCCTCAATGATATCGTTTTCCCTCTGCTTTTCCGGCGTTGTACTTTGTGCTATGACCTACACGCTGAAGCCGCCATGGCGGCTGACATAGGCGAGTATATTAAGTGCCGTTTCCTTGTGTCGGACGCCAGAAAGAAAGGTACAATTGTCGAGCAGAAATAGAGTGGTGGTTTCCTCAAATGTTTTCGGGAGCACACAAAGCAGAGTATCCGGATCATGATCCGCAGGGTTGACCAAAAATACATCCGCGTCTTTTTGCCGCGGGCCTACGGCCTATCGTACGCCTTGTTCAGTCATAAAATAGAGCAGATAATGACTATACAATCAAATTGGTACCTATATTGCTGATTCCAGCACTTTGCAGCAAACACGCTCTTGCCGCAACCGCGGTGGTCGACGATCATGGTGTACTGTGGCTGTAAGTTATCATAGAACTCATGCAAGCTGCCGCTGGAACAGCAGGGACAGTTGAGTGCGGGGCTTGCACCGAGGCTAGTAGATGGCTGACATAAATTGGACATTTTTTGGTTGTATTTTTAGATGCACGTCATTGATGATGTATAAGTACATGTTTAACAATCCTGCCACCTGGGATGTTTTTTTACATTTGCAGCGGTACGTCTTCGCTGGCGTTTTCGATGTGACTTTCTGAGCGTGTGGTCTTCTGTTGACCTCATATCAGCCATAAGGGCAAACCGGTTTTTGTAGAATGCAACAACATGAATATCCTGCAGCTCTGCGTCTTTGATAGCCTCCCTTGACATTATTTTAGAGCATCTTCCCACTGTTGGTATCGTGCCTGTCCATGGGCATAGATCTGGTTTGGGACGCCTCGATCGTCAGCAACACCTTGTCGATAAGGAAGTTGATGAAATACTTAGTATCGCGTGCGAAATCAACGCTTCGTGCCACATCATCGAAATGCATAACTATTGCCTTCATGCTTTTAGCTGGCGTATATTGGTTGATGTTTCACGTGCTGTCGCTCATGTTTAGCACCTTCCTGTGATGGCGCAGCACTCGTGTGTAGAGGATAGCCATTTGTCGTATGTACTGCTGTCCGATCTAGCGTGCGAGATCTGCGTGGGTCACGACGTCAAATTCCAGAGAGATACTACTGATGGTGTAACTCGCCTTATTGTTAATGCTCTGGATCACCATGCCGCAGTTGTTAAACGTCAGCTCAAATGTGACGCGGTCTGAAAGGCCGGACAAGTAGTATGGCATGTAATAATTTATCAGCTCGAAGTCGAGCAGCACAGAGAAGTGGTTCCCAAAAGCGGCGATGATAGACTCGTCGGGCTGGGTAGCGGAAGCGCTGAAACGTATACCGGTAGTGTTGGCGTTCTGGATGCCCTGGTAGACTGCGTTGGTCCTCACTTTTTCAGTCAGCGAAAGATCTTTGTAGATGCCCCAAGTGACGGCGTCGTCGATGCTGACCAGCTCATTTCCACCGAGTTTGACACTTATCTTTTTGTCGATGGCGCGGTCCAGCATTTTCACCATTGTTCACTGGGCGTCAACCGGCATTGCTGTGCCGCTGCTGAAAGCAATTGTGAATGCCAACCTGGAGGTGCCGGGCAAAATGACATCGTTGCTACGGTGGTAGGGAAATCTCAAAAAAAGCATATTGTTTTGGTCTATGGTGCTTGGGTTATTAATCACAACAATTGTGCTCCCGGTTTCCTTTATACCATGCGAGCGGCGATGGGAGCGGAATGGGTCGAGCATGTTTCCGTATTGAGACATGCTTACTGTTAATGTGGTACTATTAGAGATCACAGTCTTCTCTTCAATAAGCTTGTCAGACCAATGACTGGTACTTATTTAACAACTCGGGGGGGGGGGTCTCTACATTTGAAAGAAACTGTTTTTGTTCATTAAATGCCGTTCCTGACTCCACTATCGAGGTCAGCATTTCTGTTTGTGATCCTATTATTACCCGAGCGTACACTAGAGCATTTTTAGTGAGACACTCTACCCCCACTTGGTTGACCAAACGCATACACGTTGGGGTCTCATACACCACCACGGATTGGCTGGTAGTCGCTGTTCACACTATAGTTGAACATTGAACCCAGGCCTTGGCTTTCGCCGTGCTTCTGCCACCAGTCCGAGTTTTCATCCACATTGCAAAAGAGCTCGTAGGTAACCATATCAATGCTGTTTTCTAACGCGTTCCATCCTGCTTGGCCTGGAAAAGCACAAAGCAGCTAACTGAAACAACATGGTAGTATACATGGAACCGATAAAAGCTGCGTGCCATCTCAGGCAGTCTTGCCGTTTCAGCAGCCAACAGGTGATCGCGAACACCCGATGCCACAACCCGTGGTCGCGCACCAAACGGGAAAGTTTACTTGATTTTGCCAAAACTTCATCTCGCTGTCTGCGGTTCCTGAGTACCCATTGTGCGCAATATTCTTCCACTAGGCGAAAGGTAGCATATAATTCTCGGCTATGCCAACAAATTTGGTCCAGAACGAAACATCAGTATGCTCTCTCTCTCTCTCTCTCTGAGTCGTTATAGTTAAAGACGCCCCCTACGCTATAATTCGCGACGCTATTAAGTGAAGTACGTGTGGCAATACCATATCCCCTCACTTGTGCTCGCACACGTGCTGGTTCTAACTATGTATGTTGTATTAACCCATCCTCTAGTTGGGTCCGAGGCTCTAGAACATGTGATACGGACATATTCAAGTACGCGCGTAGCGCTCCTGGAGATTTCGTACAGAACACGATGGTTCAACATTTCGACAGCATATGGTAACAACAGCTTTCGTGTGCGTTCGCTGACAGACCATGCTTGGAACGACTGCGGACTACAACCCAGTGACTGGACGGGTCAGCATCATGCTCCCTTCCCTCCCCGACACTATTCTCTGGCTCAACTGGCCGTTAGCCCACATCTTCTGGATCGATGATGTTAAGGTTATCTTATTAGGTTCACATTAGTAGCACATAATCTTCCAGCATTTATCATCATCCCGCGACTTTATGTCCACTTTGATCAGATAAACACAACCGAAAATATTCTTGATAGTAAAAACATTGCCCTGCTACAAGTTATTCCTGTTTGTGGTGAGTCCTACGAGGACATATGTACTGTCTCCCTTGGAAACACACGTTGGTGAAGATTACGTGAAGGCGGCGACCAGGAGCTCTCGATGAATATTTTAGATGGGAAAATGCACACCAGTTAATATGCTGGAGTACACTATCGTTCTTGAAATTAAAAATAAGCACTAGTGCGCGGACGAGTGCAAACAACAAACACGCTATGAGTCTAAGTGGTCCTGACTTTGGCGGCGACGCTGCGAGATCTACCGCAGAGCCTGAAATCCCTAGCTGAAAGGTTGCCGCTGTTAGTACAGCCAGCGCCGCATTAAAGGCCGGTCATTTAACTTCCGACAAAATCCCATCAGTAGGTGGGACTACGGCAATAAATGCATCCGGTTACTATCGCTGGATTCAGCGCAATATTGTCAAAACGTTGGTGGTTTTACCCTCAGCAACGATTAAGACACTATTACCGTCCCGAATGCCTGCTTTTACTTTATTATCCTCCACTGGAGTTGCGGTTACAAAAGGTGGGCATCTCTTTCAGTCCGTGTAAACGGGATCTTAATAGCACATAATGTCAGTACTGCCATTCCAGCTAATGCCTCGCACGAAAGCTTTACAACTATATTTGCGTCTATGTTTGCCGCCGGAGACACCATTAGGTGCAATGGTCTCAACGTTAACTCACAGTCGACGGGATTTGCAACCACTCTAACCATCCTTGGCTTTCGCAATTAGAACTTGTGTAGCTTAAAACAAATACCATGTGGTAGCAACCAGACATAGACAATGAATACGAATCATTGGTGCCGTCTGCCAATCCTGATATCGACCACAGAGAAATGGCGCAGGTCGCAAAATAAATTCACATCGACAAGAAATACAAACCCCTGTTTGAAGAGTATCTGTGCCAACATGAGGTAACACGCCCCAGTTCACATTACGATGGAACCAGGATCCAAAGCAAATACACATTGAACACTGGGAACACCCAAAGCACCCTTAGCCATCTTTCGGTCAGCTAGGGGTAATTGTGCTTTCGCTATTGGAGCAAAAAACAAAAGTACTGCCCTCGGGTGATCGCGGGCGCCATTGCTACTATAATGACAACATGGTCAACAATCATTGCTGCGTGCTTTGCGTTTGTCTTTAAAATCACTGCTTTGTGCTGCTGTCTGATTTCCAGTGCAGGAAAGGTTATTAGCCGGCAACTATGAATGAAAGCAAAAAAAAAAAAAAAACAAACAAACAAACGATGAAATTATTCATTATTTATTTGTAAATATATATCATAACTATCTTACACGTATAAAAAAGCTTCATTCTTGGATGAGTTTGACAAATGAGTCTTATATCTGAACCTCTTATTTGTAACCTATTGTATGACATGACAATCCACTTCGACCGCTTTCATGTAAAATAAATTGAACTCTGGAGCAAACCACACTGGAGCAAATGCAACCGAACTTGGCATTTATGCTTCAATGTTGCTGCAGATAAAGGAAAAGCAAATCTGTTAAATAGACCCAACTTCTCTTATCTGTTTTCAGTATCTCTACACTAATTGGGCAAATCCATTGGTATCTCATCCTACTGTACTCTCGAAGAAACTCATTAATATTTTTCTCTGACGTTTTTATTGGGTGGATTGGCGAACCAGTGAAGAATGTTACCTGTATTAAATAGAAAACGGCATTAAAATCTAAACAGAAAATAAACTGTTTATTCAGTTCAGCCTCTTAGCTTTTGTATAGGATGACAAATCAAACAATTGTGATTCGGACTGTTCCGGAATTGTCACTTGCTCTAAAATTTCCAGTAACTTCATTCTGTTTAGAAAATGCAACATAACCTATGCTGTTTTTATGATATGGTGTGTCTAGATTAGTTGCTAGCATAAGTAAGATATTCTTGGTATCTAGATTAGTGACTAACATAAGTAAAATAGTCTTGGTGTCTAGATTAGTGACTAACATAAGTAAAATAGTCTTGTTGTCTAGATTAGTGACTAACATAAGTAAAATAGTCTTGGTACATCTGAACCTGTAATTAATGCACTGGATTTCATCAAAAATGCAGAAACAATGAATGAAATATATAAGGAACATAAATAGTTTAGTAATACCTTATGATGAAAAGAGTCATAAAAATGAAGAAAAAAATGAAGTTTATATTAAAAGGTGTTTATGTCATTTATTAAGACTGAGATAGTAGTACAGATGGCAAGTTTAAGACTGAGATAGTAGTACAGATGGCAAGTTTAAGAGCTCAGTGATACATATTACGTTACATTTGTTACATTTTGATTATCAAGTAAACTGGAAAAAGTTAACTAAAATGTCTTTCCCCACATGTTTTGCATTGTGCTCGTCAATCGAGCTTAAAGTCTGTGAACTTAAAATTTAAACAGTAAAAACATGTATATGAATGTATCGGTGACTAACTGAATTTGTATTCTTCAGAAAATGAATTCTTGTATATAATGTCTTTGAATCCTTATTCAAAGTAAATATTGAAGTTATGGTTTTGGAAAGAAGACAATGAACAATTCTCCTAATATATTTCTATAACTATAAGACAATTTTCACGTTCTTTTCCACAAAACTGAACTCTGAACTTGTATACATTGGTATATGTTGTTTTGTAGTACGGTACTTCTTGTACAATAGTTCTAGACTAACATTCAACATAAACTATGAAATTAAACTCTCTAAATATAGTGGTGCTTTACAGATGGGAATTTGTTGACTAACTTGTTCGACAAGTTTGTCAGTTACATATCTGGAGCGTGTTGGAGATTCAAAAAACATACAGTAATGCTGCCATTACATTACCATGTGTCTAGACTGATGGTGATTGATCATCCTCTTTTGATAGGAAACTCTGTGTATATTCTAATAGTTCTCATACTGATCACTAGATTTTGTTATTTTCATATTTTAAAGACGCATAACAACAATTGCAAATGATATTCTTATACATATTTTTTAAAATAATAAAAACAATGACAGCAAGATTACACAAGGTATATTGTGCCTTTTGAAACGGTTTAGTGAATGTAATAGGACCAATGAATCTTGACGCTTTCCAAAACTGATAAACTGGACAACGCTATAATTATAAACAAGATAGGGCAGAGTGGCAACTCTTGGTGCACTATGTGCCCATGTCTCAAAGGTAAATATAACTTAAATGACACCAACGTATAATGTCATTGAATCAAACGTGGAGAGAATCGTGCCCCTAAATTAATCAGATCGGCTTTTGAATTTCAGTTTGCGTTAGCAGTTTACTCCAGAGGTATATTGTAGTCAGCCAGAAAGAATGCACATCCACCATTAAAATGGGATTATATCTGAATGTTTTTGCAATGGCTGACAAGTGCAATTCTTTCTAATTCTATTACAATTGCCTGTTTTGATTTGCTGATAGTATTTTCATTTTAAAATTATCAAAAAATCTAACGCGCTACCATGTTTTTAGTTAGGAAAGATTACAACAGTCCCTTATGTAGCGAATGTTTTGAAGTAGCATGGTTATCTTTGTGCATACGTGATTTTTTAAAAACAGTTGTTTTAGGGGGGAAGGGGGAAAAGATACCAATCATTGTTACATAACTCATTTAATCTTTCATGGATGATCTGGAGTTTGATACTGAGGTTCAATCCTTATTTCCGTATCGCGGTCTCAGACTGGAACTATGATGTGTTTTTTACGACGTCAATGTCAATAAACAAAACCTCATTTGTGTTTTTCCTAGTCGCCGGAATGAACTCGTTTGATAGGGATACTATTAGTCTGACGACCTCGACGTATTACTTCGCCTTTTAAACCCGTTCTTTTCCGCCAACTCGGAACAAAACAGGTATGTAATTTTGTGTATATATCGCCACCTTCTACAATATCTAAGTTTATGGCCAATTCATGTAGCACTTATTAATATCTCTGCTTTAATTGTCTAGTATACAATTTGGAGCAAATCATGTTTTCTTCCAAAATAGTCTCATCGTGTACGAAAGCAACCTTTTCCGATTTTAGATAGTTAAGGTTAAAAATCAGAACCATTCTTTTTCATAAAAAGGGGTAAATGTTGAAAGCAGAAATAACTTTTCAATTGCTAGAATAAATCGTACTTGTAATTCAAACTACGTGTAGCCTATCATAGTGACATGTTGATATAACGTAGACCTATTGATGATTGTCAGATCCGTCATGTTACAGAGTGACATATCTATATAACGTAGAACTGTTGATAGTTGTCAGATCCGTCTTGTTACAGATCTGGACAGTAGGACTATATATCTGACTACAATAGATTCAAAAACTTTGTGTTTTAAAACAAATGTGAAATATGATCAAATAAACCAGACACATTACCCTGAATAACGCATAGAGTTTCATGCCAATAACATTATCTCTGCGAAACTTCTGTATTCTAAAACAGATATATCTCTTGCAAAAGCCAAGATTAACAGGTAAGTATGCTTCCTTTTAAATCAAACTGATCTTTCACTGACATGCAATAGCAAAACAATTTATCTATACCACTAGACATGGAATCCAAAAGCATGTTTTCGAAAGTATCAGTTTTGCTCATATGGGCATGTTTAGATGATTCGTAATCAGTCTTATCCTGACATGATATATAGGTCCTGAACGATAAGCAAAATTTAATTATTTTGGCAGAGATTTATATTCTATCATATTACCCTAGTTTCTGGATAAACATGATTCCTGTGTGAGAAATACACTACTCTAACGTAGTGTCATTGCACATGTATCCCATGTAGGAGGTAAATCTATCTTCAGCTGACTGTCAGAATAAATTCCATATTACATTTGCTGCCATTTCCATATGTGTTTCAAAACAGATCGTAATACTATTGTGAGTGGACTGTGATATTATGGCTGATAGTGACTGAAAAATAAGTATCTTTCATTTTCTTATAACTACTAATTGGCAGAAGGAGATTGTAAAGTCTTGCTTAAAGTATATATGCTCTACTTTAGCATATTTTTTACAATTATGCATATCCTAAAGTCTTCAGCCATCATACAACCTTTTAAATATGGAACACAAGTATGCATATATTAAATCCTTCGGCCATTATACAACCCTTGCAATATGGAACACAATTATGCACATCCTAAAGGCTTCAGCCATCATACAACCCTTTAAATATGGAACACAAGTATGTGCATATTAAAGCCTTCAGCAATTATACAACCTTTGCAACATGGAACACAATTATTCATATACTAAAGTCTTCAGCCATTATACCACCCTTTCAGTATGGAACACAAGTATGCATATCCTAAAGTCTTCAACCATTATACAACATTTTCAGTATGGAACACAGTTATGCATATCCTAAAGTCTTCAACCATTATACAACCCTTTCAGTATGGAACACAGTTATGCATTTCCTAAAGTCTTCAATCATTATACAACCCTTTCAGTATGGAACACAGTTATGCATATCTTAAAGTCTTCAGCCATTATACAACCCTTTCAGTATGGAACACAAGTATGCATATCCTAAAGTCTTCAACCATTATACAACCCTTTAAATATGGAACACAGTTATGCAAATCCTAAAGTCTTCAGCCATTATACAACCCTTTCAGTATGGAACACAAGTATGCATATCCTAAAGTCTTCAGCCATTATACAACCCTTTAAATATGGAACACAGTTATGCAAATCCTAAAGTCTTCAGCCATTATACAACCCTTTAAATATGGAACACAGTTATGCAAATCCTAAAGTCTTCAGCCATTATACAACCCTTTCAGTATGGAACACAAGTATGCATATCCTAAAGTCTTCAGCCATTTTACAACCCTTTCAGTATGGAACACAAGTATGCATATCCTAAAGTCTTCAGCCATTATACAACCTTTTCAGTATTGAACACAGTTATGCATATCCTAAAGTCTTCAGCCATTATACAACCCTTTCAGTATGGAACACAAGTATGCATATCCTAAAGTCTTCAGCCATTATACAACCCTTTCAGTATGGAACACAGTTATGCATATCCTAAAGTCTTGAGCTATTGTACAACCCTTTCAAAATGGAACACAAATTTCACCAGCATCTTTTGTACCAAGCATATCAAAGATAATGCAATGATTTCGTACTGTGTTTGTCTATGAATGACTAATGATTACACTCTTAGTGTATCGTTCAATTGACAAAATACCATTCTAAGATTTCAAAAGCTACTGTTATTCGTGTGTGGTGTACCATAACTAAGGAACCAACCATTTCCTTTTCGTGGAAAACATTTTCAGCCCCAAATAGCTCGAAAAATACTCTTCCTCTGATTTTTTGACAAGATGAAGTAACTCTATCCATCACATTAAATGAAACATAAATTATCTTCAGATAGAAAAATAAAAAAATGCATCCTGGTTGGAAAGAAAATAACAGACTCTTGCCTCCCTCTCCCAAAAATTAAATGGTTGGTCCAAGCGGTATTTCTTTATAATAATAGATGATCCTTCTCACGATGAACTTATTGAGATAAGTCTGTATCAGTCACAGTAGATGAAATTTGTACCTTTATTGAAAAGATATATTATGTTATTAATAACATTTTTAGAACTTTACTTTTAGTTGGCACCATATAGCCATTTTTTCTTCTGAGCTGCCTTTAAATGATCACAAGGCAGACAAACATAGAAGTTGGGCGGATTGGAAGAGAACCCTGTGTTATCAATATTACATGCGGAGGTATTGATATACAGTTGATATCTTTTTGCGTGCGTTTTATCGATATCCTCCAAAAAATACTTTTAATTAATATAATGCTTATATTGGATGAATTCATAGCACTAAGTCAAGTAAAATGATGTCACAATTGACTGAATTTACGCGTGAATTCATGACGCAGCCCGCAAGGTGTTGATATAGTTAGTCATCGTCACTAAGTAACCCAATCTTCTATGTTTACTTTTGAAGGACGAAAAAAGTTGTGGTGGCAGGATGACATCAAATGAGATATAATGGGAACCCAACTTGTGTCAATATTCAACGCTATTTTAATATAAAGGGAACCGAACTGGGGGCCACATTCAAAGATATATTAATAAAAAGGGAAAGAGAATGTGGGAAACATTCAGCGTTATATTAATATAAAGATGAACTGGACTGGAGGCCACATTCAACGCTCTATTGATATAAAGGTAACCGGACTGGGGGAGACATTCAAGACTATATTAATATAAAGGAAACCGCACTGGAGACCACATTCAAGACTCTATTGATATGAAAATAACCGGACTGGGGGAGACATTCACCGCTATATTAATATAAAGGAAACCGGACTGGGGGTCACATTCAACGCTCTATTGATATGAAGGTAACCGGACTGGGGGTCACATTCAACGCTCTATTGATATGAAGGTAACCGGACTGAGGGAGACATTCAACGCTATATTAATATCAAGGGAACCTAACTGGGGATAGTATTCAACCCTATATTAATCACCTGGATGGCAATACAGATGAAAAGTATTAAATTCATAATTAAATTATTTACTTGTGAAGACGTTATTCTATAGTCGCCCTAAATATGAAATTCTATAGTCATCCTAAATATGAAATTCTATAGTCACCCTAAATATCAAATTCTATAGTCACCCTAAATATGAAATTCTATAGTTATCCTAAATATGAAATTCTATAGTAACCCTAAATATGAAATTCTATAGTTATCCTAAATATCAAATTATATAGTCACCTAAATATGAAATTATATAGTTATCCTAAATATGAAATGCTATAGTCACCCTAAATATGAAATTCTATAGTTATCCTAAATATGAAATTCTATAGTCACCCTAAATATGAAATTCTATAGTCATCCTAAATATGAAATTCTATAGTCATCCTAAATATGAAATTCTATAGTCATCTAAATATGAAATTCTATAGTCATCCTAAATATGAAATCAAGGACATAAGATATCATTCAAACTAGTCGGGCCTTGCTTCTTGGTGACCAGAATAATCGCATGGTTGACGCGTTTTGCTTTTGTTATTTGATTCTGTTATATGTGGTATATCAACTATCATTCAATAATCTTGAGGGAGTAGGTGTTGATGTGTACATTTGTTCTTTGATCTGTCATATGTAGTATATCAACTATCATTCAATAATCGTGACGGTGTAGGTGTTGATGTGTACATTTGTTCTTTGATCTGTCATATGTAGTACATCAACTATCATTCAATAATCTTGAAGGCGTAGGTGTTCATGTGTACATTTGTTCTTTGATCTGTCATATGTAGTATATCAACTATCATTCAATAATCTTGAAGGTGTAGGTGTTGATGTGCACATTATTTCTTTGATCTGTCATATGTAGTACATCAACTATCATTCAATAATCTTGAAGGCGTAGGTGTTCATGTGTACATTTGTTCTTTGATCTGTCATATATAGTATATCAACTATCATTCAATAATCTTGAGGGAGTAGGTGATGATATGTACATTTGTTCTTTGATCTGTCATATCTAGTATATCAACTATCATTCAATAATCATGAGGGCGTAGGTGTTGATGTGTACATTTGTTCTTTGATCTGTCATATGTAGCATATCACCTATCATTCAATAATCGTGACGGCGTAGGTGTTGATGTGTACATTTGTTCTTTGATCTGTCATATGTAGTATATCAACTATCATTCAATAATCTTGAAGGTGTAGGTGTTGATGTGTACATTTGTTCTTTGATCTGTCATATGTAGTATATCACCTATCATTCAATAATCTTGAAGGTGTAGGTGTTGATGTGTACATTTGTTCTTTGATCTGTCATATGTAGTATATCAACTATCATTCAATAATCTTGAAGGTGTAGGTGATGATGTGTACATTTGTTCTTTGATCTGTCATATGTAGCATATCACCTATCATTCAATAATCGTGACGGTGTAGGTGTTGATGTGTACATTTGTTCTTTGATCTGTCATATGTAGTATATCAACTATCATTCAATAATCGTGACGGTGTAGGTGTTGATGTGTACATTTGTTCTTTGATTCTGTCATATGTAGTATATCATCTATCATTCAATAATCTTGAAGGCGTAGGTGTTGCTGTGTACATTTGTTCTTTGATCTGTCATATGTAGTATATCAACTATCATTCAATAATCTTGAAGGCGTAGGTGTTGATGTGTACATTTGTTCTTTGATCTGTCATATGTAGCATATCAACTATCATTCAATAATCGTGACGGTGTAGGTGTTGATGCGTACATTTGTTCTTTGATCTGTCATATGTAGTATATCAACTATCATTCAATAATCGTGACAGTGTAGGTGTTGATGCGTACATTTGTTCTTTGATCTGTCATATGTAGTATATCAACTATCATTCAATAATCGTGACGGTGTAGGTGTTGATGTGTACATTTGTTCTTTGATCTGTCATATGTAGTATATCAACTATCATTCAATAATCTTGAAGGTGTAGGTGTTGATGTGTACATTTGTTCTTTGATTCTGTCATATCTAGTACATCAACTATCATTCAATAATCTTGAAGGTGTAGGTGATGATGTGTACATTTGTTCTTTGATCTGTCCTATGAAGCTTATCACCTATCATTCAATAATCTTGAAGGCGTAAATGTTGATGTGTACATTTCTTCATAAGATGGGAACCAAAGCAGAGAGGGTTAGAGCTGTCTAAAGAAGACAATCAATCATCAGATGACAATCTATAAGTTAAATTGGAGATCTGACTGCAGACGTTACATGAGTCGCATAATTTACATGAAAGGAATTAAATAAGTTAACAACTAACATCTCATGTAACACAGTTTTAGTGTTTAAATCAAACGTCATAAAATTGTAAGGCAAAAGTAGACTACTGAACAATTCCTGATACTAGCCAATTACAATGTAACACTGAAAATTAACCTTTTGTGTCAAGTATGCATGGTCTAATTGATTTCAGTATTATAGAAAAAGAAAGAAAAATAACGTAAATGCGTTTGAACGAGATTTAGCAGTTGAAATGTGATACATGAGCAATGTCAGATCAAACGTTTTGACACATTGTGATGCATATTACGTCAAAATAGTTTTAGTACAACGTAGTTTACAGTAGTCTAGGCCAGAGTCTCCAAACTACGTCCCGCGGGCCCGCGGCTTCGATTTGTCCGGCCCGCAAGTGTTGTACTTTTTTAAAACGATTTTGCATATATTTAAATTTTTCACAGTCGTTTCGGCCTTCAAACCCACCTTCAGAAATCTGACATGGCCCTCGTCTTATAAAGTTTGGAGACCCCTGATCTAGGCTGTACATCTGCTGGAATGGTATTGGCAACTTACACTGTATATCCTACAAACATGCACTCAGGTCTGACAGCATATGCGAAGACCATCATAATCATTATCAAATATAAATGCCACGTTCTTTTTTATTTTTTATTTTTTGTTTTAAATATAGGGGTAAATTTTGAATTGTAATGATACATCAAAACTGAATATGTTACCTGCGAGGGACAAAAGTACTGACTCAGATGAAATCAAATAAAAACTTAATAGACAAAAAGGCTACAAATACTATTGTAACACCCAATGTAATACAATCCAAAATCAATCAAATCATATAGATTCGTTCTCAATTATCCATGATCCATTGCAAAATAATAGCTTTTAATATGGACTTGATGCGTATACTACAAATTACAGCAAATCAGTCATTTGCACAAACTTCAGAGAGAAAGAGCATGTTGGACTGGTATTATGCATTCCTACCCGTTTGTCTGGTGTTACTTTTCATTAGTTTTGACTCAATACTTGATCTCTCCAACATGTATGTATGTATGTGTAGGGTTCAACGGCACGTCAACACAATACGGGCAATATAGTGCCGACTGAAGTTGAGCTCTAATAATGTAAGGATATAAAATGCCAAGGCATGCACTTAGGTCGAGCTTCGGTCTTCAGGACGTATGTATGGGGCATGTATGTGTTTCCTATTGGCATGTGGCACAGTACCACCTCATGTATGCGATTCGTTCTATAGGTAGGATACCACTCTCCGATGATGTGGTTGGTGTTCCGTGCTAGTGTTCCGAAGCTTGTTTGTTGAGTTTTCATTCCTCATATTTTGCCAAGTCTGTAGGACATGCCAATTTATATAATGTTTGCAGTCAATATATGGAATCTTTTATTCAAAAACGGGTGACTGCAGGACAGCTTTGGCTGCTGTATCTGCCCTTTCATTACCCCTATCTTCAAGGATCTTAGTATGGCTCAATTTATGCAAATGATTCCTTTGTCAAATAACAGGCACAAGATGGTACCGTGGGGTGTTGTAATGGCAGCTGCAGCCCTGTCTCCATCTTTCGAACTGTCTGTATACAGGGACATTTGACCACTATAGAAGGCTCTGATTTGATTGAATTAGTTCTGAAAAACAAGAGGATTGGTTGAGGACTTTTCAATTGACAAAGAGCAAATATTATTTGTGGAGGTTATAATAACCAAGTTCATGATTTGGGAATATATAATTTTGCATCCTTGGGAAGATTGATATTTGCAGTATCAAGATGAGGACGAATTTATATGCCAGAAGGTGGAATGAAATTGGATTTCTGAGCATGCAAGGTTTTGTATTTGGGCCTAAAGATGACATCATATGCAGGACTAGATGGATTAGAGGAAACATTCCTAGTATACTGAAGAGCCAGTTTATTCGCCTTTGATAAAATAATGGTTGATTTGCCTCATCATAGAGGTTTTGTAATCGGATGAAGAATCTGCAGGTAAGATTTGCGAGCTCATCTGTACTTAATCATGCTATTGTAAAGTTGAAATCTTACTAAAGAACCGCATAACCGGAGTAAGCTCCATAATCTGTCTTTGCCGCAACTCCTAGTAAATCCAGGGATTTTGTTTTTACATTTGTCCCTGAGGTATCTTATATGCGGAAGTAAATTTATTTTATGGTCTTTGAAAAAGTCCTAAAAATTTCGTCTTCTCAAAAACAGGGATAAGCGAACCGTCAATACAGAGTTTTGGGACATCATGAATCTTAGGTAATTGGCAGAAGTGCATGCAAACTTGTTTACATTTTTAAAAAATTGAGCTCGTTTTCTCCTGATTATTTATGAACTCTATTTAAGCATACTTGAAAATGTTTGATTATTTTGTTTTTGTTTCTTTGAACCTGTCAATAAATGTAATGCCGATCGATAGACAAAAATAACGTTCTATAAAATGATACGCAGCTCATGTATAACACGCCGGACACCTGCAGATATATGCGTGTGACGTGACATAGGTAAATGAGAGTGACGTAAAAATGTCAGAGAGGGAAAATAATTCTGCTACTGAGCAAAGAGGATACTGTAAAATCATGGTGCTCTTAGGGTATTCTCCGACTGATATCAATGCCGTCTTGGATAAAATTTACGGATGTAATTCTCTGTCAGATTCTACAATTTTAAGGTGGTTTCATCGTTGCAAAGATGGTCGCGAAATCCATGGAAGATAATCCACGTTCTGGAAGACCGTTGTCTGCGATTGGTGAGCGGGAAATGGCTGTGAAAGGAGAAATTGATGAGGATGGTCAATACACAGGAAGGACATTTCTATTATCACCGGCATTAATTTTGAAGCTCAGAAAGGTTTGTGCAAGATGGGTCCAACATTGTTGACGGCTCATCAAGCACAGACTCGGGTTGAAATTGCCAAACAGCTACTTGCCAATATAACCAGAGACGTTGTAATGAGATTGTCACAGGGGATGAAACATGGATTTACTTTTCTGAACCTGGCTCAAGGGAAAATAAGACAGTTTGGATTAGAGAAAGCGAGCAGAAACCACAAATTGCATAACGGACTCGGACTGTCAAGAGAGTTTTATACTCACTAATTTTCGATGTAAAAGGCTTGGTAGTTCAGGTGTCTGTGCCTGACTATGCTAGTATCACTGGACATTCTTATAACTCTAAAGCATACTACCGAACCACCCGTCCGTGCACCGGTCCCCGAGGTATCCATCTACTCCATAGCAACGCACCGGCGCATAAATCCGCCGTCGTGACAAACTTTCTGAATTAGCACAGCATCCAAACTTTGCTACATCTTCCATACATCCCTGATTTAGCTCCAAGTAATTTTTGGCTGAATCCCGTTATCAGCGATTTTCTGAGGGGTAGATTATTTGAAGGCCGCCATGCGGTTGGATGTGCGGTTTTCCAATGCATGAAAAACATTCCAAAACGTGAATACAAAATGACATTTAATAATTCGATAATCAGACTAAGAAAGTGTGTAGAGGTGCATGGGGAGTACTTTGAGGGGATGCACTGACGTTGTACAGCGCACTAATATTCCTAACTGTTTAAATACCCCTCGCATATGTAGTTCACGTTCAGTGGTATGCAGAGTCTTTGATCCAGAACAGATCAATACGTCACCGATGTATAATGAGCAGTTAGTTCCTGGATTAAGTCATTTCACTATGTTGCTAATTTTGATGTTGAGTAGGGTGACTGACAAAATATTGCCATGACGTACACCCACGTCCTGAGGATTGCTTTCAGATTGTGGAACCTACATCATCTGTGAAATTTTTGTCGTTTCAATAATTGCTTATAAAGATAGGTAGGCGGCAGCTTATACCTAGACTGAATTAGTCACTCATTATGCTACATTTCTATGTCGTGTGATAAGCTTTCTTCAAGTAAAAAAAAAACAAAAACAAATCGGGTTGATATATACTTTCTTAATGAAAATTTTTCTCATAAATGTTTCACGTGTGACTAAATGGAGTCTGAATTCACAAAGCTGATAGAAGATTCATGGATTCAAGATATTAGAGGCATCCCTTATTTACCATTCGTTCCATGGCTTTGCAAACTGCAGCTAGGTAGTACTATGGGGCCATAGCTGGAGGGGTCGATATGGTTCTTTCCTAGCTTGGGTACTGATACCACTCTTACTTCTCGCCACAATGGCGGGAAGTTAATGTTCAGTAGTTTATTTAGAGCTGTATTGGGTAAGTGTTTCCGAAGTCGATACTGGATATCATTGGTCCTGCTGACGTCTCGTGGGATCGACCAAGAAAGTCTTGTAGTTTTCTGATATCGAAAGGTTTATTGTGTACATCTTTGAGGTTAGCAGATTTAAAATTCAAAAAGAAAACAACGTCTCTGTCAGGTTTTTTGTCGCGGCAAAAGCTTTCAGAAGAGTTCTCTGGTGAAGAATTCGCCGAAGTTTTTGGAATTGTATCACCAGCAGCATTCTAGTGTGTCTCAGCAAATAAGGGCATCGGATCGGCTACATGTTTGAAACGATCATCTGTCAACTGTAATTCTGAGGTGGGCAGAAACCTTTCCGAATATGTTGATTCTATTTTCATCTTTAGCCTTGTCCTTGAGATTTGTGTGCTTTTGGTAAATGTTTAGAAAATGATTGTAATAGTTATTGCGGCTATCTTACAATGTTTACATATCATGAACAATTACATTTCAAGCACACTGTAAATTGTTTTCTCGGCCTCGATTGCAAGCCAGAATAAGACAGCACGTATTTTGGGAAAGGATGATACAATATTAAATATCCAGTGACTTTATTCACAATGTTAAAACAAAATCATTACCTTACAATTGTGGCTTTGCCAAAAATTTACTATTTTAGAAATAATTTTAGTTTTTTCCTGAGATCAAAACAGGATATCCCGCATGATAAACATGGACAAAAATGTAAGTGCAAGCTTTCACCTGGTAAACATATGACTTATGGCATATCTAGCTCTGTAACAATTTCTTAAACAGAACCATTTATTTATAGTCATGTGACTTATGAAACAATCTTTTTTTTAAAAAATTAACTACTCGATACTTCAGTTGGAAATATTCTGATAACAAGTTGAATCCATGCGCCACTTGAGAAGTTAATCCCATTCGTTCGAAAGGTTGCTTACTCCGAAAACGAACGCAAACAATAACATTTAATTACCAGAAACAATACATCAATAACAAACATGAAGAGATTTTGTCTTTCTCTTCTTATGTATCCAATGAAAACAGTATATATTAAAGGTACGAAGGACCTGATACATCTTATTTCCCTTTTTGCCACTAGAAACATTAAACAACAACAATTAACAACATTCACAAAGTGACCACCTTAATAAATAATATAAAAACAGATATTGTTTTCAGATTGGAGGAGCTTTCCGTTAAAATTGATTCAAACTTGAATACTCCATATGAACATTTGGTTTGCCTGCAAACAGCGCTTTCACAATTTCAGAAATATGACACAATAGCAGAGATATGAAACAATTTTATTCTGCTACTTAAATATTTCCGTTTCCTACTTTTAATTCAGTTTCCCCTTTCATGCATTTTCTTTTCTAATAAATGCTACACGCGACTCTTTTTAGAGAAATGTCCTTCCAAATTGCCCAGTGATATAAAATCCTTTAAACGCTCAGTAACTGTGTATCTTCCAAATCAAGTAAACACGACATCTTGAGACAATATGTTGATTTCAAATCTATATATCATTGCTCAAATAAGCAAACTTCCTTTCCAGCTGATGTCAACAAGTCAAAGGGTAACATTTTTTAAAACTTTGTCTCTTTAGTCTACCCTCTATATAATTCATTGTAATGCAATATAACCTTTTTTTATTGACATGAATAATAGTTTACATTTAATCAATGAAGTAAATGGAACATATTTGTTCTTCTTTTGATTTTTTTTTCACAATCATTTCTCTTTCAAAATTTCTTTCTTGGAAATCTCAAAAAAGGATTCTTTTGTCATACGAAAATTAAGATATAGTTTGTCAGCACTTAATTATTATCTTCTATAAAACTTTCCCGACTTCCTAAATTCACCCTAAGAAAAAATATTTTTAAACTGAAAGCTATGAACATGACATAAATAGAGCACTTTGAACGCTTGAAAAGTAAAATATGAAAGAAGTTTTCTTAAACATTCTTAATAAGATTCTATGTATCATAGATTCACATAAAACATTTCTGACACACAGTATAGTATAGTATAATATAGTAGTGTACTGTCGGGTGCTGTAACACATTACTGGATCATCAAAGCTTTAAATTATACTTGCAATGTCACTTTAGGAAAGAGAAGGTGGTGTTGATTGTTGGCCATTTTTAATATTTCTGTATAAGAAGACGAAGCTGCTGAAAATAGTCATCAGAAGTGTATCAATTTAACACAAATGTATCACAAAGAGTTCAATTCAAAAGACATAAATAAATACAGAAGATACTACGCCCGCTGTCTGATGAATTTGTCCTCCTATATTGTTTTCTAAACCTGTTCTATGCATTGCATACATCAGGTTGGAGATGATAGATTTTAGCATGCTGAAAGGCTTTATGGCGGCAGCTAAGACAAACAGGGTGACTGATGGCTGAAACGAACAATGTAGGGATTCAATCTTTTACTGACAGATTCATCTTCATGGTTGTTCAATTTCAAAAGGCATCTCTTTGATCTGAAAGGACAAAAAAAAAAATCAACACACAGTCATGACTCTATTACCGCCTTGAATATATGGGACATGGAAGATTCAATAACTTAATTAACATTGGCTCTAATGTTACGCATTATAGTAAATTTAGTTTCCTTGATTGCTTCATCTTCACATACCCTAAAGAAATGTATGTTGAGAATTTTCATATTCATTCAGAATGAATGCGTTTTCTATCAATAAATGATTCTCCTATGCTATATAACAGTGTCGATTTACATTTGCCTCCATTTTATTTGCCTGTAAAACGTATGTAGTTTCTTTATCAATATTTTTTTCAACCGTTTGTTAAAATACAGTTTATTCCTTGAGTTTCTCTCCAAAATAACCAGTGAAAATTTCTTCCATTGAACCATAAAGAATGTGATAACAATTTTAATGTAGAAGTTTCCTTAAGGAATTTCATGACTTTCAGCTACAAGATTCGTAGTTTTTCTTCCAAACGTTTCACACGATCAGTTTACAGATGTTGGATATCTGTTAATTCCTCAGAAAATAAATCATAATTAGTATAACGTAGCTTATGAGAATCTGGAAGATCATGACAAAACTATGCACTGAACTCATGTAAAAGAGTAGATACACAGGTTTTCTTCCATTATTGTTAGATAATGGTTTCTGTGTTATAATATGCAGAAAATGTAAAACAGCACTTGCAGTAGTTATGAAACAATATAAAAATTACGGGTGAGATTGATTGAAATTGTATGCATTCATTTGTATAGAATACTACATGTGCGAGGAACTAGATTATTACCTTTTTAAATAGGTCTAATGTGTAAATGCTCTGCATATTCCATGTTTTATACATACAAGGCATTTAATTTTAAACAAACGGTGTTTCACTCGAGTGTTTGTTTCATAGTTTGTGTCCTGGATAGTATTCAGTCATTCAGGTATGACATGTTTTTCTTTGATTCCTTGTCGAAATGACTTCAAAGTCACCATATGACACAGTTACTACTGTATTAACTATTTTATAGTGTTTACTACATACCTCATGTACATTTTCAAGTTTCTCAAATGTTGTATATTTCCCTCACTTTCTGAGTCAGAATACCAGTACCGTAAAGTTAATGTTTTTGCACAATCTCATTACATGCACGTCGCTGTAAACATAAACTTAACGCAATCTAGTTCAAATAATATCTAAAACGTGAATATTTGATTTCCCTTTTAATTCCTGGAAATATAAACAAAATGAATTACATTCTCCCGTCCGTTTTCCTCATTCTTTCAAGAGCTAAATACTCTTTAAATGTCCTTGGAATTATTATTCAACTGAGATTTTTGAAACTTATGATTTGCACATAAATTACGTGCAATGTAGTTATGTAGACACTTGAACGTTGTAAAATTTTATGAAATTACATATTTAAGGTGTTTCAAATCTCCTTCATGTCAATTATCGATGAGTTTCATATCCCTGAAAGGTTGGGATTTCGAGTGAATAGAGACATTACATGGCATTAGAATTCTGTTCAACCATTTGGTGGATTCTATCTTTTCCTGAATCTACAGACATAACTGAGAATAAATGCTAGACTTTTCTTAAAGTTAAAGAAACAGTCTGTCTGACTAGATATGTACAATCTATTTTCTTTTTCTTCCCCAGTCCATACCTGAACTCAACAATGGATGCCAACGCAGAGTTGCTAGATGTAAACATTGGTCACTTTACTTTCCTCGGTACTTTGTGAATTTAGTTGTCTTAAAAGTCTTGGTTGGTTTATCACATAGTGATGTATTTTAGTTGTCTTAAAAGTCTTGGTTGGTTTATCACATAGTGATGTATTCGAAATGTAACTTACATATTTCATGTATTAACTACTATTAGAAAGGATTCGTTAACATTTAAAGTTCTTGAAAGCTGCATTAACAACTTTTAGCGTTATAGAGCTATGTATCTGTATAACGGACTGAAACTCCATTTCAAACTATTGCAGAGGCAAACAGTGCATTTTATTTCTGATCTAAAAAATAGGGCTTCGGTCTCTAGATCACAATATCAAAGACTAAAGTTATTTGATCCTTACAAGGAACACCCGATATCTCCTTCAAATTACAGGTTAACAACCTGTTAAGTACGAATCTTGAAAATAGCTGGCAAATATAAGCTATTGTTTGTACTGTGACAAAATTATAATGCACAGCAAAGTAACCTTCTCTCTCTTGCGGCAGGCTGATGGTGCCAAATGTGGAAAGAATACGTTAGCTATTACATTGATATGGTGTGGGGTTTCAATTCGAGAAAGCCTTGCAAACTTGAAACGATTGAAAGCAGGTTAAATAAAGAGGCATATATTTTCGTTAGAAAGGAACCAGACATTTTGATGGTTTAATTCAGAAGTTTGCTGATTATAAATTTTCAACAGTTTATCTCTTCTGCATCGTCATCAATTCAAATTTGTACAAAACTAAACTGAATGCTCTAAGTTCTATCGACAGTTTGTTCATCACTATTTACATTGCCAATTAGCAGATGGTTGGGTTTAACTCCCACTCTCACGTCATATTCGGGCTACATTTGGTGATCATTCGTGTTTGTTTAGTTGAATGATTCATAATGTACCTAAAATCTGTCAATTACTTATTTAAATTTGGCCACCTGCTTTATTTCCAACTGGAAACCGTTGCTATACATACCAGGATATATTTCCTTTCTCTGCGATTGCAAACTTAATGTGTTGATAAACTATACAAATAAATTAATACCAGAACAATAAAGGGTTTAGGGTTTTAATTTTGTTTTAAGGACGATCGCTTGTGAAAGTTTGGAATGTTTAAACTCAAGATCAATATTGTATACATAGCTAATGTCTAAGTAATCAAAAATCACTTTAAATTCATAGGTAGGTGTGTATTTTCTTGCGCTGCTCTTAGTTCAAAATCACAACAGACTTGGACAAAATTACCATGTCGACAATTATCCACAAACTTATAGCTGAATGAGCATTTTAAAACTCATCAAAGTACACGTGTGTAAGATCATAAATCCTCTTATAAAATACACAAAGAAAATGGTATGTTGGTGAGTGAGTTTTTTTCAGTATGACCCAATCTTTGAGATCACACTGGCCTTCCGCAAGAGAAAGCCTGTTCAACCGATATACTGCAGGTCGTAAATCGCAAATGATTCTCAGGCTCTCGTATAATTTTCGTTGACATTATCATTTCATTCATATGACTGTTATTGCGATTATTAAAACTATACAAACCTGTTGCTCCATCACTAAAGATTGCAGTCCCCAACGCCGTTACTAAATGTCCCAGAGTTCAAAGCGCGACATTATACTAAGGTAATAAGTGAAGTCATATTGATGGCGTCACAATGTAATGTTCACGTCATTTTGATTTGCAAAGTAAGCTTTTGTTTAACATGAGCAAACCATCCTTTATCAACTTTGAACCCATTAAAACTATAAATAAACCCTCATTTGATATTTTAGTATCTTGTGTCGTTCCTAAATGATTAGTTTACCAATTTTATACCTAAACTCACAAAGCATCTCTTGTCACTGTCCAGCAATAGTCAGCAAGCATTGATGGGCTCCATTTGCCCTGATAGCGTTTTTCCATTGTTGCAATGTCCTGGTGAAATCGCTCGCCGTGCTCGTCGCTCACTGCTCCACAGTTCGGTGGAAACAAATCTAGATGAGAGTGCAAAAAATGTATCTTTAGTGACATGTTGCAGCCAAGACTTTTGTATGCCATGAGGAGGTTTTCTACCGACTCCCTGTAGTTGTCTGCCTTGTTGTTTCCGAGAAAATTTGATGCCACTAACTGGAAGGCTTTCCATGCCGCCTTTTCCTTGCCACGCAGTGCACGGTGAAATGCATCATCTCGAAGAAGTTCACGAATCTGAGGACCGACAAAGACACCTTCCTTTATCTTAGCTTCACTTAACCTTAGACATTTTCCACGGAGGTACTTGAAAGCTGCTTGTGTTTTGTCCATGGCTTTGACAAAGTTCTTCATCAGACCCAGCTTGATGTGCAAGGGTGGTAACAATATCTTCCTTGATTCAACAAGTGGTGGATGCTGAACACTTTTCATCCCAGGCACCAATGACTGTCGGAGTGGCCAATCTCTCTTGATGTAGTGGGAATCTCTCGCACGACTATCCCATTCGCAGAGAAAACAGCAGTACTTTGTGTATGCAGTCTGCAGACCAAGCAAGAGAGCAAGAACCTTGAAATCGCCACAAAGCTGACACTGATATTGGTCAGAGTTTATGCACCTCAAAAGTTGTTTCATGCTTTCATAGGTTTCCTTCATATGGACTGTATGACCAACTGGAATAGATGGCAAAACACTGCCATTATGCAGCAAAACAGCTTTAAGACTCGTCTTCGATGAATCAATGAACAGTCTCCACTCATCTGGATCATGAACGATGTTGAGGGCTGCCATCACACCATCGATTTTGTTGCAGGCTACAAGATCACCTTCCATGAAGAAGAATGGGACGAGATCCTTTTGACGGTCACGGAACATGGAAACCCTAACATCACCTGCTAGGAGATTCCACTGATGTAGTCTGGAGCCCAACAGCTCTGCCTTACTCTTGGGTAGTTCCAAATCCCTGACAAGGTCATTAAGTTCACCTTGTGTTATGAGGTGTGGTTCAGAGGAGGAGGATGGGAGAAAATATGGGTCATGTGACATTGATGGTTCAGGACTAGAAGTTTCATTCTCTTCCTCTTCCTCGTCTGTCTCAAGTGAGAATGATTCTGGTGCATCAGGAACCGGTAGTCCTTCTCCGTGGGGTACTGGGCGTATAGCTGACGGAATGTTTGGATAATACATAGTCCACTTTTTCTTCTTTAACACACCTTTCCCAACAGGAGGCACCATGCAGAAGTAACAATTATTGATATGATCTGTTGGCTCTCTCCAAATCATTGGCACTGCAAAAGGCATCGATTTCCTTTTGATGCTCAACCACTGGCGAAGATTCGTTGCACAAGTGTTGCAGCATATGTGTGGGGCACACCTCTTGTCCTGATCTCCAATTTTGCAGCCAAAATAAAGGTGATTGGCTTTCTTAACCATAGTGGTTATACTGCGCTTTTGTGATGCAAAAGTCACTTCACCACAAACATAGCAGAAGTTATCTGCATTGTTCACACAAGTGCGAGGCATCTCTGCTCACTTTGGCTAAACAGAAATGTGCCCCTTTGCAAAGTCAAACACTGACAAATAGGAGAGCACGACACTGTATGATTTGTAGAGCTGATATAGGGCACTTTCTTCAGCAGAGTGATGTAAGCTTAGTTATGATTATCATCCATGAATTATAGGAATAACATGATGCAATTCATATCATGTATGACGCAATAGTAGCTTCAGATTGCATTATTCATTATTTTGCCTAAAAAGCAAGTACTGTCCTCCGCCATTCCCAAGTCAAGGGTTGTATATATTGATCCAGTATAATATCTTTAAAACTAGAGCCAATCAACAATTTTAAGCATCATTTTCGTTCTCAGTGACCAAGAATTAGTAAAGTTTGACGGAAGCATTTTGACTGTAGACCAATTATAATTACAATTTTGTTCTTATGTGAATTCAAAATAGTATTGACCATATCTTTAAAAGCTCTTGATCGAACACACGTACATTTTCATACATAATGATACCTTGCGACTTGTGTCATCGAATAATACATTTTTCATTTAATTATCGTGCTTAATTTGCAATGTCAATACTTTGCTTTTTTAATTAGTTCAACTAAGGATGCATTATTCCAAGGCCACAAATACAATAAATTACATTGTCTTAAAGCTATGTTCTAGGGATTTAAAAGATATAAAATCTAGGTATTAAGATTATCTAGGGATTTAAGAGACATAAAATCTAGGTGTTAATATTATTATTATCTATGGGAAATTTATTATCGAGATAGAGCGCTACGTATGTTTCAAATGTAAACTTTAAGTAATTTGTCTTCATGCTGACCTGTCGGTCTCTTTTGGGGGGAATTCTTTTGTTACGGTTGTTTTCAGTTGGTGAATTTAATAGTGTAAAGTCATTTTTATGACTTACCACATATTAATGAATATGTACAGAAAGTTAAATGGTTTCATTATATATAGAATTTTACATAAACAACAACCAAACTAAAGAAATGCATATGGTGAGCAAGAGATTCCCAAATAGATACCCTACTGACTCTTTACAAAGGAGATTGACGATAGTGTTTTAAAGAAGACATTTCTTACTGTACAAGACATATGGACATTGTCATTGCAATGGCTAATATATATTATATTTTCAGTCACGGTATATAAAAAGAGGAAACATTTATCATAATTCCTATTTAAAAGAGTAGCTGGGTGCAAAACTTAGAGGAGAATAATTGTATGATAGGGTCATTTTAAAAAAAAGGCTGATGATATCTGCAAAGTAATTAAATGAAAGACTTCGAAACGAGCTATGCATACAAAATTAACATCTCAGAACGGACTCAACTCTAGTAAAAATCACTAGAGCATAACTAAATAATATGCAAATCTTGACAAGATGTTTATTGTGCCTACCAACTTCTAAAACGATGTTTATTATGCGTATCAATGTTCAAAAGGTTGTTCATTATGCCTACCAACTTTCAACACGATGTTCATTATGCCTACCAATGTTCAAAACTATGTTCATTATGCCTACCAACTTTCAAAACGATGTTCATTATGCCTATAACTGTTCAAAATGATGTGCATTATGCCTACCAACTTTCAAAACGATGTTCATTATGCCTATCAACTTTCAAAACGATGTTCTTTATGCCTACCAGTGTTCAAAACTATGTGTATTATGCCTATCAATGTTCAAAACGATGTTCATTATGCCTACAAACTTTTAAAACGCAGTTTATTATGCCTACCAACTTTCAAAACGATGTTCATTATGCCTACCAACTTTCAAAACGATGTTCATTATGCCTACCAACTTTCAAAACGATAGAAAAAACTGCAAGACTATTTTAGCTCTCAGGTCATAAGTTCATGAACGTCATTAACTTTGTCACAAATCACGTAAGAATCACTGCTTAAAGATGCGCACATTTTTTCTTGATGAAAAAAAAATTACTGACAGTGAACACATCTGTGGAAACATGAGAGACTGCTTGCACACAGTGAACACATCTGTGGAAACATGAGAGACTGCTTGCACACAGTGAACACATCTGTGGAAACATGAGAGACTGCTTGCACACATCATGCATCACCTACAATACATATTTTTATGTACTAAACGGATGATAACTCTGGCAACAATTGCATGATACGAACATCTTTACATAATATAGATAAAATCTCTTCAAAGTTTCAAAACAATTGAAGAAAAATCCCGAGATTACACACAATCTTGGTTACCTACAATACATAACTGCGCATTACAAAGGGCCATAATCTTTGCATAATCAAAACTAAACAGTATGCTCATTATTACATATGTCGATAATGTAAACCATCTTTCAAAGCAATCAACACGCTATGAAACTGATGGTATATCCATCACTTTGAGTTTATGTTTCCATGACAAAACAGGTCACAATCCTGTCCATGTTACCTCAGTGCTACAACTAAACCATATGCACATCTCTACATCATGTCGATGATCTAACAACTTTGTACCAATGAGTGAAAACAATGCTGAAATGCATGTCATGATATTTGATATATATCAGCTGTACGCCATAAATAAAACCAAATCACATGATGAGCATTTATAGCATTAAGAGGAGACTGCAGATAATGTGTACCAAAATGTATGTCATGTTGGAAATCGGAAAATGTCAAAAATACAGAATGTATTAAGATTCATGTCTATATTGTGAAACTTTTCCAGTTCCAGTTTTGAATAGACTTATAACAGCTAATGAGATTTAAGAATTTATCTTAACTTAATTTCGTAAAGGATGCTTGTTAGTGCACCCATGCGAACAGTGCTGGATTACCCAATAGGTAGACTAAGCACGAGTTTAGAGCAACATCAAAGCAGGGACACCAAAACAAAAATATGATATATTACGGTTTAGTATTATTTTTATTTTTAATTACATATCGGGGCACCATAATCTTTTCAGTGCTTAGGGCCTCTGAAGATCTTAATCCGGCCCTGCAGGCGAATGTTTAGAAAAGAAAATTTAAAAAAAAAAAAAAAAAATTTTCGTTATGCATGTTTAAGCTACTTAAAGCATGAGTGAGGGTGAGGTCAATCACCTTCTGCCATTATTTGATGATCCAGAAGGTAACAAACCTCTCAGTTATGCGGGTTTCACTCATTTTCGCATAGATAATATACCAATCAAATGCACAGCGAAAGGAAAGATAGAGAGAGGGGAAAGTGGACATTTAAATTATGCACAAAACCTCACACAATATAAAATATGTTTTAGTTAAATTTGCAATATCGTCACAAAAGAAAATTCCCCAAAAGTAAGAAAATACGTGTCGGAGTGAATAATTAGACGGAGAGAAAAAACAATAATGTAAAAATGGTCCCATACAGCAGACGTTTTCAGTTACTGTTTTCCAACAGGGACAATCACAGTAAGAAAACACCATAGTAACATCAGATACGTTTTCTATATGCATTATCATCCAAAGATATAGTATGTCTTTATCACAGCCTTTTTTCCAGCTTTGAAAGAAACTCATATGATGAAAGCCGGCCCAAATCCTGATAGATCTGTTTATCCAGGTGTAAGAGAAATCATTTTATATCAGTGCTATATGAATCAGGTAAAAGGTTCATGGCACGCCTAGAGTCATACGTGTTAGTTTGCACAGACAGCAGTCTCATTTTCCAGAGACTATCTTCAGTACACACAATTAAAAAATAACCTCCAGTTCATGTATATATCCATTAAATCAAAATCAAAGCTAGATTACTTGTACGAGACCCCAGAATGGTTCATAGACCAATTCATCTTCGTTCTAAATTTTAGAATGACTGAGAGCCTGAGAGTTAGGGTTAGTAACCTCTGATAAAATCCGACACTTTCAGTACCCTTTCTTACGCGGAAGCCAATCATAACCCTCAGGGTCAAATGTTGTCTGTAGGAAAGAGTAGATGCTATGTAAAATTTTATCACAATGCTCAATGCTGTCAGTCAATCTGACACAAGCAGTAAAGGTCATAGTAATAAAATGTCATGGTAAAGTTAGTTATATTTTCCTTATGTATTATCATCCACATATAATATAGGTCTTTTAACACACCCTCTTTTTCAGCTCTTCGTGAAGGTCTTGCGAGGAAAGTACTGGCCCAAATCTTGATACAGTTGTATATCCCGGCAAAAAAAGTGCTTTTGTATCATTATGAATCAGGAAAAAGGTTCAAGGCACAACGTGTGTATTATTTGGACGGACATATTCTCATTTTAAGAATGTAGGTATAGAGATTAAAGGCATGTCATCACAATACTGTGTTTTATGTATGATGTTTATATCCGTAACTTTTGTCCATAACTGTATGGGCTACATTCGGGCTACATTTTATGGTCCTTACAGTTGAAAAGTTAAATGACATACATTATATCATTAATACTCCTGGGAGGCGGAAATAGAAACAACTTTGTCACAAAAATATCTTAAAGGAGTATTTTGACAGACATAGTCCAGTTAATTATTCAATCAATTTAGTTGTACGTGTCCCACACAGCGAGGATGTCAAAGATAGAATACAATCTGAATGTAGTAACTCTGGTTTATCCAAACTTCAAAATTCATAAATATTAAACAATCTGGACCAGAAATTGTCACATCTACAACAAAAGGAGAGGAGTGAAATAAAACAGCTATTACATGAGTATGAGCACTTGTTTCCTGATGTTCGTACACGAACAAATAAATCTATCATGACGCTGACATTGTAGATTCTACACCTGTGAAACAGCATCCTTAGAGGATGAATCCTCTCAAACAGGAATATTTGAAAAAATAATTTCAATATTTATTAGAGAATGATTTTATATAACCAAGTAAAAGTAACTGGAGTTCACCATGTATTCTTGTACCTAAACCAGATAATATATTCCGCATGTGTACTGACTATAGAAAAGTCAACAGTGTCACCAAAACGGATTTATTTCGAATGCCAAGAATGGATGATTGCATTGATAGAAATTGGAAAAGGATTCTGGCAAATTCCACTCACAGAAAGAGCAAACAAATTTCCGTTTTTGTAACTCCAGATGGGCGTTATCAATATAAAGTGATGCTTTTTGTTATGAACAATTCTCTGAGAACATTCCAGCGTCTTATGAACATGATAACATCTGGTCTGGTGCTTGTTTCCTTTTTTAGAAAAATAGCACACAGGATGATCCACACCATTTTTGTCTTCTTGAATCAATACTTCACCAACACCTACATCACTTGCATCAACAGTCATTTTAAATAATTGGCTGAAATTTGGAGCAGACAGAACTGGTGCATTCTTAAGCATGGCCTTTAATTTATCAAAGGATTCCTGATACTGGTTAGACCAATGAAACTTGGATTTATTACTCAACAAATCTGTCAAAGGTTTGACAATTATGGAACCTCCCCTCATAAAGAATACTATAATAATCAAAATTGCACAGTAAAATATCTTATGAATGACACTCAGCTGAATTACACAAAATATACATCAAATAAAGCAATATGGTACTTCTATACACGGGATAGTGCATCTACAATCACATGATCTTTTCCTCTGATATGTCTAATGTCAATGTTGTATTCTTGCAGCATTAAACTCCAGCTCAACATCTCCGATTTTTATCTTTCATTTTGTTAATGAAAGTAAGGGGATTGTGATCGCTGAGTACAGTAACCGTAGAAAGAGCCGAGGTAACATACACCACAAAATGTTATTGCATAAATCTTTCTTTTTCTTTACGAGGGGAGGTGTTATGTATGATGTTTATATACTTAATTTTTTTCCATAACTGTATCGTTATTTGAAAATACATACTTAACTTTTTTCAGTTATTTACATAGTATGTTCATAGGTATTTCGCAATTAGACTTTTGTGACAAATGTCAGGTAGGCCAGTATTTTCGTAAGCATTTCACAATTAGACTTATGCGACATAGGCCATGTAGGCATGTGTATCTATATACAGATTTTGGTTAACAAATTCATTTATGTTCTAGAATTTTGGTTCTAAAAGATCAGTCTGTAAGGAATGTATTTTAGTTGTGTTGTTGAAAACATATAATTTGAAAGGAATTATTTATATATTTGTTCTAAATATTAAAGTGCGCACTCATTTTTGAAGTAATACATGATTTTGGGATTGATGTTAACTCATTTAAATACATTCTGGATTATATCTTTGTGGTACATCGGGACATTCAAGGATATTTTAATTCACTCGGAACATTCTATTTTTTTGGACTTGTAATTAGAACATTTAGGATTATTTGGAATTTGACTCACAAATTGTAAGTGTCTTTTGAATTTTCACTTTAACTGTCTGGAAATAAATTGCTTGTTGATTTTACTTTGATGTTGGTTTCACTTTCTTTCTGTTACATATTTTTAAGACCTAGTATCGTATCAACTGGCTATATGGTCCCTATTAACGTTAAGTTCCAAGAATGTAATAATAACGAATTTATATATTTTAAAAAAATTAGGAACATAAACCCTTCAAAAGTAATATAGCATGTAGTACAAGATAAAAGATAAAAAGGCAAAGATTTTGAAATTCTGCAAAAGGTATATACCATAAAAGATAAAGGCAAAAATACAAAATCCCCCAAATATAATGGTAATTTTTTTACAAAAATCTAATCTGCATCTCCTCAAAATTTCCAAGATTTTCTATGGCGGTATATCATCGTAAAGTTTCTTAATTGAGCTTAATTTAATAAAACACAAAACTTCTGTCTTGCAACGTTTAAGTCTATGACTCTGTATGAATGTGTTCCACCGTATGTAACACTGGCAGGATATGTGCTCTCCGGAGGTATGTATGAAACAGGTATGTGTGTCCTATGCGCAAGCGGTGCAATACCACATCATCTCTGCAATTTGTGATATTTAATGGATGCCACTCTCCAATGATGGATTTGATGTTCGAAAGCTTGATTGTTAAATTTGCATTCCATATATTTCGTCAAGTTAACTGTCTGTATACAGGGATGTATATCTACGATATGAGGCTCTGAATTCATTCCATTTACTCTGAAAAACGATAAGATTCGTTCTGGACCTTTTCAACTGGGTCTGATATTAACCAATTGAGTGATTTGGAACATATTATTTAGCGTACTGGCAAGATTGAATTTTGCTGTATCTAGAAGAGGACGAATTCGTATGCAAGAAGGAGAACTGAAATTTGGTTTCTGAATGTGCAAGGCTTGGTATTTGGGCTTAAAGACGACAATTACAAATTTGTTTAGTATACTTCTAGAAGCAACTGAAATCGAAACAGTGACGTACTCTATAATGCAATAGGTTACAGATGCAGAATTAAGAAATAAATTTTTCAGATCACAATCTACATTATGAACAGAGTAAATAAACAGAGTATATAATCATCTACATTATAAACAGAGTATATAATCATCTCATTATAAACAGAGTAATCATCTCATGATAAACAGTGTATATAATTGTATACATTATAAACAGAGTATAGAATCATCTCATTATAAACAGAGTATATAATCATCTACATTATAAACAGATTATATAATTATATACATTATAAACAGAGTATAGAATCATCTCATTATAAAAACTGAGCATATGATGATCTCATTATAAACATGGTACATAATGATCTCATTATAAACTGAGTATATAATGATCTCATTATAAAAAGAGTACATAATCATCTAATTATAAACAGAGTATATAATAATATACATTATAAACAAAGTATATAATTATCTACATTATAAAAAGTGTATATAATCATCTACATTATAAATAGAGTATATAATCATCTACATCATAAATAGAGTATATAATCATCTCATTATAAACAGAGTATAAATACTCATCTCATTATAAACAGAGTATATAATCATCTCATTACAAACAGAATATATAATCATATAATTATAAACAGAGTATATAATCATCTCATTATACACAGAGTATATAGTCATCTCATTATAAACAGAGTATAAAATCATCTAAATTATAAACAGATTATATTATGATCTACATAATAAACAGATTATATAATCATCTATATTATAATCAGAGTATATAATCATCTGCAGTATAAACAGAGTATATAATCATCTACATTATAGAGTATATAATCATCTATATTATGAACAGAGTATATACTCACCTCATTATAAACAGAGTATATACTCATCTCATTATAAACAGAGTATATAATCATCTTATTATAAACGTAGTATATAATCATCTCATTATAAACAGAGTATATAATCATCTACATTATCGAGTATATAATCATCTATATTATGAACAGAGTATATACTCATCTCATTATAAACAGAGTATATACTCATCTCATTATAAACAGAGAATATAATCATCTTATTATAAACAGAGTATATAATGATCTCATTATAAACAGAGTATTAATCATCTATATTATGAACAGAGTATATACTCATCTCATTATAAACAGAGTATATACTCATCTCATTATAAACAGGGTATATACTCATCTCATTATAAACAGAGTATATACTCATCTCATTATAAACAGAGTATATACTCATCTCATTATAACAGAGTATAATCTCATCTCATTATAAACAGGGTATATACTCATCTCATTGTAAACAAAGTATCTAATCATCTTATTGTTGTTGAATCTTTAAATCAACTGATATGAATATAAAGATTTGAATCTGCTGACGTCATCTCATAGTCGCATGGGTTTGCTCCTTACAAACGCTGTTTCCATCGGAACTCTATTTTACATAACAAACTATAAATGACAGAAACAATTTGAGTTTATAGTATCCATGGTACGAAGGTAATTTCATATTAAGATAAGAATGAGAGTACCTCATTTTACTTTTATTTTTTTTATTTATTTTTTTTTTTTGGGTGGGGGGGAGGGGATAGTGTGTAAAATGGATAGTTATGTTATGAAATACGTTATAGTATAAATTGGAGGTTTAAATATTATGATAAAGTAAAAGTAGTTGATTTTGATTTTTGCTAAACTATTTGATTGACATAATAGTTTGTATACCATACTTTTAGTATTACCTACATAAACCAAATAGCGTAAAATTCACTTGCGAAAATTGAGGGTATATTTCATATTGACAACGTGTAGAGGGATTGTTCGGGCAGTTTTGAATTAGCAAAGATTGTATTTTTAGACTAAAATAATCGTGTAGTTTGCATTGTCAGATTTCCAATCCGCTCGTTTATGATCGAATTCAAGAAGCTGACCAAGCTAGATTTGTATAAATTTGCCAATTTACTATTTTACAGAGAAGTAGATTCCTAGGGAAGGCTTTAGATGTATGATGTATTTAAAGACATCCTTGATTCAATAATTGTCTAAATATACTCTCATCTTAATTTATGATGCTTTGTATTTTTAGGACTTATGTAAGTGTAAGGTTATTTAATCAGCATTTAATAAGCAAAAATTTGCTATAATTATGACACAAAAATAAAATCCTCTTAGCATCTTCCGTTGGAGTATGAAAAACAACAGGCATAGTAATTGTACAGATAATCTTTTTTTCCCCCCAGTCAGTCTGAACTCAACGGTGAACAGTGGCGCCACAAGAGGGTCGGGGGTCAGGGAGGGATCAATTGCCCCTCTTCTTTTTTGGCAGCTGTAACCGGGGCGTAGATGGAGGGAGGGGGCGTGTTGAAGGTAGGCAACTGACATCAATTGTTATCTGCGGCAAAGTAGGGGCACCACTAATGAGCATTGCCCCAGGGCGCCTCGAACCCTCGCGCCGCCACTGACGATGAAGCATGGGTTTGGCCCAGATGTTTCAAACCAATTATAAATAAGACGACTTATTCATATCTTATCAACAGGTAGTAGCCATACACTCTCTACATCTGTCTGCTATGTTTTCTTTCTGTGTATTTTTACTCTGACATCGAAGCACGGGCTCCTCACAGAAACTATCAGAGAGGCATCATAAAGACTGCATTGAACGGTAAGAAATACATGTAATTTTGTTTGCCTCCAAGAGAAAACTCGAATCGTGATTGATGAGGTGTGAAGACTTAATTCAATGACCCGATTATTAATGATGTTTGTATCAGAATAAAGTAACGAATGATCTAATATATCAAAAAGATTTAGAATACAGGATGATCATGACAGACAATATATCAGTTAACGACACAGTTGTTCATCTAGCCTTGTTATAAAGAATATTGATGTATTAGAAGGATTGAAGGGGTTATTAGTAATTCCCTATTAGTATTACAGTTAACATGCAAGAAATATTCAACGGTGATCAAGACCCCAACTCAGTATATACGAATCTAGGCCGTCGACAATTTCACTACAAATCTCTATTTTAACGGTATTTCTCTGTAAGAAGAAGAGAAATATTGACATCATGTATATCTCATTTAATTTGGTAATTAAAATGGAATTGAATGCTTAATTACCGAGTTTTCAATACATTGTACTTATTGCAAGATGTATTTTCTCGTTTTAACTCGATTTTAAGAATAATTGCAAATATCCTATATAACAAAATTTTTATTATAAATGTGCATGTAATATATGTTTTTTACATTATACTTCTTGCCAAATCATACCCTTATGTGACTTAGACCATGTGGTATTTCTTACAACTGAATACATACTTCCTGAAACTGGTATTATCTTTATAAATCATACCCTATGTGACTTAGACCATGTGGTATTTTTTTACAACTGAATACATACTTCCTGAAACTGGTATTATCTTTATAAATCATACCCTTATGTGACTTAGACCATGTGGTATTTTTTACAACTGAATACATACTTCCTGAAACTGGTATTATCTTTATAAATCATACCCTTATGTGACTTAGACCATGTGGCATTTCTTACAACTGAATACATACTTCCTGAAACTGGTATTATCTTTATAAATGTTATGAAGACTAAGAGTCTTTATCATACATTCTCTTATACATGTAATATAACTCATGTGACTGAAGAGTCTTTATCATAAATTCTCTTATACATGTAATATAACTCACGTGACTGAAAAGGCTTTATCATAAATTCTCTTAAACATGACTGAAGAGTCTTTATCATAAATTCTCTTATACATGTAATATAACTCATGTGACTGAAGAGTCTTTATCATAAATTCTCTTATAAATGACTGAAGAGTCTTTATCATAAATTCTCTTATACATGTAATATAACTCATGTAACTTCTCTTATACATGTAATATAACTCATGTGAATGAAGAGGCTTTATCATAAATTCTCTTATAAATGTAATATAACTCGTGTGACTGAAGAGTCCTTATCATAAATTCTCTTATACATGTAATATAACTCGTGTGAATGAAGAGGCTTTATCATAAATTCTCTTATACATGTAATATAACTCGTGTGACTGAAGAGTCCTTATCATAAATTCTCTTATACATGTAATATAACTCATGTGACTGAAGAGTCTTTATCATAACTTCTCTTATACATGTAATATAACTCATGTGACTGAAGAGTCCTTATCATAAATTCTCTTATACATGTAATATAACTCATGTGACTGAAGAGTCCTTATCATAAATTCTCTTATACATGTAATATAACTCGTGTGACTGAAGAGTCTTTATCATAAATTCTCTTATACATGTAATATAACTCGTGTGACTGAATAGTCCTTATCATAAATTCTCTTATACATGTAATATAACTCATGTGAATGAAGAGGCTTTATCATAAATTCTCTTATAAATGTAATATAACTCATGTGACTGAAGAGTCCTTATCATAAATTCTCTTATACATGTAATATAACTCGTGTGAGTGAAGAGTCTTTATCATAAATTCTCTTATACATGTAATATAACTCATGTGAATGAAGAGGCTTTATCATAAATTCTCTTATAAATGTAATATAACTCATGTGACTGAAGAGTCCTTATCATAAATTCTCTTATACATGTAATATAACTCGTGTGAGTGAAGAGTCTTTATCATAAATTCTCTTATACATGTAATATAACTCATGTGACTGAAGAGTCCTTATCATAAATTCTCTTATACATGTAATATAACTCGTGTGACTGAAGAGTCCTTATCATAAATTCTCTTATACATGTAATATAACTCGTGTGAGTGAAGAGTCCTTATCATAAATTCTCTTATACATGTAATATAACTCATGTGACTGAAGAGTCTTTATCATAAATTCTCTTATACATGTAATATAACTCGTGTGACTGAAGAGTCCTTATCATAAATTCTCTTATACATGTAATATAACTCATATAAATTATCTTATACATGTAATATAACTCATGTGACTGAAGAGTCTTTATCATAAATTCTCTTATACATGTAATATAACTCGTGTGACTGAAGAGTCCTTATCATAAATTCTCTTATACATGTAATATAACTCATATAAATTATCTTATACATGTAATATAACTCATGTGACTGAAGAGTCCTTATCATAAATTCTCTTATACATGTAATATAACTCATGTGACTGAAGAGTCTTTATCATAAATTATCTTATACATGTAATATAACTCATGTGACTGAAGAGTCTTTATCATAAATTCTCTTATACATGTAATATAACTCATGTAACTTATCTTATACATGTAATATAACTCATGTGACTGAAAAGGCTTTATCATAAATTCTCTTATAAACGTAATGTATTTCATGTGACTGAAGAGGTAAAAATAAATCCTACGTATCATTATCTTCATTAGGAACCTCATATAATTTAGTTACAAATGAATAATTTTATTGATAATGAGTTCCCTGTATTAAACGCACGCCCAACCGGCGCTAAAAAAAATGTATCAAATTACAAATCAACAATATAAGGACTGATGATTTTTTTTCCCTACTACTAGTGTCTGGGTTGCCCGTTTGAACATAAAAATTATATATATATATATATATATATATATATATATATATATATATATATATATATATATATATATATATATATATATATATATATATGTAGTGTGTTTGGGCCTTTGTAATCTTACCTAAGATTTTCTAACCAACTATTATTTGACAGGAATCTCACCAGCCGCCGTGGTAGCTTTTTATAGCATGCTGATTCCACCGTTAAAAAAATAAATTGTATTGTGCGATTATTGTTGAATACTACGTATTACAATTACATACATTTTTTTTTCAAGCATGATATTTATAGAATTACAAAACCAACTGATGACCTCTTGATAAGCCCCTTGCTGCAATGATCCATATGTCTGTTTACATGGATATGAATTTATAACCTGTCCTTTACTTGATATCTACATGAATCTGGATTTATAACCTGTCCTTTAAACGATATCTACATGAATCTGGGTTTATAACCTGTCCTTTACTTGATATCTATATGGATCTGGGTTTATGACATGTCCTTTACTTGATTTCTACATGGATCTTGGTTTATAACCTGTCCTCTAAATGATATATACATGGACCTGGGTTATAACCTGTCCTTTACTTGATATCTACATGGATCTGGGTTTATAACATGTCCTTTACTTGATTTCTAAATGGATCTTGGTTTATAACCTATCCTCTTAATGATATATACATGGGCCTGGGTGTAACCTGTAATTTACTTGATATCTACATGGATCAGGGTTTATAACCTGCCCTTTACTTGATATCTAAATGGATCTTTGTTGATAACCTGTCCTTTACTTGATATCTACATGAATCTTGGTTTATAACCTGTCCTTTAAATAATATCTGCATGGAACATCCATAGACTATGTATAATTTTATCTAAAGCAAAGGTCAGTTATGTAGATTCCGAAAAATAACATCAACTATGTCTAGACCTTTGTGTTTTTTGGTTGAAGTTTGGCAGAAGACTAGTTAAATGTTGTATCAACTTTTGATTTGTAGAGATATACATTTTTTGAGAAGGGTAATTTTGTTTTCAATAATGGTAATATCATTGAATTTGAATCATTGGATGAAATATTTAATGTTTATTGTCAAGATCACTACTCTTCTCAAAATATGTTAAATTGTTTTAGCCCTCTATATGTGTGCTGAATTTGTTGACATTTTAATAACAAAATATTGTAGTCGGAAAACGAATATTACCAAAATTGGTCCATTTAAAATAAAACCGTTTTCTGTGTCTAATAAAACACGATCCATAGCCATCAGTAAACAGTAACTTTTATCATGCACAACGAGTCCAAAACATGATCAGGGTCCCGGGTGGCCGATAAGTCTAAGGCGCTCGCTTTACAGATCACTCACATCTCACCTCTGTCCGCGTGGGTTCGAGTCTCGGTCTGATCAACGTGAGTGTGTGAGAAAGCTTGCCATTAGATTCCCGTGGGTCGATGGTTCTTCCCGGAGTCTTCCTCCACCAAATATCCTGGCCGTCATGTGCTGAAAATGGCGTTAAACCCCACAAATGAAAACCAAAATATGATCCCGCGCGACTCACAGAACGCAGGGGCCAATTGAGATTTTTACACAGTTGGTATCTCAGAGCATTGTCCTGTGTAAACACGGATCTAGCACACAATTACATATAAAGTGAAAAGAGGAAAGGAGATTGGAGAGGGAGGTGAACTGGATTTGTAATCATATCAGAAGATAGGTGAATGCAAAAGCACTAATTTTCTCTTTTGCATGATTGCCTGTTTCTCAAGTACACTGGTCAAAAGATCCCACTGGTACGTACAGAGCTTATTTGTACATGTTTCAGTGCTAAAGTAAGAATGTTTATTATACTGATCAAGACAAGACTATTGAAGTCATTGTCAAATTATATATACAAAACTACTAATAACAATCTTATTATCAGGCTGAACTGATCCTATATTTGGAGCAGGGAAATAATATACCGTATATACTCCATTATAAGTCGAGTCCAACTGCAAACTGCACTGACCCGGATCTGCCGTCGCATAATTCGCTGGCAGATCTGGGTCTATGCAGTTTGTTATGAGTAATCAGTAGAACAAACAACATAGACCTGAACTGCAACATAGACCTGAACTGCCGGCGCATTATGAGACGGCAGATCAGGGCCTATGATATTTGCCGTTGTGTGTGGACAGAGATGTGATCAAATAATGTGTTGTATACAGACAATGCTTTTTTGTATCTTATGTTAAAATCACCTTTCACCAATATAAGGTCCATAGTAATTCCTTGTTCAAGCTCACCTTTGCAAATGTCAGTTATTGACATTGACTGATATGAACATTCATACTGTGCTGCTGCTGTTGCTGACTTTGATTTCGTAGTGATATAGACAAGACACACGTGTTACATGGCTGCTATCCTGCCTAAATAACCCCTGCCCCCAATTTCACCAATGTTTTCTTGTGTAAACCTGCTCCATTACAGATTGATAAATTGATGTGTACGACGGCTGACAAGTTAAATACCGATATAAAAAACATATGTCTCCAGGGAACTTCTTTGGCAGGTGAAATATATAACACACGATATTATTTTGTGTACATACTGTAACCTAGTAGGGAGGTATATGTGCACAACTTCATGAGTCTGTTTTATTCTTAAAATGAGAGATATGTAAGAATAAAGCACAAAATTTAAATTATCCATTATTTGTCTAAATTTACAAGTTTAGACCGTTATACTTGCTATGAGTTGTAGATCCCCAGGCCTCGTATTTGTTTAGTACGTAAGTGGCCTCGTATTTGTTTAGTACGTAAGTGGCCTCGTATTTGTTTAGTACGTAAGTGGCCTCGTATTTGTTTAGTACGTAAGTGGAATAAGGAACCTGAAAATTGTTTGCAACCGTTTAATTTTGTCCTTTTTATTTATTATAACACTTTAAACTTTACATGTTAATAAACATATACATGTTTGGGTTATAAGTGAAGCGAATATTCTACAGAATTTTGTTCTTATCTTGATTTCGAATTTTTGTCAACAAACTACTTCAAAATTTCTTAGAAATGTCTTTAAATACAGGAAACATTGCCTGTTCCTTCTCTATACAATCAGAACTTAGGAATATATTGGTTTGCAATAAAGTTCTTTCTGCCCAATAAATATAGAGTAGAACGTAATTGAATACATAAACCATAAAGAAAAAAAAACTGTCAGTATAAGTGTGCCTCATAAATGACAATATAATGGGGGTCGGGATGGGGCAATTGTCTTTGGGCGCCAGGCTAGGGGGGCGCCCTCGGGAGCCTTTTTTTCTTTTTTAGCTTTAACCGGGGCGTAGATGGGGGGAGGGGGAGGTGGAGGTTGGCAACTGACATAAAAACTGTTCTCTGTGGCATAGTAGGGGCGCCACTAAAGAACATTGCGCCCGGGCGCCTCGAACCTTCGCGCACTGAGTGGCCTGCAAATTCTACAACTTTGTCTGTTTAATCTCTGGTGCATGTCGGTGATAAACAAATTCTATCGGTGATAAACAAACAAATTCTATCGGTGATAAACAAATTATATCGTAAAACTGCTGCAATATTATAAGATATCTATGTTGATGGTAGTAATTCAAATTAGAGAATGATGTATTGATCATTGTGATAGTGATCCCTAGATTTTGCAATCGTCATATTTTAAGACACATTACAGCAGCTAAAAATGATATCCTTATATAATTTTCAAGAAAGTAAAGCCAGAAAGATTACAAAGTTTATCACGTAGGCCATGAAAATGTTGAATAAATTGACAGGGACATGATGCCCATGAATCCTGGCTATTTTTGTTTTCAATGGTCAACATGGCGGAAGAAAGCCGTTAGGAACAAAAACGAGTAGTGTCAGTCTGGGTGCTGTCAATATTCATATTTCAAGGCCAGTTCAATTTATATGAGAACAGCCTTTGATGGCATTTCATTCAATTGGGGAAAATAATGTACATAAATGAATTGTTTTTTTATCTGAACGTTGGACTGAGTTTGTATGTGATTCCAGAGGTTTACTGCAGACAGCCAGGAAGAGTCTATATCCAGCAATAAATGCGAATGATGTCTGCATTTATTGGCAATGACTTACAAGTGCAATTACTGCAAATGCTATTGAACCTGCATGATTTTATAATTTTATGACAAATGAGCATATAGCTGTCCAGTTATTAACTTGCCACTTTGGACCTCGATAAAATAGGCATTCATCTAGTAGTTAACAACAACTTTTTAGCTAGAAAACATAACACTAGTCCCTCATTATATCGAATGATTGGAGTCCAATTAGCTCAATTAATTAAATCGCTTGTTCCAATAAAAATTTCCTCATGGCAATAATAGCTATGTGACTACATGTATTTTAGTGGGAAAAGGCAAAAGAAACCAAGCTATAAAGACGCTTATTTTTAAAAATCAAAGTATGTTTTCTTTTTTCACCAAAGGACCAGTGTATATATTGCTAGAAAGAGATTTACTTTAATTCTTTATTCTACAATTTGGAATATTTCATTTGGTTTAAAATTATATTCTCTTCCTGTGAAAATAAGCTTATTTGTCCGATATTCGAGATTTTGAGTTTTAAAAAAAACAGAACTATTATCTTCTTTAATAATAGAACAAAACACAAGCAGAACAAATGTATAATAATGTTTCAATCATTTACAATATGTTTGATAGAAGTAATTTTCGGATATTTATGGATGCCAATTTCCAATGATAATTTAGGAATAAATAAGGAAATACCTAAGTCGTAAAAATAAATTTTGAGTAACTCAACATAAGTGGCGAATGAAAAAGTGCAAGGAGACTCAAAATGACAGATTATGTCATATAGTAGTATCTCTACCAAGTATTTGTCAGACTAATCACAAAGCTTCTAAAATGGAACATATTTTTACAAAACCATAGGTTTAAACAGTACTGATGGAAATGACAATGAATTTAAGCACCAGAATGATAACTGGGCATATACAATCATGCAGAAATAACTTTGCAGTTGATAGAATAAATCTGTTTTGTCACGTAAAATATTAGACTATCAAAGAGATACTTATGTATACTGTCATTTCATTTATTTTCGCGGGTATCAATTTTGGTGCTTTTGCAAAAATGCCTTTTTCGTCGCTATTGCAAATAATAATTGAGGAAGTGATCCTATTGCTCCCACAGGAGGATCTTTGATCGTTTGGTCTCTTAATTCGTACTTTGTAGCAACCGCGGAATGGATGAAAATTGGTATTCTCCTCAAGCTAGTAAAATAGCAGTATTACTGAACTATGATGATCATATCTTGTTTCATTTTAAAGCTCTGTTGTGGTAATACATCTCTGACAACAAAACTCGGCTTTTCAAATACAACTAATAAAACTGCGACCTGATAAATATAACAAGACACATACATCAGAATAATGCATAGCTTTTGCTCTCCAATGAGATTTTTCCGCGAAAAGTATTTTCTCGTAAATTCCCAATATTAAAAAATAAATGATTATTTTGATATATCATATCTCTGCCTCACAGTAAAATTTAAGGCGATTTGTGTATACTACGAGACATGGAACCCAAAGACATGATGAAAAATAAATATCCTTTTTACATTTATAGCCCTTTATAGATAATTCCTATTTCATTTTCAGAATAAGAAGATATAGGTTCTATATTTAGCCAAATGCAATTACTCAGACTGAGTTTTATGTTCTACACAATTAATCCATTTTCTTGGTTTGCATGTGTCTCATATAATCCCACATAAATCTGTATTCATTGTACACTTGCCCCAGTTAGAATATAATCATCTCTTCAGCCGATTCTCAGAATCATGCTGCCATTTTCATTAGTGTTCTAATCAGATCGTTATACTAATGTAATTGGGGATTGACAACGTTGCTAGCATGGAACAAAAATGAGTCCGAGTACTCCATACATTCTATCCAATAAATGAGAGAAAGAGTTTGTATAATTCTGCTGAAAGTACATTTGTTCTAATGTAAACTATTTTGACAATATTCATTATGTTAAAATCTTCAGCATTATACAAATTCATAAAAAAAATGGAGCAGCGATCACGTAAATATATTTACGCTGTCAACATCAAAGTTAACGTTTAAGTTTTCTGCAGTATTTTTATTAATGATACATGATTAAAATGACAGCATAACGCTCTTAAGATATCAAATTTACCACAATTATTCACAGCAAAGTTATATGTCCCTTTGCGGCTACCGTGGGTTTTTTTTTTAAAAATTAAAAATATTTTTAGATGTTTATTATAAAGATCTTGAATGGAATGAAACTGCTTCTTATTTAAATATAGTGTCTAAATTAATTAACTCTAGCAACCAAGTTAATTCCCCTCATTTTTAGATTTTAAGATGCATTGTCGTACTATACGTCTGGACTTCTTCAGTCCTACCTTCCAATACATAAACAGACCAAAACTGTTTTTAAAACTGAAGAGTAACTATCTGCAAAGCAGCGTATTCAGAACATTCAAAGCAAGTGACACAAGATGGGATTCTTACATTAGGATTAAAGGGATCTTTTATCATGTTCACGTTAATGATCAAAGGGTTATAACAAAAAAGTCCATGAAGTTGGATACATTTAAGTCGAAGTTTGTGCTATTCAAACCACATCAACTCGCACATCATTAGATGTACATATTACATTTTTGTGTAAGGACCGTATTGATTATTATTAGACCGGTTGACGACGCTGACTTAAAGCAAAGGTTTTATAATTAAAAAAAGATGGCGACCTGGCCGATTCATTCATGGTGCGGCCCGCAAGTTGTACATATTGTCATTCTCACAAAATCTGCTAATCACTAATGTTTTCCTTCGAAGTAACGCGTAGTTTTGGTGGGAAGGTGAACTGAAAAGGAAAAATTGTGAGCCTGGACTAAGTGGATTTTAATTCACTGTCTTTGTAACCCTGTACAATTTTATTTCAGACGAATATCATCAAGCTGTCTACTATGAAAGATCTCCAATAGAAGTATCAGTCTTTCCATATATTTAAACCAAATTTCCCAAGGGTAGATTCTAAATTATAAACATTGGCTTCATACCTTTTTTTTTTTTTTTTTTTTTTAAATTTTCTTTCTGTTAGACAACGCCAAAGATTTGATTGATAAGTTTATGATAATAGGTCCGGATGGAGATGTTGACTGATGATGTATTCAAAAGTTTATGATAATATGTCTGGATGGAGATCTTGACTGATGATGTATTCAAAAGTTTCTTGAATCCTGCATATTTCCATTTGACAGTTGGGTATTTCTCGTGTTATAAGAAACAGTTTTGTAACTGACACGTATTGGACCCTCAATCTACTTGTAGTGTTAACTCCTGAAGATGACCCTAATTATACAATCGAGAATATCAATAATATAGCTCTAAAATAGTTTATTCTTTGATAGATCAAATAAAACATTCGCTTATGACAAAACAATACATTATGGAAATAATTTTAATTTTCTTTGTTTCTGTGATAGTATGAAATATATGATCCTAACTATAATCCAATAATCTTAAAAGCATAGACGGTGGTGTACACATATGCTCATAAGATTGGAACTAAAGCATAGACGTTGGTATACACATATGCTCATAAGATTGGAACCAAAGTATAGACGTTGGTGTACACATATGCTCACAGATTTGAACTGAAGCATAGACGTTGGTGTACACATATGCTCTTAAGACTGGCACCAAAGTGTGAAGGTTGTTACGACTAGGGGTAATGTAACAAAAGAAAAGACTGAAACAAGCTTTCAAGATTTAAAACACAAATATTTAATTTCCTAAAATATTAAAATATTTCAACAAACAATCAAAGTGAAAGAATTAAAAATAACTTACATTATAGAATATCCTTAAAAGTCCTAAATTGTTCTAAAGTTCACTAATCCGGAAGTTAATCCCAATTATTCCGAATGGAGAATATTCCGAATGAAACCACCAAAGTGCGGCGTGCCAACAATAATCAGTTATATCCAAATATTATTAATTCCAAGTAATCTTTGTGAATATGGTATCACACAAGTTCTAGAGATGTTTCCGATAATTCCATCCCCAGCTGAATAATTCTTAAAGTTTATGTAGCAGTACTAAATCCAAAATGTACTGTATAATAATATCTCTGAAACAGAATATCACACACAAAATGAACCAATCTCGTTTATGACCTCTTAGGCTAACGAAGTATATAGAAGAATCACGAACGCTGCGATACATTTTATTATATAGTTTTCTTAATCTAAGTCATACAAACAAACAAAACCCATTTCTTATTCCGTCTCAAATCAACATCTAGCTACTACGATCTTATTCTAACATTCTGGTCAACAAAATGAATCATTCTGTGTATATTGCAAAATCTAGGTCAGAACATTGAATTCAGGTCAAAAGTGCAAACCTCACGAGCTGATCACGTGACATGACTAATGCTTCAAACGACAATATTGATTTTCCCAGGACCAATGTACTGGGTCACATTAAAATTACCGTATATGTGCACTCTGCAAAACGACACCAATTAGACTATTATACAGAGGTCATAAACTAATAAAACTATACCATTATTTTTTTAAAAATGATACATAATTTCGTAACAAGGTTAAGATGTATCTAAAATTGGCGGAGAATTTACTGACTGGCACTAATAAGGTTTAGGTTAAGACCTGACGTAGTAGTCACGTGGAACACATAGTATGGCATGAAAACCTGACATAGTAGTCACATGGAGCACATAGTATGGCATGAAGAATTGACGTTGTAGTCACATGGAGCATATAGTATGGCATGAAGATCTGACATAGTAGTCACATGGAGCACATAGTATGGCTGAAGATCTGACGTAGCAGTCACATGGAGCACATAGTATGGCATGAAGATCTGACATAGTAGTCACATGGAGCACATAGTATGGCATGAAGTGGATAAAGCAGGTTATCTATATTCTTCTTGTGTAACAAAAATTAACGCGTCATCCAAAAATTGAAAAATAAATTTTAAAAAATATTAGAGCTGAAAACCAAATGTAGACCTGGGCATAAATCAAAATCAGCTCCCCAGAAGTATCAAAGAAATGTTGACCAACAAGCGATTGAAGATAGTCGCAAGTGACATTGTTTCACCACATTTTATGTTATTTGACAAGCGATTGAAGATATTCGCAAGTGACATTGTTTCACCACATTTTATGTTATTTGACAAGCGATTGAAGATATTCGCAAGTGACATTGTTTCACCACATTTTATGTTATTTGACAAGCGATTGAAGATTGTCGCAAGTGATATTGTTTCACTACATTTTATATTATTTGATAATGCGCATCAACACTGTAGATAATGAAAGAAAATATAATAAATGCATTTGAATTAGATTTTCTAGAGTAAACATGATTCCATGAGGTGCACTATCGACGACAATTCTAACGTTTTCGCATAATATACTGCATTTTTCATTAGATATTCTGGTAGTAAAAGCCACTTTTATCCATTAAAATGTAGTGTAGCTGATAAGGTATTTCTAAAAGTAAAGGATATCAATATAAGTACCATATAATTTGAATTATTGTACTTCAACCAATGTGATTAGGATGGCATACACACACGTCTGCCAATTAATGCACAGATTTCTATTTCCATAAATCACTTAACTGCAAAATCGTTTGAAACGTTTTTACATGATATTGCTGCATCGCAATCAAATATATAACCTACTGAAAATCTCATCTACTGTATAAGTTGAAATCCAATGAGAAAAGGAACCAGACTGACAAAGGAAGGATATACAGGCAAAATGCCAAAGCATATTTTATCTCTCTGCAATAAATCATTCTCTGCTTCCAAGTGATTACTCCATTAATTGTTACACTTCATTTACACACTTTTTCAGTTGTTAACTGGAGAAAGATAAAATGTATTGCTGCCTGATTGAATCCCATCAAAGTCCTTCTGTAAATTATCTTCGCCTGGTTGCACTTATAGAAAATACTAAATTCACTAGTCAAGATTGGATTCAGGCCTAGAAAAAAACTTGAGAGAGAGAGTGAGAGATGTTACACGGGTTATATACATATCTGTCTAACCATCTCCTGTCTATTTATCTGTCTGCCTTTCGTGTTCCATTATTTATTTGATCTGTCTTATTAACAGGTATTAATATGGTTAGAAAATGTGCCTAGGAGGAATCAATCTGCAAAAAATATACTATTTCGCTCGTAAATGAAACATAATGGTCAAAACATTATTCTGCAATTTCAATTATTCAATCAGTGTATCTATAATAATGGGTTAGTGCACTCTAGAGCTACAACCAGTTTACAATATATATCACTGAAAAAGCTCCGACATGTCCCATATAATTTCATGGCGATGTTCTTCATAAAGGATTGTACTAACTACAATTATAGATACTAATTATAGATTGTACTAAGAGTTATAATTACAGTTATAATTAATTACGAATCGTGGCATTTTAAGTACCATACCATTGTGCATTGTTATGACAGCCACAACAGCAAAGTTGCAATAAAGCAACAGTTTCCACCGCCACCACCAGATACAATGTCGAATATATTGTAAACATTTCTTTAATAAGAGCATTATATTGTTATTGTGATTCTGTATCGTTACTATTCTTCACAGGAAGGCCAGGACCTAAATGCCAAGCCCATATTTAAAGCATTGCTGAACTAGAGCAATGATGAGCAATTTGCTTACAGAAATATACCCCCGCCTCTCCCGCATCCACCCCACCCCAGGATGAAATTGAGTCTATAGTCTAAAGTCTAAAGAAAGACATAACACTTGTGCTAGTAGTGTGAGTACAATAACTGGTCAACATGCACATCTCTGATGATGACCATAATATATACTAAGTTTCCCAGCAACCTAATAGAAACTGCAAGGGTAGTTGCATTCACAAAATTATGTCATACATTGCATTAAGGTGAAAGTCAAAAAGGCAATAAAGCTTACAAAAATCAATGGAGCACAAGGATTTATCTATAAATGATGAGTATATCTTCCGAGTTTCACAGCAATCCATTAAAAAAAAAATAAATAAATAACCAGAAAAGTTGTGTTCACAAGATTTTGTCTTATACTACATTTAGCTAATGGACAAAAGGGCAGTAACTCTAACAAAACCTGCGAAACTAGTTGAGCTAACGAGATTCTGTCAAACGCTGCATTCAGCAACAAGACAAAAAGAGCAATAACTCTGAAAAAAATAAATTGAAAACGCAAAGAGGTTTGTCTATATCCGAATCTTCTGATGATAACAATAATATATGCCATACTTTCATGGCAATCATGGTTAAGCGATTTGTCGTTATGAGCTTCTTCAGGTTATGAAGAGATTATTTGCCAACTTTCATGGCGATCCTTGAGAAACTGTGGAGTTAGTTGCGCATACGAGAGTGAGTCATACACTACATTAGGCTGCAAGACAAAAATATCAACAACTGTAACAAATATTGCGGAAGAATAATGATTTGTCAATATGCGCATCTTCAGGTGATGAACATAATAATAACCAGCTTTCATGGCAATCCGAAACTGTGGGCCTAGTTTGCCCTAACGATAGTGTGTCATACACCGCATTTTAAGCTACAAGACAATTAGAGCAATAACTCTAATACATATTGTGGAATCAAAATGATTGTGAATAAGCGCATTTTGATGGCCACACTATTAGGAACTTTCACGGCAATCCATCAAAACCTGGGACTAGTCGTGTTAATGCGATTGTCATACTCTGCATTAGGCGTCAAGACAAAAAGGGCAATAACTTGAACAAAAATTGCGGAGGAAAGTGATTTCTCGAGACGCATATATACAGGTGATGACCACATTATTTACCAACTTTCATGGCAATCAATCACAAACTGCGGGACTACGCGCTAACGATATTGTATCATTCTACAAGACCGAAAGGGCAATAACTCTAACATAAATAGCGGGAGCAATGTGATTGGTCGATATGTGTGTCTTCAGGTGATGTCCATAATATTTACCAACTTTCATGGCAATTCATCAATAACTCCAGGATTATTTGCGTTAACGAGATTGTGCCATTCGGAAGGCTGGACCGATGGCTGGATGGACGGACAGACGGACGGACAAGAGGTTTATTATTTACCCTGCCTCTCTGTTGAGGAGGCAAGGTATAAAACCATTAATTAAAACCCTCACAAACTGCTGATACCTCTGACGCCAGAAAAGTTACTGCTATATCTCGCTTCCTACTAAATGGGCTAAATAATAATTCCCTTCATCCTTGAATTTCTGTCAAGATAGTATTTAGGACTGAGTTTTACTGCATCCTTTACTGGTTCGTTCTAACAACTTTTTGATCTCATATGGGTAACAGTCAGAAGGGAAAACATGATCGTTCTAACAAATTTTTGATCTCATATGGGTAACAGTCAGAAGGGAAAACCGGATCGTTCTAACAACTTTTTGATCTCATGGGTAACACTCAGAAATGTTTGACGGCACCTAGAATAATACATACAAGCATTGCCATTTTCTTTAACTTCTACGGTCAAATCGAACATCTCAAAATCTCTATATTTAACTTCTCTAATTTTAATGCTTAGAGCCATTTCAACTTCTATATCAAAGGACGAAGAAAAGAGTAATGGTCATGTATCAGACGGAACCGCCTATAAATAAAAGGGCACTGTACATTTAATATGAAACAATTCGATTAATACATCGTTGCGGGGCCAAAATATTGCATGCAAATAGTATAAGGAAATATTACTACTTGCGCGAGAAGACTGCAACAACGGCGAATATTGTGAGAAAATTCAATTTTAATACTGTTAATCTATTCGAGTAGGTAGCCAATTTGGAGTATGTTTCCACGCAATGTTCTCTGTTCATCGTAATCACGGTTTATATTGGCGTCAGAAGAAAACACACAAGAGATAACTATACGCGAGCTATACAGCAAACATATGCAAAAAGCTACATTTAAGCCGATATTAAAGTTATATCGTGAAAATTTAAAAGACTACATAGGCTAAACGAATCACGTGCTGAGACTGTTTCTACTCCAGGTGTTCGAGGTCAGCGAGTAAAGCAGTATGAACAGCCTGTATTTCCATTCGTTAAAGGATGTTGACTAACTGACATACCAAGATCCAAGAATCCTTGCTCATATTTCAGTAAAAATTCTCTTTGTCAGACTACCTGAGAATATGTCTGATACGGAATGGTGATATTGAATACAAGCAAATGACATCATTCAAAATCCAATTGAGATGTTAAAGATATACACTGGGTCAAGTTAATTGGTTGGTGCCAGCCACTCTCTCATAAACTCACAAATGTGCTCATGGCACAAAAAGGTTGGGGACTGCTGAATTAAAAGAAATTCACAGTGTTTATGTATTGAGTCACTCTACAATTTTATCTTTCTCTACAAATTACAATCATGTTGCAACTGAATCATCATTTCTATTATTTAAACTTCATTCTAAATATAGCATCATAATCTGGACATTGTCTGAATTTTATCTTGAATTTGAGTGTCATGCTTTAAAAGCTTTCCAAATAAAAGACCGTGGTAAATCATGATTAGGTGGTCTTAAGAGAAAATGTTTATAATGATTCAAGCCGTTAGCTCAAGGTCTTGTTCTTTGAACCCTCCAAAACTTCCTATTCGAAATAAAAATACGAAATAAAGTCCTCATAGCAGCTAATTAAGTCCACTGTTTTGTATTCAGCTTTTTATCAATGGTTTGAGACTCGATAAAGAAACACAATATTCAAGAATAGTTCTTCCATTATATTCAGCGTCTTACTGTTTTCCAACCAATTCCACCAAACAGCACCAATCCAAAAGTCTACCAGAGACTATTTTGGTTATTTTCAGAAGTCATGTTTGACCAATAGTGAATTAGGCTCAGATCGATTCTGGGTAACATGGCAGGGTAGCCAACCCCCACCCCACCCCCAAAAAGAAAATGATTTGCACACCAAGTAAAAAGTTGCCTCTAACATATGGCATTGGCCGGCCGCAAATAGGCAGGAGTGTGCAGTGTCTGTGTAATCCAAGTATTATAAGTCCCATAGTAAAATAACTCTGTGAAATATCGTCAACTCCTTCTTATAACTGACAGCATTCATGATTTTGTTCATGTGTATCTCCTTGGTAAAATGTGATTGAAATCACATAAATACGTGAATGGTAAGGTTTATGATATTCTGTATTAATCAAAGATCGTCACTCTGTAAAATATAGTCACAACTGATAATCATATATTTCTTCCATTGAACTGGATCATATGAAGATTTACTGCAAAATTTGTTGAAACTGGAGAAAAAAGGTAATACTAGAGTTTTCACAAGTAATAGGAGTGACTATTCTAAGCCAAAAAGCGGCATAACTCTGTAAAATATGCTGAAACTCGTATCATCATCCAGTTCAACTGAGCCCTTGTTGCGATGAAGCTTTACACCAATATGGTCAAAACCAACCCAAACTATGTAAATGCTAATGTATTCACAAGTGACAGAGATGCCTATTCTTAGTGAATCAAGGGCTATAACTCTGTAAATAAAGGTCAAACTCATATTATTATCGAATTTATGCTACACCTAGTTGAGATGAAACTTCCAAGCAAAGTTGGTTGACTAGAAAAAAATGCTGGAATGTTCACAAGCTAGCGGGATGTCTATTCATAGTAAATCAAAGGCCATAACTCTGTAAAATTGGTCAAAATCTGATTAATATCAGACTCTTGTTACACCTCGTTGATTGAAAGCTTTACAACAAATTTGGGTAAATAAAACAAAAAACGGGACTGTCAGAGTGTGCACTGGCTTGTTAGATGCCTCATGTAAGTCAATAAAGGAACATAACTCTGTACAAATATGGTCAAAGTCTCATCGTCATGGAACTCAAAAGTGTCGTTGTTGCGATGAAGCTTCACAGCATATATAGTCAACATCAATCAAAGCAATATAAAAGCTAGAGTGTTCGCAAGCTAGTGGGATGCCTACTCCTACTGAATCTATGGCTGTTGCCCCTGTCACGCAGGGTCCAAATCGAATCATCATCGAAGTCATGCGAAACCTACCTGAGATTAAGCTTACCTGAAAATTGGACTGAAATACATACATAAATGCCGGAACATTCACGATCCAGTGGGATTTTTAGTCAATCAAGGGCTATGATACTATAAAATTTTGTAAAAGTCTAATTGTCATCATCCTTTTATGGAAGGGATGAATTTAGCAGCAAAAATGGTTAACAGAATTCGAATCAAAGATTAAATTTGAATACAACAGTGTTCACAAACGACAAAAATAACTATTCTAAGTCAATCAAAGGCCATGACTCTGATATGAGTAAAATCTGTTCAGCGTCGAACTTATACTATCCCTAGTAGTGATGATGGCTTACAGCGAAGTTCAATGAAACCAAATAATGTATAAAAATGATAGTGTTCACAAGACATAGGAGTTTCTAATTTAAGTCAACGAAGGGACATCACTCTGCAAAATAGTGTTAAGGTATGACGATCATCGAACTCACCCCACCTCATCTCAGTAGTGATGAAGCTTCGCAGTAAATTTAGTTGAAATAAAACAAAACGTTTGACTGTTAGAGTGTTAATAGCCGCGGGGATATCTATTTTAAATACACTTTACCCCCTTTAACTATGTAAATAATCAAAATCTAATCATTTTCTAGAGATTAAGTTTCACAGCAAATATTGTTAAAATGAAATAAAATGTGTGAATGTTAGAGTGTTTAAAAGCCACAAGGATAACTACTTTAAGTTACTCAAGGACCATAACTCTGTAAAAGATCGTCAAAACCTAAAATCATGATCAAACTCGAGTGAGCTCTTCTAGAGATTAAACTTTGCAGCAAATTCAGCTGAAATGAAACAATATATTTGAATGCAGACCGGTTCAGAAAATATAGAGATGACTATTGTATATCGATCAAGGGTATAAATCTTAGAAATACCAGCCAAATGTACTCGTAATCGATTTTATTAAAGTCACTGTTTGAATGAAGCTTCACAGTAAATGTTGTTGCATTCAGAATTTAAAAAATATGGATGATAGAGTCCTCAATAGATTATGCACGGACGGATGGAAGGACGGACGCTATTTCTTTGTTCCCTGACCGGATTGGCGGGGGACATCAGGTTACGACATCATGCAATTATCAATAATGATAAAAGAAAGTCACTACATTTCGATTTGGATCTGATGCATTTAACAGAAATTGCATTTTGATAGAACTTAGAATCCGTTTCTCTGACAATCGCTTAGATTTGTTGCTGTACTGAGTGGAACATCTGTATCTTTCATTGGTCAGGTCGTTTTGGTACAATCTTCCTATCCTATCTGTGAGCTGTCACAGTACTATTTAAGTTAACAGTCATGACGGATGCTGTCTGATTTAAGCAGCTTGTGTTATTTTCCATCTTTTTAGGTCGATAATTAACATTTCATTAGGTGTCAGTTTAATAGTCATCAATCATTCTAGACCCTCTTTTCACAGACGTCGGCAGCATTAAGATATACGAGTATAGTGAACAGCAAATTAGAGGAGTTATTTAGAAGATCCAATTGGGAAGTCAATTTTGAGTTTGAGCTTTTTTCCAGATACTGTCTTTCGAATCACGCAGTGTCAGATTTGTGATTTGTGCTTTTCTATATTCATGCTGGATCTAAAATGCAATGAGTTTTGCTTTTCCAAAAGAAACATCTTAGCAAATACAATCAACTTCTTTTGGTTGATTAAATTATCATAAAAAGTGAGTCATCGAAAAATTCTATTCACTCAACAACGAAACCTCATCAGTTCCTCAAAAGTATAAAATATACCGGAATAATGAGAAATATGGAATACAAAATTGCGGCTTTGAAATTGGAATCACACTCTGCAAGATATTATGTGCAATAGAAAACATACTAAATAGCCCTCAATGGAGCAGTCTATTGTCCTTCAGATTCGATGAGTTTTTATTAAATCTATGAGGTCATCCTTAAATGCTGAATTTCAGTGAATTTCTAAGCCATTTCTCCAGGAATAATACGTCTGACCTACAACCGATAATATTATTACTAAGTTACTGATTGCACTTGAATTTCCTACTTTGAATAGTATTCTTAACCAAAGGCAATACAACTCGTCCATGGGATAGACCATTTCTCTACATACTGTGTTGTCCGATAAATCAGTCCCAAAGCATGTATGGTAGTTTGGAGTCTTGTCTCACCTATTCATAAAACATTGTAATTATTGCACGAAGATCTGTCTACAGCACGTCAGTGCAAATATCAACGTTTTTAGACAGATACTGGTACTTTTCATGGCTCCTGAATTACGGACGTTTGAAGTGGTCTTTCGGCTATCTGTACAGCATATTTCTGCGTCAAATCGATTTCTGACTACTTGCAAATCCACCTGGAATAATACAACCCATCCGTTTGTAGCCATTTCGAATCACTGGCTTACATGGGAGGATGATCGGCTCTCAAATTAATATCAAGTTGCGACTTCGCTCAAATGTTATGGCCGTGTTGGTCATGTGACTCAAGCGTCTGTGGATGTGTTATATGACTATCATGTGCTGAATACTTGTCATGTGACTGTTATCACGGTTCAACAACGTGCCAAATTACAATTTAATATTTTATGAATAGATAAGATCATACTTCAAACCACCAACACACCAATACAGGTTTTGGGGCTGATTCATCGGACTACACACTGTGCAGAAAACAGTACATTCATTATTTCTACAGCATTCCAGTACAGGCCACTCACTTGTATACTCCGGTTGATGCCTTTATTACGACTTGATTGAGGATGACATCGTTGATAATTGTTATTTTTCAGAGAGAATCAGTTCAACACATATATTCGCCATGTGCTTTTGGTTGGGGCCTACGTGATATAGTAGCTGTAATATAATTATCTAAAATACGAGGATTTCCGGGAAATCCCAATGGCTTGTCCAATCAGCGTGCGCGTTTGGAACATAGAATCGATCGCGGAGCTCAGAAAAAAATAGAAACTCAGCCAGGATGGACACGGAATCCGTGGTACAATTGCACTCATCGTAGTGCCGAAATGACACCGTTACCACCAGAATGTGAAACTGTGGTCATATATTTGTAGGTATACTTATCGTATAAGAAATAATAGACATGTCAAATATTAATTTGTCGTCCACTTTTCAAAACTTTTCGGCAAAAATATTACACTGTGGTATTTTACTGGTCAAAAATGTTGACAAACAAGAGTCCATACTTTGTTGTATTCACGAGAAATAGTGTAAAAGTGACTTGCCTCTTTTGAATTATATTCAAATTTGTAGCCTCACCTGTGATATTTTCCAAATAATCAGAATCCACAAATTGTTATTTAAAAATCGGTTATACTGACCTGTCTAATGTGTAAACAGATTCATTTGGGTCTGTGCACTTCTTGGGTTTCACACGGATTAAGTCATTTGGGTTTGTGCACTTCCTTAGGTTTCATATGGTATGATTCCTGTCCTACCTCATTATTGTTGATGCCAAGCACAGCTACGCACGTGTATCAGTTTCTGCTCTGCTATGTTTAGTATCAAATGCCCTTGAATTGGCAAATCAGGAATTAACTGGTCATACTAATAACTGTTTGAGGTCTGAGGTATTGGTCCCATTGAAAATGAGGTCGAAATCACTGAAATTCAACATTCGATCTAATGGCCAAATCATGAGACCAAAGATGTTCAACACAAGCCTCTGAGGTCTCTGGGTTTGTATTAGCATATTAAGATTTGAAAATGTTTCTTTTACTGGCAAAGAATTAAATTGGTTCATGTCCCAACAGGTACTAAAAGCATTACATCAACATATTGTGTATTTACAAAATGACATATCAAGAAATGTTCTGGATCATACAATCGTCAGGCCTAATTTAGTGTGCATGAGTGATGTAAACGTTGAAAGATACAAGTTAGGCCTACGGTGAGTTTTGTAGTCCATCAAAGAGAAAATTCAAATTCAATAGAAAAACATTTATGTACCATATTCTTGTACGTGACATGATTGATCAGCTAATGTTTTTACATATGTTATTCGCCAGTCTTCAGGTACAGAACTAGTGAAATCTTCTTTACATGACCTTTCCCTTGTATCATGACAACATAAGACTTTTTGAGCCATCCTATCTCATGACAACCACAATAACAAGGTAACATATGTCGTAGTAACCACACTAACAAGTAAGCAATTAAAATAATGGTTGCTGAAATCATAGATGCACATTACAATATCGACATTTTTACAAGCAAGTTTAAGAACTGTTCCCTCATCAAACATTAACAACCGTGTATTATTGTTATTAACATACAATTAAGGAAAGGCAATAGTCTACAATATTAGAATTATGAAATTAACTTGGTATAGAATAATACATCCCACAAGGACTCTGTGGAATATTACTGTGTATCCTTAGTTCCTCTTTGTGATGTATTAATGGAAACCGAGGTCAGGTTATACATGTATGGTATTATTCTGTAGCACATACTAAGTTTTAAATGTATCAAATACCGAGTCAGGTGGAATTCACTTAATAGCGGAACCAGCCAGATCTTAAGTTGGCTAGATAGAGGCAGACATGCAGAAATTTCGAGTGCTGAAGATTTCTCTGTTTCTCTTTCTCTCTCTCTCTCTCTCTCTCTCTCTCTCTCTCTTTCTCTCTCTCATATATATATATATATATATATATATATATATATATATATATATATATATATATATATATATATATATATATATATAATCCTGGAATTAGACCAAGACACTTTGGTCCTCTGCGTGATACGCACGATAAATACTTTAAATTATTTTTACACAACTTTGTTGGGCTGATTGAAGCATAACATAGGTATGTAGTTTACCCGTTTTAGACCGCTTTTTAATTTTGTCTTCTTTTTTTCTTCTATTGTTTATCCTTTGTTTGTTTATTTTCCCGTCATTGAAACATGTAGGGGTCAAGAATTCTTCTTGGCTTTAGTGTTTAGTGTTTGTTTTGTGGATGTAAATTATTTCTTCCCCTGACGAAGAGCTTGTCTAGCTCGAAACGTTGGGGAAACTGTTTTGTATTTACGCAGTTATCACTTTTTGTGTCATTACACACACACACACACACACACACACACACACACACATATATATATATATATATATATATATATATATATATATATATATATATATATATATATATATATATATATATATATATATATATATATTTCAGCTGCAGTCAATATAATATAACTATCTTTAATTATGATTCCCATTGGGTGTGACACTTTCAGTATACAACTGTTAACAGATGAGAGATAAAATGCAAAACTATCCTGATTGAATCGTATCAGCGAGTTTCCCTCTCCATTATCGTTGCTTGATTGCAGAGGAAGAGACTATGTTGATTTCAGCTGATCTCTGCTAATTATCACCGCATTCAGCCTTACACAAAAATGAGCTTGTATTACTGAAACACATATTATTATAATATCTTGCATCACACGTCTAATCGATTTCTTTGTCAGAGAGATGTATTTTAAAGGAACGGCATTAAGTAACTATCGTGGACTGATGATGTCGCTAGCAATAATTGTAAATATTGGGTTTATTATTGAGCTCAGGGTTGGCCAATGCAGAGTTTAACGATGCTCTAAACAAAATTGTAGTCCTTGTCAAAATTGTTCCATAATTGTTTGTGCTGAATGATCAACCTGTTCCATCTGTGCACAGCACAAAGAAAACAAAACCTATTGTGTATGTTAAATGATACGGATCGTATGCAGTAGATCTGTGCACAGCACAAAGAAAAAAAAACTATTGTGTATATTAAATGATACGGATCGTATACAGTAGATCTGTGCACAGCACAAAGAAAAAAAACTATTGTGTATGTTAAATGATACGGATCGTATTCAGTAGATCTTGCACAGCACAAAGAAAAGAAAACTATTGTGTATGTTAAATGATACGGATCGTATACAGTAGATCTTGCACAGCACAAAGAAAAAAAAACTATTGTGTATATTAAATGATACGGATCGTATACAGTAGATCTGTGCACAGCACAAAGAAAAGAAAACTATTGTGTATGTTAAATGATACGGATCGTATACAGTAGATCTGTGCACAGCACAAAGAAAAAAAAACTATTGTGTATGTTAAATGATACAGATCGTATACAGTAGATCTGTGCACAGCACAAAGAAAAAAACTATTGTGTATGTTAAATGATACGGATCGTATACAGTAGATCTGTGCACAGCACAAAGAAAAAAAACCCATTGTGTATGTTAAATGATACGGATCGTATACAGTAGATCTGTGCACAGCACAAAGAAAAAAAAAACTATTGTGTATGTTAAATGATACGGATCGTATACAGTAGATCTGTGCACAGCACAAAAAAAAACTATTGTGTATGTTAAATGATACGGATCGTATACAGTAGATCTTGCACAGCACAAAGAAAAAAAAACTATTGTGTATGTTAAATGATACGGATCGCATACAGTAGATCTGTGCACAGCACAAAGAAAAAAAGCTATTGTGTATGTTAAATGATACGGATCGTATACAGTAGATCTATTCGATCATAATGAGAATGACCCTAAGAGTGCTTTTTATATGTTTTGTGGATAATTTCCATGAAAGTTTCAATCAAGCATTCATCAGCTGCTATTGGAATTCTTTGTCTTCATTTTACTCCCAAACTAAACCTAAATAGATCTTCGAGTCGAAAAGGATTACAAGTAAATATGACTTATTGTGAGCTTGGTGTCTGATTGCAAGTAAATACGACTTATTGGGAGATTAGTGCCTGATTACAAGTAAATACGACTTATTGGGAGCTTAGTGCCTGATCAAAAGTAAATACGACTTACTGCGAGCTTAGTGCCTGATTACAAGTAAATACGACTTATTGGGAGCTTAATACCTGATTCCATCAAATATATATGTAAATAAATTATACAAGAAAGGGAGAGGAGGTGGGGGAGGGATGTTTACAGCCTGCAATACTTTGCATACGTTTCAGACTTTTAAAATTTCCCTCATTTAAAATGAAACAAAACAAGACATGACTGACAAATACGCCCAAATTGTGAATCACGTGAATGAATAAAATAAAAGCTGTATGCGTTATGTGTCCACTATTGAACAAGTTGACTACCTTCCCCTCTTAAATATATTTATACACAAATTGCTTGTCTCAATAACTATGGTTTATATGATGACTTTCAATTTTAATATGGTAATGTTAAAAGAAGCATACTGTTCTCCACAAATGAATTTTGACGAAATAATATAATAATAAATTAATTGTTAATATTTAGTTATTAAGGTTTTCCTCGTGTTATATTCATCTGCTACTGGCTGTTTATGCTGTTTTGGTTATAATTAATCATGTCATCGTCAGGATAAATATTAAATTTTAATGCATATTTTTCAATCAAAATATGGTTCTGTGGGAACTCGATTGTATTACAATATCACATCTTTCTTTATCTCGTGTCTTACCTATGGATAATACATCTATTTTGTCTTTTACTGCAGCAAAAAAAAATCATTGGTGCTTTGATGGACTTGAAATTTACAGACAGCTGAATACAAATGAACATTAAAAAAAGAATTATAAATTTCGTGATATGTTAATCTGAACTTGAGGTACCAGGACCCAAATATAATTAAATATTTCGAATTAGCATTATGCTGGAAGATACTGGGTAACCAAATGTACTACCGTCTTACTCGCGTATAATTCGATACCAACTGCAAACTGAATAGACCCAGATCTGCCGTCGCATAATGTGCCGGCAGATCTGGGTCTATGCAGTTTGTAAGGACTAATCAGTAGAACAAACAACATTGACCCTGATCTGACTGCGCATTATGCGACGGCAGATCAGGGTCTATGTTGTTTGCATTTGGACCCGGTTATACGCAAGTGTAGACGGTGTTTGTAGAAGGGATAAAGAGCACTCATTCTCATGAGTCTGACAGATGGGATCCTTTATGGAATGGGAATAATTCATTAATAATATAACTACAGCCAGTAATAAACATTGCACGGAAATATTCTGTCGAAATATCTGACTCTTCTTCAGTTAAAAATGAAGCGTTCCAAAGATTCTATAATGTCGACATTCTTTACCTTAGCTACAGTAATGGGTCAAAATACCTGAGTACTATTTTTACATTGTGAAAAAATTATCCGTGCGAGTCGTGGTTAAGCTAATTGATTACACAATAGGAATAGAAACATCTATCACCTGGATACCGATGTTTTTACATTTCCGAATATTTTGTTTTGGCAAACTTCATAGCAAAAGCTCGGTTAGGATACATATTATTTATAAATAACTTTCATAAAATTATCATTTCACTACCGCAGTCATTGGTTTGCAAATACGTGTAAATTTATTATGGTGGTTCCTTAGGACTAATTTTATTTTCAAAATAATTGTATTGATCCCTCAAGTCATATCAAATTATCACGACTTATAAAGCTTGAAATCAACCCTTTTTTTCTTTCTTAATCATCTCCTCGTGCAACTTTCGATTTTTTAAGTACAACACCTTCTGTTGTTACCAGTAATTCAACAAATAATTCATGATGTCATTTATTGGGAAATTAAATCCTTCAATTGAGTACGAAAATAACTACCTCGTTGCTTTATCAGGACATGTTCAAATAGCATGTTTGATATATGTGCCACTTAAAAGGTTAATATCACCTTGTCCCAAAGGTTTCTAGATCTGGGAACTGGAGGCAAATAAAGTACCAGGAACACTGCATCAGCTATTAAAGAAAAACCTTGTCAAGCAATCAATAGAAATAATCGTCATCAAAGGTACGATATTTATCATGCCATGTAATTAAATTTCTGAGACCGGAAACATTCCTGGAGTGATTAACGATAATTACAAGTTAAACGACGCACTGTTCAGACATTGGAATAAATTTGGGTCAAAATGTTTTCATAATCTAAGGCTTCAAAATGTTCCTATGGGTTTTGGACATTTTATTATTATTATTGTTATTATTATTATTATTATTATTATTATTATTATTATTATTATTGCTTCCTTGGGGACCCTATGAATGAATCAAAACTGATGAGATTGTCCTCATCTATAATAGAGGAGGTTTATGCTTTCGATACAACATGTCCTGGTATTAACAGTGACAAGAAAATTATGCACTTTTCATTTTCTGTACCTGTAACGTTGGCATTTGTAATTTAGAATCAGTTCCAACTTTCATGCATCCCTCTGTTATCATTACTATACGTACGTATTTATAGAGCACAGTCAGTTTAGAAACCCCACTGATAAAGGAACTCATTTGAAAAAAGTAACCATGTGATTACGTTCCTAGTAAATGAAATATACAAAATATTTCGAGGAAAATGTTCCTCGAAAATGATGCGTCCTTTCCCATTGGATCCGGTTTCCTCTCCAACTGACACCAACAAGTCACAACATCTGATTGCTTAAACTGCTTCTGCTTTTTCTGGGTTGTTGTTGTTGTTGTGTTTTGGTTTGTTATTGTTTGTTTTTTGTTTTTTGCTTTTTCTTTTGTTTGTTTTTTTATTTTGTTTGTTTGTTTGTTTTTATTTTAATGTAATTTTATTTTATTTTATTTTTGTTGCTGTTTTGTGCTTTTTTTTCTTTCTTTTTTTCTCTCTACTTTTTATGAATAAATCAAGTTGTTTTTCATGCAACGAAACCCATTATTTACTTGTCAGAAACGAAACTTTATAAAACCATAATCAAATCAACGAAGTGAAGTCAAGATAATAAATTATGTGCTTTTTCTTGGCAACTTTGATTGCTTTTAAGAACTCCTTGCACATTGATATTTTCTGAAAATACAGGAGAACCATGGGCTGAAAAATTTCCTATTGTATTTCTTTCCACTCGAACGTCTCAGATAAAAAAGGATTATTATTAAAGGTTTAGAGTTTTGCAACTAATGTATAATCCCCCTGCTACTATTGACACTTCTAAAGTAACCCCAAGAGTTCTTTAATGAGCTGGAAGATGAAGACCTTGTATTAGGTATATGGATACAAATGTGGACCATGTATTAGGTATAGGAATTCAAATGTCGACCTTGAATTAGGTATAAGAATACAAATGTGGACCTTGTATTAGGTATAGGAATACAAATACATAGCATATTTCTCTGAAATAGTGAACACTGAAGTATCATAATTTTATGAATCCAATTTATTTTTTCTGCGTACAGCATATTATCAATTCCTGTACAGTTTTTTTAAACACCGGTCAATGATCCATAGTCAATAGTCATTAGTGAATCTGTATGGATGAAAGGATTGGTTGGTGACATCAAAAAAAGAAAAAAGAAAAGATCACACATGTCCAGTATCGGCGCAGGGGGTTGGCAGGCACCAATTGCTAGGCGAAGGAGGCGCCGTTGTGAGTTTTTTTAATTTTTAGTTTTAACTGAAATGTTCATAGTATTTTACCTTTAATTTAGTCTAACGGGAGCGATTCTTCACAAAACTTTATTTAGGAGGGGGGGGTGGGGGTGGCGGTGGAGGAGGGAGGTTGGCAACTGACATAAACTTGTTCTCTGCAGGAAAGTTAGGGGCGCTACTAAAGAACATTGACCCCGGTCGCTTCGAACCCTCGCGCCACCATTGCACATGTCAATAGCAGAATGTATCGTCAGGAAATGAACAAGACAGGGATTAAATATTGAGCGCTGAGTTTCTCAATGATTTTGAACACAAGCAAATACTGGACGCCGAATGACTCCATAGGGAGGGGAAAGTTCCTGCAAAAGACATATCTTGGCTGTATCTGCAGACAAAAAGATATATTACCAGCCTTTGAGCTACGAGTGGTTCAAACATTTTAATCCAATCATATGTGTGATTGGCTTAATTGCGAGAGAGCCGTGCTGTGCATTACTACATTTAGTACTGTCACCAAGCCTTTAATGAATGTGGTGCTAGAGATGTGTGACTTGGGGATGGCACTCGATTGCAGGGCATTAAGATAGAAATCTCCAAGTAAGAATGCATGAACAGGAGTGCAGTGGTCGGAGTACATATGCATCTGAGTGAACTGTTGCTCTTATAATCTGAAAAAAGTAAGATATATCATAGCTTAGTTTGGTAATCCATTTTAGAGAACTCTCTTGAGCAATTCATATACGGAGTCACTTTAAAGCTAACGAGGGTCATTTTATCTATATCTTTGATTAGGACATACGATCATATCAGAGGCTGTCGAATGGTATGGACTTGATTTCCAATAAAACGTCATTTTATCCATATCTTTGATTAGGACATACGATGATATAAGAGGCTGTCGAATGGTATGGACTTGATTTCCAATAAAACGTCATTTTATCCATATCTTTGATTAGGACATACGATGATATAAGAGGCTGTCGAATGGTATGGACTTGATTTCCAATAAAAATAGATATATGTGATACGCTTTATATAGCAATCAACTTACAGTCTTTTAGCGGGAGTGGGGGTGGGGATAGGGGATTTCTCTTCCTCAATACTATGACGATTAGAGTAATATAAACATCAATGTATCTTCATGCCGATCACCTACAGCTGTGGCTTGTATTGGATCCAGGTCTTCTGGGACACATTAAGAGTGACGTTTCATATTGTCTAATGCCGCTTTTGCTGTACTCAGAAACATTTTCTAATAAGGCTGAATAGACTTGAGAATGACTCGATGCTTGATTTCTGAAACAATATGAATCATGGCAACAGGGGTGACTGAAGTATAGGACGAAAAGGACGTTTGTATCCAAGGACGAAAAGGACGTTTGTATCCAAGGACGTAAAGGACGTTTGTATCCAAGGACGAAAAAGACGTTGTATCCAAGGACGTAAAAGACGTTTATATCCAAGGACGAAAAGGACGTTGTATCCAAGGACGTAAAGGACGTTTGTTTCCAAGGACGTAAAGGACGTTTGTATCCAAGGACGTAAAGGACGTTTGTATCCAAGGACGAAAAGGACGTTTGTATCCAAGGACGAAAAGGACGTTGTATCCAAGGACGAAAAGGACGTTTGTATCCACTTCTCACAGACACTAAGGACGTATAATATCCATGAATGTTGGCATTGTTACGACTCTATGGTCTAAGAAAAATGTAACAGAAAGAAAGTGAAACCAACAAATCAAGTAAAAATCAACAAGCAATTTATTACTAGATAATTAAAATGAAAAAAATCAAAAAGTCACTTACAGTAATGTGTTTTGAAATCCTAATAATCCAATAAGAATGATTGTTCTAATCACAAGTCCTAAATATAGAATGTTCCGAATTCACGGCTGTGTCCTTGAATGTTATGATGTACTAGAAATCTTGATGTGCTGATGTCAAAATGAAGTATTCCAAAATCTCTGAATAAGTTCACTTAAATTCCAAAATCATTAATTAAAAATCCAAAATCCAAAAGTTCATGAGCACTGTTATAATCCAATGAATTTTTAAAATAATTCCTCACTTAGAATTTGTAATGAATTTTCACAACTGTAATAGCTCTTTACAAGACTGATGGTAATGTCAAAACTGAAAAAATGTCCACCAAACATGGCATATATAAAGATTGGTCACATGACAGAATGTTCTAGAACATGAGTCATCTTAATGGAATTTTTACTTGTAAACAAAAATCAACCTTGACCTTCAAATTGAGAAAACATATTGATCAAAACAACCTAATTCAAGGACACTAGTTAAACATGTTTTTCCTGATAACATTAAGATTTAAGCAAATATTAAAGTGAAGAAACATTTATAATTTCCTAAAATATTTATAATATTATATAAACATCATACATAACAGCATCAAGTTCAACGCAAATGCAAAGGAGTTTGTCCCAATACAGGTAATAATTTGTGACATAAATTCATGCATGCATCATGATGCATATACAGATATAGGATTAATAATGTATTTGTGACTTTCTATTACAAAGACTCACATATATCTTATGGTGAATAATGTGCTAAATTTTCCGTTAAAATCAGCTAGACAAATATATTGTTTACATACGACTTGCTAGGTGAGGTTGGTTAAGGTGCTTTAACTGTGGATGTAATGTAAAGAGAAAGTTAGGTCTTAGTTTCTAATACATGAAATAACCTTTAAATAATAAAATAATGAAATATAGTATTTATATTCTTGTGTATCTATTGAGATATCAAATGTTTCCCACCTTTTCGTCACCATTTTCGACTTAAGAAAAAAGTGACACTTCAAGCCTGATACCGTTAGTGTGATGGAAAAATGTCAAAACATTGTATCGAGCTAAGAGTTTTTAAATCAAGGCCACAATGCAATGCTAAACTCCCACTGTGTTATGTTGAACAAAGAAAGGCTGCATACACTATACTGACATGTTTTAAAATGCTCGGTGACAGTGAAATTGTAAAATACTTAGATATACAAATGGTTCTTTTTAATTATCTCTATATATTGAAGCTTTAATGTATGCATGTTAGTTCTTCGTGGCAAATAACTAAATCTTTACAGTTTAATGGTAAAATTAAGTTTTAAAAAAAAATTCACTAGGTAAATACTAAACAACTCTGACTTGTTTTCATTCTGTTGTATATCTTTCTTTTTAACATATATACTTACTCTCATTTGCTCTTCTCTCTTCTTTTTTTTTCTTCATCATGTTTTCTCTCCTTTTTAATTTTCTTTCTTTCTTTCTTTCTTTTTACGGAGCTCAAGATGCATGCTATTTAAACATTTCTCATAATTCCTGTCATTATGAAACTACATGGAGAAATTTTAATAGTTTGAGGATGTCAATTTATTGGGATCGCTTGGAAGCTTGACTACACCAAATGCGATTAGTTATACGCACTCAGACATTTATGATGTCAGAACCAACCACAGAGGGAACTTACAAAGTGTCTAAAACAATATATTGGTAACAGGCTTTGAAATTCAAATACGAATTTCTTTACCAATGACTCAGACAGATAAATTCTAGAAGGCAAGAATGTATGTGTTAAATTTTTTTGGAATGCGACGGTAATAAGATTAATCAGAAAAATCACCAATCTCAGCGGCAGACTGACGATATCAGTATAGAAAATATAATGTAAAAACTAATTAGGCGGAATGCATGGATACAACTACTTTTCCACCTAGAAAATGTGATCAAAGAACTATAAGGACTATCACTGAATTGACCTTTTGTAGGGTATATATTTTACATTAGTTGCAAATTGTTTCCTCCCAAAGCGATGCCGATGACGGCAGTATCTCGGTAATTGTGTATCGCAGAAGGGGTTGTTGTTATATACCAAGTCACCATTTGGGTTTATATTTTGCTGTCAAGATAACCGCCGCTAGAAAGGGCCAAAAACCGGATATATTTTACATCAAAGCAAAGGAATATGTTCAAATGTAACAATAACGTGTGATTAATGTTAATAAATTGAGATGCTTTATGAGCAAAACGAGCAAGACTACTACTATTTTCACCGCAATGAAAACTTTACCGGCAATTCAACCTACCAGTTCAATTTTCATCACCATGTGAGGTCCTAAAAAAAAATAAGCATAAATGGAATTATTCACTGAAAATGTATAGTTGATAGGATTTTTTCAATTCATTCCAGTGAAAATTAAAAATTGAATCTCTAACTTACAACATCATGTGTTTGTTTATATTTCTATGTGACGTCCTAAAAAAAATAAGCATAAATGGAATTATTGACTGAAAATTTATGGTTGATAGGATTTTTTTAATTCATTCCAGTGAAAATTAAAAATTTAATCTGTAACTTACAACATCATGTGTTGGTTTATATTACAACGACGGTTGCATAAAATAATGTTTATATTTAGTTAAAAGTATATAACAAATAGGTTATCGAATTTCTACTTACAAATATTTTCGTGTGGACTCTTTGTTTTCGTGGGCCGACTTTCAAACTGGTCGCCACAGCCAAACTCAATATGTCCACATGAATAGTATCAGTATAAATTCACATTTTAATGCCCCATTATACCAGCTGTAATGTATCTACATATCAAAAACACACATGATAAAAAAAAAAAACAAATAAAAAAAATAAAAAAAACTGCAATCAAATTATAATAAAGAAATCAGGAATTATTTACACATTTTTTTGCGGCTCATTCCCGATATCCATAATCTTTCGCAACCACAAACTAACGTACATCGGTATGAAATTAATTTTGAGGTATCGCTGGTTTGCTGAATGGCATGATCCTAAAGGTGATATACATTGGCGGAAATGGAAACCACTGAAGATATTAGAGGAAAGTCGGTGGAACGGCATATCAGAAAAAAACCCTGCTTTTTTGTTGGCGTAGGGCTGCTCTCTCTTTCAGATAGGCAGCAGTTTGAACTAGCGGAGGTTACAGAGTTTACCGTGGCAAATCTCTACATATACTCCCACACCCCCATCTTCATTCATCCCATCTCTTGAAAGTTATCCTTTATGATCAGAACCCAAAATTCATTACATGTATGTGATACGACTTCATGTTACAACTCCATATAAAAATGTTGTCAGCAAATACTTTTTAAATGTCACTCTTCAAACAATCTAAACATAGCATTGTAAAAAAAAAAAATAGATCTCACACATGCCCGGACTTCGACCATTGGAGGTTTTCAAAGATTAAAATTCATTCCGTGTTAAGTCTATACTATAAACTACTCTTGATTTGACACCCAGGATGATATTCTTTGGTGATGCCCTATATTTTGACCCCTAACCCTAGAGTCCTTGCGGTCATAAAAATGCATTATCCGCACACACAAATAATAAGACTTGAATTATTTAAGAACTGTGCCAAAAGAAAACAAAATTAAAAGCTCAGTCAACGGAGAAAAGAAATGCATGTGTATTTTTAAACTTCTAACTTTGTATACCTGAAGACGTAGGCTGCGGTGAGACGAGGTGCCTACGGTTGCTCTAAAATTCGGGAGAAACAAAATACTGCCAACCTACGTCCCATAGGGAAGTTACTTAACGAGTTTTTGAAAGCTATATCGTGAAAAGTACAAAACATTTGTATTATACCCGTGGCCGTAGATGACAAAATGGTATAGTGACATCCTATATTTTTACTTTCTGATCCCTGCCCTGGGCCAAGAGATGTCAGTGAAACAATTAAAATCCGTTCCATGCTAAAGTACTCCCAAAGACCGTTGAGTGGACATCCACGATAACATGTTTTGATGATGACCTAGTTTGTACCTCTTTGACCCCTTGACCTAGGGACCCTTAGGCCAGTTATGCAGAACATGTTACATGAGCCATATATATTGTGAGTAATTTAAGAACTGTATCAAAATAAAAACGAACAGTATAATCAACTGGGAAGCAAGAGCATTCTTCTATATTGTTACCTTTAACAACGCCCTTTACGCCCCTGTTAGCCCCTGAGGTCGAAGATAAATCTGGAGACCGCACTGTAAATATTCGCCTCCAGAGGGAAATCACCTGCAATGTTTGACTTCTCCATTATGAACCGTGCAAATGATTTTGCGTTTACACCGAATGAACTTGAGACGAAAGCTAATATACCCGCTTTTAGAAAAAGTGGGTATAATAAGCTATTAGCATAATACATATTCCAGGTTTACTTGGATGATTTTAAACCAGTAAAGAATGGGAATCTTTTAGTCTTATAGGCACGGAGTTCAGTATAGGATCGTACGGTACCCGACTGCTAGAAGAAAACGTACTACTGACTTACACCATCCACAAATCTGATATCCGACGACTACATATATCTACTGTGGATTTATTTTGGTTTTGGTTGGTTTTAACGACACTTTTTATTGTTGTTCGTCCTTCGAGTTTGAAGATGACCATGACAGCACCAGCTGGTTTGGTTTATGTGAGTACGTGAGTTTGCTTGATCAAAAGGGCACCTGCTACAGTTCTGAGATTTACGCTGCTCCCACTTCTGCACTACCTCTGCAATTCTCCTCAGTTCAAAGTCTGTATCTTCAGTATGGATGAGACTGCGCCAGGTGGAGCGATTCTGTGCGAGATCTTCCCAAGTCTCAGGATCAGTGTTGAAGTGTTTCAAGGATGACTTGAGAGAATCTTTGAAGTGTTTCTTCTGAACACCCTGAGATCGCTTTCCTTCCTTCAGCTCGCCGTACAAGATCTTATTTGCTAGTGGCTCTTCTGACATCCTGGTGACTTGGCATGCCCATCTCACGTGTGATTTTATCAGCAGTGTGTGGATGCTTGAAATGCTTTCTCGTGTGAGAACCTCAGTGTCTGGGACCCTGTCCTGCCATTTTAATCTCATCCATCTGAAAATAGTTCAGCTTCTTGGCATGGCGTCTATACACGGTCCAGGCTTCGCATGCATACAGCAAGGTCTGGAACACACTGGTCTTTTAGACCTTCGGTTTTGTTTGTAGACTGATACCTCTGCATTCCCACACATTTGCGCGGAGTCTGCCAAAGGACACACACGATGTGGACTGCACGTGGCACTATGCTACCGAGATAGGTGAACTTGTCCACTGCCACGAGGGTTATGCCATTTGCTGTGATGGTAGGCTCTACATAAGGCTTTCCTGGTGCAGGTTTGTGCATCACCTCTGTCCTCTTGATACTGATTGTGAGATCGAAATTGTCACAAGCAGAGGATAAATGGTCCATACTCTGTTGCATGTCACACTCAGATTTGGCATTCAGGGAACAGTCGTCAGCAATTAGGAGATCACGATCAGTGACTTCATCTAACTTCGTCTTCGCCTGTAGTCTCCTCTGATTGAAGAGTTTGCCGTCAGCCCGGTAACTGATATCGATCCTAGTGTCATAGTCACGGAAGGCATCCGTAAGCATGGCAGAGAACATCATACTGAAGAGGGTTGGGGCCAACACACAGCCTTGCTTGACTCCACTGGTGATTGGGAATGGTTTGACGGTCTGTAACTTTCAATTACAAAACTAAATAGGAATCATAAAACCAACAGGATTTTCTTAACTTGGATCCGTCTTTTTGAATGCTCAATGTTAATGACGTAGATGGATTTTCTTAACTTGGTTCCCTCTCTTTGACTGCTCAATGTTAATGACATAGACGTATTCCAAGCATCATATCTGATTTTGAGACATTGAGATCGAGCTCGAGTTAGGTGCTCAGAACCATTCGAGAATATGGGGCAAAAAAAAGCTCTAAGAAAAGATACGTCTAAGAATAAATCAAATAAGTTACACCTTTGAAAATAAAGAGGCAAGCAAATAAACATAAAGCCTCATTCAACAATATTTAGTGTTTTAAAAACTGGTGAACATAAGACATGTGCAAGCTTGATAGCTCATTCATTAGTTTGATTTTAAAAACTACTATTTAAACAATAATGACACATTATTAATTGTTTGATATCTACCATAGGAAGATAATATTACGTGTCATGCGTATGCTTGGTCTTCATATCTTGGAATAAAATTGAACCCTACACAAAGTTTCAACACTTGTGCATAAAAAACTATAGGTTACATGTGTTTTAACTATAAGGGATTGTTGGTCGCAGGTGCTAATTAAGTATCAGATTTAACTCAGTTGAGATAAAGGATTAGATTTTTTTATATAAAAAAAACATACTGACGTAGTAGCTTATGCCCACTGATAAGCTTGGCATGGGCAAAATGTATAATTATTCTGACAGATACTCAACAGTTATAGTTGGGTTAATTCGCGGACTATTTCGTACTGTATGTAGTCTTAGAAGTATACTTAATCGTAGTAATCGTGGTATAGTATCTTTACGAGTAATTGTTTGATTTATCGTGTCTTTACGTGTAATTGTTTGATCTATCTGTCTTTACGAGTAATTGTTTGATTTATTGTCTTTACGAGTAATTGTTTGATCTATCGTGTCTTTACGAGTAATTGTTTGATTTATCGTCTTTACGAGTGATTGTTTGATCTATCGTGTCTTTACGAGTAATTGTTTGATCTATCGTGTCTTTACGAGTATTTGTTTGATTTATCGTGTTTTTACGAGTAATTGTTTGATTTATCGTGTCTGTACGAGTAATTGTTTGATTTATCGTGTCTGTACGAGTAATTGTTTCATCTTACATTCCAATATTCCTTTCGAAATGAAAAGTTGTACAGATTTTATGTAATCATAATATGACAAAGAGATCGCGCTTTTTTTTTTTTTTTTTTTTTTTCTTCAGAAAGTAAGATTTTCTTAAAACTGACATTAAAAAGGGTAAATCCAGGCTAAGGTTTATGCACTGAATCAAAAGAGTTTGTTTCAGTTATTACATTTGTTAAATTAGAGCACTGTAGGTGCACCAGTGTAGGAAAAATCGGTTCTTAATTTCTCTGTTTTTTAAACACAAGTGGTTTACCACTGCTGGCAAAGAGCGCTGTGATTGTGACGTATATCCAGCTTTTCCAGTTATTGCCGAGTTTGCGCTTTCAGTTGTATTGAACTCGACCCGATCGTCGTCATGTGTGTATGAGAGAGAGACAGAGAGACAGACAGAGACAGAGAAAGTGGGGGGGGGGGGATTAGCAGGTGTGTATGCTTTAATTGCAAATACAGATAAAATAAGCTTGTTCCATTGTAATATATTTATTTTTAATAGCAAACATGGATAAAGAATAAGCAACATTTATCCATAAATTTAATTTAATTCATAATTCATGTGATCACTAAAAATACGAGGGGTATTTAACACGTTCTGAATATTAGTGCGCTGTACAACAAAGTTCTGTTTTTGATCAGCCGTCAACAAATGCGGGGCCATCTTGCACAAACCTTTCTGAGCTTCAAATGATTCTTCAATATATTAAAAACAGCTGACGAATTAATGTCCCTGATAACAGAAGTATCTTCCACTGTGTATCGAGCATCTTCAGCAATAGCCCCATTCACAACAGCCACTTCCCGTCCACCAATCGCAGACAACGGTCTTCCAGAACATGGATGGGTCATCTGCCATGGATTCGCGACCATCTTTAACACGATGAAAACCACCTCAACATTGTTGGATATGACAGAGATTTACATCCGTAAACTTTATCCAAGTCGGCCTTGATATCAATGAGAGAGTACCCTAAGAGCGCCTGGATTTTACATCATGTTCTTTGCTTAGTAACAGAATTGTTCTCCTTGTCCGACATTTTTAGGTCACTCTCATTTACCTATGTTACGTCACACGCATATATCTTCAGGTGTTCTGCACGTGAAGCTGCAGATCATTCTAAAGAATGTTATTTTGTCTATCGAACAGTGTTAAATTTACTGACAGGTTCAAAGAAACAAAAACGTTATTGTAAAACATTCAGAACGTATCACATGCTGGGAAGGACTTATGACGAGCCAAATTAATCACGTCAAGTGACATTTTCTGTCATTGAACTATCTATTAACTGGGCTTGTGAAAGGCAATTTAACATTATAGAGCGTAAGCCTACTCACACTAATAAAATAAATGAAATTCACACAGAAACATAGCATTAAATATTATTTATATATTTTTCAGGTATAAATGAACTTAACTGTTTCTCAGTTTCTATTTTATATCTGTCGCTGGCGTTTTCAGGATCTTGATTGAAAAAATGTTGTTCTCTCCTACTTTTGTATAAATAATGTCTGACGACGAACTGATTTACCCCTTATAGAAATATAGAATCCCTTATGTGCAAATATATAGTTTAATTAATATCCATGTTAATAAAAAAAAAGTTTCAAAAATACGTGTGCAAAAATTGAATAGATTTAATAATATAGAAAGAACCTGAGGAATGTAGACTCCTATGAAAACGTCTACATTGCAACCAAGGCCGGATTAAAGTCGGAGCAAATAGAGCAGTTGCTCCAGCCCTGCGGGGGACCCCGCAACGCAGTGAACTGGTATTTTTGGGGGGAGTGAGAGGTGGCGAGTGGGGGGATAGGGGTGGCGGGTGGGGCAAGTGCTTTTAAAATTGCCCTTGTGCCTTCTACAACCATTATAACCACTAAGATGTGCCGGTATGATGCAAACGAAAGAGAAAGGGGAGTTAACTCAGTTCGTCTTGAAGTACCCAGTTAGAGTCCAAAATGGCGCAATCCCGTGATAAGTACAATTCGCCCCCACATCTTAATCGTACTATTAACAAAACCTCTGATAAATAAAAAATAGCTTAGAATCAAAACAATGATCGATCCAGTGGTAACAAGTTTGAAGGTAGGATTTCCCTTTAAAAGTATGTATGGTGGTATAAACTCTGTCTCTTCATTGCATAGCATAGGTAATTTTTCAATTTGCTCAGATCAGAGATTAATCAAGCATATAGTATAAGGAATATTCCTAATCGAAAATAAATTTCTTATTGCCCATTTAAACAAAAGTAAAATGGCAAAAAAGTAAAGCACATACGTGATCATTTTGTACTTTATTGGCACGTTGATAAGTAATAAGTAGTACATATACGTTTGACATTTAGAAGCGGTATTGACGTACCCTTTCTCCCATTTAGTACATAGACTTAGTATCGTAACACCTCCAAGAGTCACATCCTACTGATACTTATCACATACTGACACTAAGGTCACACCCTATTGATACTATCACATACTGACAATTAGGTCACATCCTACTGATACTTATCACATACTGACACTTAGGTCACGCCTATTGATACTTATCAGATACTGACACTTAGGTCACATCCTATTTATACTTATCACATACTGATACTTAGATCACACCCTGTTGATACTTATCAGATACTGACACTTAGGTCACATCCTATTTATACTTATCAGATACTGACACTTAGGTCACATGATATTGATACTTATCACATACTGACACTTAGGTCACACCTATTGATACTTATCACATACTGACACTTAGGTCACATCGTATTGATACTTATCACATACTGACACTTAGGTCATACCCTATTAATACTTATCACATACTGACACTTTGATCACATCCTATTTATAATTATCATATACTGACATTTAAATCACACCCTATTGATACATATCGCATACGGACACTTAGCTTACAGAGAAATAGTAAAATTAATGATCGTAGATCATTTGTACAAAGGTCCTGGATGTTTATATGAGAAGGGATGCTTTGGATTTCCACGTATTAAAGTTGAACCTAATATGAATGATTTACCAATGAGATAAAATCGTGAACTTACCAACATGATAAACAGACTGGAAGATTGAACATACATTTCAAATGTATATGTGTGATGGCTGAACAAAAAATATATATATTTTATATACTTTCATTTTAATGAAGCTTTATTTGTTTGATGCAAGTTACATTTTTCACTGGTTATCAGTTTACTGGAAAAATAAGGGACTACAATGCGGTGCAATAACAGCTGATTTGCCCAATTAGGGTAATTATACTTATAAAAGATGACAAAAGTTTCTTTATCTGTAGCAATAATTAAGGATAACTGCCAAGTTTGACTGCATTTGCTCAAGTGTGGTTGCACCAGAGTTCAGATCATCTCACAAGATTGCAGTCTAAGTGAAGGATCATGTCATGCCATGGGTTACAAATGTGAGATCCAAACACAAAGACTTAGTTACCATATTCATGAAAGAATGAAGCTTATTTGATATGTTTTAGCTAGTTATAAAACATTTTACAAATAAAGCATCATTTAATTTGTAAAGACCGATGTTATTCAGTTTGGGTATATGTTTCAATATTTAGATTTTAAAAAATCATAAATTTACGTCAATGTTGGCTAAAATCTTCAGGCATGTTGATTCTTTGGAAGTAAGATGTCGCAAGAATGTTTAAAATGGTACATTTAATCTGTTTTTAAATGGATGTGAAGAAAGTGTATCACTTGTGTGCACGTAAGGCGAAATATAGGAGTTATTGAAATACAAAACTGCACAGATAGTAATGGTCTTAGCATTTCCATAGACATTTTAGAATGAAAAGAAGTGTCTTAAACTTTTTTGTATATTGATTTGTAATTGTCAGAAGACATCTGCACTGTTTATGATGACGAATGTTAGAATTTGATGCCTTCAGAACCAAAAATGTAATATATTCCTCACAATCAACCAGTCCAGGAGCCCCAATTTCCTGCTTTATCATAACTCCCTGTAATCTTAAATAGATTCATCAAACTCCTTTCAATAGAAAATGATCAATAAATATCTTGAGTTCATAATTTTTGTCAAGACAGACTAAGCATTACTCCAGTCATTGTGCCAGTGCCTCAAAACATTACCATTGTCCCATCAAAAATTAAATAACCAAACCATCCGAATGCATCCTAGTTACGCCTTATCAGTACCCAAAGGGTGAAGAAAACACATTAGATTAACAAATTATGCAAACGAGGTTTGTATGCATCCAAACAAATGTTTATACAAATTCAAAGCTATGCAGCCATGTGAAAAATTAATGCTTGTAGTAGGTGCATTTGTAAGAAAGAAATCTTGTCTAAATCTGATACATGCTTCCTACCTTTTAAATGCAAAAAGCTATATTTTTCAATCTTGCATTCTTCAAATATACACCATACAACTGATTTATTGACTTATTTCACTCAGGTGCATACAATAACTAGCTATGAATGTATCAAGAATGCTTAGCTATAAAGAAAAATATGTATTCACCATGGATTTCCCATGGATGGTATTCAATGTATTATTACTCTAATTAAGTTTCTTATATATTTCCTTTATTTTTTAATATACATTTTCATGAAATCCAGTGCATTAGTTACAAGTTCAGATGCACCAAGACTCTCTTACTTATGTTAGTCACTAATCTGGTCACAACGTATTTAAAAAAAAAAAAAATCAGCACCGGCTGTGTTGCATTTTCTAAAACTAGTTGCATATGAATGAAATAACAGGAAATGTTTGTGCTAGTGACATTTCAAGAACCGGCTGGATCACACGTGTTTGCTTTGTCATAGCGTGCAAAAGCCAAGAGACTGAATCACACGTGTTTGCTCTGTCATAGCGTGCAAAAGCCAAGAGACTGAATCACACGTGTTTGCTTTGTCATAGCGTGCAAAAGCCAAGAGACTGAACTCGATTTTACTTTCTGTTTTGGCTTTAATGCTCTTTTTTATACAATGTAAGTAACATTCTTCCCTGGTCATCAAATCTCCAGGAAAAAATCTGAGAATAAAATATCAAAGATTTTCTTAGGGACTACAATAGGATGCAAAAACAGCTGATTGGTCCAATTAGTATAGTTATACCTGCAACTAAATTTGAATCTGTTAATTAAAAATCATACATGTTTGTAATCATTTGAATCTGTTAATTAAAAATCATACATGTTTGTACTCATTGGAATCTGTTAATTAAGAATAATACACATTTGTAATCATTTGAATGTAAATCAAGAATACCCTTTTGTAATCATTTGAACCTGTTAATTAAAAATCATACATGTTTGTATTCATTGGAATCTGTTAATTAAGAATCATATTTTTTTTGTAATCATTTGAATCTGTTAATTAAGAATCATACACGTTTGTAATCATTTGAATCTGTTAATTAATAATCATACACGTTTGTAATCATTTGAATCTGTTAATTAAGAATCATACACGTTTGTAATCATTTGAATCTGTTAATTAAGAATCATACTCTTTTGTAATCATTTGAATCTGTTAATTAGGAAATCATACTCTTTTGTAATCATTTGAATCTGTTAATTAAGAATCATACTCTTTTGTAATCATTTGAATCTGTTAATTAAGAATCATACTCTTTTGTAATCATTTGAATCTGTTAATTAAGAATCATACTCTTTTGTAATCATTTGAATCTGTTAATTAAGAATCATACACGTTTGTAATCATTTGAATCTGTTAATTAAGAATCATACTCTTTTGTAATCATTTGAATCTGTTAATTAGGAAATCATACTCTTTTGTAATCATTTGAATCTGTTAATTAAGAATCATACTCTTTTGTAATCATTTGAATCTGTTAATTAAGAATCATACTCTTTTGTAATCATTTGAATCTGTTAATTAAGAATCATACTCTTTTGTAATCATTTGAATCTGTTAATTAAGAATCATACTCTTTTGTAATCATTTGAATCTGTTAATTAAGCATTATACGCGTTTGTACTCATTTGAATTTGTTAATTAAGAAACAAAAACGTTCGTACTCATTAGAATATGTTAATTAAGAATCATACACATTTGTACTCATTAGAATCTGTTCATTAAGAATCGTACACTTTTGTACTCATTAGAATCTGTTCATTAGGAATCATACACATTTGTACTCATTAGAATCTGTTCATTAAGAATCGTACACTTTTGTAATCATTTGAGATTTAAGAGCATTGTTTTTTTAATGAGCACTGAAAAAGTTCTAAGAAATTACCTGCAGAAATTGTAATCTTGTACTGCTATCCGTTTATTACGGTCGGTTGAAATCTTGACAACACAAAATCCGTTTATTACTGTCGGTTGATAGCTTGACTACATAAAATGCGTTTATTACTGTCGGTTGATAGCTTGACTACATAAAATGTGCTTAGTTGTTTGTTTTCCTGACATTTATTATGTCAGAGCAAACCAGGAACTTGCAAAGTATTAACAACATATATTTGTAATACACTTTGAACTAAAGCATAGGCTGATTTTGCAGAGACAGACAGATAGATCAATTCTCGCAGGCAAGAATTTCAAGAATTTCAAGAATTTCAGTTTCAATCTTGTCTTGGATACTATGATAATAGGATTAGTCAGAAAAGATCGTAAGACTTGGATGGGCAGTTTAATTATACCGATACAGAAAAGATCGTAAGACTTGGATGGGCAGTTTATTTATACCGATACAGAAAAGATCGTAAGACTTGGATGGGCAGTTTATTTATACCGATACAGAAAAGATCGTAAGACTTGGATGGACAGTTTAATTATACCGATACAGAAAAGATCGTAAGACTTGGATGGGCAGTTTAATTATACCGATACAGAAAAGATCGTAAGACTTGGATGGGCAGTTTAATTATACCGATACAGAAAAGATCGTAAGACTTGGATGGGCAGTTTAATTATACCGATACAGAAAGATCGTAAGACTTGGATGGGCAATTTATTTATACCGATACAGAAAAGATCGTAAGACTTGGATGGGCAGTTTAATTATACCGATACAGAAAAGATCGTAAGACTTGGATGGGCAGTTTAATTATACCGATACAGAAAAGATCGTAAGATTTGGATGGGCAGTTTAATTATACCGATACAGAAAATAAAATACAGAAAAATGGGTATAATGCGATAATATAACTACCCTTTCACCTAGAAAATATGATCAAAGCTTTACAAGATTTCTGTCTGAATTGCAGTTTTGTAGGTTATATAGTTTGCATTAGTTGCAAACCGTGGATGTTATATGAGAACATGTATGCACCTAAATTGGTAACGGCGCGGTTAGAAACGGTTTCCCAACGTTTCGAGTTAATTAAGCTCTCGTCAGCGGAAGAAGCAACTTACAAAAACAAAAACAAACACTTAATACAAAATTCGAGAGAAAACCGAAACTATTTACATGTTTGAAGGATGGGAAAAATCTAAAAATAAAACAAAAGATAAATAATGAAGAAATAAATCAGATTGTCACGGTGCCCCAGACCCAAGCTAATTGTGAAGCTAATGGGGGCATGAGCTGAGATGAGAAGGCAGGGTCACTAATACTGGAGGCAGTAGAGTTAGAGTAGAGCAGGGGTTAAGATCAGTTTGGTTGTAGAAGATTGAAGTGTATTCGTTGATTGGTACATATACAGATGTAAAATAGCAGGGGTTAAAATCAGTTTGGTTGTAGAAAATAGAAGTGTATTCGTTCATTGGTAGATATATAGATGTAAAATAGCGAATACAGGAATAAGACAAATATACTCGTTGAGTTACTGATACCTCGGGGAATAACATAAGTGAACAATAAGGCCTTCTTGTCAAGATGAAACAGTATCAAACTTGTAAACTTCGCATATCAGAGTAGAGGGGAGACACAAAAAAACGGAACTATTGATCAAGGATTTTTTTTTTTTTTGTCGAAACATTGTCTAGTCGACACTGAAAAATATTTTGAGAACAAACTTACTGAATGTTATCTCATTATGCATTCTTCCAAGATTATTTGGCGGCAGTGTAAAATGTTGGAGAAACTTATATTAATATTGATTGATATAGATATAATGTACTACCTTAATGAATCTTTCACGTCGACTTTGATGCTTTAAAGAGTAAACAAATTGTGTTTCTAACCTTTATATGTACCTGAAGACACAGCAACAAGAGACATTGATTCCAACATCTCCTCAAGTCTCATGTGATCACAGGCAAAACAATGACCAACGTACCAACTGAAACTAGAAATATCAATTTCTACGAATGGTATTGCAGGACAATAAATGCCAGACAGAGGCAAAAATAAATCGTCGACTAGCCTTGATGTGCATGAAATTTTATATCAATTCTTTATGACTTCTGTGGAAACATTTCAGTTGAAGTGGATATCGTCTGGAAGTTTTACCGAAAAAGCTAATATTTGCTTATTATGCTACGTTTTCAATTCAGAGCATGACTGCATGATATGTTTTCGGTGTCACATAATCCATATATTTCTTCGTGTCAGAACAAAACATTCAAGAAAATAGATTTATTAGATCCGTTCACTATTGTGAGAATAGTATATAGTTGGCAATGAAAAGGAAACCGAGACCACATAAGTTCGGAGTATGAGCAATTCAGCTCAATTTAAGACATTTTGAAATAATACATTTGAATCATGCGGATATGAGTGGTTAAAAAGATTATGTTTGTATGTGTTCCTTTGATATAACGTGATCTCCAAGAGAGTACGGTTTTAAAAATTTTAATCTGCAATGGCAAAGTACAATAAGCTCTAGGAGCTTAACAAGAAAATTTCAATAAAATCTAAAAGTACAAGTCCTTGACTTTGGAGTTTAAGTTCAAGAATGACATAGAATCTAAGTTCACGATTTACTTATTCAGAACATTATAAAACTTATCTATTTGTCAATATTTTTCTTAATTTGCAATCAAATCCTGAAAGTCCTATAATTCCAACATAATTATAATTATAATGTCAAAAAGTACGAGTTATTTAACTCGGAGCGTTATGGAGAATATTGTGCTCAGAAAGTTTTCTGAATACGGGGCTATATTGTTTAATTATGATTAGGTGGTCTAAGGAGAAAAGGTAAAATGATTGAATCATCAGTTGGTTAGCTTCGTTTCTTTTCCTCTGATTTTAAATAGGAATAAACATGCGCATATTAAAAACAACTAAATTTGATGTCGCTCTCCAATCTCAGCATTTTTGCTATACAAATGATCGTTCGATACATAAACTTGATATGAAAGCGCTATTTTGTATTATATTATTTACAACGCCGTCATCGCCCAATTCTTTCGCGATCAATTTTACAAAATCACTTTACAACGAAAGTTTACAAGACAGTATGGAGCAAGACTACTCACGCTATTTCTGGTATTGATTTAGGTTCAATGAGACTGATTCTCGGTAATTTCGACGCGCGGACTTCAAAGTCAAGTGAAGCGAAGACAGTATGCAATCAACAAAACATAAAAGAAGTCAAGAAGTCATAAATATCAAAATCACACTTTGAGGCAATTACTGAAAAGTTGTATCAGATAGAAATGATACAGTTTCTCTGACAGTATTTCATATTTTTGCCTTTTTCGAGAAATAAATTATAAACTTGTAACTTATCTTGGTCTAATAATTTTACAATAATCTGTTTGTCCTGTCTGGTAAGCATACTCTAAAGCTTCACAGTCATGCAAGATGCAGGTTGATTTAAGTTGCTTTAGTTTTCTTTGAACCTGTCAGTACCGTGCTTCTTTTGATAACTGCCATTATAGCAGAGTGACAGTACCAGATTCATCACACGTTTTTGATCGTCTTTGCAAATGTTTTACGAGGTAATAGTGGTGATAATGAACAGGGATTGAAATCAACTCTGTCGACCTGGAGGAGAATTAGAAAATGTATATAGGACATCAATTTGCAATTTTTCTTAATATCCTTTATTGCTGCTGAAACCATTAACCATACATCTGGACTAGAATTTATATAAATTTTAGAATAAAGTAGTCAAAACTTTACTCAAAGCTCTATCCTTAGAAATCGTGTTTTCAATCAAGCGGATACTTTCAAAATTTGCTTGGATACAATGGGTAAACAGTCTAGAGCTATAAATCGTGTGCCATTATTGTCAACAGCTTTGCAGTATATTATCTCAGCCAGAGGTAGAAATTGTGTGCAATTGTTTGAATGTCAGCTAGAGCTATAAATTTCGTTCCTTTATTATCAATAGCTTTGCGGTATTTGATCTCGGAATCTTTAAGTAAATTCCAAATTGCAGTCTTCAAACATTAATGAAATCCATGCCAGATCTTTCATTCTTTATTCCTTAATCACACTTCCTTCACGGGCTTTACTGTTTAATAATGTACCAAATAT